>CM022298.1:92211993-92937291 GCA_011799875.1 Thinopyrum elongatum
AAGTTCATCCTGCGATTTGACTACATCTATGACATGTTCCACATGACCAAGCTGGATTTCCAGTTCATCCGCGTGTATGCGCTGTATCTCAACTACTTCATCAGGATCGAGAACATAAAATATATCTGCGTTGCGGACCCGTACTATATGCACGAGAGCTTCTTGGCAGTCTGCAAAGAGCACCGTGACTATGCGAGCAAGTACATGGCGACTTCATGATCGCTAATAAGGACAAGGAAGCGATTCTCCTGCCTTATCATCCCACGTAAGTCATCCGCGCATATCCTTTCGTAAGTTTTAATCATTCCTTTGCAAGCATGGAGGCTAATTTGAGGTGTACTTATTTGCCGCATCGGGGGGGGGGGGGGGGTGGGGGGGGGGGGGGGGGGGGTGGGGTGGGGGGGTGAGGGTGTGTGTAGGGGGGAGTGGTGTGGGGGGGGTTGGGGAGGCGCCGTCCTCATCATTCTGTACCCAGAATACTCCCATGCTATGTACTTGGACTCATCGAAGAACATCAAGAAAAAGGATTACACGCAACATAAAGAGTGTTCTCGATAGTGCATTGTTCACCTTCAGCCTGTCTGGTGGATATATGAAGGTGAAAAAGCACAGGAAGAATGGGCTGGCTTTCAGCCATAAGACCGACTTCTGCTACATCCAGCAACCGTACACCAGTAAGGCTGATGGATTCTACCTCATGCATCACCTGATCGAGTACAGAAGGGTTAATCAACGCCTTCGCATGTCAGCTACTACCAACGATGCCGAGATTGTCAACTGGGCCACAAGCATAGGAAAGACACCGGATCATCAAATCTGAGCTGAATTTTATCACGTACAGTGTGAACTTGCCCAAGTGATCATGAAGCAGGTCCTCGAACCAACAGGGATGTTCTACCATGGGCCAATCACGCGGGATGATGTCCGAGCACTGCTACTCGCTCAGCGTCTGGACCTGAAGCCTTTCAAGAAGCTCGGGTGCTTCCTCCCTGACTATGAAGATTGGACCGCCGACATGGAGGACTGATTGTCGATGACAATATGTCACTACTGCCTTTCTATGGCAAAACTTTGAATTTATGCACGGCGAAACTATGTGATGTAATTAAACCGTGGTCCTGAACTAGCGTAGATCGCTCTAGCTAATTAGTTTGGGTATGAGGAACTTCGTTATTTATGTTTACTATAGGTTGCTTGTATTTTGCTAATTATGCCTCTTTGTTTTCTTAAGTACATTATGTTGCATATTATCGTTCAATTCATCAACTGACGATGCAGGTACATCGATCAGAGATGGCGAAGGACTGCTACGCCGTGTTCGTTGGGAGGGTTCCGGGAGTGTACTACCACTGGCCAGAAGCTCAGGACCAGCTGGACAAGTACCCGGGTGCTAGCCACAGAGGGTTTGACAGCAGAGCCGAAGCGGAAAGTAGTTACTTGAGGTGGACGCTCCGGCAAGAGCGGGAGCGAAACCGCCGGTGCCTCAAGAAGTACTACATAGTCGCGCTCTTGCTCATGCTGATCGCTCTTATCTTCTACATCATGGTTTAGATAGAGATGATGAAACTTGTGTGTGTGCCATGACCATGCAGTTGCATTTATTCGAGACATGACATGACTTGTGTATCGCTATTTTCGAGATGTGATGATATTTGTGTTGAATGATGATGATGATGGTATGACGAGACTACTATATGTGTATGATATGATGAGAATAGTGTATGTTTATTATGATATGATGAAACTACTGTATAGAGCATGCACAAATACATCACAAATACGTAGGGGGGGAATAAATCTGTGAAAGCAGGAATACTAGCGGTAGCGTTGGAAGGCATCAAGCGGCAGTGCTGGAGTAGCAGCAGTGCTTGCTTTGTTGCAGCGCTACAGATAGTTAGCAGTAGCGCTTGTCCGGGCAGCGCTACTGCTAACCATACTTACCAGTAGCGCTGGTCAGGGCAGCGCTACTGCTACAACTTAGCTATAGCGCGTTAGCAGTAGCGCTGGACCCAGCGCTACTGCTATAGGTATTTCAAGCGCTACTAGTAGGCTTTCTCCTAGTAGTGGGACTTCAATGAAGCCCTATGGCAGCATGAACACTTCTCGAGAACAAGCCGTATTGAAAGTCGGATGGAAGCTTTTAGAGATGCACTCATAGTTTGTGAGCTTACGGATCTCGGTTTCTCTGAGGCGCCGTTCACCTTTGATAATGGCCAGTAGGGTCAAGGTAACATTCGTGTCCAACTAGACCGAGCATGCGCTAATGATGACTGGAGAGACATGTTCCCATTTGCAAGGGTGCATCACTTGGTCTCACCACGCTCGGACCACTGCCCCCTTCCGTTGCATGTGGAAGAAGCTGAGGATAAACGGTGTAAGGGAAGTCCAAAGTATGAAATAATGTGGGAGCGTGATCCTAAATTACAGGAGGTGATTTCAAGGGTGTGGGATCGCACACGTCCCAGGGCGACCTATCCATGGTGGCAGCCTCTCTTCATGCTGTCATGCGAGATCTAAAGAAATGGAGCAAGGAACACTTTGGACATGTACAACAACAAATAAATTTGTTGAGACATGAGCTAGAGTCACTGCAACTTTCTTGTAGCGATTGTCTTTTGATCAGGCAGAAAATGGAAAAGCTAGACAAACTTTTGTATAGAGAAGAGATAATGTGGCTACAGTGTAGTAGAATAACTTGGTTAAAAGAAGGAGATCGCAACACCGAATACTTCCATCGCCAAGCAGTATGGCGTGCAAGGAAAAACATGTTGGGAAACGTTGCATGAAAAACAAAAAAAATTCTACGCACACGCAAGATCTATCCATGGAGATGCATAGCAACGAGAGGGGACACTGTGTCTAAGTACCCTCGTAGACCGTAAGCGGAAGCATTTAGTAACACTGTTGATGTAGTCGAACATCTTCGTGATACAACCGATCAAGTACTGAACGTACGGCACCTCCGCGTTCAGCACACGTTCAGCTCGGTGACGTCCTCGGCTTCTTGATCCAGCAAGATGGCGAAGTAGTGGATGAGTTTCGGCAGCACGACGGCGTGGTGACGGTTGATACGTCTCCAACATATCTATAATTTATGAAGTATTCCTGCTGTTATATTATCATTCTTGGACGTTTTACAATCATTTTATAGCAACTTTATATCAATTTTTGGGACTAACCTATGGACATAGTGCCTAGTACCAGTTGCTGTTTTTTGCTTGTTTTTTACATCGCAGAAAATCATACCAAACGGAGTCCAAACGCAGTGAAACTTTTTGGAGATTTTTTCTGGACCAGAAGACACCCGGTGGGCCAAAGAAGTACCAGAGGGGAGCTTCGAGGGGAGCATAGCCCACCAGGGCGTGCCTGGGGGTCCAGGCGCGCCCAGGTGGGTTGTGCCCACCTCGGTGGCCTCCCGCACCACCTCTTCGCCCTATAAATTCCCAAATATTCCAAAAACCCTAGGGGAGTCGATAGATCAGAAGTTCCGCCTTCGCAAGCCTTTGTAGCCACAAAAAACCAATCTAGACCCCATTCTGGCACTCCGTCGGAGGGGGAAACCATCACCGGTGGCCATCTTCATCATCCCGGCGGCCATCATGATGAGGAGGGAGTAGTCCACCCTCGGGGCTGAGGGTTTTTACCAGTAGCGATGTGTTTAATCTCTCTCTCTCTCTCTCTCGTGTTCTTGAGATGTCACGATCTTGATGTATCGCGGGCTTTATTAATATAGTTGGATCATATGGTGTTTTCCCCTCTCTATCTTGTTGTGAATTGAGTTTTCCCTTTGAGATTTCGTTTTATCGGATTGAATACTTCTATGGATTTGAGAACACTTGATGTATGTCTTGCTATGAATACCCGTGGTGACAATGGGGTATGATATTGATTCACTTGATATGTGTTTTGGCACTCAACTCGCGGATTCCCGAGGTGACATTGGGGTAATCTATGCATAGGGGTTGATGCACGTTCTCGTCTTTGTTTCTCCGGTAGAAATCTTGGGGCACTCTTTGAGGTTCTTTGTGTTGGATCGATTATTATGAATCTGAAATTGTTTGATGCGTATCATATAATTAACTCATGGACACTTATGGTGACATTGGAGTATCTAGGTGACATTAGAGTTGGTTGATGCGTATCATATGGTGTTATTTTAGTACGAACTCTTGGATAGATCGAATGGAAAGAATAACTTTGCGTTGTTTTAGTACGAACTCTTGAATAGATCGAACGAAAAGAATAACTTTAAGGTGGTTTCGTACCCTACAAACAATTTCTTCTTATGTTCTTCGCTAGATAAGAACTTTGGAGTGATTCTTCATCACACGTTGAGGGATGGTTATATGATCCAATTAGATTAGCACTGTTGAGAGATTGCACTAGCGAAAGTACGGACCCTAGGCCTCATTTTCAAGCATTGCAATACCGTTTGTGCTCACTTTTATTACTTGCTACCTTGCTCTTATTTATTGTTCCTATTACAAAAATCAATATCTACTATCATTACTACACTTGTATCGCCATCTCTTCGCCGAACTAGTGCACCTATACAATTTACCATTGTATTTGGTGTGTTGGGGACTCTTTGTTGTTTGGTTGCAGGGTTGTTTGAGAGAGACCATCTTCATCCTACGCCTCCCACGGATTGATAAACCTTAGGTCATCCACTTGAGGGAAATTTGCTATTGTCCTACAAAATTCTGCGCTTGGAGGCCCAACACGAGTCTACAAGAACAAGTTGTGTAGTAGACATCAAGCTCTTTTCTGGCGTCGTTGCCGGGGAGGTGAGTGATGAAGGTATATCTTTAGATCTTGCAATTGAATCTTTTAGTTTCTTGTTTTATCACTAGTTTGGTTCGTAAAAGAAAACTACAAAAAAAATGGAATTGAGGTTGCATCATATTATTCATCTTTATAATGTCTTTCGTGAAAATGATGGAAAGGAAAATTGTGCTCAATTGTTAGAAGAAGAATGCTATAAAATGTTTGACATAAAATCCTTGAATGATGAGCATGATTGCAATGTTGTTAGTATGAATTCTTTGAATATCCATGATGCTAATGATATGCAAAGCCATAATCTTGGGGATACTATGTTTGATGAAGATGATATTTTTAGCCCCGCAAGTTTTCATGAGAATATTTATTATGATGATACCATGCCTCCAATTTATGATGATTATATTGATGAAAGTGGGTTTGGAAGAGTGTCAACTCTAGTTAATGATAATCCCACTATTTTGGAGGGTGTTGAATCTTATTCTAATAATTATGAAAGTGGATTTGGAGAGGTCATAACTTTATTTAGTGATGAATCCACTATTTTGGAAGAGGTTTCAATTGACTATGATAAAAAAGTTCCTATCTATGATGATTATTGTGATGACATGTATGCTATAAGGAATAATGATAACCATGAAACTTGTCATCATGATTTTAATTTTCAATCACATGATAGTTATTTTGTTGAGTTTGCTCCCATTACTATGAATGAGAATAAATTTGCTTACGTGGAGAGTAACAAAAATATTATGCACGTGGATCATGAAAAGAATGCTTTATGTGATAGTTACATTGTTGAATTCATTCATGATGCTGATACGTCTCCAACGTATCTATAATTTTTTATTGTTCCATGCTATTATATTATCTGTTTTGGATGTTTTATATGCATTAATATACTATTTTATATGATTTTTGGGACTAACCTATTAACCTAGAGCACAGTGCCAGTTCCTGTTTTTTTCCTTGTTTTAGAGTTTCGTAGAAAAGGAATACCAAACGGAGTCCAAACGGAATGAAACTTTCGCGATGATTTTTCTTGGACCAGAAGACATCCAGAGGGCTTGGAGTGCACGTCAGGAAAGCCACAAGGCGGCCACAAGGTCAGGAGGTGCGCCCAGGGCGCGCCTCCCGCCCTTGTGGGCCCTTCGTGACTCCACCGACGTATTTCTTCCGCCTATATATTCTCAAATATCCCAAAACCTACCAGGAGAGCCACGAAACCACTTTTCCACCGCCGCAACCTTCTGTACCCGTGAGATCCCATCTAGGGGCCTTTTCCGGCGTCCTTCCGGAGGGGGATTCGATCACGGAGGGCTTCTACATCAACATCATTGCATCTCCGATGAAGCCTGAGTAGTTTACCATAGACCTACGGGTCCATAGCTAGTAGCTAGATGGCTTCTTCTCTCTTTTTGATTCTCAATACAAAGTTCTCCTCGATGTTCTTGGAGATCTATTCGATGTAATACTTTTTTGTGGTGTGTTTGCCGAGATCCGATGAATTGTGGATTTATGATCAGCTTATCTATGAATATTATTTGAATCTTCTCTGAATTCTTTTATGCATGATTTGATATCTTTGCAAGTCTCTTCGAACTATCGATTTGGTTTGGCCAGCTAGATTGGTTTTTCTTGCAATGGGAGAAGTGCTTAGCTTTGGGTTCAATCTTGCGGTGTCCTTTCCCAGTGACAGTAGGGGCAGCAAGGCACGTATTGTATTGTTGCCATTGAGGATAACAAGATGGGGTTTTCATCATATTGCTTGAGTTTATCCCGCTACATCATGTCATCTTACTTAATGCGTTACTCTGTTCTTATGAACTTAATACTCTAGATGCAGGCAGGAGTCGGTCGATGTGTGGAGTAATAGTAGTAGATGCAGGCAGGAGTCAGTCTACTTGATACGGATGTGATGCCTATATTCATGATCATTGCCTTAGATATCATCATAACTTTGTGCTTTTCTATCAATTGCTTGGCAGTAATTTGTTCACCCACCGTAATATTTTCTATCTTGAGAGAAGCCACTAGTGAAACCTATGGCCCCCGGGTCTATTTTCCATCATATAAGTTTCCGATCTACAATTTTAGTTTCCTATTTACTTTCTTTGCAATCTTTTACTTTCCGTTCCATAAACCAAAAATACCAAAAACATTACTTTACCGTTTATCCATCTATATCAGATCTCACTTTGCGAATAACCGTGAAGGGATTGACAACCCCTTTATCGCGTTGGGTGCAAGTTGGTGTTTGTTTGTGCAGGTATTCGGTGGCTTGCGCGTTGTCTCCTACTGGATTGATACCTTGGTTCTCAAAAGCTGAGGGAAATACTTACTCTACTTTGCTGCATCACCCTTTCCTCTTCAAGGAAAAAACCAATGCAAGCTGAGACATACCAAGTACCCATCATAAATTCTCTTCCCTCGCATTATATTATTCGCCATTCGCCTCTCGTTTTCCTCTCCCCCACTTCTAAAACGATTTTCGAAAAGATTGGCCTTTTATTCGCCCCTCTTCCGTTCGTCTTCTTCTTCGCTTCCTCGTTTGCTCGTTTGCCAGTTGCCACCATGTCCGAAACTGGGGAGGTTATCGCTGAAAATCTTGAGGAAAAACTTGAAACTTGCTCTTTGGATCCCCGAACTGAAAAGCCTCCTAATTACAAAACTAAAATCTTTCGTATAGGAGGTGGTGATATTATTGGGAAAAGTGTTATCCAAGAATTTTTCGATTGTACGGGACCCTTGCCTATCAATAAAAGAACTATTCTTCTTGAGACAAATTGTTATGCTGATGCTATTGTTATGCTTGTTGAGAAATTAGAAAGAAAATTTGTGCATCTTCATCCTGCTTTGCAAACAGTGTTTTATGAACTTTCTAATATCAATCATCCTATAGCTAAAAAGATTGCCACTATTATCCTTATGCGTGAATTTGATTTTATAATACAAGAAGCTAGGGATATTTTTGCTTTCTATAAAAAGGATGTTGAACACCCTCCAATTATAGACATTCTCCATGATAAAGAAACTATGCGTAGTTTGGAATCTAGGGACTACCAATCTTATAGTGCAAATCTTAGGAAGAGAGTTCCTCATTCAGAGATATCTCAATCTTTGTATCTTGAGGCTTTTGAGGAGTTTGATTGGATAACTAGAGGAATTTATGTAGGATTTAATAGGGATTGGTTGAATAAAATGATGAAGGAACCCGTTAGAAACGAGCTACGAATTTTATATGATGATATATACGGTGATGATCCCGATTATGGATTTATGAACGTTAAGATTACCAATCAAAGTCCCTTTCATGATCTAAGTTCATCCACTAGGAGGGAAATAAAGTAAAGAATATAATTGCTAAGACGAGTCTTGGATGATTTGATGAGAAAAGATTTGCATGCCAAAGATGATAACACTTAGATCTATTCGTGTTTTCATGCCTAGCTAAGGGCGTTAAACAATAGCGCTTGTTGGGAGGCAACCCAATTTTATTTTTGTTTTTTCTTTTTGGTTATGTTTTGCAATAACTTTTTCATCTAGCCTCTGGTTAGATGTGGTTTTGTGTTTTAATTAGTGTTTGTGCCAAGTAAGACCTTTGGGATGGCTTACAGTGATAGTTGATTTGATCCTGCTGAAAAACAGAAAATTTTGCGCTCAGAAAAACAAATCTTATTTTTTACTGGAGCTGGAAAAACTCTGAATTTTTTACACAAGATTAATACACGAATTTCATATGTTGTCCTAATTTTACAGAATTTTTGGAGTTACATAAGTATTAGAACAATTCAGATCTTCGCGGACTGTTCTGTTTTTGACAGATTCTGTTTTCTATGTGTTGTTTGCTTATTTTGATGCATCTATGGCTAGTATCGGGGGGTATGAACCATGGAAAAGTTGGAATACAGTAGATATTACACCAATATAAATAATGAATGAGTTCACAATAGTACCAAAAGTGGTGATTTATTTTCTTATACTAACGGAGCTTACGAGATTTTCTGTTGAGTTTTGTGTTGTGAAGTTTTCAAGTTTTGGGTAAGGATTTGATGGACTATGGAATAAGGAGTGGCAAGAGCCTAAGCTTGGGGATTCCCAAGGCACAACAAGGTAATATTCAAGGACAACCAAGAGCCTAAGCTTGGGGATGCCCCGGAAGGCATCCCCTCTTTCGTCTTCGTCTATCGGTAACTTTACTTGAGGCTATATTTTTATTCACCACATGATATGTGTTTTGCTTGGAGCGTCTTGTATGATATGAGTCTTTACTTTTTAGTTTACCACAATCATCCTTGCTGTACACACCTTTTGAGAGAGACACGCATGAATCATGATTTATTAGAATACTCTATGTGCTTCACTTATATCTTTTGAGCTAGGCAAAATTGCTCTAGTGCTTCACTTATATCTTTTTAGAGCACGGCAGTGGTTTCATTTTATAGAAATTGATGAACTCTCGCACTTCACTTATATTATTTTGACAGTCTTTAAAACAGCATGGTAATTTGCTTTGGTTATAAATTTAGTCCTAATATGATAGGCATCCAAGAGGGATATAATAAAAACTTTCATATAAAGTGCATTGAATACTATAAGAAGTTTGATTCCTTATGATTGTTTTGAGATATGAAGATGGTGATATTAGAGTCATGCTAGTAAGTAGTTGTGAATTTGAGAAATACTTGTGTTAAGGTTTGTGAGTCCCATAGCATGCACGTATGGTGAACCGTTATGTAACGAAGTTGGAGCATGAGATATTTTTTGATTAACTTCCTTATGAGTGGCGGTCGGGGGCGAGCGATGGTCTTTTCCTACCAATCTATCCCCCTAGGAGCATGCGCGTAGTACTTTGTTTCGATGACTAATAGATTTTTGCAATAAGTATGTGAGTTCTTTATGACTAATGTTGAGTCCATGGATTATCGGCACTCTCACCTTTCTGCCATTGCTAGCCTCTCTTGTACTGCACAACTTTCGCCGGTACCATAAACCCACCATATACCTTTCTCAAAACAGCCACCATACCTACCTATTATGGCATTTCTATAGCCATTCCGAGATATATTGCCATGCAACTTTCCACCGTTCCATTTATTACGACACACTTCATCATTGTCATATTGCAATGCATGATCATGTAGTTGACATCGTATTTGTGGCAAAGCCACCGTTCATCAATTTTTATACATGTCGCTCTCGATTCATTGCACATCCCTGTACACCGCCGGAGGCATTCATATAGAGTCATATTTTGTTCTAAGTATCGAGTTGTAATTTTTGAGTTGTAAAGTAAATAAAAGTGTGATGATCTTCATTATTAGAGCATTGTCCCATGTGAGGAAATAAAAAAAAGGGAGAGAAAAGGCCAAATAAAAAAAGAGAAGGCCAAAAAAAAGAGAGAAGGGACAATGTTACTATCCTTTTGCCACACTTGTGCTTCAAAGTAGCACCATGATCTTCATGATAGAGAGTCTCCTATGATATCACTTTCATATACTAGTGGGAATTTTCATTATAGAACTTGGCTTGTATATTCCAACGATGGGCTTCCTCAAAACGCCCTAGGTCTTCATGAGCAAGCAAGTTGGATGCACACCCACTTAGTTTTTCTTTTTGAGCTTTCATAAACTTATAGTTCTAGTGCATCCGTTGCATGGCAATCCCTACTCACTCACATTGATATCTATTAATGGGCATCTCCATAGCCCGTTGATACGCCTAGTTGATGTGAGACTATCTCCTTATTTTTGTCTTCTCCACAACCACCGTCTATTCCACCTATAGTGCTATGTCCATGGCTCACGCTCATGTATTGCGTGAAAGTTGAAAAGGTTTGAGAACATCAAAAGTATGAAACAATTGCTTGGCTTGTCATCGGGGTTGTGCATGATTTCAATATTTTGTGTGATGAAGATGGAGCATAGCCAGACTATATGATTTTGTAGGGATAAGCTTTCTTTGGCCATGTTATTTTGAGAAGACATAATTATTTTGTTAGTATGCTTAAAGTATTATTATTTTTATATCAATATTAAACTTTTGTTTTGAATCATACGGATCTGAACATTCATGCCACAATAAAGAGAATGACATGATAAATATGTTAGGTAGCATTCTACATCAAAAATTCTGTTTTTCTCATTTACCTACTCGAGGACGAGCATGAATTAAGCTTGGGGATGCTTGATACATCTCCAACGTATCTATAATTTTTGATTGTTCCATGCTATTATATTATCTGTTATGAATGTTTTATATGCATTAATATGCTATTTTATATGATTTTTGGGACTAAGCTATTAACCTAGAGCCCAGTGCCAGTTCCTGTTTTTTTCCTTGTTTTAGAGTTTCGCAGAAAAGGAATACCAAACGGAGTCCAAACGGAATGAAACTTTCGCGATGATTTTTCTTGGACCAGAAGACATCCAGAGGGCTTGGAGTGCACGTCAGGAAAGCCACGAGGCGGCCACAAGGTCGGGAGGCGCGCCCCCACCCTTGTGGGCCCCTCGTGACTCCACCGACGTATTTCTTCCGCCTATATATTCTCAAATATCCCAAAACCTACCAGGAGAGCCATGAAACCACTTTTCCACCGCCGCAACCTTCTGTACCCGTGAGATCCCATCTAGGGGCCTTTTCCGGCGTCCTGCCAGAGGGGGATTCGATCACGGAGGGCTTCTACATCAACACCATTGCCTCTCCGATGAAGCGTGAGTAGTTTACCACAGACCTACGGGTCCATAGCTAGTAGCTAGATGGCTTCTTCTCTCTCTTTGATTCTCAATACAAAGTTCTCCTTGATGTTCTTGGAGATCTATTCGATGTAATACTTTTTTGCGGTGTGTTTGCCGAGATCCGATGAATTGTGGATTTATGATCAGCTTATCTATGAACATTATTTGAATCTTCTCTGAATTCTTTTATGCATGATTTGATATCTTTGCAAGTCTCTTCGAACTATCGATTTGGTTTGGCCAGCTAGATTGGTTTTTCTTGCAATGGGAGAAGTGCTTAGCTTTGGGTTCAATCTTGCGGTGTCCTTTCCCAGCGACAGTAGGGGCAGCAAGGCACGTATTGTATTGTTGCCATTGAGGATAACAAGATGGGGTTTTCATCATATTGCTTGAGTTTATCCCGCTACATCATGTCATCTTACTTAATGCGTTACTCTGTTCTTATGAACTTAATACTCTAGATGCAGGCAGGAGTCGGTCGATGTGTGGAGTAATAGTAGTAGATGCAGGCAGGAGTCGGTCTACTTGATACGCACGTGATGCCTATATTCATGATCATTGCCTTAGATATCGTCATAACTTTGCGCTTTTCTATCAATTGCTCGGCAGTAATTTGTTCACCCACCGTAATATTTTCTATCTTGAGAGAATCCTCTAGTGAAACCTATGGCCCTCGGGTCTATTTTCCATCATATAAGTTTCCGATCTACAATTTTAGTTTCCTATTTACTTTCTTTGCAATCTTTTACTTTCCGTTCCATAAACCAAAAATACCAAAAACATTACTTTACCGTTTATCCATCTATATCAGATCTCACTTTGCAAATAACCGTGAAGGGATTGACAACCCCTTTATCGCGTTGGGTGCAAGTTGGTGTTTGTTTGTGCAGGAATTCGGTGGCTTGCGCGTTGTCTCCTACTGGATTGATACCTTGGTTCTCAAAAGCTGAGGGAAATACTTACTCTACTTTGCTGCATCACCCTTTCCTCTTCAAGTGAAAAACCAACGCAAGCTCAAGAGGTAGCAGATGGTACTGAAAATTATTATGAGAGAGGAACATATGCTTCTAGGAATCGCAATAATATCAAGTTTCCTCTCTATATGTTGAAAATTTTAAAGTTGCACTTGTTTTGCCTTCCTATGCTAGTTGATTCTTATTCCCATAATTTGTTTGCTCACAAAATCCCTATGCATAGGAAGTGGGTTAGACTTAAATGTGCTAGTCATATGCTTCATGATGCTCTCTTTGTGTTTCAATTCTTATCTTTTATGTGAGCATCATTGAAATCATCATGCCTAACTAAAAGGGCATTAAAGAAAAGTGCTTGTTGGGAGACAACCCAATACATATAACTACTGTTTTTGCATGTTCACATGATTAGGCTACTGTATTAATCATGTTTTATAGCTTTTGTTTCAATAAAGTACCAAGTAGAGCCTTTGGGATAGTGTGGATGATAATTGATTTGATCCTGTTGAAAAACAGAAACTTTTGCACCCAGTAGAATAATATCTATAATTCTCTGGAACGTGATAAAATTCTGAATTTTTGACACATTACTGATATACAAATTTTCTACGTTGTCCTTATTTTTCAGAATTTTTGGAGTAGCAGAAGTATGGTTAGAGTACAGATTACTACAGACTGTTCTGTTTTTTGACAGATTCTATTTTCAATGCATAGTTTGCTTGTTTCCTAGTTTCTATGGCTTATATTGCTCAATATAAATTGCGGAAATGATAAGGTACAGTAGGCATTGTGTGATAACAATTATGAATCTTGTCTTTAACAGTACCAAAGTGAATGATTTGTCTTTATCATACTAACCTATCTCACGAAGTTCCGTTAAGTTTTGTGTGATTGAAGTTTTCAAGTTTTGGGTGAGATATCGATATGAGGAGAATAAGGAGTGACAAGACCCTAAGCTTGGGGGTGACCAAGGCACCCCCAAGGTAATATTCAAGCAAGATCCAAGCAACTAAGCTTGGGGATGCCCCGGAAGGCATCCCCTCTTTCGTCTTCAACATTATCGGTAACCTCACTTGGGGCTTTATTTTCATTCATCACATGATATGAGTTTTGCTTGGAGCACCATTTTATTTTGCTAGTATTTGCTTTCTGTTATTTAGAATAATATTTTTCATATTTTATTTCAATAAAAGTGTCAAGGATAGCTTTCCACATGCTTATTTTGAGAGTATATGAGTTGCTGTTTCAAAACAGAAAGTTTATTGCTGTTGCAAAAATTCCCGAGAAAACTCAGAATGTGATAAAATGTTGAAAGTTTTTGCAAAATAAGCTATGATAAATTTTATACAGTGTGGTAAATTTTCAGAATTTTTGGAGTTAAAGAAGTATTGATATTCTTGCATCCTTTACAGACTGTTCTGTTTAGACAGATTGCTGTTATGTTTGCATTGTTTGCATATGTTTGCTTGTTTAATGATTCTATTTGAGGATAGGAGTATTAAATATGCAGAGGTATTTAGTATGCAATGTTAAATAATAATTTTAGTGATTTTCTACAGTAGAGAACAATAAGGTTATTGCATTGATTTATACTAACTTATCTCACGAGTTCTTGTTGAGTTTTGTGTGGATGAAGTTTTTAAGATTTAGGGAAACTGTGATATCAAAGGAATTAAGGAGACAAAAAAGCTCAAGCTTGGGGATGCCCAAGGCATCCCAAGATAATATTTCAAGGAGTCTCAAGCATCTAAGCTTGGGGATGCCCTGGTAGGCATCCCACCTTTCTTCATCAACAATTATCGGTTAGTATCGTTTGAACCTAAGTTTTTGCTTCTTCACATGATGTGTGTTACTCTTAGAATGTCAGTTTATTTTGTTTTGCTTGCTATTTTAATAAAATACTCCCTCCGTCCCAAAATAAGTGTCTCAACTTTGTACTAACTCTAGTACAAAGTTGTACTAAGCTTGAGACGGTTATTTTGGGACGGAGGGAGTACTTAGATATGAAACTTTTAAATAAGATAGTCCTCAATTAGCTACCCCTTTACTTAACTACTCGCTTGATCTTCACTTATATCTTTCTAGAGTAGTTTGTCATTTACTCTTGTGCTTCACTTATATCCTGCGAGTAAATTGTTGAATGAATTGAATATCATGAAATTGAAATTATATGTTCATATCATACCTAGTAGTAGCTTCATATTGGGTTTAGAAAGTGAAATCTTTTGAAGCTTGACAATCATAATATTGGTCATACAAGCAATTCATGAATGATTAGTATAAGGAAGAGAACTTTCACATGCAAATATATTATCTTGGAAATCTTCTATGATTGTGAATACCCATTAATTATTTTCAAACTTGAGAAAATTAGTTGAAGTTGGACAAGGAAGACAACGTAATGAGTTATGTTTGGGTATATTTGCATAGAAGTTATATTGTCATGGATCCTCCAACATGTGGTGTTTACCTAGGATCTTTTGCTAGCCAAAAATTCGTACTAAGTAGAGATACTACTTGTGCATACAAAACCCTTAAACCCAGTTCCTTGCCATGAGTGTCCACCATACATACCTATGGATTGAATAAGATCCTTCAAGTAAGTTGTCATCGGTGCATAAAGCAATAAAATTTCTCCTAAATATGTTTGATCTTTTATTGTAAGGGAAAATTGAGCGTTGTACGAACTTGTGATGGCAAAGTAATAAAAGCGACGGATTGCATAATAAAGGTTGCTATCATAAGGGGCAATATAACGTGACATTCCTTTGCATTAAGAGCTTGGTCATCCAAATAAAAAGCGCATGACAACCTCTGCTTCCCTCTGCGAAGGGCCTATCTTTTACTTTTTAGTATTTACTTTTATGCAAGAGTCAATAGTATGCATTCTCATTTCAACCTCAATTATTCTCTAGTTGGCAAGCATCATGTGGTGGGGAAAGATCTAGGCACATATGACCAGTCAAATATATTTGATCATGAATTATTATTGTTGAAAATTATCTCTATGATAAATGAGTTAGGAGGCAAAACATTAAGCCCCTATCTTTCTCTGTGTTTGATGGATGCCATTTGTTCTAAGAATATGCTATGAGTACTAGCAATCATGGAAGACTATATGATGATTGAGTATGTGGAGCTCTTACTTAGACTTTGTTGAATAAGTTGAATTGCAATTGTTTGGTGACTAAGAATATAGGTTGTTGAGTTTCAAGAGAATTCATTGTTTGAACCTTAACATGTGAATTGGTTGCTACTTTAACATGATGAGTTTTATGAGAAAGAGTTGCTGTTATGATGCTAGGAAAAGTGATTGAAATTATCATTGATCAAACTTATGCACTTTGCTAGCATTCACACTTCATAAATTATTTCTTTTATCATTTACCTACTCGAGGATGAGTAGGAATTAAGCTTGGGGATGCTGATACGTTTCCAACGTATATATAATTTATGAAGTATTCATGCCGTTATATTATCATTCTTGGATGTTTTACAATCATTTTATAGCAACTTTATATCAATATTTGGGACTAACCTATTGACATAGTGCCCAGTGCCAGTTGCTATTTTTTGCTTGTTTTTTATATCGCAGAAAATCAATACCAAACGGAGTCCAAACGCAGCCAAACTTTTTGGAGATGTTTTCTGGACCAGAAGACACCAGGTGGGCCAAAGAAGTACCAGAGGGGAGCACAACCCACCAGGGTCCGCCTGGGGGCCCAGGCGCGCCCAGGTGGGTCGTGCCCACCTCGGTGGCCTCCCGCACCACCTCTTCGCCCTATAAATTCCCAAATATTCCAAAAACCCTAGGGAAGTCGATAGATCAGAAGTTCCGCCACCGCAAGCCTCTGTAGCCACGAAAAACCAATCTAGACCCCGTTCTGGCACTCCGCCGGAGGGGGAAACCATCATCGGTGGCCATCTTCATCATCCCGGCGGCCACCATGATGAGGAGGGAGTAGTCCACCCTCGGGGCTGAGGGTTTGTACAAGTAGCTATGTGTTTAATCTCTCTCTCTCTCTCGTGTTCTTGAGATGTCACGATCTTGATGTATTGCGGGATTTGTTAATATAGTTGGATCATATGGTGTTTTCCCCTCTTTATCTTGTTGTGAATTGAGTTTTCCCTTTGAGATTTTGTTTTATCGGATTGAATACTTTTATGGATTTGAGAACACTTAATGTATGTCTTGCTATGAATACCCATGGTGACAATGGGGTATCATATTGATTCACTTGATATGTGTTTTGGCACTCAACTCACGGATTCCCGAGGTGACATTGGGGTAATCTATGCATAGGGGTTGATGCACGTTCTTGTCTTTGTTTCTCCGGTAGAAATCTTGGGGCACTCTTTGAGGTTCTTTGTGTTGGATCGAGTATTATGAATCTGAAATTGTTTGATGCGTATCATATAATTAATCATGGATACTTGTGTTGACATTGGAGTATCTAGGTGACATTAGAGTTGGTTGATGCGTATCATATGGTGTTATTTTAGTATGAACTCTTGGATAGATTGAACGAAAAGAATAACTTTGCGTTATTTTAGTACGAACTCTTGAATAGATTGAATGGAAAGAATAACTTTAAGGTGGTTTCGTACCCTACAAACAATTTCTTCTTATGTTCTCCGCTAGATAAGAACTTTGGAATGATTCTTCATCACACGTTGAGGGATGGTTATATGATCCAATTAGATTAGCACTGTTGAGAGATTGCACTAGCGAAAGTACGGACCCTAGGCCTCATTTTCAAGCATTGCAATACCGTTTGGGCTCACTTTTGTTACTTGCTACTTTGCTGTTTTTTATTGTTCCTATTACAAAAATCAATATCTACTATCATTAATACACTTGTATCACCATCTCTTCGCTGAACTAGTGCACCTATACAGCTTACCATTGTATTTGGTGTGTTGGGGACACAAGAGACTCTTTGTTGTTTGGTTGCAGGGTTGTTTGAGAGAGACCATCTTCATCCTACGCCTCCCACGGATTGATAAACCTTAGGTCATCCACTTGAGGGAAATTTGCTACTGTCCTACAAAACTCTGTGCTTGGAGGCCCAACACGAGTCTACAAGAACAAGTTGTGTAGTAGACATCAACGGTGGTGGTGATGCTATCTCCGCAGGGCTTCACCTAAGCACTACGAAAATATGACCGAGGGATGAAACTATGGAGGGGGGCGCCGCACACGGCTAAGAGATTGTCGTGGTTATGTGTGACGCCCCCTCCCACATATATATAGGTGGGGGGAGAGGGGAGCAGCCAGGAGGCGCCCCAAGTAGGGCCGAATCCTACTTGGGCTCCTGCCCTGGCCGCGGCCCCCTACCATATATGCCGGAGGGGGAAAGGAAAAGGGGGGAGAGGGAAGGAAGGGGGAGGCCGAATCCCCCTCCTTCCTTTCTCCCATAGGCCGGCTGCCATAGGGGGGTGCGCCTGCCCCTTGTGGGCTGGTGTGCTCCCCTCTAATGGCCCAATAGGCCCATCATCCTCCCGGGGTTGTCCGGAATCCCTTCCGGTGATCCGATGACTACCTGGTGCACTCCAAAACTCTTCCGATGTCCGAATAGTATCGTCCTATATATCAATCTTTACCTCCGGACCATTCCGGAGCTCCTCGTCATGTCCGTGATCTCATCCGGGACTCCGAACTACATTCGGTCACCAAATCATATGACTCATATAACACTATATCGTCAACGAATGTTAAGCGTGCGGACCCTACGGGTTAGAGAACTATGTAGACATGACCGAGACACCTCTCTGGTCAATAACCAATAGTGGAACCTGGATGCTCATATTGGTTCCTACATATTATACGAAGATCTTTATCGGTCGAACCTTATGACAACATACGTAAATCCCTTTGTCCATCGGTATGTTACTTGCCCGAGATTCGATCGTCGGTATCTTCATACCTAGTTCAATCTCGTTACCGGCAAGTCTCTTTACTCGTTCCATAATACATCATCTTGCAACTAACTCCTTAGTCACTTTGCATGCAAGGCTTCTTATGATGTGTATTACCGAGAGGGCCCAGAGACACCTCTCTGATACACGGAGTGACAAATCCTAATCTCGGTCTATGCCAACTCAACAAACACCTTCGAAGATACCTGTAGAGCATCTTTATGATCACCCAGTTACGTTGTGATGTTTGATAGCACACAAGGTATTCCTCCGGTATCCGGGAGTTGCATAATCTCATAGTCGAAGGAATATGTATTTGACATTTAAGAAAGCAATAGCAATAAATTGAATGATCAAATGCTAAGCTAACGGATGGGTCTTGTCCATCACATCATTCTCCTAATGATGTGATCCCGTTATCAAGTGACAACACATGTCTATGGTTAGGAAACCTTAACCATCTTTGATCAACGAGCTAGTCTAGTAGAGGCTCACTAGGAACATGGTATTTGTTTATGTATTCACACATGTATTTAAGTTTCCGATCAATACAATTCTAGCATGAATAATAAACCTTTATCATGAATAAGCTAATATAAAATAACAACTTTATTATTGCCTCTAGGGCATATTTCCTTCAGTCTCCCACTTGCACTAGAGTCAATAATCTAGATTACATTGTAATGAATCTAACACCCATGGAGTCTTGGTGCTGATTATGTTTTGCTCGCGGAAGAGGCTTAGTCAACGGGTCTGGTATATTCAAATCCGTATGTATTTTGCACACTTCTATGTCTCCATCCTTGACCTTTTCACAAATGGAGTTGAAGCGTCTCTTGATGTGTTTGGTTCTCTTGTGAAACCTGGATTCCTTCGCTAAGGCAATTGCTCCAGTGTTGTCACAAAAGATTTTCATTGGACCCGATGCACTAGGTATTACACCTAGATCGGATATGAACTCCTTCATCCAGACTCCTTCATGTGCTGCTTCCGAAGCAGCTATGTACTCCGCTTCACACGTAGATCCCGCCACGACGCTCAGCTTGGAACTGCACCAACTGACAGCTCCATCATTCAATATAAATACGTATCTGGTTTGTGACTTAGAGTCATCCGGATCAGTGTCGAAGCTAGCATCTACGTAACCATTTACGACGAGCTCTTCGTCACCTCCATAAACGAGAAACATATCCTTGGTCCTTTTCAGGTACTTCAGGATGTTCTTGACCGCTGTCCAGAGATCCACTCCTGGATTACTTTGGTACCTCCCAGCCAAACTTATGGCAAGGCACACATCAGGTCTGGTACACAGCATAGCATACATGATAGAACCTATGGCTGAGGCATAGGGAATGACTTTCATTGTCTCTCTATCTTCTGCAGTGGTCGGGCTTTGAGTCTGACTCAACTTCACACCTTGTAACACAGGCAAGAACCCTTTCTTTGACTAATCCATTTTGAACTTCTTCAAAACTTTGTCAAGGTATGTGCTATGTGAAAGTCCTATTAAGAGTCTCGATCTATCCCTATAGATCTTGATGCCCAATATATAAGCAGCTTCACCGAGGTCTTTCATTGAAAAATTCTTATTCAAGTATCCTTTTATGCTATCCAGAAATTCTATATCATTTCCAACAACAATATGTCATCCACATATAATATCAGAAATGCTACAGAGCTCCCACTCACTTTCTTGTAAATACAGGCTTCACCATAAGTCTGTATAAAACCATATGCTTTGATCACCTCATCAAAACGTATATTCCAACTCCGAGATGCTTGCACCAGTCCATAGATGGATCGATGGAGTTTGCACACTTTGTTAGCACCTTTAGGATCGACAAAACCTTCTAGTTGCATCATATACAACTCTTCTTTAAGAAATCCATTAAGGAATGCAGTTTTGACGTCCATTTGCCAGATTTCATAATTATAAAATGCAACAATTGCTAACATGATTCGGACTGACTTAAGCATCGCTACGGGTGAGAAGGTCTCGTCATAGTCAACCCCTTGAACTTGTCGAAAACCTTTCGCGACAAGTCGAGCTTTGTAGATGGTGACATTACCATCAGCATTTGTCTTCTTCTTGAAGATCCATTTATTCTCAATGGCTTGCCGATCATCAGGCAAGTCCACCAAAGTTCATACTTTGTTCTCATACATGGATCCTATCTCAGATTTCATGCCCTCAAGCCATTTATCAGAATCTGGGCTCATCATAGCTTCTTCATAGCTCGTAGGTTCGCCATGGTCTAATAACATGACTTCCAGGATAGGATTACCGTACCACTCTGGTGCGGAACATGCTCTATTCAACCTACGAGGTCCAGTAGTAACTTGATCTGAAGGTTCATGATCATCATCATTAGCTTCCTCTCTAGTTGGTGTAGGCATCACAGGAACGGATTTCTCTGATGTGCTACTTTCCAATTCGAGAGAAGGTACAATTACCTCATCAAGTTCTACTTTCCTCCCACTCACTTCTTTTGAGAGAAACTCCTTCTCTAGAAAGGATCCATTCTTGGCAACAAAGATCTTGCCTTCAGATCTGTGGTAGAAGGTGTACCCAATTGTTTCCTTAGGGTATCCTATGAAGACGCACTTCTCCGATTTGGGTTCGAGCTTATCAGGCTGAAGCCTTTTGACATAAGTGTCGCAACACCCAACTTTAAGAAACGACAGCTTAGGTTTCTTGCCAAACCACAGTTCATACGGTGTCGCCTCAATGGAGTTAGACGGTGCCCTATTTAATGTGAATGCGGCTATCTCTAATGCATAACCCCAAAACGATAGTGGTAAATCGGTAAGAGACATCATAGAACGCACCATATCCAATAAAGTACGGTTACGATGTTCGGACACACCATTACGCTGTGGTGTTCCAGGTGGCGTGAGTTGTGAAACAATTCCACATTGTTTTAAATGAAGGCCAAACTCGTAACTCAAATATTCACCTCCGCGATCAGATCATAGAAACTTTATTTTCTTGTTATGATGATTCTCCACTTCACTCTGAAATTCTTTGAACTTTTCAAATGTTTCAGACTTGTGTTTCGTCAAGTAGATATACCCATACCTACCTAAATCATCTGTGAAGGTCAGAAATAATGATACCCGCAGCGTGCCTCAACACTCATCGGACCGCATACATCGGTATGTATTATTTCCAATAAGTCATTAGCTTGCTCCATTGTTCCGGAGAACGGAGTTTTAGTCATCTTGCCCATGAGGCATGGTTCGCAAGTATCAAATGATTCATAATCAAGTGATTCCAAAAGTCCATCCGCATGGAGTTTCTTCATGCACTTTACACCAATATGACCTAAACGGCAGTGCCACAAATATGTTGTACTATCATTATCAACTTTGCATCTTTTGGCATCAATATTATGAATATGTGTATCACTACGATCGAGATTCAACAAGAATAGACCATTCATCAAGGGTGCATACCATAAAAGATATTACTCATATAAATAGAACAACCATTATTCTCTGATTTAAATGAATAACCGTCTCGCAATAAACAAGATCCAGATATAATGTTCATGCGCAACGCTGGCACCAAATAACAATTATTGAGGTCTAAAACTAATCCCGAAGGTAGATGTAGAGGTAACGTGCCGACGGCAATCACATCGACCTTGGAACCATTCCCGACGCGCATCGTCACCTCGTCCTTAGCAAATCTTTATTTATTCCGTAGCTACTGTTTCGAGTTACCAATATGAGCAACCGAACCAGTATCAAATACCCAGGCGCTACTACGAGCATTAGTAAGGTACACATCAATAACATGTATATCAAATATACATTTGTTCACTTTGCCATCCTTCTTATCCGCCAAGTATTTGGGGCAGTTCCACTTCCAGTGACCATTCCCTTAGCAAAGCACTCAGTTTCAGGCTTGGGTCCAGCTTTGGGTTTCTTCCCGGGAGTGGCAACTTGCTTGCCATTCTTCTTAAAGTTCCCTTTCTTTTCCTTGCCCTTTTTCTTGAAACTAGTGGTCTTGTTAACCATCAACACTTGATGCTCCTTCTTGATTTCTACCTCCGCAGCCTTAAGCATTGCGAAGAGCGCAAGAATCATTTTCGTCATCCCTTGCATATTATAGTTCATCACGAAGCCTTTGTAGCTTGGTGGCAGTGATTGAAGAACTCTGTCAATAACACTATCAACTGGAAGATCAACTCCCAGCTGAGTCAAGTGGTTATGATACCCAAACATTTTGAGTATGTGTTCACTGACAGAACTATTCTCCTCCATCTTGCAGCTGTAGAACTTGTTGGAGACTTCATATCTCTCAACCCGGGCATTTGCTTGAAATATTAGCTTCAACTCTTGGAACATCTCATATGCTCCATGACGTTCAAAACGTCTTTGAAGTCCCGGTTCTAAGCCGTAAAGCATGGCACACTGAACTATTGAGTAGTCATCAGATTGAGCTTGCCAGACGTTCATAACATCTGCAGCTGCTCCAGCAGCAGGTTTGTCACCTAGCGGTGCATCAAGGACATAATTCTTCTGTGCAGCAATGAGGATAATCCTCAAGTTATGAACCCAGTCCGTGTAGTTGCTACCATCATCTTTCAACTTAGCTTTCTCTAGGAACGCATTAAAATTCAGGGGAACGGTAGCACGGGCCATTGATCTACAACATAGATATGCAAAACTATTAAGACTAAGTTCATGATAAATTAAGTTCAATTAATCAAATTACTAATGAACTCCCACTTAAATAAACATCCCTCAAGTTATCTAAGTGATACATGATCCAAATCAACTAACCCATGTCTGATCATCACGTGAGATGGGGTAGTCATCAATGGTGAACATCTCTATGTTGATCATATCTACTATATGACTCATGTTCGACCTTTCTGTCTCCAGTGTTCCGAGACCATGTCTGTACATGCTAGGCTCGTCAAGTTTAACCCAAGTATTCTGCATGTGCAAAACTGTCTTACACCCGTTGTATGTGAACGTAGAGTCTATCACACCCGATCATCATGAGGTGCTTCGAAACAACGAACTTTGGCAACGGTGCATACTCGGGGAGAACACTTTTTATCTTGAAATTTAGTGAAGGGATCATCTTATAATGCTACCGCCGTTCTAAGCAAAATAAGATGCATAAACGATAAACATCACATGCAATCAAAATATGTGACATGATATGGCCATCGTCATCTTGTGCTTTTGATCTCCATCTCCAAAGCATCGTCATGATCTTCATCGTCACCGGCTTGACACCTTGATCTCCATCGTTGCGTCGGGGTCGTCTCGCCAACTATTGCTTCTACGACTATTGCTAATGCATAGCGATAAAGTAAAGCAATTACATGGCGTTTGCATTTCATACAATAATTAAGAGACAACCCTAAGGCTCCTGCCGGTTATCGATATTACAAAACATGATCATCTCATACAACAACGTATATCACATCACGTCTTGACCATATCACATCACAACATGCCCTGCAAAAACAAGTTAGACGTCCTCTACTTTGTTGTTGCAAGTTTTACGTGGCTGCTACGGGCTTTTAGCAAGAACCGTTCTTAACTACGGAAAAACCACAATGGTGATTTATCAAGTTTGCTGTTTTAACCTTCTTCAAGGACCGGTCGTAGTCAAATTCGATTCAACTAAAGTAGGAGAAACAGACACCCGCCAGCCACCTTTATGCAAAACAAGTTGCATGTCAGTCGGTGGAACCGGTCTCATGTGCGTGGACATGTAAGGTTGGTCCGGGCCGCTTCATCCCACAATGCCGCCGAATCAAAATAAGATGTTGGTGGTAAGCAGTATGACTATCACGGCCCACAACTCTTTGTGTTTTCCTCGTGCATATCATCTACGCATAGACCTGGCTCGGATGCCACTGTTGGAAAACATTGCATGGAAAACAAAAAAAATTCTACGCACACGCAAGATCTATCCATGGAGATGCATAGCAACGAGAGGGCAGAGTGTGTCTACGTACCCTCGTAGACCGTAAGCGGAAGTGTTTAGTAACACGGTTGATGTAGTCGAACTTCTTCATGATCCAACCGATCAAGTACCGAACGTACGGCACCTCCGCGTTCAGCACACGTTCAGCTCGGTGACGTCCTCGCCTTCTTGATCCAGCAAGACAGAGAAGTAGTGGATGAGTTCCGGTAGCATGATGACGTGGTGACGGTGGTGGTGATGCTATCTCCGCAGGTCTTCACCTAAGCACTACGAAAATATGACCGAGGGATGAAACTGTGGAGGGGGGCGCCGCACACGGCTAAGAGATTGTCGTGGTTATGTGTGGCGCCCCCCTCCCACATATATATAGGTGGAGGGGAGAGGGGAGCAGCCAGGAGGCGCCCCAAGTAGGGCCGAATCCTACTTGGGCTCCTGCCCTGGCCGCCCCCCCTACCATATATGCCGGAGGGGGAAAGGAAAAGGGGGGAGAGGGAAGGAAGGGGGAGGCCGAATCCCCCTCCTTCCTTTCTCCCATAGGCCGGCTGCCATAGGGGGGTGCGCCAGCCCCTTGTGGGCTGGTGTGCTCCCCTCTAATGGCCCAATAGGCCCATCATCCTCCCGGGGTTGTCCGGAACCCCTTCCGGTGATCCGATGACTACCCGGTGTACTCCGAAACTCTTCCGGTGTCCGAATAGTATCGTCCTATATATCAATCTTTACCTCCGGACCATTCTGGAGCTCCTCGTCATGTCCTTAATCTCATCCGGGACTCTGAACTACATTCGGTCACCAAATCATATAACTCATATAACACTATATCGTCAATGAACGTTAAGCGTGCGGACCCTACGGCTTCGAGAACTATGTACACATGACCGAGACACCTCTCCGGTCAATAACCAATAGCGGAACCTGGATGCCCATATTGGTTCCTACATATTCTACGAAGATCTTTATCGGTCGAACCTTATGACAACATACATAATTCCCTTTGTCCATCGGTATGTTACTTGCCCGAGATTCGATCGTTGGTATCTTCATACCTAGTTCAATCTCGTTACCGGAAAGTCTCTTTACTCATTCCGTAATACATCATCTTGCAACTAACTCCTTAGTCACTTTGCTTGCAAGGCTTCTTATGATGTGTATTACCGAGAGGGCCTAGAGATACCTCTCCGATACACGGAGTGACAAATCCTAATCTCGATCTATGCCAACTCAACAAACACCTTCGGAGATACCTGTAGAGCATCTTTATGATCACCTAGTTATGCTGTGACGTTTGATAGCACACAAGGTATTCCTCTGGTATCCGGGAGTTGCATAATCTCATAGTCGAAGGAATATGTATTTGATATTTAAGAAAGCAATAGCAATAAACTGAATGATCAAATGCTAAGCTAACGAATGGGTCTTGTCCATCACATCATTCTCCTAATGATGTGATCCCGTTATCAAGTGACAACACATGTCTATGGTTAGGAAACCTTAACCATCTTTGATCAACGAGCTAGTCTAGTAGAGGCTCACTAGGGACACGGTATTTTTTTATGTATTCACACATGTATTTAAGTTTCCGATCAATACGATTCTAGCATGAATAATAAACCTTTATCATGAATAAGGAAATATAAAATAACAACTTTATTATTGCCTCTAGGGCATATTTCCTTCAAAACAATGTTCGCAGGCTACAGAAGGAAGATGGGTCATGGTGTAGTGTGCCTACCGATATGGAGCGTATGGCCACCTCATCCTTTAAGGAGGTCTACACAAAAGACCCAATGTTGTCACCTGATGTGGTGTTGAATCAGATTTTACCCAAGGTAACAGAGGAGATGAATGAGAGGCTCTTGGCCCACTTTTCGGATGAAGATTTTTCTGACGCTTTGTTTCAAATTGGCCCTTTGAAAGCACCAGGACCGGATGGTTTGCCATCTCGGTTTTATCAAAAGACCCCTTTAAAGGTGGATACTATAGTGGCAGTCCGGCAGTTTTTTGATACGAGACATATGCCTAATGGTGTCAATGATACATCTATCGTTTTGATACCGAAGGTACAACACCGATCCTCTCTAAAAGATTTCCGCCCTATCTCGTTATGCAATGTTATCTACAAGATAGTCTCAAGGTGCATGGTGAATCGTCTACGACCACTTCTCATAGATTTAATATCAAAGAATCAAAGTCCGTTTATTCCGGGAAGGCTTATCTCGACAACTCTATCATTGCATTCGAATGCATTCACCATATTCAGAACTCTAGTTATGGAGCTAACTCTTTTTGTGCCTATAAGTTGGATCTCTCCAAGGCGTATGATCGCATTGATTGGGATTTCTTGGAGCAAGCATTACTTAGGTGGGGCTTTTCTCCCCACTGGATATCCAGGGTATTGGAGTGTGTTCGCTCTGTTAAATATTCGGTGAAGTTCAATGGGCATCTACCGGAACAATTTACCCCATCCCGCGGGCTTCGCCGAGGTGACCCGTTATCACCTTTCTTGTTCCTTTTCGTAGCTGATGCTTTATCTGCTCTATTACATAATGCGGTACAAGACAGAGGCCTAGAGGCAATTAAAATTTGTAGGAGGGCACCCGCTATTTCTCACTTATTATTTGCGGACGAATCCCTCCTTTTGTTCCGAGCTAACCCGGACCATGCGGCGATTGTGAAGGATGTTTTGAATACTTATGCCACAACAACGGGTCAACTTATAAACCCTTCAAAGTGCTCCATCCTATTTGCTGAAAATTGTCCTGGTCTTATTTCTCAAGCGGTGAAGGATACGTTGGGGGTTTCACAGTCTAATTTTGATCCCAGGTATCTTGGATTGCCAGTTCCGGAAGGGAGAATGCATAAAGGCAGGTTTGAATCTCTGCAAGCTAGATTGAGTAAGAGACTTGTGGATTGGAGTGAGAGAGATTCCTCATCCGCAGGTAAAGAAGTTTTGATAAAATCGGTGGCTCAGGCCATTCCCACGTATGTCATGAGTGTTTCCAAATTACCATTTTCAGTTTGCGATGAGCTGACCAAGATGATAAGGTAGTACTGGTGGGGAGTGGAAAATGGTAAGAAGAAAATGGCTTGGATGGCCTGGGATAAATTTATCTTACCTAATTAAGTCGAAAGGCAGTATTGGCTTCAGGGACATGAGAGCATGTAACCAAGCCTTGCTTGCTAAGCAGGCCTGGAGACTTTTAGTGGTCCCTGAATCCTTGTGTGCTAGATTGCTTTGAGCCAAATATTACCCACATGGGAATTTGGTGGATACGGTGTTTCCGAGTAATACGTCCGCAGTTTGGAAAGGCATCATGCATGGCTTGGAGCTTGTGAAGAGAGGCATACTGTGGCGAGTAGGCAATGGGGAAGACATATGGGTCTGGCGCGACCCGTGGATTCCTCGTGGGGCACCATATACCCCATACTCCCGAAAAGGAACTGTCGACTCAATAGGGTCACCGACTTTCTGGATGCCAATGGCACCTGGAAGGTGAACCTACTGCATCAATTTTTTTGTCAAGCCGATATTGATGCCATCCTGAAGATACGTACGTCCCCACGCCTACAGGAAGATTATATTTCTTGGCCACTGGATAGGTCGGGCTCCTTCACAATAAAAACTACATATCACCTAGCCATGGCTGAGCATACTGAGAAGTTCTCTCCTGGTGCCTCAAGCTCTAGTCCGACCGGCGATCGTACAATTTGGAATCTTGTCTGGAAAGCGTTGGCTCCACAAAAAATGAGAATGCTTGCTTGGTAGGTAGCTTCCTGTTCCCTGGCTACCAACTTGAAAAAACACCAGCGACACCCGGGTTCTCACGGCAACTGTCCTTTGTGTGGACGGGAAAGAGAGTCATCTTTTCATGCTCTACTGGTATGTTCCAATGCAGCAACTCTTTGGGATTCAATGCAAAGGCATTGGCCTCTCCCCAACCGTACTTCTATGTTCTATCATATGTACAGGTGATGACTGGTTGCTCCATCTCTTGGCAGAATCTCAGTCACAAATTAGGGACATGATCATTATGGTGTTATGGCGTATATGGCACCTCCGCAATGAACTTGCACATGGCAAATCTGTACCAAGTATGGAGGTATCATGCTCCTTTTTGAGCAGCTACTATAATTCATATGGCCAAATCTCATCCAGCGTAGAAGAGGTCATTAAAGGAAAATCTCCGATGGTAATGGATGTGGCGGCGAAACATGTGGCGTCTGAGGCTGCTGCTCCCCCAAACACACCATGGCCGAATCCAAAGCAGGGTTGGGTCGCTTTATCGGTCAATCCATCATTCAACGCATATGATGGAAGGGCCGGCACAAGGATGATTTTAAGAGATGAAAAGGGTAAGATGATCTTTCCAGCATATAGAAGACTCTTCCATTGCAATGAAGCCTTAGAAACTGAAATTCAAGCAATGTTGGTAGGACTCTCTTTGGCTCTTGAAAGATCAAGCCTACCTATACAGCTTCAGTCCAATTGCGCAGTTTTTTGCTTGGTTGGCGTTGCAAGATAGGATTTGGACCGCCGATCGCTTGGAGCGACGAGGTTGGCCAAATTGTGGCCTTTGCAAGCTTTGCAATAGGGAGCAAGAATCGGGAGCCCACATTTTCTTCAAGTGCCGCTACACGATTCAGCTATGGAAGTCTCTCATTGAGAAGCTAGCTCTCGCGCACATTGATACATCCGAGTGGCTCATGGACGATTCCGTCTACCAGTGGTGGGACAAGAGAACCGACAACCGCAACCCTAACCGGCAAGCTATGGCCTCCCTCACCATGTTCGCCTCGTGGACCATTTGGAATGAAAGAAATGCACGGTGTTCCTCCACAAGAGTGCGCCACCAACCATCCTACTCACCGCCATCGTCGACGAGGCCAAGCTTTGGATGGCCGCGGGCGCAAAGAAATTAGGGAATATTTTTCTGGGCGAGTAATTGTCATGCCGAATGTGTGGGTGTGTTGTAATTCTCTAAACTCTATTCTCTCCTTATTTAATAGATGAGGCAAATCTTATGCCTCCGTTTAAAAAAAAAGTGCTCACGGATGAGTCCTTGGACATATCGACGTATGGTCATTTGATCTCAGAGATTAAACTTTTAATGAATGGTCGGGTAATTGTTCCAGTAAAAAAATCTCACCTTCAAAATAGAGTTGCACATTGTTTAGCGACATATGGGCGGAACGGGGATAGCCATCCCCCTCCGTGTGTCAGTGAGCTAGTCGCTGAAGATTGTAATCCTATAACCTTGGAATAAATACCACATGATTCTCGAAAAAAAAAGTGGTTTTGCAAAATCTTCATAACCGTAAACTACCATCGTTTGCTGGGAAGACACGTGCTGTCTTTCGTGTCGAACACGGACCCGTCCGGGTCGCCGAAACAGGCCCGAACTAGGGAGACGTCCAAGGATATATACTTGCTCACGCCGCCACTACTTGCCCCGTCCACGTCCAACCATCCATCAAAGGGAGAAGCAGAACCAATCCAACCCTAACCAGCCGCGCAAAGTCCGGGCTCGCCGCCGCCGTGATGGTCCACTCGAGCTGCCACGTCGTCGGGACGATAACGTCGCTGTTTCGCCGCTACTACAACCGCCGGCGCGGATACAAGCCGATCCCGCGGTGCTACGCCGGGGAGAAGGAAGACGAGAAGGCGCAGGGCGGGTGCAAAAGCGTGCTGTGCGAGGGGTGCAAGAAGGTGCTGGTGGAGTGCGAGGAAGAGCGGGATGGGGAGGGTCTGGAGGGGTGCGGCGACCGGCTCATGGCCCGGTGCAGGTTCGAGATGCGGAGCGGGACGAGCTTCGCCGGCTGGAAGGACTTGGCTGACGCGTCCTACATGTACACCCGAGCCGGAAGCTGGAGAAAAGCGATACAGGCATACGGCGAGTTAGCCGCCTATTCTCTCAGGGTAAAATATTGTTTCAAGTTATTTTCTTGGAATTGGTGCTAATTACTCCTAGCTATTTTTGGACAGTTTCATATGATGGTCGCCATACATTGATGCAGAGAGGAAGCGAGCTGAGCGCAGGATCGGCGCTGCTCCGTTCGGCGAAATGCTACGCCGAGATCGAGGACAAAGGCGCGGAGGACGTTGCCGCCATGAAGCTCGCGCTGGAGGAGGCCCTCGCGCTGTTCGTCAAGCACGGCGACCTGCGGCTGGCCGCCACCGCCTCCTCCGACCTAGCCGAGTTCCACCTGGACCGTAACGACCTCCCGAACGCGCTGCTCTTCTACGAGCGAGCCGCCGAGTACTACGGCACCACCAACCGGCGCTTCAACCGCTTCTGCAGGTTCAGAGCTCAGCTTGTCACCTATCTGCTGGCCAACGAAGAGGCGCTTCGCGCCAATGGAGCGCTGCCCATTCGCGACTACAAACGGAATTGCGTCGGATACATGAAGCCCAGCGATCCTGACTGGCTTCTTCTGCTGGGCCAGCTGCTCGGCACCAGCAGCGTAGCGCACGACTATCATCCTTCTTGATTTAGTAGCCATCTATCCTCTTTACAAGACTAGACTAGAATTGTGTGTACCAAATAGTATGTGTATGACTTGCATATATTTGGACTTGGACTTGTAATAATCAGAGAGTTAAAAGTGTTTGAGCCCAACACGTGTAATTCCCGGCTTATGACACTTAAAGGCCATATATGCGGGTACCCAAAACATGCTAGACACTAGTAGAAAAACGACCTAATGTTCATCTCATTAGTCCCGGTTTAATTACGGACCGGCACTAATGTGACCATTAGTGCCGGTTTCAATGGCTAGGGGGCGGCACTCATTAGTCCCGGTTCGTGTTGAACCTCTAGTACCGGTTCGTGACACGAACCGGGACTAAAGATGTGGTGGCAGGCTGGTGTCAGGCTGGGGCCCCACAAGCACATTTAGTCCCGATTCGTGTCACGAACCGGTACTAGAGGTGTACCTTTAGTCCCGGTTTGTATAACCAACCGGGACTAAATGTGCCTCTATATAAACCCTTCGTCGAGCCCGAGCCCATTTCTCTCTGTTTTCCCCTTTCATTCGTTCATCTCCTCTATTCTTCCCCATTGCTCGAGCTCATCCTTCATTTTTGCCAAAATTTGTCAAGATTTGAAGGCCCCCCATCCATCCAAGTCTTCACAAAGGTTAGCAACTTTGTCCTTTCATCTCTCATTGCTAGATTAGCTTTTGCAATGCTCTATAAGTATAGTGATTTGTGGGTTTTAGTTTGGGAGTAATTATGTGGTAGTTTATTTGATTTATATGCAATTTGAGCTCAAATTAACTTCTTAGTTTGCAAATATAGGTGTGGTTTACTTAGTGCCTTCCCGTCCCCGTCCTAACCACCGTCGATCGCCCGCACCGTCCCATCGGCGGCACCACCTTGGTGAGCCTCTTGTTCTTATCCTTTTAAAAAAAATCATGTTTGTGTGATTTAGATAGTTACTTTGTATAACTTTCTTACCCGTACGTTGTTTGTTATATATAGTGGCATGGTTTTGATATCCGTCCCCGTCGGCCCTCGTCCGGTTTATGATTCGGATGTGGTATATTCTCTTTTATAACTATTTGTTGCATTTCGTGTTTATGAAAAATTATGCCCATCAAGTTGACATAGATATTTTTATCTAGGAGGTATGTGAACCGGAAATTCCAACCGACCCTCTTGTCGAGAGGTTAAATTTAGTTGAAAAAGAAAATGAGTATTTGAAAGAAAAATTGAAAAGAACTGAAGAAGAGAAGATGAAACTGGAGTTGTATGTTGCCGATGTCGTCGATGATCACAAGATCAAGATGGAGAAAATGCGCTTGAAGATTAGAAAGATTAGAAAATATGCCATTGATAGTGAGGCTTGGTATCATTATGCTGTTGGATCAATTGTTACCTTAGTTGCGATCTTGATCGCATTTGTTGTTGCATTTAAATGCTTTAGCTAGAGAGTTTGTATGTTGTTTTATGAGAATAAGTGTGTATGAACTTGTATTAATTTGGTCGTTTCGGTGCTGTGTAATGAAGATGAGCCGGCAATGGATGTACGATGACCGATGCTCTCCCCAGTTCGTTAATGGCGTGCGTACTTTCTGCTTGCGGCTGAGGCAAACAAGCGGGCGGATGGTTTTATATCTTGTCCATGTGCTGGCTGTAAGAATGATCAGAATTACTCTAAGTTAGGAACCATTCACGTTCACCTATTTGAGTCCGGTTTCATGCTCCACTATAATGTTTGGACCAAGCACGGAGAAAGAGGGGTTATGACGGAAGACAATGAAGAAGAAGAGGACGACGACAGCTATCCTGGCCATGGGTTCCCTGAATACGATGGTACAACAATGGGGGAAGAAGCTGAGCCGGCAATGCGGGAAGAAGCTGAAGAAGAGGCATCAGATGAGCCCGCTGATGATCTTGGTCGGGCCATTGCCGATGCAAAGAGAAACTGCGCAAGTGAAAAGGAGAGGCTGAAATTGCAGCGCATGTTAGAGGATCACAAGAAATCGTTGTACCCAAATTACGAAGCTGACAATAAAAAGCTGGGCACCACACTGGAATTACTGCAATGGAAGGCAGAGAATGGTGTATCTGACAAGGGATTTGGAAAGTTGCTGATAATGTTAAAGAAGATGCTTTCAAAGGACAATGAATTGCCCGACAGTACGTACGAAGCAAAGAAGGCTGTTTGCGCTCTAGGATTAGAGGTGCAGAAGATACATGCATGCCCTAATGACTGCATCCTCTACCGCGGTGAGTACGAGGATTTGAATACATGCCCGGTATGCGGTGCATTGCGCTATAAGATCAGCCGCGATGACCCTGGTGATGTCGAGGGCGAGCGCCCCAGGAAGAAGATTCCTGCCAAGGTGATGTGGTATGCTCCTATAATACCACGGTTGAAACGTTTGTTCCAAAACAAAGAGCATTCCAAGTTGATGTGATGGCACAAAGAAGACCGTAAGAAATACGGGAAGTTGAGAGTACCCGCTGACGGGTTGCAGTGGAGAAAAATCAAGAGGAAGTGGATGGACTTTGCAGATGACGCAAGGAACGTATGGTTTGGTCTAAGCGCAGATGGCATTAATCCTTTAGGGGAGCAGAGCAGCAATCATAGCACCTGGCCTGTGACTCTATGTATGTATAACCTTCCTCCTTGGTTGTGCATGAAGCGGAAGTACATTATGATGCCAGTGCTCATCCAAGGCCCTAAGCAACCCGGCAACGACATTGATGTGTACCTAAGGCCATTAGTTGAAGAACTGTTACAGCTGTGGAATGAAAAAGGTGTACGTGCGTGGGATGAGGACAATCAGGAAGAATTTGACCTACATGTGTTGCTGTTTGTGACCATCAATGATTGGCCTGCTCTCAGTAACCTTTCAGGATAGACAAACAAGGGATACCGCGCATGCACGCACTATTTGGATGATGCCGACAATATATATTTGGATAATTGTAAGAAGAATGTGTACCTGGGACATCGTCGATTTCTTCCGAGCAGGCATCCCGTAAAAAAGAAAGGCAAGCATTTCAAAGGTGAGGCCGATCACCGGACGAAGCCTCGCCACTGTACTGGTGATGATGTACATGATATGGTCAAGAATTTAAAGGTAATCTTTGGAAAGGGTCCTGGCGGACAATTTGTTCCGAATGACGCTGACGGACGCGCACCCATGTGAAAGAAGAAATCTATATTTTGGGACCTACCCTATTGGAAAGACCTAGAGGTCCGCTCTGCAATCGACGTGATGCATGTGATGAAGAATCTTTGCGTGACCCTGCTTGGCTTCTTGGGCGTGTATGGGAAGACAAAAGATACACCAGAGGCACGGGAGGACCAGCAACGTATGCACGGAAAAGACGGCATACATCAGGGTCATGCCAGCTACGCTCTTACCAAAGAAGAGAAGGAAATCTTCTTTGAATGCCTGCTCAGTATGAAGGTCCCGTCTGGCTTCTCGTCGAATATAAAGGGAATAATAAATATGGCAGAGAAAAAGTTCCAGAACCTAAAGTCTCATGACTGCCACGTGATTATGACGCAACTGCTTCCGGTTGCATTGAGGGGGCTTCTACCGGAAAATGTTCGATTAGCCATTGTGAAGCTATCTGCATTCCTCAATGCAATCTCTCAGAAGGTAATCGATCCAGAAATCTTACCAAGGTTAGAGAATGATTTGGTGCAATGTCTTGTCAGTTTTGAGTTGGTGTTCCCACCATCCTTCTTCAATATCATGACGCACGTCCTAGTTCACCTATGCGAAGAGATTGCCGTTCTGGGTCCTGTATTTCTACACAATATGTTCCCCTTTGAGAAGTTCATGGGAGTCTTAAAGAAATATGTTCATAACCGTGCTAGGCCAGAAGGAAGCATCTCCAAGGGCTATGAAAATGAGGAGGTCATTGAGTTTTGTGTTGACTTTATTCCTGACCTTAAGCCGATTGATGTTCCTGAATCGCGGCATAAGGGCAGACTGGGTGGAAATGGCATGCTAGGACCGAAAGCAATAATATGTATGGACAGGCATTCTCTCACTCAAGCACACTACACAGTTCTACAAAATTCCGCCTAGGTGGCTCCATATATCGAGGAACACAAGAATATTCTACGCTCTAAACACCCAGAGCAGTCTGACGACTGGATTACACGTGAACAAACGGGGACTTTCGCCTGTTGGTTGCAGACACGTGCCATGCATGACGACGCTGTTGAAGATGACCTGTACTTGTTGTCCCAGTTACCATGTTCGAATATAATGACTTTCAAAGGGTACGAGATAAATGGGAATACATTTTACACGATCGCCCAAGATAAAAAGAGCACCAATCAAAACAGTGGTGTCCGCTTTGATGCAGCAACCAAGAGGGGAAAGGACACATATTATGGTTACATAGAGGAGATATGGGAACTTGACTATGGGCGTGGTTTGAAGGTCCCTTTGTTTCGGTGCAAATGGGTCAATCTGACACGAGGCGGGGTAACGGAAGACCCGCAGTACGGAATGACAACAGTGGATCTCAACAATCTTGCATACGCAGACGAACCACTCGTCCTAGCCAATGATGTGGCACAGATTTTCTATGTGAAGGACATGTCTACCAAGCCGAGAAAAAGAAAAGATAAGGAAGCGAATACATCATACGATGAGCCAAAGCGCCACATAGTTCTTTCAGGGAAAAGAAACATCGTGGGAGTGGATGACAAGACAGACATGTCAGAAGATTATGAAAAGTTTCATGAAATTGCTCCCTTCACAGTGAATATTGACCCGAGCATCCAGTTAAATGATGAAAATTGTCCATGGTTACAGCGCAAAGGGACACACGGAAAGAAAAAGTTTTATACCCAAAGATCCCACTCTGGGATGTGAGCGGCTTCACTGTCATCCCTTTCTTCTCTAGTGAGTTTCCGGACTTATATATCTGGAAAGTCCCACTTTGGACAAACCAGAGGGAATCTTTGTAATAATTAGGGTGCTTATGTGTTTTGGCATTTGAAACGTGTATTTATGTGCTTCGGACAAACACCATCAATTTTCAACCCTTTCTGACTTCATTTGCTAATTTTCATGCATTTACTGATTTTTTTGAGCTAAACGACCCTGAAATTGAAAAGCACTACAAAATGAACACTGAAAAGGTTGAAAGTTGGCATGGTACCATCATTTCACCCACATAGCATGTGCTGAAAAGTTGAGAGGGTTACGGCAGAAACTGGATGCACTTCGTGTACAAAATGGACAATCTCTTTCGAAATATCAGGGTTTCGGACGAAAACTTATCTGTTACAAAGGCATTTCATTTATTTTAAACTTATTTCAACTCCAGACTTTTTGTGCGTTCAATATGCACCATTCAAAGCCACATCATCAATTTTCAACCCTTTCTGACTTCATTTGCTATTTTTCATGTATTTACTGATTTTTTTAGCTAAACGACCCTGAAATTGAAAAGCACTACAAAATGAACTCTGAAAAGGTTAAAAGTTGGCATGGTATCATCATTTCACCAACATAGCATGTGCTAAAAAGTTGAGAGGGTTACGGCAGAAACTAGATGCACTTCATGTACAAAATGGACAATCTCTTTCGAAGTATCAGGGTTTTGGACGAAAACTCATCTGTTACAAAGGCATTTCATTTTTTTAAAATTATTTCAACTCCAGACTTTTTGTGCGTTCAGTATGCACCATTCAAAGCCACGTCATCAATTTTCAACCCTTTCTGACTTCATTTGCTATTTTTCATCTATTTATTGATTTTTTTGAGCTAAACGACCCTGAAATTAAAAAGCACTACAAAATGAACTTTGAAAAGGTTGAAAGTTGGCATGGTATCATCATTTCACCCACATAGCATGTGCTAAAAAGTTGAGAGGGTTACGGCAGAAACTGGATGCACTTCGTGCACAAAATGGACAATCTCTTTCGAAGTATCAGGGTTTCGGACGAAAAATCATCTGTTACAAAGGCATTTCATTTTTTTAAAACTTATTTCAACTCCAGACTTTTTGTGCGTTCAGTATGCACCATTCAAAGCCACGTCATCAATTTTCAACCCTTTCTGACTTCATTTGCTATTTTTCATGCATTTCTTGATTTTTTTGAGCTAAACGACCCTGAAATTGAAAAGCACTACAAAATAAACTCTGAAAAGGTTGAAAGTTGGCATGGTATCATCATTTCACCCACATAGCATGTGCTAAAAAGTTGAGAGGGTTACGGCAAAAAACTGGATGCACTTCGTGTACAAAATGAACAATCTCTTTCGAAGTATATATCAGGGTTTCGGACAAAAACTCATCTGTTACAAAGGTATTTTTTTTAAATAACCTAAGAATTACCAAATTGAATATAATGATAAAACACACTAATATTAAATAGCGGAAAAAAGAATCATTGAAAAATCTATTTTTAAAGTAAAGTTATTCACAAACTAGTGATTCACACAAAATTCAAATAATTTAAATTTGAACTATCCAAATTTGAAAACTACAAGCACTAAAAGAAAGTTTATAATTTTTTTTACCGAAAGCAAAAATATTCACAAAGAAACTCTAAATAAAGCAAAAAACAACTCAGAAACAAAAGAAAATAAATAAAGCAGAAAACAAAAAAAATTAAAAAAGCCCGCCTACTGGGCCGCCACGGCCTGCATACGACTAGAAACCCAACCTCTAGTTGGGCCAGGATGGAGGCCCGTACGGCCTAGTAGGCCCTACAGGGCAGCACAGTTTCAATAGGCCCACAAAGGCCTGCTTAGAGAGGAGCTCGACACGGTAGCCGTGGCGGGGCTTATAAACCGGTGCAAGCTCCTCTCAACTAGCGAGGTGGGACTAAACATTGGACACGGGAAGCACATGCCTTTAGTCGCGGTTGGTGGCTCCAACCGCAACTAAAGGGGGGTCTTTAGTCCCGGTTGGAGCCACTAACCGCGACTAAAGGCCTACGCTTCCCGCCGCTTTGGCTGGCTCCAACCGGGACTAAAGGTCCCCGCATATATATAGAGCACTTGAATTTTTTTCATTTTCCCTCTGCTTTCTTCGTCTCTTCGACCCCGACGTAGAGGAGATCGCCGCCCCCGACGCGCCGCCCACGTCGCGCCGTCCCCTCCCCTCGACCTCGCGCGCCATCGCCGTCGCAGTCACCGTCGCTGACGACTTGCCTTGCCTCGCCGGCCATCGCCCCGCTGTGAGCCCTGCCGCCATGGCCGCCCCTCCCATCGAGCCCGCACACACACACACACACATGCATGAACACACACACACACACACACACACACACATATATATTCTTATTTTCTGTTTTTCTGTTTTTCTGTTTTTTATACTTTTAGTTATAGAAATGTTAGATATATAAATGTTAGATGAATGTTTTTTAGTTTTTTATACTTTTAGTTATATAGAAATGTTAGATGAATGTTTTATAGTTTTTTATACTTTTAGTTATATAAAAATGCTAGATATATAAATGTTAGATGAATGTTTTTTAGTTTTTTATACTTTTAGTTATGTATTTGCAAAATCAAGTGAAAAAGAATTACAAAAATCACAATCAACCATTTAAAAAAAGTTAAATTTGCATAGATCGAATTTGCAAAGGTAAATTTCACTACGTTGTTTGTGATATGCATATTTTTTTTCACTAGATGATTAGATGTATGAAAAAGTTAAGGAATTTTGACATTTGAGGAATTTTTACATTTTGATCCAATTTTCACTAGATGATTAGATGTATAGAAAAAAATCACAATCAACCATTTAAAAAATGTATGGCAATTAGTATTTGCAAAAGTTGCATATTTTAATGTTGTATTTGCAAAAGTTTAATATGTATTTACAATTAATTAGTATATGTATGTATAGTACACAATAGATTCTCTTATAGTCTTAATAAGGGATTTATCAAGAATGCCCCCATTATGGATGTGCACAAGTTGATCCATTTTTTTCTGATATCATCGACGTACCCTTCTATATGTCACGTTGTCTTGTATGTCAAAGTATTGAAGAAATCCATGGCTTCTTCATTAGCCGGAAGTAACAGGCGCATGATGGTACGAAGCTCTCCAAAGTTGTTTTGGAATGGAGTTCCTGATAGGATAATTCGCTTTTTGGTACGAAGTTCAGCAAAGGCCTTCCAAAGAGTGATATTCGGAAGGCTCTTGCTGAACTTCATACCAAAAAGCTAATTATCCTATCCGGCACTCCGTTCCAAAACAACTTTGGATAGCTATGTACCATCATGCGCCTGTTACTTCCGGCTAATGATAAAGCCATGGTTTTCTTGAATCCTTTGACACTAGACAACGTGACATATAGAAGGGTAGATGAGATCAGGAAAAATATGGACCATTTTCTGCACATCCAGAATGGCGCCATTTTGTTAAATCCCTTAAAGGTTAAGAGAATCCGTTATGATTCTGAATCTTGTTCCTAGCCAGGGACTAAAGGTTCCTCGTATATAAGAAATCATAATCCAAGAATTTAAAAAATGTTACATTTGCATAGAATTTGTTCTCGACATCAACGATGCCCGGCCCGCATCCTCGTCGTCAACCCATTCGCGAGGACGTCCTGCTTCAGAGGCGCCATGTCCGGGACTGGGCTCCGCCGGGCTGGCACTGGGAGGTGCTACCTTCAGGGGCGCGTATCTTGGTGAGGAACCCGGGTCCCGTCGTCGACCCGGAGCTTCTTTGGTGGCGGGCGCGTGGGCCACATTTGGTGCAGAGGCTGGCGTCCCCCGCGGAGGTGGTACGTCACCGTGTCAGGGAGGAGGACGAGCACGTCCGTCGCTACATGGTTGTGTTGGACGTCAGGTTCTCCAATACCTGGCAGGTTCTTCAGGGATCTGACCCGAGCTATGATCCTGTGATGGTTCCTTCTCTTTGGGTGTCCACCGCGAGTGAACTAGATTGTTCGATAATATTCGATCTGTATTAGCTAGTGATGTATTCGAGATAATATTCGAGACGATGTATTCGAGATTATATTATTCGATAATATTCGAGACGATGTATTCGAGATTATATTCGATGATGCATATTAATTATCTGGATTATTCGAGATGCATATTATCTACTATGATTAAGTTTTTCCTTATTGATTGCATGCATGCATTCTAATTTGAATACTAAATTGTTTTATCTTTCTTCTGGATTAGTTAAATAAAAGCTATGGACAATACCGGCAGAGAAGGAGAAGAGACTCTGTTCGACATCATACGCTCCCCGAGCCCAGATGGGAATGAAGAAGATGACGGCTCGCAATATCTGAACCCTACCGGTGAGGGTATGATATTTGATGAAGACGAACGAATAGATGAAGTCCAGAACAATGATGACGAAGGAAATATTGTTCTTGAAATGACAAAGACCGGCGAGGTATATTTATATAAGCAGGCATCTGGTGATCATCACATGTTTTAATTGATTTGTATATATATTAACGAATCGATCTTTCTTCTTTTAGCCCTTCGGATCGAGCAAATCTTCTACAAGCAGTAGGACAGTTCGAGACCCGGCCAAAAAGTTGAAGGATGGCGTAAAGTACAACATAGATGCCATCAAACCTAATGGCAAACCACGCGAACCTAAGAAGAATGCAAACAAGTTCATTCATCAATGCGGAGTTATTGCCAGGGACCAAATCCCGATCTCCATTCAAGAATGGAAAAAGCCAGCAAAGGAACATCCAGATGTTACTTTTGTCGACCAAAGAGCAAAAGATCGGCTTTGGGAATCTCTCATGTCACATTTCACCCTACCAGATCATTTCACAGATGCAGATGTGGAGAAAGTCAAGAACGCTGCTCTTAGGAAGATGGCGATAGCATTCAACAACCACAAGAAAAGTATATGGGCCGCGTACGTCAATGCAGGAAAGAAGACTCCAGAATTCAAGGGAACACTAGAGAAGGCAAGAGATCACTGGGACGCTTTCGTGAACTTCAAGGAATCGGAAGTAGCTCAGGAACGGTCGAGAAAAAACAAGATTAATGCCACGAAAAAGTAGTGGCATCATAAGCTGGGGCCAGGTGGCTATGAGGTGGCCCGGCCTAAGTGGGATCTTGCTGAGCAAGAGATGATAGATGCAGGGGTCACTCCAGTTACATTGAACTGGCCCCCCAGGTCCAGGACTTGGTTCTATGCGCATGGGGGGACGTTGGACCCAAAGACAGGCGAGGTTTTGGAGCGGGCAAGTCTTAAAGGAGCCGACCTCAGTTTACTTGTTGCAATAGAAGAGGCTCGAACGGGGGTGTTCAAGCCCAACAAAGAGAACGACAAGCTTACGCGCGCCCTGAAGAATCCTGAACACCCGGGAAGAACACGAGGCAAAGGCGTTGTTCCGTGGTTTGAGGGGTTTGCGGACTGGAACACCGACTACAGAAGCCGTGCGAGAAAGAAGCAGCAGGAGGAGCAGAAGAGGAAGATGGAGGAGGAGGAGAGGAAGCAGGAAGCAGACCGCCTTCGCATCGTAGAATCAAAGCACGCGGAGTTGGCACTCGCTTTCCAGCAGCAGCAGCAGCAGATCGACTCACTTAGCCAGGAAAGGGGGTCTCAGCAGCGGCAGCAGCTAGCGGATCCAGCATTGGATAGCACCATCCCATCCATGCCGAGAAGCAGCGTGGGTTCCGCCCCGGGCGATGATGCACTGCTAGATAGATACCCTGTGGATGATATCATAGATACGACAACTTGTGAGCTACACTTTAAAATGAAGAACATATCCATGAAGGTGGCGGACGGTGTTGCTTATACAAATCCCCCTGAAGCAACCTTCCATTGCAATCCGATTCCAGCTGGCCATGCTCGTGTCCGGGTTGATGAAGTGGTGGCACAATATTCGGGGCTAGAGCTTGACATTCCTGGAGGTGACGACGAGCGCACACTGGCAGAGGCCATACATCATATCATTCTATGGAGAAAGGATTGCATCATCTTTCCAAGGCCACCGACACCGCGTCAGCCGGCTCTTCCTCCAAGTCCGCCGCCGCCTCAGCAGACTCCTGCTCCTCCAAGTCCGCCACCGCGTTAGCAGACTCCTCCTCCTCCAAGTCCGGCACCGCGTCAGCCCACTCCTCCTCCTCCAAGTCTGGCACCGCGTCAGCCGACTCCTCCTCCTCCAAGTCTGGCACCGCGTCAGCCGACTCCTCCTCCAAGTCAGGCACCGCGTCAGCCGTCTCCGCAGCCTCAGCGGCTCCGCCGCCTCAGCAACAGTGGAAGAGAGGCGCCGCAGCTCCGTCGGCTAGCGGTACAACAGGAGGCAAGAAATACAAATTTGGTCTAAGCCTCAAGCCTCTTCCGAGGTTGCCTTACCACCTGACTGACGAGGAAACCGAGGTCGAAGTACGAGCCCAAGTGAAGGCCCATTTTGGATCAAAACCGCCCCCGCCGCCAAAGGAGAAAGTACCTGAGCATATCATTCAGCACTTTATTCGTATGGCTGAACCACCAGCTCCCAAGCTTAGGGACTCAGACTATGAGCGCCAAATCAAGAAGTCATATCAAGCACAAAAAAGGAGTCGAGCTCGAGCTCGAGCCAAGCAGCTGCCAAAAAAGCGGGAAGCCTATTCCCCAGCTGGGAGAATAGGCGGTGCAATCGATCCACCCGCTCATTGTACCAACAAATGTGAGTACCGGCGCCGATCAGCTGGTAATAACCGACGATCATAGAAGGCAGGCTGAAGAGGCCGGTGTCACTATAGAACAACTCCTAGGCATTGAGCCCATGGAAACGTTTAAAGAGGAGGAACTAAAATGGAAATATGTCCGTGGCGAACCTATTGTCATGCCTGAGCAGATCCCGCTTCTATCAACGAGAATGTATGAATTGCATCAATGGTACCTGAGAGAAACAAAGACTACCGATCGAGAGTCCCTCATGGTGAAAGTCAAGGCAGAGCATTACTACCATGCAAAAGATCTGTGGGTTGAGTTTCAAGAAATGTTTCAGTTATTCAATCAAGACGCACTCGACAAATCTGTCGTCAGTTGCTATTGTCTGTAAGTGGTTTCTTTCTGTAATTAATTTAAGTCTCTATCTAGATGTAGTGCTCGTTCATTACCTGTAATTATCCTCACTATATTCTTTTCTGTGGTATTATGCAGAATGAAGATCTATGAAATGAAAAAAGCTAGACGCTATGGCATTGGGTTCATTGACCCAAATACCATTAATCAAGAGACATGGTCACGTGAATATGATCGACCATACATAGAGAAAAGCTTGCTAGAGTTCATGAAGCGACTAAATACCCAACCAGAAATACTACTTCCTTACAACTTCGGGTGAGTGACAATGTCTTGTACTACAAATTCTGTTTTTGCTTACTAGATGTTAATAAGGTGTAGTTGATGAGTTATGCACATACCCGCTTAATTATACAAATGTTTGCGCATGCAGTTTCCACTGGATCTTGTTAATCATTGAAGTTGACAAGGGAAAAGTTCAAGTACTGGACTCACTATATAAAGAAACTAATGAATACTCAATCGTGAAGGGGATGGTCGACAGGTAATTTCAATCATTATCGCACTATGTCGGCCTCTTTAGTTCATTTCCTGATATCAACTAATTAATAACTCCTTTATTCATTTTCTTTGCCGGCGGGTAGGGCTTGGGAAAAGTTCATCAAATAGGTTAAAGATGAATGGAAACAAGATCTGAAATGGGTGCGACCCAAGGTAATTAAGTACTACTAGCTACGTCCGTGCATCTCTTTAATTCTAGTTTCAATACCATTATCATGCTTGATTAATTATTAATGATTGAATTCTATTCTCATAAAGTGCATGAGGCAGGCGCTAGGGACTAATTTATGTGCATACTACGTTTGCGAGAACATTCGCATGATGACGTCCGAAAGGTCCAGCAGTGATAGACAAATTTGGGTACGTTTGCCAGAACACTATTCACAATTCTTTTTATCATGATCTAATATATATACACACAACTAATACATTCATATTGATCTCCTTCTTTTAAAGATGTCGGAGATGCGGGATCAGCTCCTACCAGAGGACCGCATACGAGCAATTCAAGAGGAAATAGCGGGATTTTTGCTCGACCAGGTCATAGATCCCAAAGGAGAATACCATTACACCGTACCTAGATCGACCTAATGCCTCAATGTAATGATCTGCAAATTCTAGGAGAAATTGTATATACCAAATTGTATATATATATGTGTATGTGTGAATGGTCGTGCGAGAAATTCGATGATATATATATATGATCGGTTCTACGAGAAATTCTATTTATATATATGCATAATATGTACAATATGTAGTAGCGTAAAATATGTTTGAAATGAAAAAGAATTAAATGGAAAACACAAAACTAAAAGGAAAAATAAACCATAAACCCAAAACCCCTAAACCTTTTAGTCCCGGTTGGTGTAACCAACCGGGACTAAAGGCCCCCAGCCCTCCGGCGCGGGCTCGTGCCAAGTGGTGGGCCTTTGGTCCCGGTTCGTGACGAACCGGCACTAAAGGGGGGGGGGGTACCTTTAGTCCCCACCCTCTAGTGCTGGTTGTAGAACCGGCACTAAAGGTCCCTACGAACCGGGACAATAGCCCGATTCTGCACTAGTGAGAGGAAACTCACGTGCATATTGTCGACGCGTGGTCGAATATTTTGTCAGATGACCGACAGGTTAATTCTGTCATCTATTCAATATAACAAAATGAGCCCCCATAGTCATGTGTTGGCAATTTAGGCATTTGCCTTGAACCTCATTAATAAGTCACATTGTCATCCCTGACAGATCATTATTGCGCATCGAAACTTTAAAAATGGCATCACATAGAGGTTTAGAGGCTAGATGAGGAGGAGGAAGAATAATGTTATTGAACACCATTTGTAGCAATGTTCTGCTCAGGTTCATCATGCACTAGAAATGCCACAGTAAACTTACTTACAACGACAGTTCCGAAATAATGAACACAATTTTGATATAATGAAATGAGTAGGAGTAAGGTCATGTCTTTATCTTCCCGCTTTGACCCCTAGCCGACCTATTTCCATGATCACCTGGTTGAATGCGTTGACGTGAGTAGTAAGGTTTGCCCCTTCCTGCATCTTCAAACCACATATATAACTGATATTCTAGATACAACTTGTTGGGATCCTTTTTTATTAAACCATTTAGTGTTCATCAGGATTCTTTTATAAAAAATGATCTATTGTGGATGACATTCTTTCTTTACATGAGCGGTATGCAACATGCTCATGTTAAAAAGCATGTGGGGCTTGTTACTAAACTTGATTTTGAGAAGGCGTACGACATGGTCAATTGAGACATTCTTATTGCCTGCCACCAAGTTAGAGGTTTTAATTAAAAATGACGCAATTGGGTAAAACAAGTTTTACGCAATTGCACCATGTTCGTTTAGATTAATGATAAAGTAGGCCCCTATTTCCAAAGTGTTAAGGGGGTCAGACAGAGTGACTCCCTCTTTCCTTTTATTTTCAACATTGCAGCTGAATGTTTGATCAAAATGATTCTTAAAGCTCAAAGTAATGATATGATTGTGGGAACTGCCCATAAATGCGAGCACTAGGACTTAAACACCGGTGGGCTGGGGATACCACTATCCACCAAACCAACCAACTACAGGTTGGTTCGCTCAAATATATGTTTTATTGTCTGCTTTTTTTTCATACATATGTACATTTTCCGTATACATTTAAAATATATTTTTACATGTTTAACATTTTTCAAATACATAACATTTTTTGGAAATATATGATTCGATGTCTACTTTTTTCATACACGTCATAAATTTTGGTATTCATCTGAAACATTATTGTTATACACAATTAACTTTTTTTTCAATTACATGATTACATTTTTTCATATACATGTTTTTGAACATTTTCCTGATATGTGCTGAGCATTTTATCAAGAACATATTTCTCAAAGTGTGTACACTTTTTAAAATGTACCCTATACTTTATTGAATGGTACAAACATTTTTTTTATGAATTATGAAACATTTTTTACATTGTATAAACATATTTCTAAATGTTACATACACTTTTTTGAATCATGTGAACATTTTTAAATGTAAGAAATCTTTGTTTATTCCTATCATCATTTCTTATAATTACGCTAATATTTATTTACATTGTGTTAACATTTTTCAAATTTGTGGTTTTTAAAATTTTAAGTGCATTTAAATTTTGAAACGTATGTACTTAGAATATTTTTTAAAATATAAACAAAAGAGAAGAAAAAAGTATTAACCTGCAAAGCTACTTGGGCTGGTCCATTAGTTTGCAAGTCTGCGGCGAGACGAGCTTGTGTCACGCTGCGGGCGAGACACGGCGGCTCCTGCTGTTGCTGCAGGATACGCTAGAAGTTTTGTTGCCGCACATGTCCAAATGCCGGTCATGCCTACGACTAGGAACGAGAGAGTCGATCGGTTGAGGAAAAAGGCGGGGAGACACGAAGAGCATGATTGATTACCAAAATTTGGCATTGCCAAACATTGGTAATACCAAGACTTGTCAAATATTAATAACTTTATGTGAGATAGACAAAACAACTTGATAACTAACCAATTAGTAGCCAATATTTGAGAAGGAGGTTAGATGAGAAGTGGTACCACATAGAGGTTTTAGAGGCTAGATGAGAAGGAGAAAGAATAATGTTATTGGACCTATTGCGAGCGGTACCTCACATGCTCACATGGGAGGAACAAGAATAATGTTATTGAACACCATTTGTAGCAATGTTCTGCTCAAGTTCATCATGCACTAGAAATGCCACAGTAAACTCACTTACAACGATAGTTCCGATATAGTACTAATGAATACAGTTCCGATATAATGAAGTGAGTAGGAGTAAGGTCATGTCTTTATCTCCCTGCTTTGACCTCTAGCCGACCTATTTCCGTGATCACCTTGTTGAATGCGTTGATGTGTGTAGTATGGTTTGTCCCCTCCTGCATCCTCAAACCACATATATAACTAATATTCTAGATATAACTTGTTGGAAAAGGCTATCGCTCAACCGGCAGATCTAGCGTGGGGCATCCGCCGCCTCCTTCGATCGACATGTGGCCTATATATTGGACCACACATGTCTCTCAGCCACATCTTATCTCTTCCTCACCCTCTCTCCTGTACACAAGTGCCTCAGCAGAATCAATGGCGTTCACCTTGCCAGAGAGGAGGATGGCAGCAAGGTGACCTGGTCGGAGGTCCGGCGCTCACCGGCGGTGGCGCGATGGTGGGGGCAGGCGGCGCCGCTCCTCCCTCACCACCATCTGGCGGGCTCGCGGCGAACGACGATGGTGTTTTGTTTTGCAACATCCAATGTGTTGCAAGAAAGATTTTTGCAACATCAGTCGTGTTGCAAGACTTTCTTCCGTAACACCATATATAGGTGAAGACAAAGAAAAAAAATATGCAACATCACCTTAGTTGCAAAGTTTTTCTGCAGCAATACCTTTGTTGCAAAAAAATGTGAAGACAGGAAAGAAATCCTGCAACACAACCTATGTTGCAAAAAAATTCCCGCAACACAACCTATGATGCAACAAAATCCGCAACACAATTTCTATTACAAATGTTTCCGCAACAAGATCATTGTTGCAAAGAAGAGAAAGACGTTCAGCCCCTTGATTTTATCATATCCAACGGCTCGCGAGGAAAGATCTGCTGGCCGACGCGTAGCAGCCCCCTAACTTGTTGGGATCCGTCTTGTCCAGGAATTCAGCTTCCAACTTGGCCCAAATTTCGATCACTAATGACTCATCCATCACTTTATACAATATCTAATTAGTGTATAATCCCACTACCATTGTTAAAAAAATTGTTTATATTGTTAAAAAAAATCAACTTTGGTAGATTTCAGTATTTCACAACGTCAACTTTGGTTGTCTTGAACCACCTTGTTGTCCCAACATGTCCTTCACTCTTGTCTGCTATATTGGAGAGTTGGTCGCACCATCAAATGTTGTTACCTCAATTTTAGTTGGCACGAACATGTCTACCCCACAAAGGTCTGATTGCCCTCATTGGGAGATCTAACCGCTCCGCGACAAGCCTTGACTTCCTTAGATTCCCCAACAGTTTTCTTACTAACCTCCCATGGATTGGTCTCAGTGGCATGACTACTCGAATCAGTAGTCTGCCATCCCCCTTTGCTGCCTTCCTCTTCTCGCATGGACTTGCCATGATAATTAAATATCAGATTGCCATGTCCTTCCTCTTCTCTGCTAACTAGTTATTAACTAGACCCTTCACTATTGAGGAAATTAAAAATGCTTTATTTTCTATGGACTCTAATAGAGCACCTGACCTGATAAGAGATTGTTCAAGCTGACAGTGATTTATTTACTATGATTTTTGAACTTTTCTATGAAGGCTCTCTTGATGTTCATAGACTTAATTACGGAGTCAGTACTACAGCACAACCAACCGGCGCTTCAACCGCTTCTGCAGGTTCAGAGCTCAGCTTGTCACCTATCTGCTGGCCAACGAAGAGGCGCTTCGCGCCAATGGAGCGCTGCCGATTCGCGACTACAAACGGAAGTGCGTCGGATACATGAAGCCCATCAGTCATGATTGGCTTCTTCTGCTGGGCCAGCTGCCCGGCACCAGCAGCGTAGCGCACGACTATCATCCTTCTTGATTTAGTAGCCATCTATCCTCTTTACAAGACTAGAACTAGAATTGTCTGTATCAAATACGTAGTATGTGTATGACTTGCATATATTTTGACTTGGACTTGTAATTAGAGAGTTATATAAGTGTTTGAGTCCAACATGTGTAATTCCCGGCTTATGACACTTAAAGGCCATATATGCGGGTACCCAAAACATACTAGAGGAAACTCACGTGCATATTGTCGACGCGGTGGATTCACTGGTGCCTTTCTCAAGGCATGTTGGGATACTATCAAGTCGGACATCATGCTTGCCATCAACCATTTCTCTGATCTTCATGCTACGCACTTTCATTGGTTGAACTCTGTCGACATTGCTCTCATTTCGAAGAAGGATGGTGCCGAGGACATCAGTGATTTTTGTCCCATCAGTCTTATCTATGTCGTCGCTAAGCTAATTGCTAAGATGGTGTCCAACCGGTTTGCCCCGCACATGAATGAGCTGGTCTCACACGCCCAAAGTGCATTTATTAAAAGAGGATGCATCCATGACAACTTCATGTATGTGCGCAATCTCGCGAGACGCCTCCATCGTAGGAAAACCCTGGCGTTGCTCTTCAAACTTGACATCAAAAAAGCCTTTGACTCCAACAATTTTCTTACTAATCTCCCATGGATTGGTCTCAGTGGTATGACTACTCGAATCAGTAGTTTGCCATCCCCCTTTGCTGCATTCCTCTTCTCGCATGGACTTGCCATGATAGATATCAGATTGCCATGTCCTTCCTCTTCTACGCTAACCAGTTATTAACTAAACCCTTCACTATTGAGGAAATTAAAAATGCTTTATTTTCTATGGACTCTAATAGAGCACATGGACCTGATAAGAGATTGTTCAAGCTGATAGTGATTTATTTTCTACGAATTTTGAGCTTTTCTATGAAGGCTCTCTTGATGTTCATAGACTTAATTACGGAATCATTACCTTCCTAAAATGTCTGAGGATGATCCTCTATAACACTAAGCTCTCTAATTTTAACACAATCAATTGAGGTCTCCAATTGAAATTGGGTCACCAGATTTTGACCGAGTCAACAATTTTCCAAAGCTCTCTCATTCAATTCTTTTATACTATACACTATGCTTCCTAATTTTTAACAAAAAATACTTTGATAATTTTAGTTGCATAATTTTATATAATTTTAAGTTAATATTATTTTGATAATAACTAGAGGTTTATAAAGGCTTTTTAGTTGATTCTTTTTGCTATTGAAGAATATTATAGTTTTGTTTTAGATGATCATAACAAAATATTTTAATTGATTTTTTTAGTTCATTCTTTTTGCTATTAGATTTTTATAAAAGCTTTTTAGTTCATTCTTTTTGCTATTAGAGTTTTATAAAAGCTTTTTAGTTCATTCTTTTGAAAAGCACTACAAATGAACTCTGAAAAGGTTGAAAGTTGACATGGTATCATCATTTCACCCACATAGCATGTGCTAAAAAGTTGAGAGGGTTATGGCAAAAACTGGATGCCCTTCGTGTACAAAATGGACAATCTCTTTCGAAGTAACATGGTATCGGACGAAAACTCATCTGTTACAAAGGGATTTCATTTTTTTAACTTATTTCAACTCCAGACTTTTTGTGCGTTCAACATGCACCATTCAAAGCCACATCATCAAGTTTCAACCCTTTCTGACTTCATTTGATATTTTTCATGCATTTACTGATTTTTTTAGCTAAATGACCCTAAAATTAAAAAGCACTACAAATGAACTCTAAAAAGGTTGAAAGTTGGCATGGTATCATCATTTCACCCACATAGCATGTGCTAAAAAGTTGAGAGGGTTACGGCAAAAACTGGATGCACATCGTGTACAAAATGGACAATCTCTTTCGAAGTATCAGGGTTTCAGACGAAAACTCATCTGTTACAAAAGGCATTTCATTTTTTCTTCGCGTAATCAGAGCCATCATTGTATCCTCCTTCACTTTTTCTTCGCGTGTGTCCCTTGCTTATTGCGCCGTAACCATGGATAATCTTCATCGTTTAACAGGGTGCTTGGGTCAGCCTTCACTTTTAAGGGAGGAATTTCATGAAACTTTTCATAGTCTTCAGACATGTCTGTCTTGCCCTCCACTCCCACGATGTCTCTTTTCCCTGAAAGAACTATGTGGCGCTTTGCCTCATCGTATGATGTATTTGCTTCCTTATCTTTTCTTTTTCTCGGTTTGGTAGACATGTCCTTCACATAGAAAACCTACGCCACATCATTGGCTAGGTTGAATGGTTCGTCTATGTACCTAAGATTGTTCAGATCCACTGTTGTCATTCCGTACTGTGGGTCTACATGTACCCCGCCTCCTGACAGATTGACCCATTTGCACCGAAACAAAGGGACCTTTAAAATCATGTCCATAGTCAAGTTCCCATATGTCCACTATGTAACCATAATATGTGTCCTTTCCCCTCTTGGTTGCTGCATCAAAGCGGACACCACTGTTTTGGTTGGTGCTCTTTTGATCTTGGGCGATCGTGTAAAATGTATTCCCATTTATCTCGTACCCTTTGTAAGTCAATACAGTCGAAGATGGTGTCCTGGCCAACGAGTACAACTCATATGCAATAGTGGTGTTACCCATGAGATGTGTTTACAACCAACTGCCGAAAGTCCTGATGTGTTCACATGTAATCCAGTCGTCACACTGCTCCGGGTGTTTGGAGCGCAGAATATTCTTGTGTTCATTGACATACGGGGTCACCAAGGTAGAATTCTGTAGAAATGTGTAGTATGCTTGAGCCCAAGAATGCCCGTCCCTACATATTATTGAGTCCGCTCCTAGCGTGCCTTTTCCAGTCAGTCTCCCCTCATACCGCGATTGAGGGAGACCAATCGGCTTATGGTCCGGAATGAAGTCAACACAAAACCCAATGACCTCCTCTGTTTGATGGCCCGTGGAGATGCTTCCTTCTGGCCTAGCACGGTTACAAACATATTTCTTTAAGACTCCCATGAACCTCTCAAAGGGGAACATATTGTGTAGAAATACAGGGCCAAGAATGGCAATCTCATCGACTAGATGAACTAGGACGTGCGTCATGATATTGAAGAAGGATGGTGGGAACACCAGCTCAAAACTGACAAGACATTGCACCAAATAATTCTTTAACCTTGGAAGGATTTCTGGATCGATTACCTTCTGAGAGATTGCATTGAGGAATGCACATAGCTTCACAATGGCTAATCGAACATTTTTCGGTAGAAGCCCCCTCAATGCAACAGGAAGCAGTTGCGTCATAATCACGTGGCAGTCATGAGACTTTAGGTTCTGGAACTTTTTCTCTGCCATATTTATTATTCCCTTTATATTGGACGAGAAGCCAAATGGGACCTTCATACTGAGCAGGCATTCAAAGAAGATTTCCTTCTCTTCTTTGGTAAGAGCGTGGCTGGCAGGACCTTCATACTGCTTTGGATGCATGCCGTCTTTTTCGTGCACACGTTGCTGGTCCTCCCGTGCCTCCGGTGTATCTTTTGTCTTCCCATACACGCCCAAGAAGCCTAGCAGCTTCACGCAAAGATTCTTCATCACGTGCATCACGTCGATTGCAGAGCAGACCTCTAGGTCTTTCCAATAGGGTAGGTCCCAAAATATAGATTTCTTCTTCCACATGGGTGCGCGTCCCTCAGCGTCATTCGGAACAGATAGTCCGCCAGGACCCTTTCCAAAGATTACTTGTAAATCATTGACCATATCAAGTATGTGATCACCAGTACAGAGGGCGGGCTTCTTCCGGTGATCTGCCTCACCTTTGAAATGCTTGCCTTTCTTTCGACATTGATGGTTGATCGGAAGAAATCGATGATGTTCCAGGTACACATTCTTCCTACATTTGTCCAAATATATACTTTCGGTGTCATCTAAACAGTGCGTGCATGCGTGGTATCCCTTGTTTGTCTGTCCTGAAAGGTTACTGAGAGCAGGCCAATCATTGATGGTTACAAACAGCAACGCATGTAGGTCAAATTCCTCCTGATTGTGCTCATCCCACACACGTACACCTTTTCCATTCCACATCTGTAAAAGTTCTTCAACAAATGGCCTTAGGTACACATCAATGTCGTTGCCGTGTTGCTTAGGGCCTTGGATGAGCACTGGCATTATAATGAACTTCTGCTTCATGCACAACCAAGGAGGAAGGTTATAGATACATAGAGTCACGGGCCAGGTGCTATGATTGCTGCTCTGCTCCCCAAAAGGATTAATGCCATCTGCGCTTAAACCAAACCATACGTTCCTTGCGTCACCTGCAAAGTCCCCCCACCTTCTCTTGATTTTTCTCCACTGCGACCCATCAGCGGGTGCTCTCAACTTCCCGTCTTTCTTACGGTCTTCTTTGTGCCATCGCATCAACTTGGCATGCTCTCTGTTTCTGAACAGACGTTTCAACCTTGGTATTATAGGAGCATACCACATCACCTTGGCAGGAACCCTCTTCCTGGGGCGCTCGCCCTCAACATCACCAGGGTCATCTCATCTGATCTTATACCGCAATGCACTGCATACCGGGCATGCGTTCAAATCCTCGTACTCACCGCGGTATAGGATGCAGTCATTAGGGCATGCATGTATCTTCTGCACCTCCAATCCTAGAGGGCATAGAACCTTCTTTGCTTCGTATGTACTGTCGGACAATTCGTTATCCTTTGGAAGCTTCTTCTTCATTATTTTCAGTAGCTTCCCAAATCCGTTGTCAGATACACCATTGTCTGCCTTCCATTGCCACAATTCCAGTGTGGTACCGAGCTTTGTGTTGTCATCTTCGCAATTTGGGTACAACCCTTTTTGTGATCCTCTAACATGCGATCGAACTTCAACTTCTCCCTTTCACTTTGGCATTGTCTCTTTGCATCAACAATGACCCGACGAAGATCATCATCGGGCACATCATCTGGTTCCTCTTGATCTTCAGCTTCCCCCGTTGCAGTATCATCGTATTCAGGGGGATAGTTGTCATGATCCTCTTCTTCTTCGTTGTCTTCCATCATAACCCCTCTTTCTCCATGCTTGGTCCAAACATTATAGTGTGGCACGAAACCCTTCTCAAGCAGGTGGATGTGAAGGGTTTTCGAGTCAGAGTAATCCTTCGTATTCCCACAGATAGGGCATGGACAATACATAAAACCATTCTGCTTGTTTGCCTCAGCCACTTCAAGAAAATCATGCAGGCCCTCAATGTACTCGAAGGTGCGTCGGTCACCGTACATCCATTGCCGGTTCATCTGCGTGCATTATATAATTAACTGTATCAAAAACCATTACAGAACATCATGAATAGAGAAGTGACCAAATTAATACAAGTTCATCATCACATTAAAACCAAAGTACAGTAGTGATCAAATGTTATTACTAAAAAATAAATACATAAAGTTCTTACATAGTTCTCATAGAACAACATACAGCTCTCTAGAGCATCTAATTAAAACATACACTGAAACTAACATACAACTATTTAATACATTTAAATGCAACAACAAATGCGATCATAATCGCAACTAAGGTAACAACTGATCCAACAGTATAATGATACCAAGCCTCATTATCAATGCCATATTTTTTTATCTTTCTAATCTTCAAGCGCATAGCATCCATCTTGATCTTGTGATCATCGACGACATCGGCAACATGCAACTCCAATTTCATCTTCTCCTCCTCAATTCTTTTCAATTTTTCTTTCAAATACTTGTTTTCTTGTTCAACTAAATTTAACCTCTCGACAAGAGGGTCGGTTGGAATTTCCGGTTCACATACCTCCTAGATAAAAACATCTATGTCACGTTGGTCGGCATAATTGTCATAAACACTAAATGAAACAAACAATTATAAAAGATAATATATCACATCCGAATCATAGACCGGACGAGGGCCGACGGGGGCGGATACCAAAACCATGGCACTATATAATAACAAACAAAAATAAAAGTAAGAAATTTATACAAGTATATCTATCTAAATCACACAAGTAAGAATTTTTTTTTTCTTTTAAAAAGAAGATAAGAACAAGAGGCTCACCACGGTGGTGCCGGCGACGAGATCGGCGCGGGCGATCGAGGATGGTGAGGACTGGGACGGGATGGCACCCTACACATGCGCAGACTCCAAGAAGTTAATTTGAGCTCAAATTGTGCATCTAAATCAAAAGAACTCCCACATACACTCCTACACTAAAACCCACAAACCACTCTACTTCTAGAGCATTTGAAATGAGCTAAACTAGTAGTGAGAGATGAAAGGATGAAGTAGCTAACCTTTTAGAACACTTGTGTAGTTGATGCACCGCCAAACCTAGAAAAATCTTGGGGAAAATGGAGCTTGGAGGTCGAGCTTGGAGAGGAGAAAGCTTAAGTGTGGCTCGGGCATTTCATCGAACACCTCATGTGCATGCATAGAAGGAAGAACAGAGCAGTGCATGCACACACCTCCCACACGGCCAAAAAATAGAGGGGAGGGTGGGCAGGGGCGAGGGTATATATAGGCATCTCTTTAGTCCCGGTTGGTGGCTAGGACCGGGGCAGAATGCTGACATTTGGTCCCTTCCAGCCACCAACCGAGACTAAAGGGGCTACGCCAGGAGCAAGGCCCTTTGGTCCCGGTTCGTGTCTAGATTCGGGACCAAAGGGGTCAGACGAACCAGGACCCTGGCCCGGCCGGTGCCCTGGCCTCACGAACTGGGACTGATGCACCCATTGGTCCCGGTTCGGAACAGAACCGGGATTAAAGCTCTTATCTCGCCTGGACCAAAGCCCTGTTTTCTACTAGTGGCAGTACATAAGATTTAGCAGTACAAACATAACTTTCCTCTTTATTAAGAGGGTCCTGAAGATAACATTTTTTTTGCATACATAAAGTGGGTCCTTTTTTCACGTCAATAAACCCATACTTGTGCTTTACTCAAGGACTGGTCTTTCTTGTCAAAAAATAAGAACAAATTTAAATCCAGTGAGTAATACGCATAAGATGACCATATAGCCCATCAACGTCTTGGAATCCCCTGCATACAAACATATATAACACACCAGTCAGGTCTCCTAATAAAGATTGTGCATGTGCCTAGAGGTAAAAATGTTTCAGCCACCATAGAAACTCTTGAATAGATATGCAGAACGCAATTTTAAAAAAGTGTACCTTTCTCTGTTCAGCATCAATAAAAATATAGGCTTATGATAAGCATCAACAAGCCCAAGCCGATTGGTACAGCTAGGTTGTGTATAGTCCAACCGACAAGCTCTTTGGTACTAATTCCTTTTGATTTGGGAAGTCCATAATTCTCTTGAGCATGCTTAAAGATGCCAGCATTGAGATCGGCTCTCACTTGTTCCTGCAGCTCCGGTGGTAGACCTTGATGCACTTTATCGAACAATTCAACAACAACCTGCTCAACTCTAGCCTCAGTGCTCTGTATGTTAGTAGTCCTCATAGCTTGCAGAGTTTGCTGTCCTGGACAATGTGCTTTTGAAATTCACTACTAGGAGAAACCTTATAGATAGAAATTTAGTAGTAGCACTGGTTATGGGTCCAGCGCTACTGCCACTTAGTAGTAGTGCTAGTAGCAGTAGCGCTGGGCCCCCTGGCAGCGCTACTGCTAAGTGGTCCCATGGCCACCGGCAGGGGCAACACGTAGTAGTAGTGGTTGGCTAGAACCAGCGCTACTACTGGAGACATAGCAGTAGCACTGGGCCCCCTGGCAGCGCTACTGCTAAGTGGTCCCATGGCCACCGGCAGGGGCTACATGTAGTAGTAGCGGTTGGCTGGAACCAACGCTACTACTGGAGACATAGCAGTAGCGCTGGGCCACCAGCCAACCTCTATCGCTAAGTCTGCATGGTGGGCCCAACTTAGTAGTAGCGCTGGTCCACAAGCCAGCGCTACTGCTAATGCTACCTTATCCTCTCCCCCGCCGGCCCGATCACTCTTCCTCCCACACTCTCATCGTCCAACCCCCGCTGCCGCTGCCCGCGGTCGTCGTCGCGCCGCCTCCGTCGTCCACTGCCGCCGTTGCCCGGTATGTTTCCCTCCCTCCCTTCTCCTTCCATCCCTCCCTTCTCCCTCCCTCCCTCCCACCCTGCCTCTCCCTCCATCCCTCGCCCTTCTTCCTCCCCGCTCCCTCCCTCCATCCCTCGCCCTTCTCCCTCCCAACTCTCTCCCTCTGACCCTCTCCCTCCCTCCGATCCCTCCTGCATTGCAGAGATAGATGGATAGATAGATGAATGGATAGATAGATAAATGAATAGATAGATGGTTAGAACAATGGTTTTTTTAATATATATTGCATAGATAGACAAATGGATGGATGGATATATTGATGGATATATATATATATATAGATGGATGGATGGATATATTGATGGATATATAGATAGATGGATGGATGGATAGATGTTAGGGTTAGAACTAGGGGATTTTTAATAAATGTATAGTCTTTTCAATTTTTAGGGTTATAACAAGGTTTTACAAATTTTTAGTAAGATGAGGATAATAATATTTTTGTTTATATTTAGTTTTTGCATAAATCAAGGAGCCCCTGCATCATCCCCGCCGTCGTCCCCGTCACTGACCCCCTCCGACCTCGAGGTGAGACCAGTCAAATCCCCATGTCGATGATGATGTAGATGTTTTGATAGTTGTAGTAGAGTAGTAGCTACATGAGTAGCTGTGACAATTTTCATGGAATAGAAAATTTTCAATGTAGGTCTTTCAAATATGATGGAGATTTAGACATGTGATATATAGTGTTGTGTAGTACTAGTGCTTGCCCAAGTGGCCTATGTTTGCAGGGAACACCTCACAGTGGCCTATGTTTTGCCGGAGTGTTAATTAATTTCCATTGCGGCAAATTTCAGGTGCTCGATATATGTCCTTTTTAGCAAAGGTCATGCCGGATTTTTTCGTGAATTTTAGCATGACTTGTGCTAGAATATGTAGGAAATATTGAGTGGCCCGGATTTTGTAGAAAGATAATTAAACGACATTTCGGGTTGACTTTAAGTCTGTCGGGACTCCACCATATATATGAGAGAAGAAGAATGCCAACTGTTGTTGTGGGGGTCGTTCTTCCTCTTCTTTCTCGTGATAGACCTTTTGGTAATGCACGGGAAGGAAGAGAAGAACGACCATCACCGACGGTCGCAAATGTCAGAGAGGAATCAGTGAGGGAGAGTCTCCACCATATATGAGAGGACGAAGAATCCCGACTGTTGTCGTGTGGGTAGCTTCTTCTTCATTCCAATGTGCTAGACATTTTGGTGTAATGCACTTTGAAATGACAGGAGTAGCTACCATCACTGACGGTCGCAAATGTCAGAGAGGAAGAATGCCGACTGTTGTTGTGGGGGTCGCTTCTCCTTCGTTCCCGTGTGCTAGACATTTTGGTGTAATGCACTCGGGGACGAAGGGAGGAGCGACCATCACCGACGGTCGAATATATACACCACGTGAGCTGTGAGTTTTCAAGAAAAGACTCGATAGACCGATAGTCAACCCGTGATGAATAATAATGATCTAATTTAGTTTTTGTAGTACATATATTGAATTATACAAGTTTAATCTTTGAATTATGAACATAGGAAATGTCTGACGATGACGATAGGCTCCCGGAGTGCGACTGGTGCGGCGACGACCGGGGTCTGTGCAACAGGCCTCACCTGGTAGACAGTCGGCACTTCAGTATTAAGCTCGAGGAGACTTTGATACGTCTCCAACGTATCTACTTTTCCAAACACTTTTGCCCTTGTTTTGGACTCTAACTTGCATGATTTGAATGGAACTAACCCGGACTGACGCTGTTTTCAGCAGAACTGCCATGGTGTTATTTTTGTGCAGAAATAAAAGTTCTCGGAATGACATGAAAATCCATGGAGACACGTTTTGGAATTAATAAAAAATATGGGCAAAAGAATCAGCATCAGGGGGTCCACACCCTATCCACGAGGGTGTAGGGCGCGCCCCCCTGCCTCGTGGGCCCTCTGGGACTCCACCGACCTCAACCCCAACTCCATATATTCACTTTCGGGGAGAAAAAAACTAGAGAGAAGGATTCACCGTGTTTTACGATACGGAGCCGCCGCCAAGCCCTAATTTTCCTCGGGAGGGCTGATCTGGAGTCCGTTCGGGGCTCCAGAGAGGGGAATCCGTCGCCATCGTCATCATCAACCATCCTCCATCACCAATTTCATGATGCTCACCGCCATGCGTGAGTAATCTCATCATAGGCTTGTTGGACGGTGATGGGTTGGATGAGATTTACCATGTAATCGAGTTAGTTTTGTTAGGGTTTGATCCCTAGTATCCATTATGTTCTAAGATTGATGTTGCTATGACTTTGCTATGCTTAATGCTTGTCACTAGGGCCCGAGTGCCATGATTTCAGATCTGAACCTATTATGTTTTCATGAATATATGTGAGTTCTTGATCCTATCTTGCAAGTCAATAGTCACCTAATATGTGTTATGATCCGGCAACCCCGAAGTGACAATAATCGAGACCACTCCCGGTGATGACCATAGTTTGAGTAGTTCATGTATTCACTAAGTGTTAATGCTTTGGTCCGGTACTCTATTAAAAGGAGGCCTTAATATCCCTTAGTTTCCAATAGGACCCCACTGCCATGGGAGGGTAGGACAAAAGATGTCATGCAAGTTCTTTTCCATAAGCATGTATGACTATATTCGGAATACATGCCTACATTACATTGATGAACTGGAGCTAGTTTTGTGTCACCCTATGTTATAACTGTTGCATGAGGAATCGCATCCGACATAATTATCCATCATTGATCCATTGCCTACGAGCTTTTCACATATTGATCTTTGCCAAGTTACTTTTCCGTTGCCACTGTTACGATTGCTACAAAAACTGCTACTGTTACTTTTGCCACCATTACCGTTACTTCCATACTACTTTGCTACTAAATATTTTGCTGCAGATATTAAGTCTTTCAGGTGTGGTTAAATTGACAACTCAACTGCTAATACTTGAGAATATTCTTTGGCTCCCCTTGTGTCGAATCAATAAATTTGGGTTGAATACTCTACCCTCGAAAACTGTTGCGATCCCCTATACTTGTGGGTTATCAAGACTATTTTCTTGCGCCGTTGCCGGGGAGCATAGCTCTATTCTTTGAGTCACTTGGGATTTATCTCTGTTGATCACTATGAGGAACTTGAAAGATGAAGGAACCAAGATTTTTCCCTCAACTACGAGGGGAGGTAAGGAACTGCCATCTAGCTCTGCACTTGATTCACCTTCTGTTATGAGTAAATTTGCAACACCTACACCTGTTATTGATTCTGATATGTTGCATGTTATTGATGATGCCACTTCTGCTATGCATGATGCTTATGATGAAACTACTTCTATGCTTGATAATACTGTGCCATTAGGTGAATTTCTTGATGAACAACTTGCTAGGGTTAGAGAGAATGAAATTATTGAAACAGATAATATTGATGAAAGTGATGATGAAGATTCTCCCCCTAGATATGAATTGCCTGATGTGCCTGAGGGTTATGTTATGGATGAAGAAACTACTAGAGACCTTTTTGCTTGCAAAGATAGATATGATCTTAAGAAACTGTTAGCTAAGCTGAAAGAAAAGTCTTTGAATGCTAGAATGAAATATGACCCTGCTTTTGCTACTTCACCTATCTGTATTTCTGATAAGGATTATGATTTCTCTGTCGATCCTAAGTTAATTACTTTGGTTGAATCTGATCCTTTTTATGGCTATGAATCTAAAACTGTTGTGGCACATCTTACTAAATTGAATGATATAGCCACCCTATTCACTCATGAGGAAAAAATTCGTTACTACTATATCCTTAAGTTATTTCCGTTCTCATTAAAGGGTGATGCTAAAACATGGTTCAATTATCTTGCTCCTGGTTGTGTGCGTAGTCCCCAGGATATGATTTATTACTTCTCTGCTAAATATTTCCCCGCTCATAAGAAACAAGCTGCCTTAAGGGAAATATATAATTTTGTGCAAATTGAAGAAGAGAGTCTCTCACAAGCTTGGGGGAGGCTTCTCCGATTACTTAATGCTTTGCCTGATCATCCTCTAAAGAAAAATGAAATACTTGATATCTTTTATAATGGACTAACCGATGCTTCCAGAGACCACCTGGATAGTTGTGCTGGTTGTGTTTTCAGGGAAAGAACTGTTGAGCAAGCTGAATTGCTATTGAATAATATATTGAGTAATGATAATGATTGGACACTTCCTGAACCAACTCCTAAGCCAACTCCGAAGAAAAGGGGTATTCTATTTCTCAGTCCTGAAGATATGCAAGAGGCAAAGAAATCTATGAAAGAAAAGGGTATTAAAGCTGAAGATGTTAAGAATTTACCACCTATTGAAGAAATACATGGTCTTAAAACACGACACAGGTAGTAAAGGTAAATTCTCTCTATAGATTTGATGAAGGTGATATTCCTCGTAATAAGTCTGCTAGCCAATGCTTGGATGAGTTTGATAATTTTATTGTTAAACAAGAAAACTTCAATGCTTATGTTGGTAGACAATTGAAACGTAATGCTTATATGGTTGAACACTTGAGTGATTATATGTCTAGAGTTAAAGGTGACCTTAAACTTATTAGTAAACATGCTTCTATGGTTACCACTCAGGTAGAACAAGTGCTTAAAGCACAAGATGATTTGCTCAATGAATTAAATAATAAGAAAAATGATAATGCTGTTAGAGTTATGACTAGAGGGGGTAGAATGACTCAGGAACCTTTGTACCCTGAGGGCCACCCTAAGAGAGTTGAGCAAGATTCTCAAAGAACTAATGTTGATGCACCTAGTCCTTCTAAGAAGAAGAAAAAGAAAAATGATAGGACTTTGCATGCTTCTAGTGAACCTATTGTTGACACACCTGAGAATCCCAATGATATTTCTATTTCTGATGCTGAAACACAATCTGGTAATGAACATGAACCTAGTGATAATGATGATGTTCATGTTGATGCTCAACCTAGCAATAACAATGATGTAGAGATTGAACCTGCTATTGATCTTGATAACCCACAATCAAAGAATCAACGTTATGATAAGAGAGACTTCGTTGCTAGGAAGCACGGTAAAGAAAGAGAACCATGGGTTCAGAAATCCATGCCTTTTCCTCCTAAACCATCCAAGAAAAAGGATGATGAGGATTTTGAGCGCTTTGCTGAAATGATTAGACCTATCATTTTGCGTATGCGTTTGACTGATATGCTTAAAATGAATCCTTATGCTAAGTTTATGAAAGATATTGTTACAAATAAAAGAAAGATACCGAAAGCTGAAATTTCCACCATGCTTGCCAATTATACTTTTAAAGGTGGAATACCAAAGAAACTAGGAGATCCAGGAGTACCAACTATACCATGCTCCATTAAAAGAAACTATGTTAAAACTGCTTTATGTGATCTTGGAGCCAGTGTTAGTGTTATGCCTCTCTCTTTATATCGTAGACTTGATTTGAATAAGTTGACACCTGTAGGAGATATGCCCTAGAGGCAATAATAAATGTTATTATTTATCTCCTTGCTCATAATTATGTTTATGTTCCATGCTATAACTGTTGTGGTTCCCGAGCCCGTATATCCATAAAGGCTCTGGGGAAAACCCATGTGCACGTGTGGAATAATAAACGGTAAAAAGTATTCCTAGTCATGCCTCTAAGACTAGCTCAAGTGTTGCATGATGATTATGTTTTCCCAATCATGGGCATGTCTATGCCAGCAGCTTTGAGGGCACAATGTTAGAAGAACATTTGTGTTGAATCGACCCGATTGATGTTATGCTATGAGATTCATTCGTCACAAGTTAATGGTTGATAACACAGAGATGGTTAACATTTGCATGATTCCTCAGACCATGAGAGTATCGAGTTTCTTCATGCTTGATTCATGAACTTTGGGGTTTGTTAAACGTCATCCGTAACTGGATGGCTATTACGGCGGCTTACGGGTTCATGGGAAAGTATGTTAAGTAACTTGATAGCTCAAGATTGGGATTTGCTCCTCCGACGATGGAGAGATATCTCTGGGACCTCTCGGTGTTAAGGTATCCATCATCGTCTGGCCAGACACTTTGTGATTTGATCACGGGGATGCCGGAACACGGTAACGAGAAAAGAGAACAATACCGGTAACGAGGTAACTAGCATAGTGGACAAGTTGTTGATCCACGGGAATGCCAACATGTCTTGCCTCGGGTATTTGTAACATATCGCGAAGCAACAGGAATAGCACACGGCAACTGGAGGTTCACTCGAATATTCATTCGTGTGGGTATAGGGGTCAATATGGGTGTCCACGGCTCCGATGTTGATCATTGATCGGAAGGGGTTCCGTGTCATGTCTATACTTCACCGAACCTATAGGGTCACACGCTTAAGGGTCATCTATCTGCTGAATACTAGACAGGGAGTCTGAGAGAAAATCACCGAAAAAGTTTCGGACACCGAAAAGTTTCGGACAGCGGAAAAGTTCCGCAGAGAGAGGTCACCGGATGAGTTCCGGTGAAACTGAAAAGTTGTTTCAGGGGATACCATTAAGTCAAAATGGTTTCGGCACATGCCTGATAATTCTTGGAGGATGCCAGAATCATTCTGGAAACTTCTGGGAATTTTCTGGAAGAAAAAACCGGAAATGTTCCGGGGCTGCCGGAACCGCTTCAGATGCTTTTCGCAGATGAAATCACTAAACTGGAATTGTTCCAAAACGCGTAGAAAATTATTTTAGTGGGTACTGGAAATGTTCTAAGCCCACATAAATATTTTCAGTTTGAACGGACGCTGAAAAATATCGTTGTGAATAGTGAAAGTGCTTTTTGGAATTTTTTGGAAAGCCACCTTTTAGGGCTTTTTGCTAAAGGCTTCTAGAAGGTGATGTGGATGGATGAGAGCCCCCTTGGGGGGGGACCCCTAGGGGGTGGCCGGCCACATGTGGAGCTCCTCCTTGGAGCTCCACATGTCCTTTGGTTTCTCTCTTATGCCCTTGGAAAGAGTTTCCTTCATGGGTATTTTGGTATTTCTTGAATGCCCATCCTACCCCTTGGTTTTCCTATATAAGGAGGAGAGGGGGCTGCTCAATCCTTCATCCCTTCTCACATACAAGTGCCATTGCAATGATCTGGCTTCTCTCTCCCTCCCACGAAAAGAGTTTCGTAGAGCCGAAAGGCTGTCTGGGTTCCGGTGGGAACTAGTTCTGGACGGCGAAGCCCTGCCGGATAGATGACACCGTATGTGTGCAACTCTGTAGAGAGGTCGTAGTTTCGATCTTAGTGCCCGAGGGGCTGTTCGTGAGTGCCTCCCGAAGGGCTGTCCAAGTGACGGTCCTAGTTCTGTGAGTCCTCCCAAAGGGCTGTCCAAGTGACCGTTCGAGTTTCAAAGGTCCTCCCGAAGGGCTGTCCGCGACACCGTCCGGGGGACTGTTCGACCGCCTCCCGGAGGGCTGTCCAAAGAGAAGACGAGGGTATACATCCTCGCGGTTGGGAGGTTGTAAATCCTAGCTGCGGGGATCTGCACCGCCGATCGTCATCGACTCTACTTCCGCTGCGCTACGAGTCGGTAACGAAAATGATCAAACCTTGTATACAGTCTCCATAGTGGTCCTGGCTGGTGCGTAGGTCGGAAAATTTTTGTTTTCTGCTGCGTTACCCTACAGTGGCATCATGAGCCGTGCTATGCGTAGATGCAGGTTGCGATCTAGAATACATAGTGATGTATGGGTGTTGCACAATATAATTAGGTAGTAGATGAGTTCTATTACTGAAAATTATTTGTGCGGGTAGCACATGAAATCTGTTACCCGATGTTCTTGTTGCTTCCCTGGAATTTGCATATTTCTGGTCTTGATAACAGCATGGTGGAGTTTCAATGTTCTGGCAATCCGCGATCCTGATTGATCAACGAAGTGCTAACAGTTCTTTGAATTCCACTGTAGTTAAAAGGAAAGATGAAATTTCGCAGACGAAAGGGCAATGCAGATATGATCTGCACGGGGGTCATGCGTATGACGAAGTTTAGTATGGGGCTCGAGATTTTATTATCTCGGTTTTCATACACCCTGGAAAGTTAATCTAGCGACTTGAATTATCATACTTGATGATGGACGTTGGTAGCTTCGGTTTGTTTTCGAAACCTTAGAAGCCACGTAAAACAAGTTTTTGCTTGAAACGATTAGAGACGTCTAACTTGGTTTTGCAGGAGGGTTTGCATGTGCATGTGATGTGGTATAGCAGTGCTCATAATAATTTGATTATGTATGAGATGACTATATGATGTAAATTAATTAACATGACCTGCGTGTCATGATTCGGCATGATGGCTGGAGCCATATGATTGCACTTTAATGACCTGCGTGTCAACCTTATGTAATGCACTTATTTTATTAGCTATAGAGATAGCAATATTATCTGGTGCATCGACAAGGTGGTGGCAATCTTCGCGAAGGTGAACACCGACGCGAATGCCGAAGACGAAGAAATACAAGAATTCTCCGTCAGAAAGGGCTATACCATATCATGCTATTATGAATTGCCTGAGATGTTTATCCCTTAAGATGCACCCTTCTTGATTGCGCGGTAGTCACTTTTTATTAGGGTGATCTCTCACAAAAATATCATAGTTGATAGTGTTCTCCCAAGTGTAGCACCGTCACGGCACCTAACTTTTCGGGGTGCGCCATGACTAACATGGGTACGAACGATTAGGGATGTGTGAGGCGGGTGAGTTCAGACCTCGCAGCGAGATCACTTGGTTATCTTTGACGTTCAGGCATGACAGTCATGAGCTTGGAACACGCCCATCGAAAGATGAACAAGAGTCGCATAGAGATGTGATTGGCAGGTTGGCCTAGCGGTTGAGATTTTCGCCATCAGTGGTGACTAACATCAATGACGAATAATCAAAACACGGGTCTTGAATCACTCTCAATCAATTATGAGAGATATTGATTTGAGTGGGAGCGCACTGTAGAATTATCTTGTTTAATTCTCAGTGCAATTAATTTTGAACACTGTCTAAGTGTGATTTGCATAATAGTTGTAGAATAATGGCTCGCGTTTCCACCTTCCCTATTAAAATTGAATAGCTGTTAAATATCTGGTTAAAACTTTACAGTTGGTAACGTAATGTGAGGATTATCCTCAAGAGTGCCAAGAAGGATTTTGTCCTATCGCATACTTTGGTATTCTCTCGCTTATGCTATGGATCATGTGACTCTCGTCCTTCGATCCAAAAGCTAGAATTCCGTTTCAGTCAAGTGCAATATGTTTGTTTCCATGAGACCCGAACTTCGAAAGTTTGGATAGTTATGTGATATTCATGGAATCTGAAAATCATTTTCAGAGACAGACAAAGGCTAAAAGATATGAGATATCCAAAGCAATGTTTGTTTGCAAACTATTAGTAAAAGAAGTTTACTATGCATTAGACTAATAAGAGAGGGATCCAGAAGAACGCCTATCATATGATAAAAGGTGAATAAAACAACAACTTAAGAGAAAGGAAGTGTCCGAAGGGTGTTAGTGGAACTTTCACGCCTAGGAAGTCCGAGGCTGACGCCACTTTAAGTTGGGTGCTTCTTCTGAGAGTAGGAGAAATACTAAAAGTTAAAATTGTTAGAAGTATAAAGGCAATAAAGAAGAAGACTGGAATATCCAGCTCATGTATGAATGTCATACAAAGTTTTTGATGTATAGAAGGCTGGTCAAAGATATAGTTCTTGGGAATTATGGTTAAACATGTTAATCACTAATTCTTGGGTATTGTGAGACAATCACAAAGATACCCGCTCGATTGCATTCTGTTGCAACTCGATGTAAGAACTACTATGGCCTGAAAGACTAGCCAGGAATGAGGTTGAGATACACACATGGGACATAGTAAATGTTACTATACCTTCCATCGGTGTATTACCTATGTATTTACTTTCATAATTCATTTTAGAGTTTCACACTCTAGCCCTTTGCATAAGGTATCTTGCAAGAAGGTTGTTCATAAGAGAACTTTTTATGTTCGGTGTTATGAATAACATAAGGGCCATACTTTCATTATGAATGAGATGTATGTTATGAATATTGATAATAATATATTACCTCTGGATTTACATTCATAATTCATTTTAGAGTTTTACACTCTAGCCCCTTGCACAATGTTGTTGCAAAAAGGTTGTTCATAAAAGGAACAATTGTTGTTCAGTATTATGAATAACATGAAGGGCCATGCTTCCATCCTCGATGGGACGTATGTTATGAATATTGATGGTAATATGATACATCCATAACACTGACGCTAAATATCATAAAGACTAAAAGAATACCACACAAGTGTGGCACTGCATTTGGTCACATTGGAGAAATCCGCATGGATAAAATCCATTATGATGGATTTTTGAAGTCATTTGATTTTGAATCATCTGACACTTGCAACTTCCTCCGAAAAGTGAAGTGACTGAAATACCGTTCACAGACCATAAGGAACGGAAAACAAACTTATTGGTGATCATACATTTGATGTGTGTAGTCCGATAAATGTTGTTAGTAGTGGATTTATCTATCTTCAGAAATGACTCAAGTAGATATGTGGATATTTACTTGATGAGACGTAAGTCTGGATCTTTTGAATTCATTCGAAAGGTTTTCAAAAAGGAAGTAGAAGTTATTGTAACAAGAAAATTATGTTTCTACAATTCGATTGCAGAAAGGAATATTTGAGTTACAAGTTTAGCGAATGTCTGATGAGTTGTGAAAGTAGTTTCATAACTTGCACCTCCCGGAACACCACTGCAAGTGGAAAGTCCGTGAAAATGTAATCGAACCATTTATGATATGGTAAGATCAAAGATGACATAAATAAATTTGCCATTATCCCTTTTAAAGAGTGATGCTTTAGAGACCGCGGCTTTTACACTGAAAAGAGCTCCATCGGGTCTGTTGAAATGACACCATGGTATGGTACGCCCAACCATGTTATATCTTTTCTTAAACATTTGGAATATGGGGCTTGTGTAAAAGGTTACAAACCTATTCCAAATCAGACAAGTGCTACTTTGTAGATTATCCCAAGTCATTGGGTATTCCTCCCTCACTATACCGAGGCAAATAAGTTTGCCACAAAGAACGATATGCTTTTTGAAGAAAATGGTTCTTTCAAAAAGGTGAGTGCGAGAATAATGCAACTCGACGAGATAACCAGTATCTCCGTCATCAGGTCAAAGGAAAGAGACCTTGGAAGTAATTCCAGAGTTTCCTACTATGACTGATACGGAAGTCTCTACAATAAAATGTATGGACTTCGGTCGAACTTGCAGCTGAACCACGTAGGCAAGGCTCGTGCAAACCTCTCAGGTGCGCAAACGAGATATTGTTGTTAGACAACAGTATACCTACGATACACAAGGAAGCGTTGATGGGCCCTGACTCCGGAATTGGCTAAATGCCAATACAATCCGAGATAGTCTCCATATAAATGTTTCAAGATTAAAACCTTGATACACATTTCGAAAGACTTAGAGTCTAACTAATTTTATGGAACTAAAAACTGATACGGGTAAAAATGTTTTATCCATAAAGCTCGACTTGTTGCAATAACGAGTTCAAGGAGTTGACTACGATGAGGTTGTTTCATCGTAGCGATGCTTAAAGTCGGTTCGGGTTGAACTAGCAATTAATACATATTTCAATCATGAGATATGAAACAAAGGATGACAAAAGGATTTCCATCTGATGGAAATAAAACCAAGGACTTGCATGTGTTACAGTCCAAGGTATTTTGTCATTCCAGAGGATGCTAGTAAGTATGCAAACTTCAGAGTTCCAGCAATGGACAGAAGAGAGCAAAATGGAGTTGGAATCTTCGTGTTTTGATGAAATGGTCAAAGGGGTTTGACTTCATCAATGGGTAACGAAGATGCTTATGATTCAAGAAAGTAAGTGGGAGCATAATAGAATTTCTAAAAATGTTGTGTGCTTGACACATTGTTAATTGGAAATAAATTTCTTGACACGAATTAGGACTTCATTTGAAAATAGTTTTTCGATGAAGTGCTTGGGCAAAATAGCCTTTATATTAGGCATGATGATCTATGGAGATAGATTTACCTAATGGGGCTGAGCAAAGATACATATTGACAAGATGCTAAAACCTTTTAGCATTAAAAACGTCAAGGAGTGATTCTTGCCGAAGTCACATGGAAAGAGTTTTTGCAAGACTCGGTGTCCCAAAAACACTGATGAGCAAAATACATGATGGAGATTCCACACACCTTCATGTTTGGATTAATCATGTATTCCATGGTATGTAAAAACAACCAGATATGTCCAATACTCCAAAGTTGTTGCGAGTATAGATACCAAAGTGATCAAAAGTACTGATCATGGGACAACAGTGAAAAAAGGTCATTGAGTACTATAGTAGCACTGATGACATGTTTTCTCGCAAGCGGAGATCATGAAGAGTTCATTGTAAAAGGTTACATCGATACAGTCTTTATCCATGCTCCAAGCGATTTTCGATTAAAGTTAAGGGTTTTGTGCAATACACAATATGGTGGCACGGTAGTTGGAAATTGTTCCAAACAAGATACTGAGGCGAATTCTATAACAAAGGCTAAGTATGTTGACGCTTTAGAAGCGACAAAGAAGTTGTTGAATCATATAGTTCATTCATGAACTTAGTATGGTTCCAAGAAGGCTTGGTCAATGGGACACTATTGCAGATAGTTGCTCCATAGCTCAGTCTGAGGAATCAGGTTTCGACCAATGATTCACACATATACAAAGCAAGGTGTACACAAAATATGAATTTTGTGAAAGCATGAAAACGCGAGGATATGCAAAGATACACACGGATCTGAAGTTGTCAGATCCGTTGGACATCAGGCTATACCACATGCGAAGCATATTTTACACCAATGTGCCATAGGTGTAAAGTGCATTAACATTAACTAGATTATTGACTCTAGTGCAAGTGGGAGTCTGTAGGAGATATGCCCTAGAGGCAATAATAAATGTTATTATTTATCTCCTTGCTCATAATTATGTTTATGTTCCATGCTATAACTGCTGTGGTTCCCGAGCCCGTATATCCATAAAGGCTCTGGGGAAAACCCATGTGCACGTGTGGAATAATAAACGGTAAAAAGTATTCCTAGTCATGCCTCTAAGACTAGCTCAAGTGTTGCATGATGATTATGTTTTCCCAATCATGGGCATGTCTATGCCAGCAGCTTTGAGGGCACAATGTTAGAAGAACATTTGTGTTGAATCGACCCGATTGATGTTATGCTATGAGATTCATTCGTCACAAGTTAATGGTTTATAACACAGAGATGGTTAACGTTTGCATGATTCCTCAGACCATGAGAGTATCGAGTTTCTTCATGCTTGATTCATGAACTTTGGGGTTTGTTAAACGTCATCCGTAACTGGATGGCTATTACGGCGGCTTACAGGTTCATGGGAAAGTATGTTAAGTAACTTGATAGCTCAAGATTGGGATTTGCTCCTCCGACAATGGAGAGATATCTCTGGGCCCTCTCGGTGTTAAGGTATCCATCATCGTCTGGCCAGACACTTTGTGATTTGATCACGGGGATGCCGGAACACGGTAACGAGAAAAGAGAACAATACCGGTAACGAGGTAACTAGCATAGTGGACAAGTTGTTGATCCACGGGAATGCCAACATGTCTCGCCTCGGGTATTTGTAAAATATCGCGAAGCAACAGGAATAGCACACGGCAACTAGAGGTTCACTCGAATATTCATTCGTGTGGGTATAGGGGTCAATATGGGTGTCCACGGCTCCGATGTTGATCATTGATCGGAAGGGGTTCCGTGTCATGTCTATACTTCACCGAACCTATAGGGTCACACGCTTAAGGGTCATCTATCTGCTGAATACTAGACAGGGAGTCTGAGAGAAAATCACCGAAAAAGTTTCGGACACCGAAAAGTTTCGGACAGCGGAAAAGTTCCGCAGAGAGAGGTCACCGGATGAGTTCCGGTGAAACTGAAAAGTTGTTTCAGGGGATACCATTAAGTCAAAATGGTTTCGGCACATGCCTGATAATTCTTGGAGGATGCCAGAATCATTCTGGAAACTTCTGGGAATTTTCTGGAAGAAAAACCGAAAATGTTCCGGGGCTGCCGGAACCGCTTCAGATGCTTTTCGCAGATGAAATCACTAAACTGGAATTGTTCCAGAACGCGTTGAAAATTATTTTAGTGGGTACTGGAAATGTTCTAAGCCCACATAAATATTTTCAGTTCGAACGGACGCTGAAAAATGTCGTCGTGAATAGTGAAAGTGCTTTTTGGAATTTTTTGGAAAACCACCTTTTAGGGCTTTTGCTAAAGGCTTCTAGAAGGTGATGTGGATGGATGAGAGCCCCCTTTGGGGGGGACCCCTAGGGGGTGGCCGGCCACATGTGGAGCTCCTCCTTGGAGCTCCACATGTCCATTGGTTTCTCTCTTATGCCCTTGGAAAGAGTTTCCTTCATGGGTATTTTGGTATTTCTTGAATGCCCATCCTACCCCTTGGTTTTCCTATATAAGGAGGAGAGGGGGCTGCTCAATCCTTCATCCCTTCTCACATACAAGTGCCATTGCAATGATCTGGCTTCTCTCTCCCTCCCATGAAAAGAGTTTCGTAGAGCCGAAAGGCTGTCTGGGTTCCGGTGGGAACTAGTTCTGGACGGCGAAGCCCTGCCGGATAGATGACACCGTATGTGTGCAACTCTGTAGAGAGGTCGTAGTTTCGATCTTAGTGCCCGAGGGGCTGTTCGTGAGTGCCTCCCGAAGGGCTGTCCAAGTGACGGTCCTAGTTCTGTGAGTCCTCCCGAAGGGCTGTCCAAGTGACCGTTCGAGTTTCGAAGGTCCTCCCGAAGGGCTGTCCGCGACACCGTCCGGGGGACTGTTCGACCGCCTCCCGGAGGGCTGTCCAAAGAGAAGACGAGGGTATACATCCTTGCGGTTGGGAGGTTGTAAATCCTAGCTGCGGGGATCTGCACCGCCGATCGTCATCGACTCTACTTCCGCTGCGCTACGAGTCGGTAACGAAAATGATCAAACCTTGTATACAGTCTCCATAGTGGTCCTGGGCTGGTGCGTAGGTCGGAAAATTTTTGTTTTCTGCTGCGTTACCCTACAACACCTACTGAAATATCTTTGCAAATGGCCGATAAATCAAGTGCTATACCAGTCGGTATTTGTGAGGATGTGCCTGTTGTGGTTGCAAACATTACTATTTTAACGGACTTTGTTATTCTTGATATTCCCGAGGACGATAGTATGTCGATTATCCTTGGTAGACCCTTTTTGAATACTACAGGGGCTGTTATTGATTGCAACAAAGGCAATGTCACTTTTCATGTTAATGGTAATGAGCATACGGTACACTTTCCGAGGAAACAACCTCAAGTCCACAGTATCAATTCTATTGGAAAAATTTCAACGATTACTATTGAAGGTTTTGAATTCCCTCTTCCTACTGTCAAGAAGAAATATGATATTCTTATTGTTGGGGACATGCATATCCCCGTTGAGGTAACCTAGTGTTATTCGAAAATTCTCCGGTTTCATGTTATTCGGAAAGAGTTTGTTAACAAGACATGATCAACCTTGTTAGTGGATTCCTTTTGATGAGCACGAGATGGATGAAGTTAGAAAGCACAACTCTTTGTACCCTCCTTTTACTTTCTGTTATTTAGATTAAATAAAGCAAAAATAGTATTTTCTGTCTGTTTTCTGAATTATCCTTGCAATAAAAATACCCCGAAAATAAAAGTTCTCCAAATGTCCTGAAAATGAAATATGATTTTTTGTAGAATATTTAAGAATTTCTCGCACTGAGAACACACCGGGGGGGCCCACCATTTGGCCACGAGGGCACAGGGCGGGCCCACCCCCCTGGGGCACGTCCCCTGCCTCGTGGGCCCCACGTGGACCCCATCCACTTATTCCAGCACCCACTCACTTCGTCTTCCTCCAGAAAAAATCTTCCCATAGCTCAAACCCGTGTTCTAGCTCATCTTGCTGCCATTTTCGATCTCTTTGCTCAAAGCTCCATTCACAAAACTGTTTTGGGAGATTGTTCTTCGGTATGTGACTCCTCCAATGGTCCAATTAGTTTTTGTTCTAGTGCTTTATTTATTGCAAATTTTTGCTGCTAAGGTGACCCTGTTCTTAAGCTTGCATGTCAAATTTATATGGTCCAAAGTAATTTTAATGCATGATATAGCCTCTAGGCACTTGTGGGAGTAGTTGCTATCAATCTTGTTGAGTTTGTTTCACTTTTATTTTGAGTTACTAAAAATTTCAGAAATTTTTTAGAGAAAGAAAAAATGCATAGGAAAATGTACCAAGGTGGTTCCTTAAGGAAGCAAGGACCAAGGCTCGCGATACGTGAGCCGGACGATGAACCACCGAGGGAAGCTCAAGTGCGGCCTTGTGAATGGCTGTCAGAGGAGTTTATGGTCCAGGCAGGCATCAAGGTTGAATTTGACGCGTATGTGCGTAATGCTGATCTTGAGGACTTCATGTCAGGTAAGTGCCTACAGTACCACTACCTAACTGATTCCTTTGTAAGGAGGTTTAAATTTACATCCTCGCGCAATTCTCACACTGTTTTATTTGATCTTTATGATAAATCATATACCATGGACCTAGAAGATTTTAATACTGCTTGTAAACTCCCGCAGTGGGGCAATGTTAGTGAACCCCGCAAATTTGAATATAAAGACTTTCTTGCTAGTATCACTGTGGGGGAATCTAGAGAAATCACACAAGTTACCATAGGGAGCATTCATTTCCCTTCCATACATTATTTTGCTCTCTTTATAGGTAGATGTATTAACGGTAAAGATGAGGCTTGTCACATGTGTGTTCCAGATCTTAGTGTCCTCAAGAGTGCGGTATTAGGTGATAAACAATATAACTTGGGGGCCATTGTTGCACGAAGGTTGCATCTTAACGGTACAAGTGCAGATTTGTTTGGTGGAATTTATGCAACTCGTGTAGCTAATTATCTTGGGGTACCCATACATGGAAATGATAGGGAGTTGCCTCCTGCTTATCTAGATTATAGTGCTATGGTCCGCCATCAATTTCTTGAGAGGAATGAACAGTTCCTCCAGTACCGACTAATCTTTGACAGACAGCGAACTGTCCGTGTTGCCCTCCCTGCTCCTACTTTCTTTAACTTTTAGGCAAAAAGGAGATATGTTATAACCAGGGAGGAGGCGAACGAGTATGAGAGGAGGACGGAGGCAGCTCGCCTCCAAGCTACAGCTCTTCAGGCAGTAGCTGCTGCATCTCAGTACAATCCCGGCTACGACTTTGGATATCCGCCAGGCCAGCAGTGGCCATAGACCAACTTAGGCCAAAAGCCTAAGCTTGGGGGAGTACGTATTTCTCACCGACATTACATTCATGTTCACACACTCATTCTAGTTGTCGGTGCTCATACTTTTTCATTATACTATCCATGCTAGTTTATTTTCTTTTCTAAGCCTTCTTCTTGTGTGTTAGAAAAACCTTAAGAAAAACCAAAAAAAATAGTTGTAGCTTTTAGCTAGTTTACTTTCCATGCCTATAGTAGTAGTAATTAAAAGAAAACCCAAAAAGATTTTTCGTTCTTCTTTTGCTTGTTGGGAACTTTCCCGTGTAAATAGTTTTATTTCTTTTCTTATTCTTTGGGGGTCGAGAGGAGAAGACCATGATGAAAATGTTGAGTGGCTCTCATATGCATTATTGTTGATTTAACCAAGAGCCCATATTACCTTGTCTTCTTCCTTGTATTAAATGCTTGCAGATTCCAGCTTAGTCCAATGCACATGCACTATTATTATTATCCACACCATTCAGTCGTGCAAGTGAAAGGCAATAATGACGATATATGATGGACTGAGTGAGATGAGAAAAGCTGGTATGAACTCGATCTATCTTGTTTTTGTAAATATGATTAGTTCATCATTCCTGATTCAGCCTATTATGAATGAAACATGTTTGGAATGACAATTAGAGATTATAGTTGCTCATGCCATGCTTAATTAGCTAGGAGTTTATAATGGTTTATCTTGCGTGCCAACATGCTATTAAAATGGTTGTGATGTGGTATGATAGGGTGGTATCCTCCTTTGAACGATTCGAGTGGCTTGACTTGGCACATGTTCACGCATGTAGTTGAAACAAAATCAACATAGCCTCCATGATATTTATGTTCATGGTGATTTATATCCTACTCATGCTTGCACTCATTGTTGATTAATCTTAATGCATGTTCATGACTGTTGTCGCTCTCTAGTTGGTCGCTTCCCAGTCTCTTTCTAGCCTTCACTTGTACTAAGCGGGAATACTGCTTGTGCATCCACTTCCATAAACCCCAAAGTTATTCCATATGAGTCCACCATACCTTCCTATACGCGGTATTTACCTGCCGTTCCAAGTAAATTTGTATGTGCCAAACTCTAAACCTTCAAATGAAATTCTGCTTTGTATGCTCGAATAGCTCATGTATCAACTAGGGCTGTCTATATCTTCCATGCTAGGTGGGTTATTCTCACGATGAGTGGACTCCGCTCATCACTCACGAGAAAATGGCCGGTAACCGGGATGCCCAGTCCCATGCTCAAATCAAATCAAAATAATTGCAAACAAAACTCCCCCAGGATTGTTGTTAGTTGGACGGCACCCGTTGTTTCGGACAAGCCATGGATTGATGTTTGTTGGTGGTGGGGGAGTATAAACTTTACCATTCTGTTTGGGAACCACCTATAATGTGTGTAACATGGAAGATATCAAGATCTCTTGGTTGTTATGTTGACAATGAAAGTATGCCACTCAAAATATTATTTATCTCTGTTTCAAAACCCGAGCTCTGGCACCTCTACAAATCCCTGCTTCCCTCTGCGAAGGGCCTATCTATTTACTTTTATGTTGAGTCATCATCCTCTTATTAAAAAGCACCAGTTGGAGAGCACCGCTGTCATTCGCATGCATTGCTATTAATTTACATTGAGTATGACTGTGACTGGATCTCTTTTACCATGAATTACAATGTCTAGTCAGTCCTTGATCTTCAGGGGTGCTCTGCATTTATGTTTTGCGATCTCAGAAAGGGCTAGCGAGATACCATCTTGTTATATCATGTTATGATTATTTTGAGAAAGTGTTGTCATCCAAGATTTATTATTATTGCTCGCTAGTTGATTATGCCATTGATATGAGTAAACATGAGACCTAAATGTTATTGTGAATATGGTTAGTTCATAATCTTTGCTGAAAACTTGAATGCTGGCTTTACATATTTGCAACAACAAGATCAAACAGAGTTTGTAAAAGTTTTCTTTATCACTTTCAGTTTGTCAACTAAATTGCTTGAGGACAAGCAAAGGTTTAAGCTTGGGGGAGTTGATACGTCTCCAACGTATCTACTTTTCCAAACACTTTTGCCCTTGTTTTGGACTCTAACTTGCATGATTTGAATGGAACTAACCCGGACTGACGCTGTTTTCAGCAGAACTGCCATGGTGTTATTTTTGTGGAGAAATAAAAGTTCTCGGAATGACCTGAAAATCCACGGAGACACATTTTGGAATTAATAAAAAATATTGGGGAAAGAATCAGCATCAGGGGGTCCACACCCTGTCCACGAGGGTGCAGGGCGTGCCCCTGCCTCGTGGGCCCTCTGGGACTCCACCGACCTCAACCCCAACTCCATATATTCACTTTCGGGGAGAAAAAAACCAGAGAGAAGGATTCATCGCGTTTTACGATACGGAGCCGCCGCCAAGCCCTAATCTTCCTTGGGAGGGCTGATCTGGAGTCCGTTCGGGGCTCCGGAGAGGGGAATCCGTCGCCATCATCATCATCAACCATCCTCCATCACCAATTTCATGATGCTCACCGCCGTGCGTGAGTAATCTCATCATAGGCTTGCTGGACGGTGATGGGTTGGATGAGATTTACCATGTAATCGAGTTAGTTTTGTTAGGGTTTGATCCCTAGTATCCATTATGTTCTAAGATTGATGTTGCTATGACTTTGCTATGCTTAATGCTTGTCACTAGGGCCCGAGTGCCATGATTTCAGATCTGAACCTATTATGTTTTCATGAATATATGTGAGTTCTTGATCCTATCTTGCAAGTCAATAGTCACCTACTATGTGTTATGATCCGGCAACCCCGAAGTGACAATAATCGAGACCACTCCCGGTGATGACCATAGTTTGAGGAGTTCATGTATTCACTAAGTGTTAATGCTTTGGTCCGGTACTCTATTAAAAGGAGGCCTTAATATCCCTTAGTTTCTAATAGGACCCCGCTGCCACGGGAGGGTAGGACAAAAGATGTCATGCAAGTTCTTTTCCATAAGCACGTATGACTATATTCGGAATACATGCCTACATTACATTAATGAACTGGAGCTAGTTTTGTGTCACCCTATGTTATAACTATTGCATGAGGAATTGCATCCGACATAATTATCCATCATAGATCCATTGCCTACGAGCTTTTCACATATTGATCTTTGCCTAGTTACTTTTCTGTTGCCACTGTTACGATTGCTACAAAAACTGCTACTGTTACTTTTGCCACCGTTACCGTTACTTCCATACTACTTTGCTACTAAATATTTTGCTGCAGATATTAAGTATTTCAGGTGTGGTTGAATTGACAACTCAACTGCTAATACTTGAGAATATTCTTTGGCTCCCCTTGTGTCGAATCAATAAATTTGGGTTGAATACTCTACCCTCGAAAACTGTTGCGATCCCCTATACTTGTGGGTTATCAACCTTCGATGTTGAAACAGTATGCAACGACAACAAGTGTTTTTTCGTAATTAAGCATGACTTCTGCTTCTTCAATGTGTAATTTCCGTCTTTCACAATTCGACTAGCTTATCCCATGCCATGCAAGACGCTATGTCTTGGAGAAGCTGGATTTTGAAGACCATGAAAATATGGAGACAAAGATAGTTCATCTAAGGACCCATCATCCAGAAAGATGAGAGGAAGGGAGCTACGGGCTCTCTCAGCGATTTGGCACTTTCGACCGTCGGATCTCGCTCCTGATGCGTTTTCGTCCGTCGGATCGACCTCCTGATTATTCTCGGCCGTCGGATAAAAACCGAGACGCTAGCCATGAATAGTGCCATCTCCAGCGTGCCATCGCCTGTAATTTTGCTACCCCGCCGAGGGCATTTTCGACATTTCACCTGCTTGGAGAAATATCCAATATCAACAGGGGTGAGAGCTACCGCCAGAACCCTAGCCGTTCCCCTCCCGCTCCTGCCCGCTCTCCTCTCTTCCCCGCCTCCTCCCACGAAAACTCTAGACGCCGCCGCCGTGATTCCTGCGCCCCCGGTGCTGCGTCTCCTCCCCACCTGCCTAGCCGCCGCCCCATCCTAGCGTCTTCTCGTGCGTCTCATTGGTGGCTGCCGCGCTCCAGTCCTCCTCTCGTCCTCGTTCCTCTCCTCCCCCCTCCCCCGCCTAGATTGCCGCCGGCACTGCTCTCCCCGTCGCTCTTGCAGGCGCCACCACGCTCCCGTTCTCCTCTCCTACTCCGTTCCTCCCCGTCAGCGACCTCACCACTGCCACTGAGGCGGTCTTTCGTCCTTCCCGAGCCCGGTGTGTTGGGAAACGTAGCATGCAATTTCAAAAAAAATCGACGCTCACGCAAGATCTATATAGGAGATGCATAGCAATGAGAGTGGGAGAGTGTGTCCACGTACCCTCTTAGACCGAAAGCGGAAGCGTTTAATTAACACGGTTGATGTAGTCGAGTGTCTTCTCGTTCCGACCGATCAAGTACCGAACGTACGGCACCTCCGAGTTCTGCACAAGTTCAGTTCGATGACGTCCCTCGAACTCTTGATCTAGCAAGGTGTCGAGGGAGAGTTCCGTCAGCACGACGGCGTGGTGATGGTGATGGTGAAGTAATCCGCGTAGGGCTTCGCCTAAGCACTACGTGAATATGACCGGAGGAGTAAACCGTGGAGGGGGACGCCGCACACGGCTTGGAACAATTGATGTGTGTTAGAGGCGCCCCCCACCCCCGTATATAAAGGAGGGAGAGGGGAGGAGGCCGGCCCAAGGCATGCCCCAAGTGGGAGGAGTCCCACTTGGGCTCCAAGTAGGATTCGCCCCCCCCCCCCCTTCCTTTTATCGGAGGGGGAAAGGGGGAAGGAGAGAGAGAGGGAGAAGGAGAAGGGGGGCGCCGCCCCCTCTCCTAGTCCAATTTGGACTCCTCCCTTGGGGGGCGCCACCCCTATGTGGGCTGGTTTGCCTCCCTCCCATGGCCCATATGGCCCATATCTTCCCCCGAGGGGTTCCGGTAACCCCCCCGGTACTCCGATACGTACCCGATACATTCCCAAACACTTCCGGTGTCCGAATACTATCTTCCAATACATCAATCTTTACCTCTCGACCATTTCGAGACTCCAAATCATGTCCGTGATCTCATCCGGCACTCCGAACAATCTTCGGTCACCAAAACACATAACTCATAATATAAATCGCCATCGAACATTAAGCGTGCGGACCCTACGGGTTCGAGAACTATGTAGACATGACCGAGACACATCTCCGGTCAATAACCAACAACGGAACCTGGATGCTCATATTGGTTCCTACATATTCTACGAAGATCTTTATCGGTCAAACCGCAATGACAACATACGTCATTCCCTTTGTCATCGGTATGTTACTTGCCCGAGATTCGATCATCGGTATCTTCATACCTAGTTCAATCTCGTTACCGGCAAGTCTCTTTACTCGTTCCATAATAAATCATCCCGCAACTAACTCATTAGTCACATTGCTTGCAAGGCTTATCATGATGTGTATTACCGAGAGGGCCCAGAGATACCTCTCCGATACTCGGAGTGACAAATCCTAATCTTGATCTATGCCAACCCAACAAACACCTTCGGAAATACCAGTAGAGCATATTTATAATCACCCAGTTACGTTGTGACATTTGATAGCACACAAGGTATTCCTCCGGTATTCGGGAGTTGCCTAATCTCATAGTCAAAGGAATATGTATAAGTCATGAAGAAAGCAATAGCAATAAAACTTAACGATCATTATGCTAAGCTAACGGATGGGTCTTGTCCATCACATCATTCTCCTAATGATGTGATCCCGTTCATCAAATGACAACACATGTCTATGGTCTGGAAACTTAACCATCTTTGATTAACGAGCAAGTCTAGTAGAGGGTCACTAGGGACACGGTGTTTTGTCTACGTATTCACACATGTATCAAGTTTCCGGTTAATACAATTCTAGCATGAATAATAAACATTTATCATGATATAAGTAAATATAAAATAACAACTTTATTATTGCCTCTAGGGCATATTTCCTTCAGTCTCCCACTTGCACTAGAGTCAATAATCTAGTTCACATCGCCATGTGATTAACACGAACAGTTCACATCACCATATGACCAACACCCAAAGGGTTTACTAGAGTCAGTAATCTAGTTCACATTGCCATGTGATTAACACCCAAAGAGTACTAAGGTGTGATCATGTTTTGCTTGTGAGAGAGGTTTAGTTAACGGGTCTGCCACATTCAGATCCGTATGTATTTCGCGAATTTCTATGTCTACAATGCTCTGCATGGAGCTACTCTAGCTAATTGCTCCCACTTTCAATATGTATCCAGATTGAGACTCAGAGTCATCCGAATCAGTGTCAAAGTTGCATCGACGTAACCCTTTACGACGAACTCTTTGTCACCTCCATAACCGAGAAACATTTCCTTAGTCCTCTTTAGGTACCTAAGGATAATTTTGACCGCTGTCCAGTGATCTACTCCTGGATCACTATTGTATCCCCTTGCCAAACTCATGGCAAGGTACACAATATGTCTAGTATACAGCATGGCATACTTTATAGAACCTATGGCTGAGGCATAGGGAATGACTTTCATTCTCTCTCTATCTTCTGCTGTGGTCGGGTTTTGAGTCTTACTCAACTTCATACCTTACAACTCAGGCAAGAACTTCTTCTTTGATTGATCCATTTTGAACTCCTTCAAAATCTTATCAAGGTATGTACTCATCGAAAGTCTTATCAAGCATCTTGATCTATCTCTATAGATCTTGATGCCCAATATGTAAGCAGCTTCACCGAGGTCTTTCTTTGAAAAACTCCTTTATGCTTTCCAGAAAATTCTACATCATTTCCGATCAACAATGTGTCATTCACATATACTTATCCGAAAGGCTGTAGTGCTCCCACTCACTTTCTTGTAAATACAGGCTTCACCGCAAGTCTGTATAAAACTATATGCTTTGATCAACTCATCAAAGCGTATATTCCAACTCCAAGATGCTTGCACCAGTCCATAGATGGATCGCTGGAGCTTGCACACTTTGTTAGCACCATTAGGATTGACAAAACCTTCTGGTTGCATCATATACAACTCTTCTTTAATAAATCCATTAAAGAAATGCAGTTTTGACATCCATTTGCCAGATTTCATAAAATGCGGCAATTGCTAACATGATTCGGACAGACTTAAGCATCGATACGAGTGAGAAAATCTCATCGTATTCAACATCTTGAACTTGTCGAAAACCTTTTGCGACAATTCAAGCTTTGTAGATATTAACACTACTATCAGCGTCTGTCTTCCTCTTGAAGATCCATTTATTCTCAATGGCTTGCCGATCATCGAGCAAGTCCACCAAAGTCCACACTTTGTTCTTATATATGGATCCTATCTCAGATTTCATGGCCTCAAGCCATCTGTTGGAATCTGGGCTCATCATCGCTTCTTCATAGTTCGTAGGTTCGTCATGGTCTAGTAACATGACTTCCAGAATAGGATTACCGTACCACTCTGGTGCGGAACATGCTCTGGTTGACCTATGAGGTTCGGTAGTAACTTGATCTGAAGTTCCATGATCATTATCATTAGCTTCCTCTCTAGTTGGTGTAGGCATCACGGGAACAGATTTCTCTGATGAGCTACTTTCCAAATTGAGAGAAGGTACAATTACCTCATCAAGTTCTACTTTCCTCCCACTCACTTTTTTTGAGAGAAACTCCTTCTCTAGAAAGGATCCTTTGTTAGCAACAAAGATCTTGCCTTCGGATCTGTGGTAGAAGGTGTACCCAACAGTTTCTTTTGGGGATCCTATGAAGACGCACTTCTCCGATTTGGGTTCGAGCTTATCAGGCTGAAGCTTTTTCACATAAGCATCGCAACCCCAAACTTTAAGAAACGACAGCTTTGGTTTCTTGCCAAACCACAGTTCATACGGTGTCGCCTCAACGGATTTAGATGGTGCCCTATTTAACGTGAATGCAGCTGTCTCTAATGCATAACCCCAAAACGATAGTGGTAAATTGGTAAGAGACATCATAGATCGCACCATATCTAATAAAGTACGGTTACGACGTTCGGACACACCATTACGCTGTGGTGTTCCAGGTGGCATGAGTTGTGAAACTATTCCACATTGTTTTAAATGAAGGCCAAACTCGTAACTCAAATATTCGCCTCCGCGATCAGATCGTAGAAACTTTATTTTTTTGTTATGATGATTCTCCACTTCACTCTGAAATTCTTTGAACTTTTCAAATGTTTCAGACTTGTGTTTCATTAAGTAGATATACCCATATCTTCTCAAATCATCTCTGAAGGTTAGAAAATAACGATACCCGCCGCGAGCCTCAACACTCATCGGACCGCATACATCGGTATGTATTATTTCCAATAAGTCAGTAGCTCGCTCCATTGTTCTGGAGAATGGAGTTTTAGTCATCTTGCCCATGAGGCATGGTTCGCAAGCATCAAATGATTCATAATCAAGTGATTCCAAAAGTCCATCCACATGGAGTTTATTCATGCGCTTTATACCAATATGACCTAAACGGCAGTGCCACAAATATGTTGCACTATCATTATCAACTTTGCATCTTTTGGCATCAATATTATGAATATGTGTATCACCCCGATCGAGATTCAACAAAAAATAGACCACTCTTCAAGGGTGCATGACCATAAAAGATATTACTCATATAAATAGAACAACCATTATTCTCTGATTTAAATGAATAACCGTCTCGCATCAAACAAGATCCAGATATAATGTTCATGCTCAACGCTGGCACCAAATAACAATTATTGAGGTCTAAAACTAATCCTGAAGGTAGATGTAGAGGTAGCGTGCCGACGGCGATCACATCGACCTTGGAACCATTCCCGACGCGCATCGTCACCGCGTCCTTAGCCAATCTTTGTTTGATCCGTAGCCCCTGTTTCGAGTTGCAAATATGAGCAACAGAACCAGTATCAAATACCCAGGCGCTACTACGAGCATTAGTAAGGTACACATCAATACCATGTATATCAAATATACCTTTGTTCACTTTGCCATCCTTCTTATCTGCCAAATACTTGGGGCAGTTCCGTTTCCAGAGACCAGTCCCTTTGCAGTAGAAGCACTCAGTTTCAGGCTTGGGTCCAGACTTGGGATTCTTCCCGGGAGTGACAACTTGCTTGCCATTCTTCTTGAAGTTCCCTTTCTTTCCCTTGCCCTTTCTCTTGAAACTAGTGGTCTTGTTAACCATCAACACTTGATGCTCTTTCTTGATTTCTACCTTTGCAGCTTTGAGCATAGCGAAGAGCTCGGGAATTGTCTTATTCATCCCTTGCATATTATAGTTCATCACGAAGCCTTTGTAGATTGGTGGCAGTGATTGAAGAACTCTGTCAATAACACTATCATCCGGAAGATTAACTCCCAGCTGAGTCAAGTGGTTATGATACCCAGACATTCTGAGTATGTGTTCACTGACAGAACTGTTCTCCTCCATCTTGCAGCTATAGAACTTGTTGGAGACTTCATATCTCTCAAGTCGGGCATTTGCTTGAAATATTAACTTCAATTCCTGGAACATCTCATATGCTCCATGACGTTCAAAACGTCTTTAAAGTCCCGATTCTAAGCCGTAGAGCATGGCACACTAAACTATAGAGTAGTCATCAGACCGCGTTTGCCAGACGTTCAAAGCGTCTACATTAGCGGGAGGGGGCTTGTCACCTAGCGGTGCATCAAGGACATAATTCTTTTGTGCAGCAATAAGGATAATCCTCAAGTTATGGACGCAGTCCGTGTAGTTGCTACCATCATCTTTCAACTTAGCTTTCTCTAGGAACACATTAAAATTCAAGGGAACGGTAGCACGGGCCATTGATCTACAACATAGATATGCAAAAACTATCAGGACTAAGTTCATGATAAATTAAGTTCAATTAATCATATTACTTAAGAACTCCCACTTAGATAGACATCCCTTGAGTCATCTAAATGATCACGTGATCCATATCAACTAAACCATGTTCGATCATCACGTGAGATGGAGTAGTTTTCAATGGTGAACATCTCTATGTTCATCATATTTACTATATGATTCACGTTCGACCTTTCGGTCTCCAGTGTTCCGAGGCCATTTCAGTACATGCTAGGCTCGTCAAGTTTAACCTGAGTATTCCGCATGTGCAAAACTGTCTTGCACCCGTGGTATGTGAACGTAGAGCTTATCACACCCGATCATCACGTGGTGTCTCGGCATGATGAACTGTCGCAACGGTGCATACTCAGGGAGAACACTTATACCTTGAAATTTTTAGTGAGGGATCATCTTATAATGCTACCGCCGTACTATGCAAAATAAGATGCATAAAAGATAAACATCACATGCAATCAAAATATGTGACATGATATGGCCATCATCATCTTGTGCCTTTGATCTCCATCTCCAAAGCACCATCATGATTTCCATCGTCACCGGCTTGACACCTTGATCTCCATCGTAGCGTCGTTGTTGTCTCGCCAACTATTGCTTCTACAACTATCACTAACGCATAGTGATAAAGTAAAGCAATTACATGGCGATTGCATTTCATACAATAAAGCGACAACCATAAGGCTCCTGCTAGTTGCCGATAACTTTTACAAAACATGATCATCTCATACAATAACATGTATCACATCATGTCTTGACCATATCACATCACAACATGCCCTGCAAAAACAAGTTAGACGTCCTCTACTTTGTTGTTGCAAGTTTTACGTGGCTGCTACGGGCTTCTAGTAAGAAACGTTCTTACCTACGCATCAAAACCACAACGACGTTTCGTCAAGTTTGCTGTTTTAACCTTCAACAAGGACCGGCCATAGTCAAATTCGATTCAACTAAAGTTGGAGAAACAGACACCCGCCAGCCACCTTTATGCAAAACAAGTTGCATGTCTGTCGGTGGAACCGGTCTCATGAATGCGGTCATGTAAGGTTGGTCCGGGCCGCTTCAGCCAACAATACCGCTGAATCAAAATAAGACGTTGGTAGTAAGAAGTATGACTATCATCGCCCACAACTCTTTGTGTTCTACTAGTGCATATCATCTACGCATAGACCTGGCTCGGATGCCACTGTTGGGAAACGTAGCATGCAATTTCAAAAAAATTCTATGCTCACGCAAGATCTATCTAGGAGATGCATAGCAACGAGAGGGGGAGAGTGTGTCCACGTACCCTCGTAGACCGAAAGTGGAAGCGTTTGATTAACGCGGTTGATGTAGCCGAACGTCTTCTCGTTCCGACCGATCAAGTACCGAACGTACGGCACCTCCGAGTTCTGCACACATTCAGTTCGATGACGTCCCTTGAACTCTTGATTCAGCAAAGTGTCGAGGGAGAGTTCAGTCAGCATGACGGCATGGTGACGGTGATGGTGAAGTAATCCGCGCAGGGCTTCGCCTAAGCACTACGTGAATATGACCGGAGGAGTAAACCATGGAGGGGGACACCGCACACGGCTTGGAACAATTGATGTGTGTTAGAGGCGCCCCCCACCCCCGTATATAAAGAAGGGAGAGGGGAGGAGGCCGGCCCTAGGTGTGCCCCATGTGGGAGGAGTCCGACTTGGGCTCCTAGTAGGATTCGGCCCCCCCCTTCCTTTTATCGGAGGGGGAAAGGGGGAAGGAGACAGAGAGGGAGAAAAGGAGGGCGCCGCCCCCTCCCCTAGTCCAATTCGGACTACTCCCTTGGGGGGGCGCCACCCCTATGTGGGCTGGTTTGCCTCCCTCCTATGGACAATATCTTCCCCCGGGGGGTTCCGGTAACCCCCCCGGTACTCCGATACGTACCCGATACATTCCGAAACACTTCCGGTGTCCGAATACTATCTTCCAATATATCAATCTTTACCTCTCGACCATTTCGAGACTCCTCGTCATGTCCGTGATCTCATCCGGGACTCCAAACAATCTTCCGTCACCAAAACACATAACTCATAATACCAATCATCATCGAACGTTAAGCGTGCGGACCCTACGGGTTCGAGAACTATGTAGACATGACCGAGACACATCTCCGGTCAATAACCAACAGTGGAACCTGGATGCTCATATTGGTTCCTACATATTCTACGAAGATCTTTATCGGTCAAACCGCAATGACAACATACGTCATTCCCTTTGTCATCGGTATGTTACTTGCCCGAGATTCGATCGTCGGTATCTTCATACCAAGTTCAATCTCGTTACCGGCAAGTCTCTTTACTCGTTCCGTAATACATCATCCCGCAACTAACTCATTAGTCACATTGCTTGCAAGGCTTATCATGATGTGTATTACCAAGAGGGCCCAGAGATACCTCTCCGATACTCGGAGTGACAAATCCTAATCTTGATATATGCCAACCCAGCAAACACCTTCGGAAATACCTGTAGAGCATCTTCATAATCACCCATTTACGTTGTGACGTTTGATAGCACACAAGGTATTCCTCCGGTATTCGGGAGTTGCATAATCTCATAGTCAAAGGAATATGTATAAGTCATGAAGAAAGCAATAGCAATAAAACTTAATGATCATTATGCTAAGCTAACGGATGGGTCCTGTTCATCACATCATTCTCCTAATGATGCGATCCCGTTCATCAAATGACAACACATGTCTATGGTCTGGAAACTTAACCATCTTTGATTAACGAGCTAGTCTAGTAGAGGCTCACTAGGGACACGGTGTTTTGTCTATGTATTCACATATGTATCAAGTTTCCAGTTAATACAATTCTAGCATGAATAATAAACATTTATCATGGTATAAGGAAATATAAAATAACAACTTTATTATTGCCTCTAGGCAATATTTCCTTCACGGCGATGATGGAGGCGCGCGGCCATCCCTCCCCGTGTGGTGGTGGAGGAAGGAGGGGGCCTCCACGGTTGTCGGCGACCTCCTCCCCAACCATTGACCCCTCTGTTCTGAGACACCTCGGATCATTGGTGCGAAGGTAGAGGTGAGCACCCTCTCCGCTTCCCGCATTTCCTCCCTCTCTCTCTCTGCTCTGATCTTTTTTTTGTGCAGGTCGACATAGGCTAGTGTGTGCGCGTGTGTGCAGCAGCTCCAGAGGGACGAACATTGATGTAGCCACTGCTCCTGTCGAGGCTAGCCTGCCATAGGTATGAATCAGGTCATTGGCCCCTTATGAGCCCTACTTTTCATGGAGCAAGGTGCAGCTTACGGTTGTTATTGTTGCTCGTGGTTATCTCCGGTCTTGGCTGTTGGTGGCTGGTCCCATAGTAGGTGCTACTCCTTTCTCATTCCTTCCTTCATGCCTTTCTAGAAGTAATTTGAATCTTCATTATGCAGCAAGGTAAGATGAAGTTTCCAACACCTGCATATTTGTGCCCAGAGGGATTTGTTTATTTGGAAGAATGGAGGTATTTGTTCTGACATAGCACCTAAAATACTCATCAAAAACTGTAGCTCTAGCACTTGCTTGTTTCCTTAGGGCTTAGGCTCCATGAATTGGATAAACTTCTCAATTGAAAGAGTAAATCCATCCAGTTTATTACAGCTTTTCTTTATAATATGCTCACATGTTCCCTTTTAAGTTCTTCCCATTCAATTACTTATGCATGCTAAGCGGTAACTGATAACAATATGACGTATTGCCCGCCGTGTTTCCTGGTCCTTTTCTTTTAGTGCTTCGACTTGAAGAGATTGCTTGACTCATTTATATACGTCACTCCAAACTAGATCACCAGTTTGCAACCACTTGGTACGTACTCTCTAAAGTGTTCTACAAACTTGGCTCAGGTACCCGAAGGAGATACTAGATTCTTACAAGAGGCTGCTGCTCGATGCAATGAAAGGAGAGCAGAGGCTCTTCATATGGTCGGACAAGCTGAATGCCGTGTGGGAGCTCTTCACGCCCCTCCTAAAGGAGCTGGAGCAGAAGCAGATGGCCCCCAAGCTGTACCTGTATGGGAGCCGCTGGCCCGTGGGCACCCACTACTTGGCGGCGAAGTACAATGTGAGATGGGGCGAAGAGAGCGTGGTTTTCATGCGAGTGGTGATGATTTCTGTTTTTGGCGGTGATTGATTCTGGCGCGATCGTAGTTTCTGCAAAAAGCTTGCACTGCACGCCCTGCTAGTGGGAGTGGCACGAGGAACAGATAGGAATTAATAAGGGTGAGCGGTTGGCGATGCTTGTGCTGGTCAATCGATCGTGAATATATTTGTTGGTACCACTGGCTTTGCATATTCTATGATTCTTAAAAGGCGAAGTTGAGAGCATTAGGCTCATCATCTTTGGCTGTTGATCGATTCATTTGGTGGTCTGGCTGGGCTGTTTTTTGTATGGGCACTACTGGTTGTGCAACTGCAGAAGCTGCTGCTTCTTTACTAATGTCAGTGTTCTTTTGGGCATATTCTGTGGTAAGATTTATTACTGTACTGAAATCTTGATAAATACTCCCTCCGTTCCATAATTCTTGTCGTGTTTTAGTTCAATATAAGTAGGAAGTAAATAAATGACTCCGTATTATGCACCGTTGGTCGTAAATTTGTGCAAGATCATTGTCATGTCTTCTCCTTTTGTCCTTGAGAAGAAGCATCTATGAAGGTGCACGGAAAATCCATCTCTTTCTCTCTCTCTGGACGAGGACGCTCTTTATAATCATCATGTAATCTATGCAAATCTAGCTTACACTGGATTTTATCTAGCTTCCCACATATATTAGTATTGTGTACCTTAGCTCTGAATTGCTACCATTGTTCATATATTACAAGAGCGCTTACCAAGTACCTTTTAGCATTGCGAGTTTGTATGTTAAATAGTATACCTAATTGTTTCTTAATTGTGTTATCCTATTACTTTTAACGTTAACTAATTTTATTCTTCCTTTGTATGCCAATCCGCCCATCCATCCCCGGCGGCTCCAGGAGGGACATCACAGCCGCAGGCACCGGCAGCGGCACACCATCCACATCGCCCGCGCGCACCATCGGCGGCCCCCTCAGGTCCGATCCCAACTTGCGGCCGTCGGCCGCGGCGGCCAGGCCAGGCCTCTCCTTCCACCGATCCCGAGACCAGGGACACCAACCCCGTCGTCCAGCGCTGGGTGCCTCAGATCGGCATGCCTCCTCCCGATGTGAGTTTCACTTGGAGTTATTTTTTGCTGTTGACTGTAGGATGAAAGTGAAGTGCGTTTGCCGGAATACATCTCTACTTTGTTCGTGTTGTGACAGTGTTAAGCGTAAAATAATATATTTTTTCACAAGAGATGGATAAATAGGCGGATATATACTTGCAGGCAGAACAGTTCTGGGAATACTACTGCTAATGAATGTTTAATCTCATCTCCACAAAGTTGCTTTGTAGATCTTACCTTTTTCAGAATCTTCCCAATTCTTTTTGGTCTGATGTATACTTGCAGGTTTATCTAGATGAAGAGGGTCACCATGACTTGGCCGCACAGCTGGTGTAACCGGCGTCCCTAAGTGAGCCGTCATCCAGATGGCCGCCGTGCTTCCGCCCAGCAGGTACTACTCCCTTTGTCTCATCTTCTCATCAGCTAATTGAACACATGTAGTTCGTCTGCCTCTTGTTTTCCTGGATCCAAGAATCCTGCCTTTGTCCCAAATCAAGAATGGTATTCTTTTTTATCTGTATTGGGGTTTTAATTAGGAAGATTTGTTCTAGGTAGAGGAGTAGAGGCACTGTTTCCAAGGGTAGTAGTAAGGTGTTGCAGATTAGAGCACCATCGGCAGTTTTTGAGCACCATGGCAAGGCAGAGGTGCCCTGTATGCCCTGCATCTTCAAAAGAATCATTTGATGCAGTATCCCAAAAAGTAGCATTATCTAAATGTCTGGTTATGAAAATCCTATGAGCAGAGATAACACACTAATCAACTTTCTGCATTTGATTACTTAGTTGTGAGCTAGAACCTGAAGAAAAGTGAATTAAGCTAGATCCCAAATAGGCAGTCCGACATCTTGGCATTCGACTGTAGGAGACGATGAGCTTGAGAAGTGAGATGGTTCTGTTGAAGTGACGGTGCGTCTCGGTGGTCTGGCCGCTAACCGTTGCGTCCATATGTGGGGTTGGCTGGTCCTGCACCTCTTCCAGCGGTAGCGGCTGGGCGACAGCTGAAGATCCTTCTCAAATTCGAACTCCATTTTTTAAAAAGATTTCCTATTTTTGCACACTGATGATCACATTTTTGGACTGTATAATTGATCTTGATATGGTATATAGCTTCCTGCTACTACTCTTACCATTGTCCAATCAAGTTCATCCATGTCAAACACAATCAACTAGAAATACAGTTGTGTCAAAGAGAAGGTTTGATTGTACTATTTAATTGCTCATCAATTTCATTTTCTACTTTCTTCAGTTGGAAAACTTCAACCTAAAAATAAACTGGTGGTCTATATGAAATAACACATCAATTTTCTACTGAGTTATGCCTCACTTTTTATTTGTCTCAGCAGATTAGAATAATAAGTTGATGGTCATTCTCTACTTTGTATTTGTATTTTTTTTATGAGATTGATCCAAGAAAGAATTACATGTGTGCAATATTCACTAAATTGTAGGGTTGTATAGCAAGGCGTATAGTCTCAATTATTACTCTAGGTTGTCTTATTTTATAAAGTATTTTGTTTAGTGAATATATATTCCAAAATTTCTCATGTACTATGTCTGCAGAGGAGAAAGGAGCTGATTGCAGGACACTAAAATATTCTTGGCTGCCAAATAAGCTCTGCGATAGCTTACACATGTATATTATCCATATAGTCTCGGTTATCTAGGATCAATTTCAACAAGGAACTTGGATATTGTTTATAATGGTGACTTATTTTCTCAATTTAATATACTTCCATCTCACTATGTTGATTTATTCATGCTATTTTGATGAGGATGGCATCAATGCCAGTTCATGGCTACGCAAGGCATGAATGCTTGATGATTCGTCATAGAGTGATGTGTTACTTGTTGGGGCATTAATTTGTAGCAGAAGCAGATGCAATAAACTCTGAAAACTAGATTATTTTTGCTCATATGACACGAACACAATGGGATTTTTTTTAGGGAGTTGATCATGCTTGCCTTTCCCTGAGCTCCAGCTATTCACGCCACTGTATATAATTATGCTATTAGACATAATCTGGACTACTCCCTTTGAAAAGGGTACAATGTTCCAGAAAGATGAGAGGAAGGGAGCTACGGGCTCTCTCAGTGATTTGGCACTTTCGGCCGTCGGATCTCGCTCCTGATACGTTTTCGACCGTCGGATCGACCACCTGATTGTTCTCGGCCGTCGGATAAAAATCGAGACGCTAGCCATGAATAGTGCCATCTCTAGCGTGCCACCGCCTGTAATTTTGCTACCCCGCCAAGGGCATTTCCGACATTTCACCTGCTTGGAGAAATATCCAATATCAACAGGGGTGAGAGCTAGCGCCAGAACCCTAGCCGTTCCCCTCCCGCTCCTGCCCACTCTCCTCTCTTCCCCGCCTCCTCCCACGAAAACCCTAGACGCCGCCGCCGCGATTCCTGCGCCCCCAGTGCTGCGTCTCCTCCCCACCTGCCTAGCCGCCGCCCAATGTTGGGAAATGTAGCATGTAATTTCAAAAAAATTCTACGCTCACGCAAGATCTATCTAGGAGATGCATAGCAATGAGAGGGGGTGAGTGTGTCCACGTACCCTCGTAGACCGAAAGCAGAAGTGTTAGCTTAACGCGGTTGATGTAGTCGAATGTCTTCTCGATCCAACCGATCAAGCACTGAACGTACGGCACATCCGAGTTTTGCACACGTTCAGCTCGATGACGTCCCTCGAACTCTTGATCCAGCAAAGTGTCGAGGGAGAGTTTTGTCAGCATGACGGCGTGATGATGGTGATGGTGAAGTGATCCGCGCAGGGCTTCGCCTAAGCACTACGATAATATGACCGGAGGAGTGAACGGTGGAGGGGGTACCGGACACGGCTAAGAACAATTGATGTGTCCTTGAGGTGCCCCCCCGCCCCCGTATATAAAGGAGGGAGAGGGGAGGAGGCCGGCCGAGGGGCGCCCCAAGTGGGAGGAGTCCCACTTGGGCTCCTAGTCCAATTCGGCCTCCCCCCTTCCTTTTATCGGAGGGGGAAAGGGGGAAGGAGAGGGAGAAGGAGAAGGAAACGGGGGGCCGCGCCCCCTCCCCTAGTCCAATTCGGACTCCCCTTTGGGGGGGCGCATGCCACCCCTTGTGGGCTGGCATGCCTCCCTCCTATGGCCCATAATGCCCATATCTTCCCCCGGGGGGTTCCGGTAACCCCTCCGGTACTCCGATACGTACCCGATACATTCCGAAACACTTCCGGTGTCCGAATACTATCTTCCAATATATCAATCTTTACCTCTCGACCATTTCGAGACTCCTCGTCATGTCCGTGATCTCATCCGGGACTCCGAACAATCTTTGGTCACCAAAACACATAACTCATAATACAAATCGTCATTGAATGTTAAGCATGCGGACCCTACGTGTTCGAGAACTATGTAGACATGACCGAGACACATCTCCGATCAATAACCAATAGCGGAACCTGGATGCTCATATTGGTTCCTACGTATTCTACGAAGATCTTTATCGGTCAAACCGCAATGACAACATACGTCATTCCCTTTGTCATCGGTATGTTACTTGCCCGAGATTCGATCGTCGGTATCTTCATACCTAGTTCAATCTCGTTACCGGCAAGTCTCTTTACTCGTTCCGTAATACATCATCCCGCAACTAACTCATTAGTCACATTGATTGCAAGGCTTATCATGATGTGTATTACCGAGAGGGCCCAGAGATACCTCTCCGATACTCGGAGTGACAAATCCTAATCTCGATCTATGCCAACCCAACAAACACCTTCGGAAATACCTGTAGAGCATCTTTATGATCACCCAGTTACGTTGTGACGTTTGATAGCACACAAGGCATTCCTCCGATATTCGGGAGTTGCATAATCTCATAGTCAAAGGAATATGTATAAGTCATGAAGAAAGCAATAGCAATAAAACTTAACGATCATTATGCTAAGCTAACGGATGGGTCTTGTCCATCACATCATTCTCCTAATGATGTGATCCCGTTCATCAAATGACAACACATGTCTATGGTTAGGAAACTTAACCATCTTTGATTAACGAGCTAGTCTAGTAGAGGCATACTAGGGACACTATGTTTGGTCTATGTATTCACACATGTATCAAGTTTCCTGTTAATACAATTCTAGCATGAATAATAAACATTTATCATGATATAAGGAAATATAAAATAACAACTTTATTATTGCCTCTAGGGCATATTTCCTTCAGTCTCCCACTTGCACTAGAGTCAATAATCTAGTTCACATCGCCATGTGATTAACACGAATAGTTCACATCACCATGTGATTAACACCCATAGTTCTCATCGCCATGTGACCAACACCCAAAGGGTTTACTAGAGTCAGTAATCTAGTTCACATCACCATGTGATTAACACCCAAAGAGTACTAAGGTGTGATCATGTTTTGCTTGTGAGAGAGGTTTAGTCAACGGGTCTGCCACATTCAGATTCGTATGTATTTCCCGAATTTCTATGTCTACAATGCTCTGCATGGAGCTACTCTAGCTAATTGCTCCCACTTTCAATATGTATCCAGATTGAGACTCAGAGTCATCCGGATTAGTGTCAAAGCTTGCATCGACGTAACCCTTTACGATGAACTCTTTGTCACCTCCATAACCGAGAAACATTTCCTAAGTCCTCTTTAGGTACCAAAGGATAATTTTGACCGATGTCCAGTGATCTACTCCTGGATCACTATTGTACCCGCTTGCCAAACTCATGGCAAGGTACAGAATAGGTCTAGTATACAGCATGCATACTTTATAGAACCTATGGCTGAGGCAAAGGGAATGACTTTCATTCTCTCTCTATCTTCTGCCGTGGTCGGGTTTTGAGTCTTACTCAACTTCATACCTTACAACTCAGGAAAGAACTTCTTCTTTGACTGATCCATTTTGAACTCCTTCAAAATCTTATCAAGGTATGTACTCATCGAAAGTCTTATCAAGCATCTTGATCTATCTCTATAGATCTTGATGCCCAATATGTAAGCAGCTTCACCGAGGTCTTTCTTTGAAAAACTCCTTTCAAACACTCCTTTATGCTTTCCAGAAAATTCTACATCATTTCCGATCAACAATATGTCATTCACATATACTTATCAGAAAGGCTGTAGTGCTCCCACTCACTTTCTTGTAAATACAGGCTTCACCGCAAGTCTGTATAAAAATATATGCTTTGATCACTTCATCAAAGCATATATTCCAACTCCGAGATGCTTGCACCAGTCCATAAATGGATCGCTGGAGCTTGCACACTTTGTTAGCACCTTTAGGATCGACAAAACCTTCAGGTTGCATCACATACAACTCTTCTTTAAGAAATCCATTAAGGAATGCAGTTTTGACGTCCATTTGCCAGATTTCATAATCATAAAATGTGGCAATTGCTAACATGATTCGGACAGACTTAAGCATCGCTATGGGTGAGCCGGTCTCATCGTAGTCAACTCCTTGAACTTGTCAAAAACCTTCCGCAACAAGTCGAGCTTTGTAGACAGTAACATTACCATCAGCGTCAGTCTTCCTCTTGAAGATCCATTTATTCTCTATGGCTTGCCGATCATCGGGCAAGTCAACCAAAGTCCATACTTTGTTCTCATACATGGATCCCATCTCAGATTTCATGGCCTGAAGCCATTTCGCGGAATCTGGGCTCATCATCGCTTCCTCATAGTTCGTAGGTTTGTCATGGTCTAGTAACATGACTTCCAGAACAGGATTACCGTACCACTCTGGTGCGGAACGTACTCTGGTTGACCTACGAGGTTCGGTAGTAACTTGATCTGAAGTTTCATGATCATCATCATTAGCTTCCTCACTAATTGGTGTAGGCATCACGGGAACTGTTTTCTGTGATGAAACACTTTCCAATTCGAGTGAAGGTACAATTACCTCTTCAAGTTCTACTTTCCTCCCACTCACTTCTTTTGAGAGAAACTCCTTCTCTAGAAAGGATCCATTCTTAGCAACAAATATCTTGCCTTCGGATCTATGATAGAAGGTGTACCCAACAGTTTCTTTTGGGTATCCTATGAAGACGCACTTCTCCGATTTGGGTTCGAGCTTATCAGGCTGAAGCTTTTTCACATAAGCATCGCAACCCCAAACTTTAAGAAACGACAGCTTAGGTTTCTTGCCAAACCATAGTTCATATGGTGTCGTCTCAACGGATTTAGATGGAGCCCTATTTAACGTGAATGCAGCTGTCTCTAATGCATAACCCCAAAACGATAGTGGTAAATCGGTAAGAGACATCACACATCGCACCATATCTAATAAAGTACGGTTACGACGTTCGAACACACCATTACGCTATGCTGTTCCAGGTGACGTGAGTTGTGAAACTATTCCACATTGTTTTAAATGAAGGTCAAACTCGTAACTCAAATATTCGCCTCCGCGATCAGATCGAAGAAACTTTATTTTCTTGTTACGATGATTCTCCACTTCACTCTGAAATTCTTTGAACTTTTCAAATGTTTCAGACTTGTGTTTCATTAAGTAGATATACCCCTATCTGCTCAAATCATCTGTGAAGGTTAGAAAATAGCGATACCCGCCGCGAGCCTTAACACTCATCGGACCGCATACATCGGTATGTATTATTTCCAATAAGTCTGTAGCTCGCTCCATTGTTCTGGATAACGGAGTCTTAGTCATCTTGCCCATGAGGCATGGTTCACAAGCATCAAATGATTCATAATCAAGTGATTCTAAAAGTCCATCCGCATGGAGTTTCTTCATGCGCTTTACACCAATATGACCTAAATGGCAGTGCCACAAATATGTTTCACTATCATTATCAACTTTGCATCTTTTGGCATCAATATTATAAATATGTGTATCACTACGATCGAGATTCAATAAACCATTTATATTGAGTGTATGGCCATAGAAGGTTTTATTCATGTAAACAGAACAACAATTATTCTCTGACTTAAATGAATAACCGTATCGCAATAAACATGATCCAATCATATTCATGCTCAACGCAAACACCAAATAACATTTATTTAGGTCCAACACTAATCTCGAAGGTAGAGGGAGTGTGCGATGGTGATCTTATCAACCTTGGAATCACTTCCAACACACATCGTCACCTCGTCATTAACTAGTCTCTGTTCATTTTGCAATTCCTGTTTTGAGTTACTAATGTTAGCAACTGAACCAGTATCAATTACCCAGGGGCTACTATGAACACTAGTAAAATGCACATCAATAACATGTATATCAAATATACCTTTGTTCACTTTGCCATCCTTCTTATCCGCCAAGTATTTGGGGCAGTTCCGCTTCCAGTGACCATTTCCTTTGCAGTAGAAGCACTCAGTTTCAGGCTTAGGTCCATCTTTGGGCTTCTTCACGGGAGTGACAACTTGCTTTCTATTCTTCTTGAAGTTCCCTTTCTTTCCCTTGCCCTTTTTCTTGAAACTAGTGGTCTTGTCAACCATCAACACTTGATGCTATTTCTTGATTTCTACCTTCGCCGATTTCAGCATCGCGAAGAGCTTGGGAATCATTTTCGTCATCCCTTGCATATTATAGTTCATCACGAAATTCTAGTAACTTGGTGATAGTGAATAGAGAACTCTGTCAATCACTATCTTATCTGGAAGATTAAATCTCACTTGATTCAAGCGATTGTAGTACCCAGACATTCTGAGCACATGCTCACTAGCTGAGCTATTCTCCTCCATCTTGTAGGCAAAGTACTTGTCAGAGGTCTCATACCTCTCGACACGGGCATGAGTTTGAAATACCAATTTCATCTCTTTGGAACATCTCATATGCTCCGTGGCGTTCAAAACGTTTTTGAAGTCCCGGTTCTAAGCCGTAAAGTATGGTGCACTAAACTATCAAGTAGTCATCATATCGAGCTTTGCCAAACGTTCATAATGTCTGCATCTGCTCCTGCAATAGGTCTGTCCCCTAGCGGTGCATCAAGGACATAATTCTTCTGTGCAGCAATGAGGATAATCCTCAGATCACAGACCCAGTCCGCATCATTGCTACTATCATCTTTCAACTTAGTTTTCTCTAGGAACATATCAAAAATAAACGGGGAACTACATCGCCGAGCTATTGATCTACAACATAGATATGCAAAAACTATCAGGACTAAGTTCATGATAAATTAAGTTCAATTAATCATATTACTTAAGAACTCCCACTTAGATAGACATCCCTCGAGTCATCTAAATGATCACGTGATCCATATCAACTAAACCATGTCCGATCATCACGTGAGATGGAGTAGTTTTCAATGGTGAACATCTCCATGTTGATCATATCTACTATATGATTCACGTTCGACCTTTCGGTCTCCAGTGTTCCGAGGCCATGTCTGTACATGCTAGGATCGTCAAGTTTAACCTGAGTACTCTGCATGTGCAAAACTGTCTTGCACCCGTTGTATGTGAACGTAGAGCTTATCACACCCGATCATCACGTGGTGTCTCGGCACGACGAACTGTCGCAATGGTGCATACTCAGGGACAACACTTATACCTTGAAATTTTAGTGAGGGATCATCTTATAATGCTACCGCCGTACTAAGCAAAATAAGATGCATAAAAGATAAACATCACATGCAATCAAAATATGTGACATGATATGGCCATCATCATCTTGTGCCTTTGATCTCCATCTCCAAAGCACCGTCATGATTTCCATCGTCACCGGCTTGACACCTTGATCTCCATTGTAGCGTCGTTCTCGTCTCACCAACTATTGCTTCTACAACTATCTCTAACGCATAGTGATAAAGTAAAGCAATTACATGGCGATTGCATTTCATACAATAAAGCGACAACCATAAGGCTCCTGCCAGTTGCCGATAACTTTTACAAAACATGATCATCTCATACAATAACATTTATCACATCATGTCTTGACCATATCACATCACAACATGCCCTGCAAAAACAAGTTAGACGTCCTCTACTTTGTTGTTGCAAGTTTTACGTGGCTGCTACGGGCTTCTAGTAAGAACCGTTCTTACCTACGCATCAAAACCACAATGATGTTTTGTCAAGTTTGTTGTTTTAACCTTCAACAAGGACCGGCCGTAGTCAAATTCGATTCAACTAAAGTTGGAGAAACAGACACCCGCCAGCCACCTTTATGCAAAACAAGTTGCATGTCTGTAGGTGGAACCGGTCTCATGAACGCGGTCATGTAAGGTTGGTCCGGGCCGCTTCATCCAACAATACTGCCGAATCAAAATAAGACGTTGGTGGTAAGAAGTATGACTATCATCGCCCACAACTCTTTGTGTTCTACTCGTGCATATCATCTACGCATAGACCTGGCTCGCATGCCACTGTTGGGAAACGTAGCATGTAATTTAAAAAAAATTCTACGCTCACGCAAGATCTATCTAGGAGATGCATAGCAACGAGAGGGGGAGAGTGTGTCCACGTACCCTCGTAGACCGAAAGTGGAAGCGTTAGCTTAACGCGCTTGATGTAGTCGAACATCTTCTCGATCCAACCGATCAAGCACCGAACGTACGGCACCTCCGAGTTCTGCACACGTTCAGCTCGATGACGTCCTTCGAACTCTTGATCCAGCAAAGTGTCGAGGGAGAGTTTCGTCAGCACGACGGCGTGATGACGGTGATGGTGAAGTGATCCGCGCAGGGCCTCGCCTAAGCACTACGACAATATGACCAGAGGAGTGAATGGTGGAGGGGGGCACCGCACACGGCTAAGAACAATTGAAGTGTCCTTGAGGTGCCCCCCCCCCCCCGCCCCCTTATATAATGGAGGGAGAGGGGAGGAGGCCGGCCTAGGGGCGCCCCAAGTGGGAGGAGTCCCACTTGGGCTCCTAGTCCAATTCGGCCCCCCCTTCCTTTTATCGGAGGGGGAAACGGGGAAGGAAAGGGGGGCCGCGCCCCCTCCCCTAGTCCAATTCGGACTCCCCTTTGGGGGGGGCGCACGCCACCCCTTGTGGGCTGGCCTGCCTCCCTCCAATGGCCCATATGGCCCATATCTTCCCCCGGGGGTTCCGGTAACCCCCCCGGTACTCCGATACGTACCCGATACATTCCGAAACACTTTTGGTGTCCGAATACTATCTTCCAATATATCAATATTTACCTCTCGACCATTTCGAGACTCCTCGTCATGTCCGTGATCTCATCCGGGACTCCGAACAATCTTCGGTCACCAAAACACATAACTCATAATACAAATCGTCATTGAACGTTAAGCGTGCGGACCCTACGGGTTCGAGAACTATGTAGACATGACCGAGACACATCTCTGGTCAATAACCAACAGTGAAACCTAGATGCTCATATTGGTTCCTACATATTCTACGATTCTCTTTATCGGTCAAACTGCAATGACAACATACGTCATTCCCTTTGTCATCGGTATGTTACTTGCCGGAGATTCGATTGTCGGTATCTTCATACCTAGTTCAATCTCGTTATCGGCAAGTCTCTTTACTCGTTTCGTAATACATCATCCCGCAACTAATTCATTAGTCACATTGCTTGCAAGGCTTATCATGATGTGTATTACCGAGAGGGCCCAGAGATACCTCTCCGATACTCGGAGTGACAAATCCTAATCTTGATCTATGCCAACCCAACAAACATCTTCGGAAATACCTGTAGAGCATCTTTATGATCACCCAGTTACGTTGTGACCTTTGATAGCACACAAGGCATTCCTTCGATATTCGGGAGTTGCATAATCTCATAGTCAAAGGAATATGTATAAGTCATGAAGAAAGCAATAGCAATAAAACTTAACGATCATTATGCTAAGCTAACGGATGGGTCTTGTCCATCAAATCATTCTCCTAATGATGTGATCCCGTTCATCAAATGACAACACATGTCTATGGTTAGGAAACTTAACCATCTTTGATTAACGAGCTAGTCTAGTAGAGGCATACTAGGGACACTATGTTTTTTCTATGTATTCACACATGTATCAAGTTTCCGGTTAATACAATTCTAGCATGAATAATAAACATTTATCATGATATAAGGAAATATAAAATAATAACTTTATTATTGCCTCTAGGGCATATTTCCTTCACCCCATCCCAGCGTCTTCTCGTGTGCCTCATTGGTGGCCGTCGCGCTCCAGTCCTCCTCTCCTCCTCGTTCCTCTCCTCCCCCCTCCCCCGCCTAGATTGCTGCCGGTGCTGCTCTCCCCGTCGCTCTTGCAGGCGCCACCGCGCTCCCGTTCTCCTCTCCTGCTCCGTTCCTCCCCGTCAGCGACCTCACCGCTGCCACTGACGCGGTCCTCCGTCCTTCCCGAGCCCGGCGATGATGGAGGCGCGCGGCCATCCCTCCCCGTGTGGTGGTGGACGAAGGAGGGGGCCTCCACGGTTGTCGGCGACCTCCTCCCCAACCATCGACCCCTCTGTTCTGAGACGCCTTGGATCCTTGGTGCGAAGGCAGAGGTGTGCACCCTCTCCGCTTCCCCCATTTCCTCCCTCTCTCTCTCTGTTCTTATCTTTTTTGTGTGCAGGTCGACATAGGCCAGTGTGTGCGCGTGTGTGCAGCAGCTCCAGAGGGACGAACATTGATGTAGCCACTGCTCCTGTCGAGGCTAGCCTGCCATAGGTATGAATCAGGTCATTGGCCCCTTATGAGCCCTACTTTTCATGGAGCAAGGTGCAGCTTACGACTGTTGTTGTTGCTCATGGTTATCTCCGGTCTTGGCTGTTGGTGGCTGGTCCCATAGTAGGTGCTACTCCTTTCTCATTCCTTCCTTGATGCCTTTCTAGAAGTAATTTGAATCTTCATTATGCAGCAAGGTAAGATGAAGTTTCCAACACCTGCATATTTGTGCCCAGAGGGTTTTGTTTATTTGGAAGAATGGAGGTATTTGTTCTGACATAGTACCTAAAATGCTCATCAAAAACTGTAGCTCTAGCATTTGCTTGTTTCCTTAGGGCTTAGGCTCCATGAATTGGATAAACTTATCAATTGAAAGAGTAAATCCATCCAGTTTATTACAACTTTTCTTTATAATATGCTCACATGTTCCCTTTTAAGTTCTTCCCATTCAATTACTTATGCATGCTAAGCGGTAACTGATAACAATATGACGTATTGCCCGCCGCGTTTCCTGGTCCTTTTCTTTTAGTGCTTCGACCTGAAGAGATTGCTTGACTCGTTTATATACGTCACTCCGAACTAGATCACCAGTTTGCAACCACTTGGTACGTACTCTCTAAAGTGTTCTACAAACTTGGCTCAGGTACCCGAAGGAGATACTAGATTCTTACAAGAGGCTGCTGCTCGATGCAATGGAAGGAGAGCGGAGGCTCTTCATCTGGTCGGACAAGCTGAATGCCGTGTGGGAGCTCTTCACGCCCCTCCTGAAGGAGCTGGAGCATAAGCGGATGGCCCCCAAGCTGTACCTGTATGGGAGCCGCGGGCCCGTGGGCACCCACTACTTGGCGGTGAAGTACAATGTGAGATGGGGCGAAGAGAGCGTGGTTTTCATGCGAGTGGTGATGATTTCTGTTTTTGGGGGTGATTGATTCTGGCGCGGTCGCAGTTTCTGCAAAAGGCCTGCACTGCACGCCCTGCTAGTGGGAGTGGCATGAGGAACAGATCGGAATTAATAAGGGTGAGCGGTTGGCGATGCTTGTGTTGGTCGATCGATCGTGAATATATTTGTTGGTACCACTGGCTTTGCATATTCTATGATTCTTAAAAGGCGAAGTTGAGAGCACAAGGCTCATCATCTTTGGCTGTTGATCGATTCATTTGGTGGTCTGGCTGGGCTGTTTGTTGTATGGGCACTACTGATTGTGCAACTGCAGAAGATGTTGCTTCTTTACTGATGCCGGTGTTCTTTTGGGCATATTCGGTGGTAAGATTTATTACTGTACTGAAATCTTGATAAATACTCCCTCCGTTCCATAATTCTTGTCGTGTTTTAGTTCAATATAAGTAGGAAGTAAATAAACGACTCTGTATTATGCACGGTTGGTAGTAAATTTGTGCAAGATCATTGTCATGTCTTCTCCTTTTGTCCTTGAGAAGAAGCATCTATGAAGGTGCACGGAAAATCCATCTCTTTCTCTCTCTCTGGACGAGGACGCTCTTTATAATCATCATGTAATCTATGCAAATCTAGCTTACACTGGATTTTATCTAGCTTCCCACATATATTAGCATTGTGTACCTTAGCTCTGAATTGCTACCATTGTTCATATATTACAAGAACGCTTAACAAGTACCTTTTAGCATTGCGAGTTTGTATGTTAAACAGTATACCTAATTGTTTCTTGATTATGTTATCCTATTACTTTTAACATTAACTAATTTTATTCTTCGTTTGTATGCCAATCCGCCCATCCATCCCCGGCGGCTCCAGGAGGGACATCGCAGCCGCAGGCACCGGCAGCGACATGCCATCCACATCGCCCTCGCGCACCAAGGGCTGCCCCCTCAGGTCCGATCCCAACTTGCGGCCGTCGGCCGCGGCAGCCAGGCCAGGCCTCTCCTTCCACTGGTCCCAAGACCAGGGACACCAACCCGGTCGTCCAGCGCCGGGTGCCTCAGATCGGCATGCCTCCTCCCGATGTGAGTTTCACTTGGAGTTATTTTTTGCTGCTGACTGTAGGATGAAAGTGAAGTGCGTTTGCCGGAAAACATTTCTACTTTGTTCGTGTTGTGACAGTGTTAAGCGTAAAATAATATTTTTTTTCACAAGAGATGGATAAATAGGCGGATATATACTTGCAGGCAGAACAGTTCTGGGAATACTACTGCTAATGAATGTTTAATATCATCTCCACAAAGTTGCTTTGTAGATCCTACCTTTTTCAGAATCTTCCCAATTCTTTTTGGTCTGATGTATACTTGCAGGTTTATCTAGATGAAAAGGGTCACCATGACTTGGCCGCACAGCTGGTGTAACCGGCGTCCCTAAGCGAGCCGTCATCCACATGGCCGCCGTGCTTTCGCCCAGCAGGTACTACTCCCTTTGTCTCATCTTCTCATCAGCTAATTGAACACATGTAGTTCGTCTGCCTCTTGTTTTCCTGGATCCAAGAACCCTGCCTTTGTCCCAAATCAAGAATGGTATTCTTTTTTATCTGTATTGGGGTTTTAATTAGGAAGATTTGTTCTAGGTAGAGGAGTAGAGGCACTGATTCCAAGGGTAGTAGTAAGGTGTTGCAGATTAGAGCACCATCGGCAGTTTTTGAGCACCATGGCAAGGCAGAGGTGCCCTGTATGCCCTGCATCTTCAAAAGAATCATTTGATGCAGTATCCCAAAAAGTAGCATTATCTAAATGTCTGGTTATGAAAATCCTATGAGCAGAGATAACACACTAATCAACTTTCTGCATTTGATTACTTAGTTGTGAGCTAGAACCTGAAGAAAAGTGAATTAAGCTAGATCCCAAATAGGCAGTCCGACATCTTGGCATTCGACTGTAGGAGACGATGAGCTTGAGAAGTGAGATGGTTCTGTTGAAGTGACGGTGCGTCTGGGCGGTCTGGCCGCTAACCGTTGCGTCCATATGTGGGGTTGGCTGGTCCTGCACCTCTTCCGGCGGTAGCGGCTGGGCGACAGCTGAAGATCCTTCTCAAATTCAAACTCCATTTCTTAAAAAGATTTCCTATTTTTTCACACTAATGATCACATTTTTGGACTATATAATTGATCTTGATATGGTATATAGCTTCCTGCTACTACTCTTACCATTGTCCAATCAAGTTCATCCATGTCAAACACTATCAACTAGAAATAGAGTTGTGTCAAAGAGAAGGTTTGATTGTACTATTTAATTGCTCATCAATTTCATTTTCTACTTTCTTCACTTGGAAAACTTCAACCTAAAAATAAACTGGTGGTCTATACGAAATAACACATCAATTTTCTACTGAGTTATGCCTCACTTTTTATTTGTCTCAGCAGATTAGAGTAATAAGTTGATGGTCATTCTCTACTTTGTATTTGTATTTTTTTATGAGATTGATCCAAGAAAGAATTACATGTGTGCAATATTCACTAAATTGTAGGGTTGTATAGCAAGGCGTATAGTCTCAATTATTACTCTAGATTGTCTTATTTTATAAAGTATTTTGTTTAGTGAATATATATTCCAAAATTTCTCATGTACTATGTCTGCAGAGGAGAAAGGAGCTGATTGCAGGACACTAAAATATTCTTGGCTGCCAAATAAGCTCCGCGATCGCTTACACATGTATATTATCCATATAGTCTCGGTTATCTAGGATCAATTTCAACAAGGCACTTGGATATTGTTTATAATGGTGACATATTTTCTCAATTTAATATACTTCCATCTCACTATGTTGATTTATTCATGCTATTTTGATGAGGATGGCATCAATGCCAGTTCATGGCTGCGCAAGGCATGAATGCTTGATGATTCGTCATAGAGTGATGTGTTACTTGTTGGGGCCTTAATTTGTAGCAGAAGGAGATGCAATAAACTCTGAAAACTAGATTATTTTTGCTCATATGACACGAACACAATGGGATTTTTTTAGGGAGTTGATCATGCTTGCCTTTCCCTGAGCTCCAGCTATTCACGCCACTGCATATAATTATGCTATTAGACATAATCTGGACTACTCCCTTTGAAAAGGGTACAATGTTATTTTCAGTTCGTATACCTTTATGTAGTGTTGTGACTGATTTTTTAGCTTGGTCTATTTAAAATTCCAGTATTCATGTTAACAATCACTAAAAATGATACAATTGTGGATGTAGGTTTCTATTGAAACATTCAGTAAAAATGATAAATATGCAACTATCTTTTACCTTCAGAGTCACTGATAAATAACAAGTGGGATATCCTCTACTATTTATATCTTTATGTTCTGGTCTGTTATGTGTATTCTTTCTTTTTTTCAACACTACACGAGGTTTTAAGTGTAGTGATACTAAATGGGAGATAGATATTTTTTTCATTATGTGTGCATGTTATGTAGTATCTTTTCTGCTGAAAGATGTAATGTTTTCTTTCTTATATTTGGTTCCAAACTGGTGTCTAACAGAGCTATGCTATAATTATAATGACCATGCTTGAATGATATTAAATGAGAAAATATTTCTGTTAGTTTATGACATTTTTATCATTGAGAAGGTTGTTTATTCTAAGGTGAAAAGGTCTTATTGTAGGTGTATATATTTTTTTTGTATGGTATATATTATGCGGGTTATTTCTAATGCATCTTGATATTAGTCTTGGTCCTTAGAGCTTAGTTAACTAAAGCATCTTTTGTATCAGATATCAAATTATCTACACTTGTACTAAGATATAATGTATCAAACCAGATTTTCACTTCTTTAATGGAGCATTTTAGCATTCAGATTTTTTTAATAGTTGCTCCTATATTTTTGTCAGTGCTTGCTGTACTTTGTTTAAATGTTTCTTCTTGGTAGGATCAATTGTAAATAGTGGAAGTAAGAATGCCTTTTCAAGCTTAAGCATTTGATTTTTGGCGATACGGTGTTTTATCCTTACAGATGACCTTCTGCTTTCTTATTTTAATAAATAGACAAGTTGAATGCAGTTGCCGCCACTCATGTCGCTACAGGAGGAGTGCGCGCAGGGGGAGTGGCGGGTCAAGGTGCGCTCATCGGCGCCGCTGCTGACCGGCAGATCCAGGCGCACCCTCTCGATGCGCGCAGGGGGGTGACAGGCCAAGGTGCGCTCGCCGACGCCACCCACTGACTGGCGGATCCAGGCGCACCCACTCGGTGTGTGCAGGACGGTGACAGGCCAAGGTGCGCTCGCCGGCGCCACCCACTGACTGGCGGATTCAGGTAGCCTGCAAATGATATGACAGATTATACTGGTTCATTTGTGTTATCTGACTTGTGACGGTTCATAATATTAATGCTTTGATTTTGCCTTATAGGGGAGGTGCAAAGCAGTAGCAGGACGAACCTTCGCCGTAGCCGGCAGGCTGAGTTTGTACTTGGTATTAAAGGATTTGGAGCAGGCTACATCTGTGATGACAGGATTGGTTATGCATGATCTATTGGTAATGAAACTCTTTCCTTGGCTGTACCTAATCTTGTATGTTCCATTCTTTTTTTCCTTTTGAGTGGATTGCTATATGGAATACCATCTACTTCTAATGAATCTATATGTTACTTGCTGCCTTTTTTAATTTGATAGATCTAATAACTATACCAATGAATAGACTTTTTTGTGACTGATATATGATTCAGTGATATAAATGCTATATATTTTGCATCCGATATGCAAGGTTACCTGAATCTCCTCGCGTATTTTTTTGCCTTTGTTGCTTTGTATAGAAAATAGCCTACTTAGGCAATTTTGGTTTAGCATGTATGTGGTTTGCTTACTCACTATTGACCTCGGTGTCACTATGCCTGCTTCTAAAACTCTTTAGCACTGAAATATATGCTATGTTACTCTTAATCAGGCTTCTTTTGTACGGAACTTTATGCGATGCTGCACTTACTCAGGCTAAATCCTTTTGTTTTATCATGAGGACAACAATAGTGGTTACTTCTCATCCGAGCTTGAGCTGTGGTGAATGCAACCGATGTTTTGACCGCATACGAGATGTAGTTCTTTTGGTTTATCAACTAATATTATCATATATGGATGTGATGCCTGTACAGAGGCGTTTTGAATCAGTGTGGTAGTAGACTACCTATCAATTATTGTAAATTATGTGTGATAACCGTTATGAGACCGTCCTTCGGATGGATTTACTACTCCATGGTTATTGTAAATTATGAACGAATTATGATGTAGTTCCATTGTTGGTTTTCTAATCTACTCCCTCTGCCTGTGTTAATGCATATATTAAACATGGATTCCTACCACCTTACCATTATTTGGTTGACCAAAATGTTGAGACCGGTACCCTCGCGCCAAGGCGCGATCCCGATCTAGTGGTTATGATTTTGCTGTAAATCTATACAATTCTGAGAGCGTATCCCATTTTGGTTGCTCGAATTGGGAAGCACTGTGCAAGGCGTATGATTTTTAGGAGGGTATGCTTGTCACCTTTGATCTTGGTGATCCTGACATCGACGAAGAGAATATGGACATTTGGGTCCTTGTTGATACACTTCCACTTCTACCTCTATGTGAGTTTCTCAAACATATTTATTAAGTAATTTATATTGTTTATTTCAAAATAGTTGACAGCTTATTTTCATTCTTAAAAAAATATACGGAAGATGGTAGACAGAACCTACTACACTGATGGCGCAGAATTAACTTATCAGGAGAAAGATCATCTTATCTCATTTATTAATGATGTTGAGAATTACAACATCAATTATCAAACTCCTGCACATTATGGTCAATACGTGCCATTAGTGCACGTGTTGAACTACGGTAACATCCATGGAGATGGCATGGTAAGATTTTTTACTATTACGACATCCGTGCATCTTTTGCATAAATTCTTCTAAAGCTAAACTACATTGCTAACTATGAAGTTATTACTATGTTTTTCAACAGAAAATCCCAAAGGATTGTGTGCCTGATCTGATGTTTTCGAAAGGTCACCTTGATGTTATTAGCTTACGGCCAGGTCATCCTAGGCTTCACTGTTGTTCATACCGGATTTCTAAAACCGATGAAGACATGACAATCAAAGATTGGAAAAAACGTATGGACAATCGTAGGGAGCTACTTGGAAGCAACATTGTGCGAAGCGCAAGAATTGGAGACAGGATAATCTCCATTCTCCATAATGGAGCGTCAGGGCCTATCTTGTTTTATGCTATTTTACTTTAGAGAGGGTAGTAGGTCCTAGCTAATGCTCATGATCATGTGCTAAGAACAATTAAGTAGGGTTGGTTAGATGACTATGATGATGATGAGTATGACTTGTTATTATGATAACGAGTAGAAGTTGTATGATGATGATGCGTAGGACTTGTTATTATGATAACAATGATGAGTTATTTATTATTATGATGATGCATGATGCTAAGTTGTTATATGAGCATGATGAGTTATTATATATATCAGTGGGTGAAATAAACACCCACTGATATATATAATAACTAATCATGATCATAAAATCATATGATGAAAGTACTGTATATAAAACATATACAAATACAGCGACAATAAGCTGCATTTTCAAAAATACAGGAAAATTTAGCAGTAGGGCTTTTCATAAGAAACGCTACTGCTACTTACTATTATCAGTAGCGCTGGTTTCAGTAGAGCGCTACTGCTAATTAGGTATATCAGTAGCGCTGGAAAACCAGCGCTACTGCTATTAGTTAGCTGTAGCGCCTTAGTGGTAGCGCTTGTACAAGCTCTACTGACAGCTATAAATCCAACGCTACTGCTAGGGTTATCCCTATTAGTGATTTGATGGGCACATCTCGGAATTCTCTCTAAAAAAAGAGAACAACAGTTAAAAATGAAACGGGATTCAAAACTTCTAATGGCAACTGATAAGATAAATTGACAAATTTGCCCAAAAAAAGAATAATTTTTCCATCTCCTTTAGATTTCCCCCTTCTTCCAGTGAGTTTGTTTGTCCACCAACTATGACAATTGAATGGGTACAAATAAGCATAAGATAAACAATCACGAATAACATCCAGTGCAGTACAACAACATACACAATACATAGACCAAAGATCGATCAGTACTCAATCCTTTGAGGCTGAAATACATATTCTTTTTTATCGCGAATACGCTAAGGATGCGTATCTTTTCATTGATAGAAGGGGAGTTGTACAGCATGAGGTTGTGACGACGCACTATGCCATGTACACAAGGAAGGCATGGAAGTGGCCGCCGAGCAAACAGATGGGGTTGCTCATCCCCTCTACATCCTACCCTAGTTCTCCGGGATTATGTTACTGATCGCGTTGGCGCCGGTCCTAGCCCAGAGGCGCACTTCGTCTTTGATTGTAGAGCAAAGGTGGGATACCGATGGGTGGTCGCCGTCGAAGATGCAACCATTGCGGTGCTTCCATAGCCACCAAGCGGTGAGGATGATGAGAGAGGCCAGCCCTTTGCGCGCGGCGGCGGGCGCAAGGGCGCAAGAAGATGCCCACCACGTAAGGAAGTCGGTGTCTTCGGTCGGTAGGTCGGCAGTGGATCTAGCCCAGGCGAGGATGCGTGCCACACCTGCCTGGAGAAGGAGCAGCCAGCCAGCAGGTGTTGCATCGTCTCTTCTTCCTGATCACAGAGGGCACAAGTGAGTTCGTGGGGTAGACCAAACGAGCTGAAATACATATTCATAAACGATAGATACATAAACGGGCTGAAAGACATAGACCAAAGATCAATAATCAACCGTTTGCGGCTGAAATACTTAGTTCGTCCCGGCTAGTTGATTTTGTGCGAGGTGGCGGACGACAATGTGTTGAGGTTTGGGCGACTTTGTCATGGATTAGAAGTGGGGCGACTTGGGTGTGGCGACTATATACTGAGGCTGTGGGTGACTCCTTACACGGCCATTGATAGGTAAACATGTTTCTAAAAACAAAACAAGAGAGGAAGGGAGCGCTGTATATTGCTGCAGAGACGAAGCGAGCTGAGCGCAGGGTCGGCGCTGCTCCGTTCGGCGAAATGCTACGCCGAGATCGAGGAGAAAAGCGAGGAGGACGTCGCCGCCATGAAGCTCGCGCTGTTCGTCAAGACGGCGACCTGCGGCTGGCCGCCACCGCCTGCTCCGACCTAGCCGAGTTCCACTTGGACCGTAACGACCTCCCGAACGCGCTGCTCTTCTACGAGCGAGCCGCCGAGTACTACGGCACCGCCAGCCGGCGCTTCAACCGCTTCTGCAGGTTCAGAGCTCAGCTTGTCACGTATCTGCTGGCCAACCAAGAGGCTCTTCGCGCCAATGGAGCGCTGCCGATTCGCGATTACAAACGAAATTGCGTGGGATACATGAAGCCCAGCGATCCTGATTGGCTTCTTCTGCTGGGGTAGATGCTCGGCACCAGCAGCGTAGCGCACGACTATCATCCTTCTTGATTTAGTAGCCATCTATCATCTTTACAAGACTAGACTAGAATTGTGTGTACCAAATAGTATGTCTATGACTTGCATATATTTGGACTTGGACTTGTAATTACAGAGTTATAAGTGTTTGAGCCCAACACGTGTAATTCCCGGCTTATGACACTTAAAGGCCATATATGCGGGTACCCAAAACATACTAGAGGAAACTCACGTGCATATTGTCGACGCATGGTCAAATATCTTGTCACATGACCGACAGGTTAATTTTGTCGTCTATTCATTATACCTAAGATGAGCACCCATAGTCATGTGTTGGCAATTTAGGCCTTTGCCTTGAACCTCGTTAAGAAGTCACATTGTCGTCCCTGACAGATCATTATTGCGCATCAAAACTTTAAAATTGGTATCGCATAGAGGTTTAGAGGCCAGATGAGGAGGAGGAAGAATAATGTTATTGGGACCTGTCGCGAGTGGTACCTCACATGCTCACATAGGAGGAAGAAGAAGAAGAATGTTATTGAACACCATTTGTAGCAATGTTCTGCACAGGTTCATCATGCACTAGAAATGCCACAGTAAACTCACTTACAACGACAGCTCCGATATAATGAACACAGTTCTGATATAATGAAGTGAGTAGTAGTAAGGTCATGTCTTTATCTTCCCGCTTTGACCTCTAGCCGACCTATTTCCATGATCACCTGGTTGAATGCGTTGACGTGCGTAGTAAGGTTTGTCCCTTCCTGCATCCTCAAACCACATATATAACTGATATTCTAGATACAACTTGTTGGGATCCTTTTTTATTAAACCGTTTAGTGTTCATAAGGATTCTTTTATAAAAAACGATCTATTGTGGATGGCATTCATTCTTTACATGAGTAATGCACCATGCTCATGTTAAAAAGCAAGTGGGGCTTGTTACTAAACTTGATTTTGAGAAGGCGTACGACAAGGTCAATTGAGACATTCTTATTGCCTGCCACCAAGTTAGAGGTTTTAATTAAAAATGACGCAATTGGGTAAAACAAAGTTTTACATAATTGCACCATGTCCATTTAGATTAATGATAACATAGGCCCCTATTTCCAAAGTGCTAAGGGCGTCAGACAGGGTGACCCCCTCTTTCCTTTTATTTTCAACATTGCAGTTGAACATTTGACCAAAATGATTCTTAAAGCTCAAAGTAATGATATGATTGTGGGAACTGCCCCTAAATGCGAGCACTAGGAGTTGAACCCTGGTGGGCTGGGGATACCACTGTCCACCTAATCATCAACCGTCCAACCACAGGTTGGTTCGCTCAAATATATGTTTTGTTGTCTGCTTTTTTTATGCATATGTACATTTTCCGTATACATTTAAAATATATTTTTACATGTTTAACATTTTTCAAATACATAACATTTTTTGGAAATATATGATTCGATGTCTACTTTTTTCATATTTCATATACATGTTTTTGAACATTTTCCTAATATGTGCTGAGCATTTTATCAAGAACATATTTCTGAAAGTCTGGACACTTTTTTAAATGTACCCTATACTTTATTGAATGGAACAAATATTTGTTTTATGAATTATGGAACATTTTTTACATTGTATAAACATATTTTTAAATGTCACGTACACTTTTTTGAATCATGTGAACATTTTTAAATGTAAAAAATCTTTGTTTATTACTATCATCATTTTTTATAATTACGCTAACGTTTATTTACATTGTGTTAACAATTTTCAAATTTGTGGTTTTTAAATTTTTAAGTGCATTTAAATTTTGAAATGGATGTACTTAGAATATTTTTGAAAATATAAACAAAAGAGAAGTAAAAGTATTAACCTGCAAAGTTACTTGGGCTGGTCCATCAGTTTGCAAGGCTTCGACGAGACGAGCTTGTGTCGCTGCGGGCGGGACACAGCGGTTCCTGTTGTTGCTGCAGGATAGGAGAAGTTGTTGCCGCACATGTCCAAACGCCGGTCACGCCTACGACTAGGATTCTAGGAACGAGAGAGCTCAGCTTCGGCCGCTTCTATCTTGGCTGCCAAGTGACAAGCACCGGACTGTGCTTTCACCGTCCAAATCTTGTTAGCTCAAGACTCGCTATTTCTCGCCATTGAAAACTGCTCGATACTATTACTAACTCGACAGAGAGTGACCTCGCGTCGGCGGGGGAAAACGCGTACGTCTCTCTGCTGCCAGCCGTGTTGTTTTCACGGCACAGGAGGTAATTAACTAACCGGCCACACCACGTACGTTATCCAGAAAAACGGTGACACCAACCGCTGCACCGGCCATGATCAATAGCTTCCAGTTGAGTCCGTACAAAATGTTGGTTGGGATCTGGTCTACTTCTTCCACGCAGCCGGGGCGGACGATTATCATTCACCTGGATAATGACGGTACAAGTATTGAAGTATACCAAATTCACATGCATGCACAGTCCGACTTAATTTTGATCATCATTCCGTAATCCTCATGAGCTGATCTCTACGCCTAATGGAGCAGTTGGTATCCTTCGCCGGTCAATTTTCGTCCCACCAGAGACGGTTTTTTTTCGTCCTCGATCCCACCTCCCGCATCCCCTCCATTCCCCCCTCCGCCCTCGAACCAGGAAATAAAAATCGGTATGCTCCCACTATGTCCAGTGCTAAACCCTCCGGTTGATCGAAAAAAACTCGCACCTGAAAAAAATCTACGAAAATAAACCTACGAAAATAAACCTACGCCCCGACCGCCGCCCGCCGGTCGCCCGCTCCCTCGTGCCCCTGTTGCTCCCTCCTCGATCCCGATCTGGATCGAGGGGACGAGGAGCTCCTGCCTCCCCGACGGCCGGCCTCCTCCTCGCCCCGCCGCTGCGTCCGGCGCCGCCACGGCCTCTGGAGCCAGGGAAGCCATGGCCTGAGCTCGGCCTCGAGGTCCCCGCCGCCGTCTCCTGCAGCTTCTGCCCCGCCGCCTCACCGCCCGAGCTCGCCGTCGCACCAACCTTGGCGCCGCGCCGCCGCCGGCTCTGGTCGCCTCCACCTCCGCTCCAGGCAACCCTCGGTCGCCGGCTCGCTGGAGCACGACGGCAGACGATGGATGCCCTGGTTGTGTGCGACGGATGCAGTTCTCACGCGCAAGCTAGGGTTGGAGCCGCCAGCTCTTCATCCTGCCCGCCGGCGGCGAGTCTTCCCGTCCCGCACTGCCGCCTCCCCGTTATCACAGGTATCTCCATCCCTTCCTCTTTCCCCCTCTTCTCTCCTCTCCCTTCTCCCTCCTCCATCTCTGTTCCCTTCCCCCTCCCACCCCGTTATCTGTTCATGTTGTTGGCACCTGAAGAAGTTGGTGGCATGGTGAAGCCCCTGAGCAAAAGTTGCAGGAGTCTTTGAAGGAGTTGGAGAAGTCTCTAGCGATGCAAGTTCGTCTTAAACCTGAGTCCGAATCCAATTTCGTGGGAACAAGCATATATTCCATGAATTTTCCATTAGATTCAGTGGACAGGTAATGTCCTCAACGACACTTGCACACCCTAAACCCTAAAAGAAACAACTAGATGCCTTGGGTAATTTTGGCTGCATCCGTCTTGGTTAGTTGGTTTACATGTGAATTCACACGTTTAAAGGGCATGTGACCATTAACTTTATAAGTATTTATCCACGTTCTAAAGGAATTAAATAGGATGCAGTAGTGCAGACATTCAAAGGAGGTGGGAAGTGTACATATGCTTTATGTTAGTTATATGCACAGGGCAGCCTATCAATATAGAGGTGTCATTCAGACAGAGCTCTTTGAATATAATAAGACAAAAGATCGGTTTCCTGATTTTTTTTATAAGAAGATTCTTCTATATGTTCAGTTACATGATTTTTAATTTGATCATCTTCTTTGAACAATTTTTGTGCTGACTATGATATTTCTTTTGATTTGTAGGTTCATCTGGTCCTTTACTCCTCACATAATAACTGTGAAACTTAATGAGGTACTTCTGAAAAATGCTCCCTCCCCTCTGATGTCTATTTGGTTACACAATTTTATGCTTGTGTGGTCTGGTTGTTCCTAAGTGCTTTCGGACATTATTATTTGTGTGATCAGCATTGAGTAGATTGCCTGCAGCAAGATAACTTGAGTTTTTTTACTTAAGTAAACGATATGTAAATAGCTAAGTTAACTGGACATTTTGTCGCATTGGCTTGAATCTGCATGTTGCATCATTTGTGCACAATGAAAACTGTATGAACCTACATTGGATGGTGTATTTGTAGGAAGGTTATCCTTTCTTCAAGGACTGGAAGTTTCCTGGTAAGTGTTCCTTTTTCTAAAAAACTCTGTGTTTGTTCGCTGTAATATTTTGTTTACATCAGGTTTCTCTTTCCTTTTGTGGGCATAATGGGCGAGACAATAATATTCAGAAAGTTGTTGTTTTAGGGAAACTGCTAACTCCATATGTCAGACCCATATCATTGTTGAGCATGCATAGTGTTCCTATGTCATTTCTATGATGTATTTGTTTCCTTTTATATCACAGTAGTCTTCATTTTGGCCATGTACCTTCAAACTGAACCAAAAATGGTTTGTCTGATGACATGTTTAAGGTGATTCTTGATATGAAACAGTAGATATGAGGGTGACCGTTTTTTTGCAAGTTTTGTCTGTGGAATCTTTTTGCAGTTGATAAGACATGGGCTGGACTTACTTCCGATCTGCAATATTTTCGGTAAAGTGATTCAAGGTATGTTCGATTGTTTACTTAGGGTGGTTACTGAACCTCTTTGGGAACCAAGAAAGACATTCTGTATGTACAAATAACATAGGCCTAAAGTTCGTTTTTACATTGAAAATCTATATATGAAATTTTCTGTAACAATCGAAAATTCATTCATTCACTTTGTGAGATGTCACACAACACCATGCTCCAAATTGTTGTCTATCTGATCCTTGCGGCAGAATCATAGACTCGTGCATAATTGCATATATACTGTGACTGGGCACCAGTACATTTGCAACATTCTAAAGTTAGTTTGTTGTGATTTTTTACCAAGGCAGACGAGGTTATGGATTACCTGATGAGGTACTACTGAATACTGATGACCTTACATTCTAAAGCTAGCGTAGTTTCTTCCTCTCCTATTTGGTGCTTAATGTAACCAGTTGCTAATTATGTCCTCTTTCTCTCCATGTGCAGGCTGCATGACAAGTGCTTTTCATGTGGAATATATTGTGTATCTTCCATCTATCATGGTAAGAAGGCGGTCTTAGATTGCTATGTACTAATGATTGTCTTCAGGGATTATTTCATTCATATTGCTCTGAATTAATCATACTCTCCTTCTACCTCATTACCTTAGTGTGGTATAACTTTGCTGAAAAAGCCATTGTTGGTATTTGGAGTACAGAGTGTAGTATTAGGATCCTCTGACATCTATTTGCTGCTTCGAATTAATTATTATTCAATGACCATCGAAAGATACCCTTTCAAATAATATATAATAGTTAGTCTATTCAATGGTGTCATTTTCCATTTTTATAGGCATTAAGATCTCCCTGTTGTTTCTGTTCTAAGGATGCACTTCAGTATTAAGTAACTATGCTGGTTTTACTTTTCAGCATAAATAATGGATGAGTTAAGATTTCTGTCACTTAACTTTACAATTTAACAAATCTGGAGACTTCTAACTGCAAGACACAATTTTATTTTCAAAGAACGGAATCCCTACTGTTCCACGGAGAGAATACAATTAAAGGTAAAAAGGATGAAGAAAGTCTGGAGAGAACATTTCTCTCGGTTGTACAACAAAGAGGGGTTACTTCACATACCCATCAACATTGAGGTTAATATCATCTCAAATCAGGTGAAAAAGCAAGGGCGCAGCCATAGTTTTCTGCTGGAAGACTTCGATTTCTCTCATTCCAGAGGTGCTAGGTTGTGTAAGCAATGACAGTGTACTTTTATTGATCTGAATCTTTGGGCTTCATTTTGAAATTTTGGGCCACCAACGCTTGATCGCAAAAGTAACAGGTACATTGGTGAGGCCAGTTTCTGTTTTGCATATTGCCTTATTTCTCTTCTGCAGTTTGCTTCCACGTTCTATATGTTTGGTAGGAAATTTCAAATCATTTTGTATGCCCGTCAATTGTTGCTTCTAGAATACGTATGTCAACCATATATCTTAATGATTCCTTAAGGGCCTCATGATTGTTGGTGTTTTTTTTCATATGAAAACACCAAGGTTATTATCCTAACCATCAAGGCATCAACTGAGCTATCTCACCCGGCTGACCCATTTTCTAACCGACTTAGTTAGTATCGGTTTGGGCTGCTATCAAGAGCCCTCTCTACAAGAAAAGGAAATTCATGTAAGTAAGTCGTTCAATATCATATCATGTGCAATTGTTGCCTTGCTTTGGCACACCCGACTTCCACTGCGTTTTGTTATTGCTTGGACCAACTGCTATGTACTGAATATATTTATACCAACCCCATGCTTCTGATGTAAACTTGCCATATTACATTGGTGATTTTCAGTATATGACCATCGAGCCAGATGTTGTGGTGACAGTCATGAGGCAACTATACATTTACTATGAAAACTGCTCTATGGCCTTTTACTCGCTCTTAAATGAAAATTATGAATTATTGCTGCATCTACTAGGGAGCCATGCATCTCTCCCTTCCTAAAGAAGAGAGTGCATGTTCTAATGTTGTCAACCTGTAGGCATGTGCATTTGTGTTTATTCAATGAAAAGCACAAAACATTTGTCTTTATGTTTGATAATTGGGTGTCTAAATTGGCCGAGTAAATACTCCGGTCTACGATAATATCACAACACAACTCTATGACACAAATATAAACATAAGTCACGCTATGGCGAGAAACCGAGCGGGAAGGGGATGGTCTGGCAGGACAAATGAAGGGTGTGTCGTGGGGTGGGTTTTTGTGTTGGTACCGCATATTGGAGATAACATGTTGAATAGTCTGGATAACCATGTTTCTCCCTCACATATGAGCTGGATTTTGAGGATCCCGTTGGGTGCTAATTTGATGTCTGAACATATGTGAGGGAAAATAAGCTTTGAACTTGGAGACAACCATATTATTTGGTTGATTCACTTATATACACATCGTAGCCCGTAGCAATGCACGGGCGTTCTACTAGTAATATAGTAGTGCACTAGCTAGCGTCCTTGTTTGATTTGCCCACACCATCATGCGCTGATTAGTTATCTCGCGATCTGTCGATGGCTCCATCCACATGGCTCCTTTGCATGTGCCACACCGGGAAAGGTTAGCTGAACCACAATAGATTCCATCGATCTTCCCTGGCGGTCGTAGAAACAACATTTTATCGTGATGGATCATGGATGCAGGAGGATTAGACAGAAAAGCAAGACGTACGTGGAAAGAAATACGTAGATTTCACTGGACGCGCCTCGCGAGGTCGGTTGAAGTAGCTAGACTCTGCCTGGATTTTTCACCTCTTGTAAAGAGCAATGCTACACTTACAGTCGCTTTTTCACGGATGAGAGCTTACGGATGGAAGTGGCATCATTAGATTGGGGAGAGGAGGGCCCCACACCTGAAAATAAGAGGGAGGGATAAATTAGACTCTGCCAAGTATGTCCGTACGAGAGTTTCCGTAACTGCCGTCCGTAAGCGGAGCAATTTCGTCTTGTAAAACCGACGTACTATCTCCTAGCTCCTGCTACAACGTCTGTGAACATAGTGATTTCTTTAAATGAAATCGAAGAGGGAGCTCTCTTTTTCAAAAAAAAAAGCTCCTGCTACAACTAATATTTATCTTTTTTTTTTGCGGGCGAACTAATGTTGTCCAGATTGGATAGATAAATCGGTTGATTATCTCTTGCCAATATACATGCCATTTGTTTAATACAGTAGCAGCATATGCTGAAGTCAAACTAGAAGATGCCATCCGTCGACGAACCATACGTGGTTAGAAATGGTCGGTAATTTAGTATCACACCCAAAATCACTCCTTACCATCTTCAATTAAGTCCTCAGTTACCATGTAAGGCACGAGATATCTACGAGAAGATAATGTTTGGTTCTTGTTGTCACGTTATCCACCGAAACAAATCAACCAAGAATATCAAAGAGAGAGGGTGGCGCCACAAATCAAGGGAGATTTTTGTAATGAAAATGGGGGCCACGGCGGTCTTCTACCTAATTGAGAAAAATCCGCACAAGAGTAAAAGGAAACTAAACGAAAGGGTCGAGAAAATAGTAGGAAAGTCCATCTCAGAACGTTCCAGTCCAGACATTTTTTTACGCTTTCCATTTCGTCGCGGATGGCGCCTATATAAAGCCCAGCAGGCACCACCATCAAGCATCAAGCATCAAACACAAACACGCACAAGTCCACAACACACAACCAACCCATCTCATCCATCCTTTGAAGCAAGAGAAATCGAGCGAGAGCAATGGCTCCGATGCTCAACCGCATCGTGGAGGATGAGCCGAAGAAGGCGGCGTACGTGACTTTCCTCGCCGGCTCCGGCGACTACTGGATGGGCGTGGTGGGCCTGGCCAAGGGCCTCCGCGCCGTCAACTCCACCTACCCGCTCGTGGTGGCCGTGCTCCCCGACGTCCCGGAGGATCACCGCCGCAGGCTGGTCGAACAGGGCTGCCTCGTCCGCGAGATCGAGCCGGTATACCCGCCAGAGAGCCAGACCCAGTTCGCCATGGCGTACTACGTCATCAACTACTCCAAGCTCCGCATCTGGGAGGTACGTAAAGTACCTACTTGCTATCTGGATCCATCTTTTCTTCAATTTCACCTTTGGTTTGATGCTGACGACGATGATGTACTTGGGTAGTTCGTGGAGTACGAGCGGATGGTGTACCTGGACGCGGACATCCAGGTGTTCGACAACATCGACCACCTGTTCGACCTCGAGAAGGGCAGCTTCTACGCCGTCATGGACTGCTTCTGCGAGAAGACATGGAGCCACACCCTTCAGTACAAGATCGGATACTGCCAGCAGTGCCCGGACCGGGTGGCGTGGCCGGAGAGCGAGCTCGGTGTGCCCCCGCCGCCGCTCTACTTTAACGCAGGCATGTTCGTGCACGAGCCCAGCCTCGCCACCGCCAAGGCCCTCCTCGACAAGCTCGTCGTCACCGACCCCACCCCCTTCGCCGAGCAGGACTTTCTCAACATGTTCTTCAGGGACGTGTACAAGCCCATCCCCCCGGTGTACAACCTCGTGCTCGCCATGCTCTGGAGGCACCCCGAGAACGTCCAGCTCGAGAAGGTCAAGGTCGTGCACTACTGTGCAGCGGTACGCTCCTTGGGTCTTTGTCGTCGTTCTCACACACGCAAACCTTAATTTGATTCTCCTCTTGATTGTGGTCGATTCTTCCGTCCATGCATGCAGGGTTCGAAGCCGTGGAGGTACACCGGCGAGGAGGCAAACATGGACAGGGAGGACATCAAGATGATTGTGAAGAAATGGTGGGATATCTACAACGACCAGAGCCTGGACTACAAGGCCGGCAACGAGACCACCGACATGCTGCACGCGGCTCTCGCTGAGGCCGGCGCCGTGAAGTACTTCCCGGCGCCCTCGGCCGCGTAGGCTCGCTGCTTGCCGGCCGGCGTTAGCGCGGCTGGGTCGGCGCCCAGTGAGGCGTCTTTGAACTATCACCACTTTTGGGATTTCGGATTTTCGGTAAAGAACAGTACATCACTTATCAAACTACGGATTAGGATCGATCTACATGTTTTTTGGTATTGTAGACCAATATAGTCCGTGTTTTCTTTTCGTTTGCCAAAATAGAGACTTGTACACCATGTATAGACCTATCTGTTACGTACGTGTAATGCTGAAACCATAAATCAAGCTATTGCAAAATATTGTGCATGTTCTTATGAATGCCACAGCGCTCTGTCGTGTTTGTGTGAGGACGCGCCGTATGAGTTTTTGCGGGGCACCACGCGCCCTTTTAGCATCGACAAACTTAATTAGCATTTGCAAAGCTTTGAATTAGTAGTAGCTAGAGTTAGCCAAATCCGTGGCCGCTCATCCAAAATGGATCTTGTCTTTTGATCCGCGTGCGTGTCCTCGTCGTTTTCGACGGACTAGTCGTAGCCGGTGACGACGCGACGGCTGTGCCTTGCCCCCTTGTCCACGACCGTAACAGCTCGGCCCCGGAGGGCGCTTTCCTACTGGTTGGCCGGCGCGGCGGACATTAATTTCGGCCTCACGATCACCGATCGGTGTGTCAAAATCCTCTCGGTGGCGCGCGTTAACGTCCGTACGGCCGCTGCCGGCCAACGTTCGCCGAGTCGCCGACGCCCATGTCGTGATCGCCCACACGGGCAGGTATATCGCCGACGTTGACCAGCACCTTATCCAAAAATAAAACGGTGACACCGATCGACAGTTACTGCATGCTGTATTGCTTTACGTTGAAAGCGTTTGGTTAATTGGTTTTATTGACGCTCGATCGTTCGCACGAAACGGGTCACCTGTACGTAGTCAGCTAGTCTTGCTGTCTCGACGTGAGCGGACCGAGCGACGCGACACACGGACTGTAGAAACCACGTTTTTGCGCACACGTGGCGGGCTGTATCTCTACCCTCATCTACTCACCCGGCCCCTGGCTGCGTGCACCAACGGTCACTAGAGAACGTATTCTGTGCACCAGGTCGATTGGTGCAACGGATGCACCAGTTACACTTGAGCTGTTGGATACACAACGGAGGGATGGAAGCAGGCTGGAACATGGGATTGGTGGAACATTTACAGAAAAGACCTCATACTATGTTAAAAACAACCCACACTTCACTCTTTCCTCTCCTATCATTAATTCAGTGTTATTTATTTATTTCTCCAAACATAAATATTGTCATATATGTTGAACCGTACATCAGAATTTGATTTTTCTATGACCACCATTTTTGTTGTGACAAGATGTTCGAAACAAGACCAATGTTCATTTAAAAAAAACGTAACTGTAACATTTATATGTTTTGTATTGAAACATAGATTTACTTCAAATTCGGCCTCTCCATCCACACGTCGATCCCACGTGCACATGCTTAAATTAAATATCAAGCGAAGTTTCAAAAGTTAAAAAAATAATTAAAAACATATTCAACATTGATCTTGTTTCAAATATCTCATCAAGACAAAAGTTGACAGTCAAAACAGATTCAAAATCGAACATTCGGGTCAAAATAACCATTTATTTTTGTTTGAGACAAAAAATAAACACATAAACTTATTGATGGTAGAATGCGATATGGAGTGCGGGTCAAATGTAATGAACCATAAGGTTGCTTCTGCAAATATGGTATAGTCCAACATATAGCAAAATCTGCCCCGTTGCATTTAGATCTAATGGCCCAAAAGCTATTGGTGCAACCAGTGCACAGATTTGGCTGGTGCACAAGATACCTTCTCACGGTCACTAGGCCTTTCTTTTAAGGAAAAAGTCCATTTTAAACCCTGTGGTTAGGCAAAACGAACCCTCAAATCAAAATCCGTATCGATTGCACGCTGAACTATACAATCCCAGTTTAAATTAAACCCTGACAAAGGTCAATCGGGATTTGTGTGGCTGGCGGGCCAGGGCGCACCCGTCCTCTTCGCTGGGCCAGCCCATTTTTTTTTTTTGTCTGCTAAAATTTTTTGTCATTTTTTTCTGTTACACGTGACCTCCTATACGCCGCACAGGAACAGCCCCGAGCGGGCGGGCCCATTGTTGTGACGAAACAGTGAAAAAATAACCGAAAAATGAACACGTTGCAAAGGGTTCGAACCATGCACCTGAAGCTCGTGGACGCTCGACATAGACCAGCTGAACTAATCAGATACCTTATTTAGTACAGAAAACGAGATCTATAAGAACTATCAGGCGCTACAGATCTGCACCCCCCCCCCCCCCCCACAAGAAAAAAATACAGATCTCAAACATTGATTTGAATATCAAATGCGATTTCTTTCTTATTGTTTCTTTACAGGTTTAACTTTTTCTTCAATAGACTGTTTGCAATTCCAAAATTGTTCGCGTTTTCAAAACATGTTCGAGAATTGCATAATTGTTCAGATTAGGAAAAAATTCAAACATTTTAAAAAATGATCCCATTTTCAAAATTTTGTTCGGAGTCCCAAAAATTGTTCATGTTTCTGTATCTTTTCACAATTTAGAAAAATGTGAGCATTTTCAAAAAAATTGCAGGTTAAAAAATTGGAAAACTATTGAAATTCTGAACAGTTTTTAAAATTGGGAACTATTTTTTAAAAGCGAAAAAAATTTGAATTTATGAACAAAACTTGACAATGAGAACATTTTTTGTAATTGTGAACAATATTTTGAATCCAGGTACATTCTTTGAAAATCTTGAATTTTTTTTGAAACGTAAACATGTTTTTGAAGTGCGAACAAATTTTGAAAACAAGAACATTTTTGAAATTTCAAACAATTTTCGAAATTTTCAAAAAAATTATAAAAGAAAAATAAACTTAAAATTTAACAGGAAAAACAGAGAAAAGAAGAAGGAATTTTTTTTTAAATGAACAGAAGAAAGGAAAAAGAAAATAAATAAAAAAGTGAAAAGGAAAACTAAAAGAAAAAATTGAGAAAAATGACCTCAGGGTTTGAACCACCCCGTGCTCTTATTTTTTGCAAATATGCAAGTTCACGAATTTAAGAAAAAAATGAAAAAGAAAAAAGAAAAAAGAAAAAAAGAAGAAAAAGAAAAGGAGAAGAAAGAACAAAAAGACGAAAAATGGAGAAGTGAACACAACAGAAGTGTATTCTGTGGTGGTCACTTCCGTCGAACGAAAACACGGAGGCCTTGTGTTCGAGCCACACGGCGCCGTAATTTTTTTTAACAGAACAAATTCTAAAGCGGGCTGGCCCACAGCGGGGAGCAGGGTGTGCGACTGCGTTTATAAATAGATATAAAGATTAACAGAAAAAATTCTAAAGCGGGCTGGCCCACAGCGGGGAGCAGGGTGTACGACTGCGTTTATAAATAGATAAAAAGACTAAAGCGGGCCCGTGCCGGCCCACAGCGGGGAGCAGGGTGGGCGCTGTTTGTGAAATTTCACCAATCCCGGTCATCCACCCCTCGAAAAAAAACCCAATCCCGGTCATCCTTTGCCAGGTCGACAATCCCCGTTTGGGAAATAATGTCCGGATTTAATTTAGATCGGGATTGCATAGTTCAGGGTCCAATCGACCGAGATTTCAATTTAAGAATTCGTTTCACCCGACCTCTACAAGTTTAAGGTTTAAAATGGACTTCTTCCTTTCTTTAACCTGCGATCCCTTTTGCCAATGCCACGTACCCCTGTTTCGAGCATTTCTAGCCCACGTACTACCTTCTGTTGGACAAATACGTAAAACCTAGCGATGAGTACGTTCCATGTCGTGCAGGGTTTATATCCACTGCACAGGGCACCATACATTCAAAGCAACTTCAATGGGATGACCCATTTCATCCGTTCATGTTCGTTTGGGTCGTCGCGGACAAAAACACCGGCCCAACGCGCCGATCCATTTTCAAAATCTGTCTGCATCGCGTCCGCGCGGACCCATTTCCGGCCCAAAATTGAGCCTGAAATGCGTCGGCGCGGACGCGACGCGCGTCCCCTCGATGTCCACCGCGGTCCCATTTGTCGGCCGCCCAACCACCACCCACGTCTTATTAAATGCCAGCACCTACCTCGGGGGCCGCCTGGCAGCGTGTGGAAGGTCCGCGAGCCCGTCCTTTTTAATGGAAGCGTGCGGCGGGGCCGACCTCATCCACTTCTAACACCCGTCCACATCTGGCCACACGTGCTCCCTCGCCGGGCGACCAGGAACCCTAGCAAGCCCAAACCATCATGGGGTTTTTCAATGGCAAAGGGAGGGGGAAGCTGACCCCCGGTGCGAGCTCTTCCTGCGGCTCGCCGAGGCGAGCTCTTCCGCCGCCGCCTCCTCCTAGACGCGGCTCGCCAACGGAGCGGCAACGTCTGTACATACCAGTCCACCGGGCGCGGTGGCGCTGGCAGTACCGCCGGCCACTGCAGTATCCGGATGTCAACCTGCCTCACGGCTGGCATCGGGATCCGCAGCGGATCCCTATTCCGGCAGTGCCACGCACGCCGCGGGCGCACGCCGAGGAGGTTCGCCGGCGTCGCGAGGCCCTCACTCCGGAGCAGCGACAGATGCGTGCCTACGCGCCAGACTCCCCCAACTGGGAGCGCTGGTTCGTGCTAGAGCACGAGGAGGAGCGCCGCCAGGGCGTCCACGTCGACCACGACGTTCCTCCGCCGCCGCCTTAGGTTCTACCGCACAAGCAGGACGAAGAGGCGGCGTACCAAGCCGCCCTCGAGCAAGCCCTGCAGCACGCGCTGGAGGCGAGCAGGATCGAGGAGGAGGCCCAATGGGATGGGATGGAGCGCGCCCTCGCCTTGTCGGCGGCAGGGGACTCCATCCACGCCCCGCTCTTCGACCCGCCTCCGCCACCGCCGCCGCTGCCCATCGTCGAGCCCAAGCCGGAGCCACAGCCGACGCGGAAGCGCTCGCCGCCTCCACCCACTTGGCCGTAGGAGGTCTACACGTGGACCGGTGAGTTCCGCGAGTGGGTGAGCGCACCTCCGGTCCACTACGCCGCGACGCCGGAGGAGGAGGTGGCCCACCTTGAGCGCTGGAAGGCGCACTGGCTCGCCCAGGAGGAGGCCGACGACGAGCGGTAGATGCTTTGGGAGCAGCAGCTGCGGCGCGACGCGGAGGCGCTGCGGCTTGAGGAGGAGCGCGCCCGGCGAGCCGCAATGCCGGCGCCCCAGCAGACGCCGGAGGAGGCTGCCCTGGCAGCATACCAAGCGGTGTTCGGGTGGGCTGGCCCTGCTCCCGTCTTCATCGACCTCACCGGCGGCGATGGCGACGTCAAGGGCAAGGTCAAGGCGGAGGACGTCTAGGGCAGCGTGCGGGCGCAGACTTTTTTATGTTTTTAATTAAAGTTTAATTAGGTTTAGGTGGACTTTGGCCGGCGGTTGACCGGTCACTTAATATTTAATTATGTTTATTTCTGCGACCTGTTTTTTTTCTACCCTGGTAAATTTGGGCCCGCCTCTAGTTGGGCGGTCAAGCCGACCCATATGAAAATGCGGACATGCATATCTGCCTGGCCGATCCAAACCGACGAAAAGCGGACAAAACGCGCGTCCGTTTGGGTCGCCGTGTTGGAGTTGCTCTCAGCCCCCAGAAAATTTATGTCGACTGGAGAATTAAGTTTCCGCCGCCGCCGGCCGGCGACCGACCGTGCTGAACTCGCGCGCTGGCGAGCCCGCCCACCGGCGCACATGTACACGATTGGAAGTCCAGCCTAATCAATCTGCAGAGCGCCATGCACAAGCGTGGAACAAGTACCGCACCTTGTGGTGTCGTACACTCCCAACCGGAGGAGCTCAGCTCAGCTTCGGCCGCTTCTATCTTGGCGGACAAGTGCCAAGCACCGGACTTTGCTTTCACCGTCCAAATCTTGTAAGTAGCTGAGGACTCGCTATTTCTCTATGTTGAAAGCTGCTTAATACTGTATTACTATAACTAGACGGAGAGTGACATCGCGCTGACGGGGAAACCGCGTACATCTCTCTGCTGCCAGCCGTGTCGTATTAACTAACCGGCCACACCACGTACGTTATCCAGAAAAACGGTGACACCAACTGCTGCACGGCTGCACCGGCCAACCAGTTGAGTCCGTACAAAATGTTGTTTGGGGTCTGGTCTCATTGTTCCACGCAGGCGGCCGGGGCGGACGATTATCATTCAGTGTTGCAACGTCACACGTACGCACTTTTTATGCTAGATAGTGTTAGTATGGACTAGTATCAAATTCGCATGCACATCTGAGTTTGATCATCATTCTCCTACCTTGTGAGCTGATTAAGAGGCCGGTTTGTCCCTATCCCTACGGCCATGGCTACGACAAGCGCAGACCACTCGCACCTCGCTCCCGTTCCTCGTGCCCCTGGCGCTAGTGGGCGTGCCGGCGCACGCGTGGACAAGGCGGACAGCAAACTGTGTGCTCCGGGGGCTGGGCTTGGTCGTCGGCGTGGTGGAAAGCACAGCTCGCCGGCACGACATGTCTAGCTTCAAGGTGTGGCTGCGCACAGACCGGCCGGAACGCATCCCAAGCCAACGGCGGCTGTATATTGAGGAGCCTAACACGCGGCGGCGCAGGTTCCAGCCACGGGCGGCGCGCTCGTCGGTCCTGTGGTACAATGTCAAGATTGCGAAGATGGCGGAGCCGGTGGTGGATGAGGATGACGATCCAGAGCTCTCGCCGCCGACAAGCCCGCCGGGGCCGTCGGCCCCCCCGCCAGGTCTGCTGATGATGGAACAAGCGGGGAGCACCATGGCCACGGGTGCGCCCGTGGAGCTGGGTGGAACGCAGGAGCGGCTGCCGCCTCGCCGCCGTCAGCCGGAGTCTCGTCGTCGGCTTCGGCAACGAGCGCGGTCGCTGGGCAGATTCAAACTAAAGGGGCCTCGCATCATCAAAGCGGATGTGATGATCTGCGCTGTCAGGAGGGAGGCCCTACCGGCCCCAGAGCGGTTGGCCCGACCTTGACCATGGATGCAATGGGGCCAACCCCGAGCCAGCACGTGGAAAAGCCAAACATGCAAGGAATCATGGAGGAGGCAGACAGCCTGGTGGATCATTCTGGAGCTGCACAACCGGCGTCCTCCGGCGCATCGTGCCACGAGCCGGATCAGTGGGGCCAGACAAGATGCGGTCACATGGGATCGCCACCATCGGTGACCCTGGCTCGGTGGCGGGGCCAGATGGAACAGGCAGAGGTGCAGACGGGGGGCCCGCCCACAGCAGAGCCGGCCCCGACAGGCTGTCGTGTTCTGGTTGGCTCGTTCGAGCTGCAGATGGGGACAGGGCCAGGAAGGACAGGCCAGGAGGAAGTGACAGGAGATCCCCAGGACCGCCCGTTGGATGGGAACTCCTGTGGGCATGCAGCCGCGACGGAATCCAATGAATCTCAACCCGAGGGAGATGGGACGGATCCCATGCAACCAATTGTGGAGGGCCACGTTGATTTTGTTGACTGACGGTGCCCAGAACGCATGCAGCTACCGGACGTGAGCGCCACGGGCCAGTTCGATGAGCTTGATTCGCACATGCAGGAGTTCTCGGACGTGCTAACACAAATGGCGGGACCTGGGCCTGACACTTTTCGGGTCTCACTCTCACAAGGGGACGGAACCGAGCCAGCGCTGCCTGCGCAATCAGCGATGCAGGATACAGCGGGGTCCGTTGGAGCGCATTCAAGAAAGACACCCGAGGAGAAGCTGGGAGAATTTTGCATGCAAGTGGCCAAGGCAATCACTCCATTAATTGCCAAACCACCGGATGCCCCTGTCAACACACAGCAGCGACGCCCAAGAAAACGGCAACAACTCGTGACAACTATACCCAGGCGTAGCGTGCGCATCGCAAAGGGAGTTGGACGTGGTTCAGCGGCATCCAAGCAACAATAGGCAATCATGCGCAAACTTTGCCTTGCACACGAGGGGGAAACAATAGGAGATACTGCACTCCAAGCCTACATAGATCTCTTCTCCAACCCACTATCGGACACGCACATCGCAGCAATCCTTGCTCTTTTCGGGTGGGAGCCGTCGGTCCTACCTATGCAGGAGGTGCCGGGCTTGGTGGTGGTGGCCCCCTAATCTCCAGGGGTGCGCGGACATGTGTGGACCTCTCCTCATGGCTACACAACCTCTGAAAGTCTTGGTGTGGAACGTGCGTGGGTTAAACTCACCGGCGCGGCGGAATGCAATACGGCAAGTGGTGCAAGCGGCTAGCCCGGCGGTAGTGTGCCTACAAGAGACCAAACTAGAACTTGGAACGGTGGATATCATTCGGCACTGCCTTGGCAATAGATTCAAGAACTTCTATTACTTGCCGGTTGATGGCACACAAGGTGGCATTGCCATTGCTTGGGATGCGCTCCTAGTCTCACTCTCAAACCCACATACCACGCAAAACACACTAACAGCGTTGATCAAGCCAAGCGGAACACCGGAGTGGTGGCTTACATGTGTGTATGGCCCACAGCTCGACCATGAGAAGGTGGAATTCCTGGATGAACTAGTGGAAATACGTGACTTGCACGCTGGACCATGGGTGGTTGCGGGAGATTTCAACCTCCTGGCAAACGAGAGTGACAAGAACAATACCACGGTGAATAGGCGGATGCTAGGCCGCTTATGGTCTACTTTGAACAGGTTGGAGCTAAAGGAGCTGTACCTAAGCGGCCGAAAGTATACATGGTCGAATGAGCGGGAGAATGCCACCATGGAAAAGATAGACCACGTGTTCAACACAAATTGTTGGGACGACCTTCACCCGTCTTGTTTCCTCTCCGCGCTGGGCACATCCATCTCGGATCACTGCCCGATGCTCATTGATCTCCACGCGGACATCCACATGGGGCATCGCTTCAGGTTTGAGGCGTTCTGGCCGCGCGCAGAGGGGTTCATGGAGACTGTTCATACGGCGTGGAACTCGATCCCCGCTACTGGAAACCCCTTCGCCGTCCTTGAAAAGAAGCTCCGGGCAATGGCCAAAAAGCTACAGGGATGGAGCAACAGGTGGATAGGCAATATAAAGATGCAAATACTCATGGCCATGGAACTCATATACAGGCCAGATCAAGCCTCAGATAGCAGAGCACTGACAGCCGCGGAACTCCAACTCCGGAAGACCCTAAGAAAGAAGCTCTTAGGCTTGTGCTCTTTGGAAAGAAGTATAGCAAGGCAGAGACCCAGGCTGCTCCACTTGAAGGAAGGGGACGCCAACACAGAGTTCTTCCACTGACACGCAAGACACCGACAACGAAGGAACATGATTACCTCCATCAAGAAGGATGGGCTGATAATAACGGGCCATGATCAAGTTGCCGCTGAAGTGGATGGGTTCTACGAACGGTTGCTGGGATCGACCTACACTAGGGACGCGTCACTACGGATGGAGGAACTAAGCTTGCCGAGGCAGGATTTATCGCACCTGGAATTGCCGTTTACTGAGGAGGAGGTGGAAAAGGTAGTCAAAGCCTTACCTCCGGACAAGGCACCGGGGCCGGACGGATTCACGAACAGGTTCTATGCCTGCTGCTGGCACATCATCAAGATCGATTAGATGAGGGCCCTGGACGTGCTCTACCGTGGCGACATGCGTGGCATGCATGCCATTAACAAAGCGTTGGTGTCTTTGCTGCCAAAGGTGGATGGCGTGGAGGAATTACAGGACTATCGACCAGTCAGTCTAGTACATGGAGCGATCAAGCTATTTGACAAAGGTGCTTGCCACAAGACTTGTCGGGGACCTACCGTACCTGGTGGGGAAGCACCAGAGCGCTTTCGTAAAGGGGAGATACTTGCATGACAACTTCATGCTTGTACAAAGCACGGCACGACGCCTACATGCCTTGAAGGACCCCATGGTACTTCTGAAGCTCGACATATCCAAAGCCTTCGACTTTGTCCAATGGCCGTTCTTACTAGAGGTATTGCACATCATGGGGTTTGGCACACGGTGGATCGGATGGATCTGTGGACTACTTGCAACGTCCTCCACGAGGATCATGATCAATGGGGTACCCGGCAAACCAATTTACAACAAATGTGGCCTGAGGCAAGGAAACCCACTCTCCCCAATGCTGTTCATCTTGATCATGGAACCACTACAACGGCTGTTTCATAGAGCATCCGAGCTTGCCCTGCTCACACCATTGGCGGCGACTGGACTCACGAATCGTGTGTCAATCTTCGCAGACGACGTCACAATCTTTCTGAAACCGCATCTGATGGATCTCACCACGTGCACATCGATACTGGGCATGTTTGCTACAGCCTCCGGCCTTCATTTCAATCTAGCAAAGAGCGCAGCCCTACCAATCAGATGCACACAGGAGCAAATGGAAGAGGTGACAACTGTACTAGGCTGCTCCCTGGGCGGGTTTCCAATCAAATATCTCGGATTGCCACTGACCATCCAAAAGCAATCGGCCGCACAGCTCCAAGGACTGGTGGACCATATTGCCGCATGCCTGCCAACGTGGCGTGCCGCGACCCTACCAAAGAGCGGCAGGCTGATCCTCATCCAGTCCGTCCTCTCGGCGATGCCAGTCCACGCAATGCTGGCTCTGGAATTCCCGATGAAGACAATTTCGGCAATTAACAAAATCTTGCGGGGTTTTCTCTGGTGTGGCAAGGCGGAGGCGAACGGAGGTAATTGTGCGGTCGCTTGGCTCACAGTGTGCACACCCAAATGGGCCGGAGGCCTCGGGATCCCGGACATCAGCTGGATGAACGCAGCAATGCAGGCCCGCTGGCCGTAGCTGGCTCGCGTTGATGACACGAGGCCATGGAGCGAGTTCACAATATCAGTACCAAAAGCATCCCTCCAGCTATGCAATGCGGCAATGACAACGACGCTAGGAGACGGCACACGCGCCCTATTCTGGGAAGATCGATGGATGGATGGATATCGGATGGAGGAGCTTGCACTTACAGTCTATGCCAAGATACCAAACCGAATCCGCAAGCAGCTTCTAGTTAAGGATGCAGTGCAGAATGGGATGTGGGCAACTAGCATCGGACCGAACCTCGACGCGCCAACGCTCATGGAATTCATAGCCCTGTGGACACGAGTACAGGGCGTACAGCTCCAAGAAGGGATACCGGACATCGTCAAGTGGGCTTGGGAGCGTGATGGTCAATACTCCGCCCGATCGGCATATGCCGCCAAGTTCATGGGGAGAGAGATAGCCCCAACCGCGGAGGCAATGTGGAAGTGTCGGGCCTGAAGGAAATATGCCCTAGAGGCAATAATAAAGTGGTTATTTTATATTTCCTTATTCATGATAAATGTTTATTATTCATGCTAGAATTGTATTAACCGGAAACTTGATACATGTGTGGATACATAGACAAAACACTGTGTCCCTAGTAAGCCTCTACTAGACTAGCTCGTTAATCAAAGATGGTTAAGTTTCCTAACCATAGACATGTGTTGTCATTTGATGAACGGGATCACATCATTAGGAGAATGATGTGATGGACAAGACCCATCCGTTAGCTTAGCATAATGATCGTTCAGTTTTATTGCTACTGCTTTCTTCATGTCAAATACATATTCCTTCGACTATGAGATTATGCAACTCCCGGATACCGGAGGAATGCCTTGTGTGCTATCAAACGTCACAACGTAACTGGGTGATTATAAAGATGCTCTACAGGTATCTCCGAAGGTGTCTGTTGGGTTGGCATAGATCGAGATTAGGATTTGTCACTCCGAGTATCGGAGAGGTATCTCTGGGCCCTCTCATTAATGCACATCATAAGAAGCCTTGCAAGCAAAGTGACTTAGTCACAGGATGATGTATTACAGAACGAGTAAAAAGACTTGCCGGTAACGAGATTGAACTAGGTATAAAGATACCGATGATCGAATCTCGGGCAAGTAACATACCGATGGACAAAGGGAATAACGTATGTTGTCATAACAGTTCGACTGATAAAGATCTTCGTAGAATATGTGGGAGCCAATATGAGCATCCAGGTTCCGCTATTGGTTATTGACCGGAGAAGTGTCTCGGTCATGTCTACATAGTTCTCGAACCCGTAGGGTCCGCACGCTTAACGTTCGATGACGATTTTGTATTATATGAGTTATGTGATTTGGTGACCGAATGTTGTTCGGAGCCCGGATGAGATCACGGACATGATGAGGAGTCTTGAAATGGTCGAGAGGTAAAGATTGATATATAGGACGATGGTATTCGGACACCGGAAGTGTTCCGGAGGGTACTGGGTACATATCGGGTCACCGGAAGGGGTTTCGGGCACCCCCCCCCGGCAAAGATATGGGCCTAATGGGCCAAGAGGGGAAACGCAGCAGCCAGCAGGGGCTGTTGCGCCCCCCTTATGGGCCGAACCAGAGGAGGAAGGAAAGAGGGGAAGAGAGAAGGAAGGGGAGGAATTCGCCCCCCCCCCCTTCCTTCCCTCCTCCCTCCTTCTTCCTCCCCCCTCCGAAAAATATGGTAGGGGGGGGGGGGGGAATTGGACTAGGCCCCCAAGTAGGATTCCTCCTACTTGGGGCGCCCCAAGGCTGTCTCCCTCCTCCTCCCACCTATATATACATGGGGAGGGGGCGCCTAGAACACACAACAATAACTGTTAGCCGTGTGCGGCGCCCCCCTCCACAGATTACACCCTCGGTCATATCTTCGTAGTGCTTAGGCGAAGCCCTGCGCGGATCACTTCACCATCACCGTCACCACGTCGTCGTGCTGACGGAACTCATCTACTTCCTCGACACTTTGCTGGATCAAGAGTTCGAGGGACATCATCGAGCTGAACGTGTGCAGAACTCGGATGTGCCGTACATTTGGTGCTTGATCGGTCGGAACGAGAAGAAGTTCGACTACATCAACCGTGTTGTCAAACGCTTCCGCTTTCGGTCTACGAGGGTACGTAGACACACTCTCCCCCTCTCGTTGCTATGCATCTCCTAAATAGATCTTGCGTGAGCGTAGGAATTTTTTTGAAATTGCATGCTACATTTCCCAACAGGGCCCCCCTGCAGTGCCGTTTCTTCACCTGGCTAGCGGTGCGCAACAGATGCTGGACCTCGGATCGCTTAGCAAGAAGAGGCCTACCACACCAACAAACATGTCCACTATGCAGCCAAGATGATGAGACAATGAACCATATCATGTTACAATGCGTTTTCGCAAGGACTTTCTGGATGGAGGTATGCAACGCCCTGGGGATGCCGCAATGGACGCCAACAATCGAGGACACACTACCGGAATGGATCCTAAACAAACGGATGCAGGGCATGAAGGAGAAGGATGTGAGGGCCATCATCATACTCGCCCTGTGGGAGCTGTGGAAGCATCGCAACGGGATCGTGTTTGACGGCGAGACACCATCACCGGGTAGACTACTAGCGCGGGTCCTTAATGAAGGTAAGGCTTGGAGGACGGCAGGCCTCCTGAGGTCGGACTTGGAAAACTTCTTTGGGCGGCTACATAGGTGGGACTCTAGTGAAACGTAGACCTATGTAATATCGAGTGGAGTGGGTGTGTAACACCCTCGGCAGAGGGTTTCTTGTACCCTTTTCTTCCCCATTAACGAAAGATACGCATGCTATGCGTATTTGAGAAAAAAAAAAGATAATAATACGGTGTACACTACAGTAGCTAGCAATCCTTGACTCATTTGACCACACCATGTGCTAATGATCTCGCGATCTGTCGATGGCTCCATCCACATGGTTTCGTTTAAATGGACCACGCCGGAAAGCTAGCTGAACCGCAAAAGCTTCCATCGATCCTCGCAGAAATAATTTTTAACTTTATTGTGATTGATTGATGCAGGGTGATTAGACAGAAAAGGAAGGCGTGGAATGAAAATGATTTCACGGCACGCGCGTCGCGAGGTCGGTTGAAGTAGCTAGACTCCACCAGGTAAAACCGACTTACCTCCTGCCTCAGTTGGATTGGAATGAACCAGTTTTTTTTTTGAAATTTATTGGCACTTTATTGCAGAACTGAAAAAGTTACATCCTTCACTACATGCGGTAATAAAAAAACCTGGAGGCTCATCCTCCCAGGAGAACTCTAACTGCATATCACTAGTAAGAATGCACGTATTGACTAATATATGTATTGTCAAACATATTACAAACACTAACATTCAAATTGTTGCATGTCATGAGATGACATATCTCCATGTCCAAATACAAAAAAGAATACCAATTATATATCCATAATTCTAAACTCCATGCCCCCAATGCTGGGAATGATTCAAACCTGCAATCGAATGATGTCCATCTCGTGACAATGTCTGAAAATTCATCCGAACCAATGACTATTAGATCACCTTCCATCAGATTTACATAGCCAAAGTAGAGAAGCCAAAAGAGCTTAGTATCAGAAAGGACAAGTCTTTAAAACACTTAATTTTTTTTGAATTTTAAACACTTAATTTTTTGCCAAAAAAAAAGCTTAAATCTGATTACACTCATAGACACTTGTAATGAAGCAGAAAACTACAGACAATACAACAATCGTGTCATTTTATTCTGACAGGAAAAGAGCAAGCTATTTATCATCATAAGAGTTTACAACGTCAGATGGTTAAGCACAAATGACATGACAACATTGGCGGGATGACCACATGGTGATCCATGTTTTTTCATGCCCATATTGGTCATTTTCACCACAAATATGAAACTTTGTTGAATTCGTAGAGAGCAAATGCAGCAGTTACTTCATCTTCTTAGGGCCATTGGGTACTGAAACAATGCATCCAAAGTTCAAATATTCATATGAAAAGACAAGTTCTGAAACCTATCAAAGCACAGATCAGACAAACTGTACCAAGAGTAAGCCATTTAACTATCATTATTCCAAGAGCCTCAGATCTTTCATATGATAACGACATTCTACCATGATACAATAGAAGGAATATTTTAGCATGAAACTTAACCTTATCGTGGTTGTGCGACTTGTGGATCGGCTGTAACCTCATTCTCCCCCTCTCGCCAAAATCCTGGTTCCAAGTCCACTACATGCCTGCACCATAGCACCATCCACAAGCTGTCGTGCTTCTTCCATTGAAAAGAAGTCGGAAAACTTATAATAAATGAATTAAGGGAAGTTTAGTTCAACATCCTCTGCCTAATGCAATCAACACCCGTCAACCTAATCCATCGTCAGGCTAATGTAACACAATTAGTGTTCGATAGTTTGTAATATTTATTTTCTTAATCTAATCTGAACACTAAAAATATTATGGGAATAACCTTTTGTGCTCTTTATATTGCTAGTTACATTCAGTGTAAATACAACCCAACACAAGAAGAAATGGAGGCACTTGGCCCATGCAGTCTGTGAATTCTCAACTAGAGAGCAATGCAGATATAAAAAATCCATGCCATTTATTAGGCTAAGCATTCATATAGATGGTGTAGAATACTAAAACTGACATTCAACAATACTAAGAGTGTCGTTTATATTCAGCAATACTAAGAGTGTCGGGAATATGGTCATCTGAGAGTGAATAGGGTATCGTGGAGGATGGAGCCCTGCCCCCGACGGCGCCGCGCCGCCCGCGCCTGTGTCGCCGACGGCCCTGCCTCCGGCGAGCCCCGCCTCGGTCGCCCCCGCCGCTGCGACCTCGCCTGCCGGCCCCCTTCAGCCCTCCACGGCCTCCCCCCTCTGCCCTCCGCGGTCTCCCCGGTGGAGACGGCGATGCGCTGGGCCGACGTCGCGGAAGACGACGATGTCGCCGCTGGCCGACCTGTCGTTCGCCGGGAGCCCCCGGCTCGCCGCGCTGTGCCCTGCTCGGAGATAGGGCTATCGCCCCGGCGTGGCAGCCCGGCCCTCCCGCAGGCGCGCCGGCGGGCCGCAGCGCCCCTTCCGCCTACGCCGCGCCAAAAGGCTGCCTTGGGTTCGAGGACCGCTCGCCGCCGCCGCGCTCCGGCGTGGGGCGTCGCGGGGCGGTCCGACCAAGGTCGCGCCCGTCACTCCTGGCGCTCAATTGCCCCCTCCGCTGGTGTCCTCTCTCCCTGTGCGCCGCCCGAGTCGGCCGCGGCGCCGACGTGCCCTCCGGTCACCCTCAGCCGCTCCCCCTTCCGGCCTTTCATCGCCTCGTTCGGCTCCTCTAACCTACGGTTCTCGCCCAGCGCCCCCCTGCGCCGCTCCTGGCTCACCGTGGCGTCCGCGCCGGTGCCGGCTCCGGCCGCGGCGGTGGTCGCAGCGTAAGGGGAAACCCTAACCGTTGCTTCCTCGCCCTGCTGGCTGGGCTGCGAGCCCGTGGGCCACGCGCATGCTGGGCCTGGGCCTCTCCCTCGGGCCGTGCCATCTGCTAGCCGGCCCAGTCTGGGGCAGCCGCCTGGTGGGCCGGCCTGCCCACCCGCGCGCCCGATATGGCCTCCTGTAGGCTTCCCTCGACCCTCTCCATCGAACCCTCTCCTCCCCAACCCGACATGAACCCTCGCTCGCCCCTCCCTCCCCGCCGCCAGCGCCTCCCGTTCCCTTCCTGCACCGCCGCCCCTGGCCGGCATGCCGCGCGAATGGGATGACGCGGGGCCCCGTCCCAAACGCCGCGCCGCCGACCGCCGCACCGACGATCGCTGCGACCCTGTCCACCCCTCCCCCGACGCAGTCTGGCGTGAGGAGGACCTCCGCCGGCAGCTCTCCGCCCGCGACGGCCGCCGGTCCCCCTCCCGCGACGACCACCGCTCGCCTCCGCGCCGGTCTCCTACTCGCGCGGACCGCAGGGGGCATTCTCGCTCCCGCTCCCCGCCCCCGGCCGCGGAATGGAGCAGCCAACGCCGCCGCTCCCCGTCCCCGGCTCGCCGTAGGGAGAGCAGCCGCTCCCCTGCTCACGGTGGTCACTCCCCTGCTCGCGGTGGCCGCTCCCGATCCCCTCCCCGCACCCAGCAGCAACCTCTGCAGCCCGCCCCCCTGCGCCGACACGCCGGTATCAGCCACCACGGGGCGAACCGAGCTTCCCCCCCGCCGGCAATGGTGCGGGTCGGGGCCGGCAGGGGGCCAAGCGGAAGAAGAAGAGGGGGCTGGGCCGTGGTAATGGCGCTGCCCAGCCCGTTGGCCCCTCTCGTAACCCGGCAGCCTTCGCTTCGACCGCTGTGCTCCCCGAAGACCGCTTCTCCGACCTCGTGAAATGCTTCAACTGCGGCCTCTCCGGTCACTCCCAGGTGGCATGTACGCACCCTCAGTGCTGCTACGTGTGCTCGGACCCCGGCCATCCGGCGTTCCTTTACCCCGACCGGCCGGTGTCGGAAGAGTTGATGATGTACGGGCATGGGATCGAGGGCCTCGGCTACTTCCACATCGAGGTGCCTGACATCCCTCCTCCCTCCCCCTCGCTCCTGGCGATTGTCACCGTGCGTGATGGGGTGGCTTCTCCGGAGATGATCGAGGCGGAGCTCAACCACCTCTACCACTGCACCTGGGATTGGCAGGTCACCCTGCTGGCCGGAGGCCAATTCTCGATGGTGTTCCCCGACATGGTTAGCCACGGCTACGGCACCCGCAGCGGCGACATCACCCTGGCCCTCAACAAGCTAGTGGTGGACATCTCTGTGCCGGTCCGGGACCCCTTGGCGGTAGCCGTCCTGGACACGGCGTGGATCCTCATCGGCGGCCTCCCTGACATAGCCCGTTCGGAGAGGGTCATTCGGAACATGTCCCGCATCCTCGGCAAGGTGGTCGTGGTGGACGAGCTCTCTCTCCGCAAGGAAGAGGAGGTGCGAGTCAAGGTCAAATCCCTTGACTCGTCCAAGCTCCGAGCCACGGTACGAGTGTTCTTCAACGACCAGGGCTTCGACATCCGGATCTCCCCCGAGCAGCCCAACCACATTGGCCACCCCCGCATCCCCGACGAAGGCTTCTTGGGGGGTGGCACTGATGGTGGGGGCATGGGGGGCCATCGCAACGACCGAGACCCCCGCCACGGCCACAACTCCGGCTCGGAGGAGGACGATGATGACTCCGAGGATAGTCCCCACCAAGACCAGCCTCTCGCCTCGGCTGCCAGGGGCGGCGCTGGGGCCGGCCGATCCCACTCCGCGGCTCCCCCATCGCCCGATGACGGCTGCGACGCTTCAGACGCGAGCCTTCAGGTCTTCCCGGCGTCGTCTCCTCGCTCCCCCGATGGTACCCCCTCCGGCATCCTGATACGTCTCCAACGTATCTATAATTTATGAAGTATTCATGCTGCTATATTATCATTCTTGGATGTTTTAAAATCATTTTATAGAAACTTTATATCATTTTTTGGGACTAACTTATTGACATAGTGCCCAGTGCCAGTTGTTGTTTTTTGCTTGTTTTTTATATCACAGAAAATCAATACCAAACGGAGTCCAAATGCAGCGAAACTTTTTGTGGATTTTTTATGGACCGGAAGACATCCAATGGGCCAGAGCAGCACCTGGGTTGTGCCCCGAGGGGGGCACAACCCACCGGGGCGCGCCTGGGGGGTGCCCCGAGGGGGGCCCAGGCGCGCCCTGGTGGGTTGTGCCCACCTCGGTGGCCTCCCGCACTGCCTCTTCGCCCTATAAATTGCCAAATATTCCAAAAACCCTAGGGGTAGCCCCAGGTCAGAAGTTCCGCCGCTGCAAGGCCTCTGTATCCATGAGATCCAATCTAGACCCTGTTCCGGCACCCTGCCGGAGGGGGAAATCATCACCGGTGGCCATCTTCATCATCCCGGCGGCCACCATGATGAGGAGGGAGTAGTCCACCCTCGGGGCTGAGGGTTTGTACCAGTAACTATGTGTTTAATCTCTCTCTCTCTCTCTCTCGTGTTCTTGAGATGCACGATCTTGACGTATCGCGGGCTTTGTTAATATAGTTGGATCATATGGTGTTTCTCCCTCTCTATCTTGTTGTGAATTGAGTTTTCCCTTTGAGATTTCATTTTATCAGATTGAATACTTTTATGGATTTGAGAGCACTTGATCTATGTCTTGGCACTCAACTCGCGGATTCCCGAGGTGACATTGGGGTAATCTATGCATAGGAGTTGATGCATGTTTTCGTCCTTGTTTCTCCGGTAGAAATCTTGGGGCACTCTTTGAAGTTCTTTGTGTTGGATTGAGTATTATGAATCTGAAATTGTTTGATGCATATCGCATAATCAACTCACGGATACTCGCGGTGACATTGGAGTATCTAGGTGACATTAGAGTTGGTTGATGTGTATCATATGGTGTTATTTTAGTACGAACTCTTGGATAGATCGAACGGAAAGAATAGCTTTGTGTTATTTTAGTACGAACTCTTGAATAGATTGAACGAAAAGAATAACTTTAAGGTGGTTTCGTACCCTACAAACAATTTCTTCTTATGTTCTCTGCTAGATAAGAACTTTGGAGTGATTCTTCGTTGCACTTTTGAGGGATGGTTATATGATCCAATTATATTAGCATTGTTGAGAGATTGCACTAGCGAAAGTATGAACCCTAGGCCTTGTTTTCAAGCATTGCAATACCGTTTGTGCTCACTTTTGTCACTTGCTACCTTGCTGTTTTTATTTATTCAGATTATAAAAATATATTTCTACCATCCATATTACACTTTTATTACCATCTCTTCGCCGAACTAGTGCACCTATACAATTTCCCATTGTATTTGGTGTGTCGGGGACACAAAAGACTCTTTGTTATTTGGTTGTAGGGTTGTTTGAGAGAGACCATCTTCATCCTAGGCCTCCAATAGATTGATAAACCTTAGGTCATTCACTTGAGGGAAAATTGCTACTGTCCTACAAAACTCTGCGCTTGGAGGCCCAACACGAGTCTACAAGAATAAAGTTGCGTAGTAGACATCAAGATCTTTTCTGGCGCCGTTGCCGGTGAGGTTAGGTAAGCGGCACTCACGCCCCGTCAATCAAGCTCTTTTCTGGCGCCGTTGCCGGGGAGGTGAGTGCTTGAAGGTATATCTTTAGATCTTGCAATTGAATCTTTTAGTTTCTTGTTTTATCACTAGTTTGGTTTATAAAAAGAAAACTACAAAAAAATAGAATTAAGGTTGCATCATATTATTCATCTTTATAATGTCTTTCTTGAAAATGATGGAAACGAAAATTGTGCTCAACTGATAGAGGAAGAATTCTATAAAATGTTTGACAAAAAATCTTTGAATGATGAGCATGATTGCAATGTTGTCGGTATGAACTCTTTGAATATCCATGATGCTAACGATATGCAAAGTCATAAGCTTGGGGATGCTATGTTTGATGAAGATGATATTTTTAGTCCCCCAAGATTTGATGTGCAAATTTATTATAATGATTGCATGCCTCCTATTTATGATGATTATATTGATGAAAGTGGATTCGGAGAGGTCATGACTTTATTTAATGATGATTCCACTATTTTGAAAGAGATTTCAATTGATCATGACAACAAAGTTGTTATCTATGATGATTATGGTGATGACATGTGTGCTATAAGGAATAATGATAACCATGAAACTTGTCATCATAATTTTAATGTTCAATTTGATTATGTCAATCAAGTAGCACATGATAGTTATTTTGCTGAATTTGCTCCCACTACTATTGATGAGAATAAATTTGCTTGTGTGGAGAGTAAGAAAATTTCTATGCTTGTGGATCATGAAAAGAATGCTTTATGTGATAGATATATTGTTGAATTCATTCATGATTCTACTGAAAATTATTATGAGAGGGGAACATATGCTTTTACATATTGCAATAATCTCAAGTTTCCTCTCTTTTTGTTAAAAGTTTTGAAGTTGCACTTGTTTTGCCTTCCTATGCTAGTTGATTCTTGTTCCCATAAGTTGTTTGCTCACAAAATCCCTATGAATAGGAGGTGGGTTAGGCTTAAATGTGATTTTCATGTGATTCATGATGCTCTCTTTATGTTTCAATTCTTATCTTTTATGTGAGCATCATTAAAATCATCATGCCTAGATAAAAGGCATTAAAGAAAAGCGCTTGTTGGGAGACAACCCAACACTTTTACCTACTTTTTTTTGGGTGTTCACATGGTTAGGCTACTGCAATAATCTTGTTTTTTAGCTTTTGTTTCAATAAAGTGCCAAGTAAAGCCTTTGGGATAGTGTGGGTGATAGTTGACTTGATTCTGTGCAAAAACAGAAACTTTTGCGTCCAGTGCAGAAATTCCTGTCTTTTACCGGAACATGGAAAAATTCTGATTTTTTTACAGATTGATGAGTATACAAATTTTCTACGTTTTCCTAATTGTTTCAGAATTTTTGGAGTTACAGAAGTATGACCTTAATTCAGATCTTAACATACTGTTCTGTTTTTGGCAGATTCTGTTTTCAATGCATAATTTGCTTGTTTTCTAGTTTCTATGGCTTATATTGCTTAATATAAATTGTGGAAATTATAGATTACAGTAGGAATTGTGTGAGAACAATTATGAATCTTGTCTTGACAGTACCAAAGTGAATGATTTGTCTTTATCATACTAACCCATCTCACGAAGTTCCGTTAAGTTTTGTGTGATTGAAGTTTTCAAGTTTTGGGTAAGATATCGATATGAGGAGAATAAGGAGTGACAAGACCCTAAGCTTGGGGATGCCCAAGGCACCCCCAAGGCAATATTCAAGGAAGATCCAAGCAACTAAGCTTGGGGATGCCCCGGAAGGCATCCCCTCTTTTGTCTTCAACATTATCGGTAACCTCACTTGGAGTTATATTTTTATTCGCCACATGTTATGTGTTTTGCTTGGAGCGTCATTTTATTTTATTAGGATTTGCTTTTTGTTATTTGGAATAATGTTTTGCAACTTTTATTTCAATAAAAGTGGCAAGGATAGCCATCACCATGCTTATTTTGCAAATATATGAGTTGCTGTTTCAAAACAGAAAGTTTATCGCTGTTGCAATAATTCTCCAGAAAAGTCAGAATGTGATAAAATGTTGAAACGTTTTGCAAAATAAGATCTGATAAATTTTCTATAGTTCTGTAATTTTTCAGAATTTTTGGAGTTAGGGAGGTATGAAGAATATTGCACTCTTTACAGACTGTCCTGTTTAGACAGATTGCTGTTATGTTTGCATTGTTTTGCATATGTTTGCTTGTTTAATGATTCTATTTGAGGATAGGAGTATTAAATATGCAGAGGCATTTAGTATGCAACGTTAAATAATAATTTTAGTGGTTTGCTACAGTAGAGAATGATAAGGTTATTACATTGATTTATACTAACTTATCTCACGAGTTTTGTTGAGTTTTGTGTGGATGAAATTTTTAAGATTTAGGAAAACCGTGATATAAAAGGGATTAAGGAGACACAAAATCTCAAGCTTGGGGATGCCCAAGGCATCCCAAGTTAATAATCCAAGAAGTCTCAAGCATCTAAGCTTGGGGATGCCCCGGTAGGCATCCCAACTTTCTTCATGAACAACTATCGGTTAGTATCGGTTGAGCCTAAGTTTTTGCCTCTTCACACGAGTTGTGCTTTTCTTAGAATGTCATTTTATTTTGTTTTGCTTGCTGTTTTAATAAAATAATTAGATCTGAAGATTTTAAATAAGAGAGAGTCCTCAAACATCCACCCATTTACTTAACTACTTGCTTGATCTTCACTTATATCTTTTTGGAGTAGTTTGTCATTTACTCTTGTGCTTCACTTATATCCTATGAGTAAATTGTTGAATGAATTGAATATCATGAAGGTTAAATTGTATGCTCATATCATGCCTAGTGGTAGCTTCACATTGGGTTTAGAAAGTGAAATCTTTTGAAGCTTGACAATCACAATATTGGTCATACAAGCAATTCATGAATGATTACTATAAGGAAGAGAACTTTCACATGCAAATACACTATCTTGGAAATCTTTTGTGATTGTGAGCCCCCATCAAAATATTATATGCCAAAATTGTTGACGTTGGACAAGGAAGACAACGTAATGGTTTATGTTTGTTCATATTCACATAGAAGTTATATTGTCATAGATCCTTCAACATGTGGTGCTTGCCCCCCATCTTTGCTAGCCAAAAATTCCGCACCAAGTAGAGATACTACTTGTGCATCCAAAAACCCTTAAACCCAAATCTTATTTTCAAGAGTCCACCATACCTACCTAAGGATTGAGTATGATCCTTCAAGTAAGTTGTCATCGGTGCGATAAGGCAATAAAAATTGCTTCTAAAAGTGTTAGATCATTTAGTGTAAGAGAAAATTGAGCGTTGTACGAACTTGTGATGGCAAAGAATAAAAGCGACAGACTGCATAATAAAGGTTGCTATCATAAGGGGCAATATAACGTGACGTTCTTTTGCACTAAGGGGTTGAGCATACAAACAAATAAGCGCATGGCAACCTCTGCTTCCCTCTGTGAAGGGCCTATATTTTACTTTTATGTACTTACTTTTATGCAAGAGTCAAAGTTTTTCTCTCTATTCCTTTTTATTTTTCTCTTTTGGCAAGCATCATGTGGTGAAGAAAGATTTAGGCACATATATCCAGTTGGATATGGGTAGCATGAGTTATTATTGTTGACATCACCCTTGAGGTGAATACGTTGGGAGGCGAAATTATAAGCCCCCATCTTTCTATGTGGCCGGTTGAAACGTTTTGCTCATGTGTATGCGGTGAGTGTTAGCAATCATAGAAGACTATATGATGGTTGAGTATGTGGAGCTCTTACTTAGACTCTGTTGAATAATTTGAATTGCAATTGTTTGGTGACTGAGAACATAGGTTGTTGAGTTTCAAGAGAATTCATTGTTTGAAACTTAACATGTGAATTGGTTGCTACTTTAACATGAGAAGTTTTATAAGAAAGAATTGCTGTTATGATGCTAGGAAAAGTGATTGAGATTGTCATTGATCAAACTTGTGCACTTTGCTAGCATTTACACTTCATAAATTATTTCTTTTATCATTTACCTACTCGAGGACGAGTAGGAATTAAGCTTGGGGATGCTGATACGTCTCCAACGTATCTATAATTTATGAAGTATTCATGCAGCTATATTATCATTCTTGGATGTTTTACAATCATTTTATAGCAACTTTATATCATTTTTTGGGACTAACTTATTGACATAGTGCCCAGTGCCAGTTGCTGTTTTTTGCTTGTTTTTTACATCACAGAAAATCAATACCAAACGGAGTCCAAATGCAACGAAACTTTTTGTGGATTTTTTATAGACCAGAAGACATCCAATGGGCTAGAGCAGCACCTGGGGGGTGCCTCCAGGGGGCACAACCCACCAGGGCGCGCCTGGGGGCGCCTGGGCCCCCAGGCGCGCCCCGGTGGGTTGTGCCCACCTTGGTGGCCTCCCGCACCGCCTCTTCGCCCTATAAATTGCCAAATATTCCAAAAACTCTAGGGGTAGCCCTAGATCAGAAGTTCCGCCGCTGCAAGGCCTCTGTATCCACGAGATCCAATCTAGACCCCGTTCCGACACCTTGCCGGAGGGGGAAATCATCACCGGTGGCCATCTTCATCATCCCGGCGGCCACCATGGTGAGGAGGGAGTAGTCCACCCTCGGGGCTGAGGGTTTGTACCAGTAGCTATATGTTTAATCTCTCTCTCTCTCTCTCTCTCGTGTTCTTGAGATGCACGATCTTGATGTATCGCGGGCTTTGTTAATATAGTTGGATCATATGGTGTTTCTCCCTCTCTATCTTGTTGTGAATTGAGTTTCCCTTTGAGATTTCATTTTATCGGATTGAATACTTTTATGGATTTGAGAGCACTTGATCTATGTCTTGGCACTCAACTCGCGGATTCCCGAGGTGACATTGGGGTAATCTATGCATAGGAGTTTATGCATGTTTTCGTCCTTGTTTCTTCGGTAGAAATCTTGGGGCACTCTTTGAAGTTCTTTGTGTTGGATTGAGTATTATGAATCTGAAATTGTTTGATGCATATCGCATAATCAACTCACGGATACTCGCGGTGACATTGGAGTATCTAGGTGACATTAGAGTTGGTTGATGTGTATCATATGGTGTTATTTTAGTACGAACTCTTGGATAGATCGAACGGAAAGAATAGCTTTGTGTTATTTTAGTACGAACTCTTGAATAGATTGAACGGAAAGAATAACTTTAAGGTGGTTTCGTACCCTACAAACAATTTCTTCTTATGTTATCCGCTAGATAAGAATTTTGGAGTGATTCTTCGTTGCACTTTGAGGGATGGTTATATGATCCAATTATATTAGCATTATTGAGAGATTGCACTAGCGAAAGTACGAACCTTAGGCCTTGTTTTCAAGCATTGCAATACCGTTTGTGCTCACTTTTGTCACTTGCTACCTTGCTGTTTTTATTTATTCAGATTATAAAAATATATTTCTACCATCCATATTACACTTTTATTACCATCTCTTCGCCGAACTAGTGCACCTATACAATTTACCATTGTATTTGGTGTGTTGGGGACACAAGAGACTCTTTGTTATTTGGTTGCACGGTTGTTTGAGAGAGACCATCTTCATCCTACGCCTCCCACGGATTGATAAACCTTAGGCCATCCACTTGAGGGAAAATTGCTACTGTCCTACAAAACTCTGCGCTTGGAGGCCCAACACGAGTCTACAAGAATAAAGTTGCTTAGTAGACATCACATCCTCGCTACTCTCTCCGCTGAGGCCTACTCGACCCCTGTCGCCCCGCCCCCGTCCATAGCGGTCGCGCCCGCCGGGGTGATGGGGATTGACTTGGACTTGCTCCTCTCGGCGCCTCTCGACGAGCAGGTCATGCCGGGCCTGGGGGTGACCGATCCCCCTGGTGCCGCCTTGACCCCGACTTCGCTGGCTTCCGTCGAGCTCCGGATCACGTCTCCACCGGCCCTGCCTCTGGCATCCTCGTACACCGCCTTCGGTGGGTCGTCGGCGGTGGTGACCACTCCTGTGGCCGCCCCCCACTCCCGCCTCGGACTGCGGCCTACTCCAGGCGGGGCAGATCGACCCCGACCCCGGTGACGTCCTCTCGCCACAGTGCATGGATCGAGGCGGCCAGGCTGGAGGGCAACCCAGCTCTGCCTATCCCCGAGCGGGCAGAGCTCCGGGCCGCTGCCCGGAACCTTGAGCCAGGTACTCCATCCATCCCAGCTACTCCCGCTACTTGCTCGTTTTCTACTCTGGAGTCGGCACCGCTTGGCCACCTCGCAAAGGTGGCTGCGGACTCGGTCATCGTGTTCAGGGGAGAGATTGCGCCTCCGCTAGTTCAGATTGAGGCCATTCGCACGCGAGAGATCCTCGATGGGTGTCTTGCCGAGGCCCGCGCGCGCCTTTAGACCTCCTCGGGCCCCTCTACAGAGGCCACCCCGAGCGCCCAGCCGCGTGCGGCGGCCGATCCTGCTGAGATCCGGGGCCGCACCCGCTCCCGCACCGCAGCCCTCTGCGCCCAAAGCTCGTCTCGAGTCTTGGGGTCAAGCAGCCCCCCGATGGTCTCGTGATGCGAATCCTCTTCTGGAACATCCGCGACTTCGGTCAAGATGGCCGGCGCCGCCAATTGATTGAGTACATGCGAAACGAGCGAATTGACCTTGTGGCCATCCAAGAAATGATGCGTACGTAATTCTCCCTCTCGGAGCTCGAACATTTGAGCTCCGACCTATTTGCTTGGCACTAACTCCCTTCTAGTGGGAGCACGGGCCACTCGGGTGGCATCATTCTAGGTGTTAAGGATGCCACCTTTGAGGTAGGAAGCATGGACCGGGGCGAGTTCTTCGTTAGCATGGAGATTTTCGAGCGGGCCCTAAACTTCAAATGGGAGGTCATAGCGGTCTATGGTCCGGCGGATCACCGCCGCTCTGAGGAAGGTTAAGGCCGCCCAGCTGTCGGTGGTGGTGGGCGGCGACTTTAACCTCATCCGGTCGGAGGAAGACAAGAGCAATAATTTGGTCAACTTCCCCCGGATGCAGATGTTCAATGATTGCATCGCGGACATGGGGCTTCGCGAGCTAGATACGGTTGGTGCCAGGTATACTTGGACCAACCGCCAAGCGGATCCAGCCCGTTCAGTCCTCGACAGGGTTTTCGTATCTCCTGAGTGGGACATTCGTTGCCCCCTAGCATCGCTCTGGGCGATTACGCGGATTGGTTCCGATCACGTCCCCCTCCTCCTCTCTTCGGAGAATGATCGTCCCCCCTGCCGCCTCGCTTCCGATTCAAAACCTTCTGGCTAAACCAGCCTGGGTTTGCCGCTGTGGTGGTCACACGGTGGCGCGAGGCGCGTGAAGCCCCCCATCGCTCCCTCTCGGCCGTTGACTCCTGGCACTTTTGTGCAAAGCGGTCGCGGCAATTCATGAAAGGATGGGGTGCCAACGTGGGCCGCGACATCCGGGAGAGAAAGAAAGCTCTCCTAGAGGCCATCCAGTCCCTCGATCTCCGTGCTGATGCCGTGGGCCTCTCGGCAGAGGAATGGATGCTTAGGTACGATCTGGAGGACCAGCTCACGGTCATCTACACGGATGAGGAGGCATACTGGTGTTTGCGAGGTACGCAGAATTGGGTCCTTAAGGGGGATGCCAATACCGCCTACTTCCAGGCCATTGCCAACGGCCGGCGACGCTGTAAGTCCATCCCGCTTCTTTGGGACGGAGAGACCCTCCTGTAGCAGCCGGAGGCCATCTGGGCCCATGTAGATGGCTTTTACAGAGACCTATTCTCTGCCTCCCCTCGGGGAGGGCTTGTCCTCGCGCAAGATATCTGGCCGGCCCACTGCTGTGTCTCGGCTGCAGACAACATGGCTCTAACGGCCTTGTTCTCCGAGGCAGAGGTGTGGGTGGCCATTAAGGGCATGAATCCATCTTCGGCCCCTGGCCCGGATGGCCTCCCGGTGAAGTTCTTCCAGACCTTCTGGGAGGTAATTAAGCCAAAGGTGATGGCCCTTTTTGAGGAGTTCTATGTAGGATCCATCGACCTCACCAGGCTTAACTTCGGGATAATCACCCTCATCCCCAAAGTAACTGGAGCATCGGATATCCGCCAATTCCGCCCGATTACGGTGATCAATGTCATCTTCCGCATCCTTGCGAAGGGGTACGCCAATAGGGTGGCCCCCATAGCTGACCGAATCACTCACCCTGATCAGTCGGCATTTATCCAGGGCCGATATATCCTTGACGGATTCCTAGTGTTTCACGAAGCACTCCATGAGGTGCACACCAAACACCTCAAGGCGGTCTTCCTGAAACTTGATTTCCACAAGGCATATGACACGGTCAGTTGGTCCTTCCTTCAGGAATGCTTGCTCCGGAAGGGCTTCGATGACAGATGGGTGACCCGCGTGATGCAAATGGTCTCCTCGGGCCGGACCGCGGTAAATATAAACGGCGAGATTGGACCATACTTCCCCACATTCTGTGGGGTGCGTCAGGGCGATCCCTTCTCCCCGTTCCTCTTCAACATGGTTGTTGATGCTCTGGCAGCCATCTTAGATAAAGCCAAGGCTGCGGGACATATCAAGGGCATAGTCCCGCATCTAGCAGGCGGGAATGGGATTTCCCTCCTCCAATATGCGGATGACACCATTATCATGGTGGAAGGCTCAGCGAGCGACATCACGAACTTGAAGTTCCTCCTGCTCTGCTTTCAGCAGATGTCTGGCCTCAGGATTAACTTCGACAAGAGTGCGGTGATGGTTTTGGGCCACTCCCAAGACGAACGGCAGAGCATCGCAGATCGTCTTAACTGTCAACTCGGGAGCTTCCCCACGACTTATTTGGGGATCCCTATTAGCGACACGAGGCTCACGGTGGCCGAGCTGCGCCCTACGGTGGGCAAGCTCCAGCACCGCATTGAGCCTTGGCAGGGGCGGTGGCTCTCTAAAGCCGCCCGGACTGTGCTCATTAACTCGTCCCTCTCCAGCCTGCTCCTATTCATTATGAGCTTCTATAGTCTGCCTGAGACTCTGCACCATGAGATTGCCAGAGTTCACGGGCGCTTCTTCTGGGCTGGCGAGGGCGATAAGCAGAAGTACCACATGGTTCGGTGCACGGAGATCTGTAAACCTCATGATCAAGGTGGACTCGGGATCATGTCCTCCAAACGCATGAACATTGCCCTCCGGACACTACTAGGAAAAGGCTTATTAGTGGCGCACCTGTTTTGGCCATTAATGGCGCACTACGGGTGCGCCACTATCATCACGCCACTAGTAACAAATACTAATGGCGCACCCCTGGTGCGCCATTAGTATACAAGACAATAGTGGCGCACCTGGCAGTGCGCCATTAATATGTCAAACGGTGCGCCATTACTATCTGACTTAGTAATGGCGCACCACATAGAAGTGCGCCATTACTAACAATTTTTTTTCAAAATTTTTTTCAAAAAAATTTTCGAATTTTTTTTCTGACTTAGTAATGGCGCACCACATAGAAGTGCGCCATTACTAACAATTTTTTTTCAAAAAAAAAATTTCAATTTTTTTTTCGTTTTTTTTCTTAATCTCGGGTCACTATGGCTTAATCTCGGGTCAATATGCTTAATCTCAAGTCAAATCGCACTAAGTGGTCAAACTTCCTAGAAGGTCACCCATCCTCATACTACTCTAGCCCGAGCACGCTTAACTTCGCAGTTCTATCCAACCCCAGCACCACCTCACTTAACAAGCACTTGTTGATATATCTATCATATCAATCCTATTAAACCTTGTTGATGTCTAGGACTTTGTTCATGTTCATGAGTGTGATGAAATTTTGAAAAAATATTTCAAACTTCCCGGTCATATTACGTATCATATTTTGAAAAAAAATTCCAAAAAAAAATTTCGAAACCAATTTTTTTTCTGTTACTAGTGGCGCACCTAGCAAATGGTGCGCCACTAGTAAGTTTGAATTTTTTTTCCATTTTCCCCCCTCTAGATCTTAAAAGCCCCGTATCTTTCGTTCTGTTAGGTTTTTGGGGATTCTGAAAATGTTCAACGGGGTTCCCCCCGGTTGAATTCGGATGTAACTTTTCAAGTAGATGATTTTTCATATAAAAAACTTTTTCATCGGAGTTCGTATGCAAAAGTTATGCCCATTTTACAAATTCTCGAGAGATTTTGCAAAAAAGTCAAAAATTCATGTTTGTAAATTTTGCTAACAACTAGACCACATATCACATGGGAATCTTATTTTCTTTTATTTTTTTGACATTTCTATCATTTTCTTTTATTTATTTTTAACTGAAAAGGCGGTCCACCGGGGGGGGTGCATTTGGTGAATTTTTTGTAAGACTCAGAAAGTTAGTAATGGCGCACCACTTTTTCAATGCGCCATTAGTAACCCTGGTTACTAATGGCGCACCTGTTACATGGTGCGTCATTACTAGTTTTGCAAAAAAATAATATAATTGTTAGTAGTGGCGCACCGTGGTTGTGATGCGCCATTACTAGTTTGAACTAGTAATGGCGCACTTCACACAGGTGCGCCATTACTAGTTTTGAAAAAAAAATAAAAAAAATTTGTTAGTAGTGGCGCACGGAGCGTGTGGTGCGCCATTAATAGTTAAAACTAGTAATGGCGCACTGTGCCCTGATGCGCAATTAATAGTTTTGGAAAAATAAAAAAAAAAAATTTGCTAGTAATGGCGCACCGTGTGTCTGGTGCGCCATTAATAATGAGGACACTAATGGCGCACCTGTATCTGGTGCGCCACTGCTATATAGCAGTGGCGCACCACATACATGGTGCGCCATTAATGTCCATATCAGCTATAGCCCTTTTCCTAGTAGTGGAACTAGGTGCCTATGGCGGATTGCGAACGGAGAGGGTGGATTGTGGCTTCACATCATCCAGCAGAAATACCTCCGTGGCCAGCCACTCGCCTTCTGGCAGCGGTCCGGTGGCTCCCAGTTCTGGCAATCCATCATACAGCTCCTCCCAGTCCTCCGCATCGGGACCTCGATTGTGGTTGGATATGGCACCGCCACGCTGTTTTGGTTCAATAGATGAGCTGGGGACGTCCCCTTCGCGACTCGCTTTCCTGACCTGTTCACCATCGCGGTAGATCCGCGGATTTCTGCAGCGTTGGCCCTTATTGACTTAGGGCAACTCGCGTTCCGGAGACCATTCGGACCGGCGAAGAACGCCGATTGGCATGACTTGCTCGACTGCATCACGCTGCACGAGCCTGATCTAGATATGGGAGATGTCCGCACCAGGTGGCGCCTAGAGCCATCTGGTCAATTCTCCACTAAACCTCTCTACCAGGCTATAGCCCCCTCGCCGGGACCTGAGGCTCTCACCACCATCTGGGAGATCCGGCTCCCCTTGAAGATTAGGATTTTCTTGTGGCAATGGATTCGCGGCCGCCTTCTGTCCGGCGTGGAGGTCCTGAAACGCAACGGCCCTGGTGATGGGCGTTGCCCGCTCTGCGGGCCTGAGGAGGATTCGAACCATATCTTCTTCACCTGTGTGCCCGCGCAGTTCCTCTGGAGCTGTTTCCGCGAAATAGTGGGTGGAAGCTGGGACCACAACAACTTCCCCGCTCTCTTCGCCGAACTCCAGGCGCTACCACCCTCGTCTCGCCACATTAGATGGTTGACCATCGGTGTGCTAGCCTGGACGCTGTGGACTGTTAGGAATAAGCTTGTGATTCAGCGTATCCCTCTTCGTCGCGCTACTGACGCTCTGTTCAAATGGTCTGGTTACTTGCAGCTTTGGCGGCCGCTTAGCCGCCCCAGGGAGAGAGACACCATCACCTCCATCATCACCCAGCTTCGTGCGATGGCTCTCCGGATGGCTCCGCCACTTCCCCCTCCACCACCGGAGCCGGATTAGATCCTCTCTACCTAGTCACCGCCGTGTGTGTGTTGTGCATGCATGTGGTGTTTGTGTTGGGCTTGTTGTGTTGTGCCCACAGCTGAACCCGTGTAGTGTTTGTGTGCCTGTTTGTTGGACCTTGCCTGCGGTGGCGTTGTGTGTGTGTGTGTGTTGTTCGGTTGGTACTTTGTTGACTTTGTGCTCGGTGGTTGCTTTATTTATAAAGCGGGGCAAAAGCCTTTTTCGGTAATACTAAGAGTGTCGCTTGCATATACAAAGATAACAAGTACACAACAAAAACATCACTTGGTTTGAGCAATCAGGTTCAGCTTAATAATAAGTAAAATCGGCTCGGACTTGCAAAATTTGAGATCAACAACACAAATTTAGATGCCTGTTGGCGTTCAAGGTAGTGGCAATTGGCAGGCGCATTTTTCTCTTGCCATTTAGTTGACTTTCATTCTTCTTATCATATTTGAATACCTCAGACCAGACTACTGCTGAACTTGGTGACCAAGATCATGGGTTGCTGAAAATAGTGTAAAATCAGTAAAATCAGAAAATAAGAGGGGGAGTGTTGCAGACGGATCTCACCTTAGTGACTTCATTTGCCAAAAAAACAATCATCACCTTCAGAACATGTTGCTTGGCTGCCAATGGCGGCATGCAATCTTATCTCTGGCAATAAAAAATGTGGAAGGACAAATACTACAAAATTAATTGTCCAACGAACATGTCCAGATCGACTCAGTTTCGCCATTTTAAATCCAGTCACAGATGTGTGAATGTAACCAGTAAAATACACATTGCAAGATCGGTCTATGCTGCATCACAAATTGCTCCATTTGGTTCCGCTGGCTTCATTAAACAACATCTATACTTAAACTGCCACAGTGAAGACAAAATCAGACCTATCGACCACCCAGTACCATATTCATGTACGATCTCTACATAATTAAATGAACCACATAGAATCTAACAAAGCAATATCCAAATATACATCGCTAATGGACCAAATTAGATAAAGATGACGGCTAATGCACCAAATTGGTCACTATTTCTGACTATAGGAGAAGCATGAGCATCAACGCTCATCTGGCTAATCCTCATTAAAAGGTCACTGTAGCTGCAACAACAGAATGCATAACGAATGACCGGCCGTTCGGCTGGGACCTCGACACGGGGTGCGTCCACCATGCTAGGAGGGAGGGAAGAAAGCCGTGGCGCGGTGGCACTGGAAGGAGAACCCTAGTGGCACGGTGATACTTACTCTTACTCCCATCTGCACCTGCTTCTCGCTATTGCTCATCCGCCGTGGCGATGCAGCCGCAGCCGTTGTGCGCTACACATGTGTTGATGTCCGCCGATGTGCCGCTGCCCCCCGCTGCTGTCGCCTCCCCGGACGACCCCACAACCATTCATATCCCCTTTTCACATTAATTACCCCTGATGTTGTTCTACAAATATGACCAGAAGTTGTCAATATCCCTTCCCCCAATACGGAAATTCAGTGCAAATCAATTATTCCTTCACATAGCCTATCAGAAATACACCAAAATAGAGATGGATGAATATTGAATACATAGAAATCACCAGGAGAAGCCAAGAAGTGCGGGGTCATGTGATGTAACCTTTTATCCGACAGAGAAGCTGGGACGTGTGGCAACGGCAGCACTGCCGCCCCAACAGCAGGCGTAGAGGAGGGCACCGAGGGCTCCCGAGCGGCGCATGGGAACAGGGCGGTTAGGTGGAGGAGCAGTCGGGCGGTGAGGAAGATGGGCCAAACGAAGAGCGCGTGGATGAAAACGCTTGCTGAGGTACGCGCCGTAGTCGGCAAAGTGCTGCTCCAGGTCGAAGAATTCGCCGCCGCGAGCCATCGTGAGATTCGTCGATTGGGCGCTACCTCTTCCAAACAAATAAGGCGCGACGGAGGAGCTAGATCATAGGAGGTCGTGGAGCACGGGGTGAGGGGCGGAGCAGCGATGGGAGGAAAGGATTGGGAGACAGCGGCGCCTACAGTTCCAACCCAGAGAGATAATGCGAAGCTGCTCCGGGTGCTGGATGGGTTGCGTGATTGTAGGGGAGGCGGGCCTGGTAGTTACAATATTTCTCTGCTGGTGGAGGTGGAGTACGGTCAGTCATTTGAAATTGCTAAGTGCACACCATTGAGCTATTAGATTAATGATGGCTGTTAGATTAAAATTTGTGGGACTAATCGTGCGGTGCAGATTAGTTCTTGCGGTGTCGTGGGCCTAATTGTTGGGTGCACGTAAGGAAATTCTTGTTTGATTGTTTAATAGTAGTGGAGATACACATGTCTAGCTACTAAGTGTGCCAAAGTATTCGCTTCCCTAGGACAGTACAGAAACTTCACGGTTGGTATTTCATGAGCCACTTAAAAACAGTCAGCTAGTAATGCTGAGTATGGTGCTCTAATGTCTTTCTCACCATTGCATGCTTCTATAATTTCTAGGCAGTCCGATTTCATAGTCACTCTTGAGCAGTTTTTCTCACTGGCCAGCAACAAGCCACGCCGTAGTGCTAGCACTTCCGCTGAAGCAGCATCATGAGCATGAGCGAAAAGCTCTGTAGCCCCCGCTACTACCTGTCTTCGAGAGTCTCTGATAATAGTAGCGATCGCTCTCGAGCCATCTTCAAAAAAAGATGCATCTATGTTTACCTTGTACGATCTTGGTGTCGGTTTCACCCATCGCTCAGAAAAAATAATATTTTTCGGAATCTGACCAGTATGATTTGATGCAATTGCATGAATTGAGAACGCTGAATTGATGGGCTTCTTGACAGAAGCACTCTTCTTTGCTGCCCTACGTTCCCACCAAATATACCATGCACCAACCGCAACTACTTCTTGGAGACCCAAGTGACCCAGTATTGGTGATTTCTGAACTGGCCACCTTAGAATCTCCTCCAAAACAACTGAACCAGACTGATCCACAAGGAGAGCTTTCTCTAATTCATCCATAATGCCAAGTGCCTTCCACACTTTCCTCGCCCTACTACATGTGAATAACAGATGGCGGATGTCCTCGGCACCCTCCCGACAAATAGGGCATTGTGGAGATACCTTTATGTGTCTGTGAGCAAGAACTCCCATCCCCGGGATCCCCGCCATGTAGTGCTCGCCACATATAAATTTTGATCTTACTTGGTACTTTCAGCTTCCATATAATTGACCACACTGGGTTCACCGATAAAGGGCCTTCGGTGCTGACCATGCGGGATCCAAATTGATGTTCCATTCTGTGTAGTACGCAGAACGTACAGAAAACACAAATGATTTTGTTCGATGCCACGCCACAAAGTCCTCCGTGAGGTATTGTGATAAAGGAATTCTGAGAATTCTTTCCGCATCCACTGGGAGGAATCCTAATCAAGGACTCGTCCCAGCTTCCTGAATTTGGATCAATTAGTTCATCTACTATTTTCAATAAAATGTTCCCTTTCCTTGTATACACCATCCTTGTTGGGCTGCTCGGGATCCAATGATCCTCCCATATATTTATTTTCTCCCCTGTACCGACTCTCCAAATATGCCCCTTCTGAAAGTTTGCAACCCTGTCACTATGCTTTGCCATGTAAATGAAGAGCCATTTTTTGGGCCTGCCTTGAGCAAATTGCCATCTGGAAAGTACTTTGCTCTAAGAACTTTTGCACATAGGTTTTCTGGATGAGTGATCATCCTCCAACTCTGTTTGGACAACATTGCCAAATTAAAAGCATGTAGGTCTCTGAATCCCATACCTCCTTTCTCCTTTGGGAGGCACATCCGCCACCAAGCTAGCCAATTCATTTTCTTCTCTTCCTCAGTGCCACCCCACCAAAACGCTGCCATGGCATCAGTAATCTCTTTGCTTATTTTTTTTGGGGATTTTGAAAACAGCCATTGCAAATACAGGGATGGATTGTATAACTGCCTTCAGTAGGATCTCCTTGCCACCCATCGATAAGATTTTTTCTTTCCACCCCTTCAACCTATTCACAATCCTCTCGACAACGCTGGTAAAGCTATCACTTCTATCCAGGCCTACCATAGCAGGGAGCCCAAGATACATATCTGAGACTACTTCAGTCATGATATTAAGTTCTGCACACATGTCAGCTCTGACATCAACATTCACATTGGGACTAAAAAGATACTACTCTTTCCCACACTCACCAACTGACCAGAGCTAGCAAAATATTCCTCCAATACCTGACTCAACGAGGTTGCATTAGTCATATCCGCCTTCATAAGGATAAGGGAATCATCAGCAAAAACTAAATGTGATACTAATGGTGCATTTCTGCACACCCAGACTCCTTCAATGCCACGAACCTCCTCTTTATGAGCCAAAGCACTAGACAAACCTTCTGCGCACATGAAAAATAAATAAGGTGATAAGGGATCCCCTTGACGGAGCCCCCTCGTAGGAATAAACCATTATGTCTCTTGACCATTGTATCTTACTTTGTATTTAACAGATGTCACACACGCCATTATGAGTTGCACAATCTCTTCATGGAAACCCAGCTTTAACATCATTTTCTTCAAGAACCTCCACTCTACTCGATCATACGCTTTGTGTATGTCCAGTTTTACCGCACAATAGCCCACCTTCCCTTTCTTTTTATTCTTTATAGTATGTAAGCATTCATAGGCTAGCAGAATATTATCCGTAATAAGACGGCTCGGGACAAAAGCACTTTGAACAAGAGAAATAATTTCATCAAGGCAAGACTTAATGCGAAAAGCAATCATTTTTTAGATCACCTTATAAAGTACGTTGCAGAGACTAATCGGCCTATACTGAGAAATTATTTCTGGTTCATCCACTTTAGGGATCAAGATAAGGACTGTATCATTCCATCCTTCCGGGATTATTTTGTTATTGATTGCACTTAAGACTTCAGCAGTTAATACACCCCCCAATATGTGCCAGCATTTCTTAAAGAAAATGGTGTGGAGACCGTCCGTACCTGGAGCTTTTAGATCACCAGTAGAGAACAGAGCTCTCTTGACTTCCTCCGCCGTATAAGGCCTTAGAAACGCTTCATTCATCTCCACTGTCACACGCGGCACAACTTTTTCTAATAGACCGGGGTCCGGCTCATCAATTTCCGACGTAAAAAGCCCAGCAAAATAATCTGAAATATGCGGGTTCAGGTAGGCAGTACCTTCCTGCCAAGCTCCCTGTTCATTTATCAACCTCTTTATACGATTTCTCTTCTTCCTGGTCGAGGCGTAATGCGAAAAATATTGAGTATTTTTGTCACCGAATTTCAGCCAGTCCAAACCGCATCTCTGACCCCAGTGTATCTCCTCTAACTGAAGTAATTTTTCAATTTCCTCCGTGAGCTCTCTCTGCCGGGTAACATTCTCTGGGGACAGCACGCCCCTAGCAACCTGTTCGAGCTCCTTCTGTATTTTCTTCAAGTTTTTGAGCTTTTCTTCAGTACAGTTCTATCCCATCTATGGAGATGCTCATGCACATGTGATAGCCGAGCTGCAAGGTCACCTCCTAGCACACCAGAGTCCGAAGAAACCCATGCTTCCTGCACCACATCCCGAAATTTTGCCTCTCGGAACCATCGAGCTTCAAACCGCAATACAGCAGGCCCCTTATTTTCTTGGATTTCCTCATCAACCAGATTCATAAGCAGCGGTCTGTGGTCTGACTTGTAGTATTCCAAGTGCTCTAGAGTAGCATTTGGAAATTTCAAACTCCATGCCTCGGTATTTAGGGCTTGGTCTAGTCGCTCTTTGATAAGGCCTCTATGCCATGTGAATTTATCGCCCACATAGACATGATCAACCAATTGACAGTCCTCCAAAACCTCCCTAAAATCTTGCATAAAATGAATTGGTCGGTCGTTCCCACCCTCCTTTTCAAAAGAGTACATAATCTCATTTAGATCTCCCATAACCAGCCATGGAACATCACATAAAAAAGAGTGTTGTAGGTGTGGCTGTGTTGAATCTGATATGCACCTTTTCTTCCTATGCACCTTCTCTAGATCTGCTTGGTTTAAAAATCTAATCAGACATGTTAGATCATAATTTATATCCTTTTGATGTCATCAACCTGATCTTGTCTACCAATCACCTGGATTTAAATTTAGAGTTCATCTTTACTACTTTGTGGAATATTTGAAAGACCAGATGTGACCTTCTGTTTAAAAAGAAATTGGAGTCCAATGCAGGTTATCTATGCTTCCAAAGCAATGCTTAATGCAGGTGCACGGGAGGATAAAAATGAAGATAAGAGACTTTTCAATAAGGAATCGGTCAGCGCTGCTATATGTATGGATTTGAATTTTCAACATGCAGGTTGTCTAGCCTATGTCGATGCAGCATACAATCCTGCAGATAGTCAGGATAAAGCCTCTGTTGGAGTGTTTTTAAGGGATCAATCAAGAAATCATTCAATTTTTATTCAAGTTGTTTCTACGAATGTTTGTTCAGTTTTGCAGGCTGAAGCACTAGGGCTTCTTCTAGCGGCAGAAGTTATCAAAACCTTGAATTGGAACTCTATCTATTTTTTCTCTGATTGCAGGACTTTGGTATAAGTGGCGAAGGCGAACGACCTAATAAGACATCCAGGACATCGGAACTTACGGCCTACTCTTGCTGATTTCTTCAATCTTGTATCTGGTCTTAGTTCTTACATGATCGAGCACATTCCAAGAATCAATAATCTTATAGCGCATAATCTTGCAAAGAAAGCTTCTCCAGTAGAATTCCCTCTAGTTGCAACTTTCTTTGCAGCAAAGGCTCCAGGTGTAACTTTAAAATGGCTCTTGAAGTCATCTCTTTTCCCAGAGGGAATTTGATCTCTGTACACTGCCTTGGTTGCTAATAATAAATGTGGAGCCCTCTTTGAGGGTTGTTGTTTGCCAAAAATAAAATTTATCCGGACTGGATATACTCCTACTAGCATAAATCGCTCGATTATCTGCCAATCTAGATGCCATTTAATACAGTAGTAGCATATACGTGGTCAAAATAGAATATACCATCCGTTGAAAAATCATATCACGCCCGGTAGAAATGGACAGTAATTTAATATCACACCCGGAATCACTTCTTACCATCTCCAATTAAGATCGTCGGTTACCATACGACATGCTTGTCTCAGGCATGAGATATCTACGACAAATGTTTTGGCCTTATGTCACCCGATCAACAAAACAACACAATGGAGAATATTAAAGACTTTCGCAAAAAAAAGAATATTAAAGACAGGGATAGGGTTGCGTCACAAATCTCTACTCCTAATGTCTCACTTGGTAGTCTCGCCTCACATCCCATCACTCCTATCTTTCGCCCACCTTTCACATCACGTCAGAACATCCTACTTGGGCCGGCCCATTAATACCTATGTCCACGCAAGCCTGGATTCGCCTCCATGGTTTATTTTGGCCTCCACCTCCCACCACCACCCCTCCATGTTGATTTTTTACCTTCTACTAAAAACCGAATCAATTCATCCGACCCTTCTTTCCTATTTTTCGTGATTGCCTTGGCAAGTGCTGATTCAATTCAATCACATAAATAAATAGGTAATTAACAATTCAGAAATCATATCATATATACGAGATCACCTTCCTAAATTTCAAAATCATAGAAGGTAATTAAGATCACCTTCCTTTGCGCAAAAAGAAAGAACAAAAATTTTCTTTTCGTGCCCGCACATCTCCCAATCCTCTCCCTACTCCTCACGGTTGCCCCGACGCCGCCGCATGCCTGCACCCATGCCACGCCGCCGCACCCATGGATGTCGTGCCCGCCACAGCGTTGCCGATCCTTCTCTCCACGCGCCACCGCCTCCCTTGTGTCGCCGCCGCCCATGATCTCCACCGGTGCAACGACGTACGCGGCCTTCCCACACGTCGCCGACTCACCTCAGATCTGGCCCTCATCAACGCCCTCTACATCGGTCAAGGTCGGGGCCACGGCACCATCCTTGTAGCGTGTGGTAGGCTACCGTGCGAGGGTTGACAATGGAAAGGAGCACCGGCACCCCATATCTCCAGCCACTCTTGCGATGGGTGATTGGGAGGCGATCAAAAGGAAGAAGAGAAGACCCATGGTGGGCCAGACATCCAACGTCCCGGACATCGTCCTCCTCCATGCCCGAATCCACTACCACCTCAAGCTGCGTTGGCATGCAGCAGCAAGGTGAGTCTCTCACTCTGTATTCACAAAATTTTCACATTCATCGGCTGACATTTGTGTTCATCCAGTATGAAGCAGCAACAACAGACTAAAGCAAGGAAAATCAACCTGAATGGACTTGCTAATGATATCATGTTCACTCGTGTGACTTGCTAGATACTTGGACATCAAACACTTGCTAATAAAATCATGTGCTTTTTGAATGTGCGCCTTCATGGAATGGCTCAATAGGGCAACGAGAAAAACTAATGTAAACATTTATGGTTCATTTTCTTGATGAAATAGTTCAATTGATTTTTATGAATCAACATATATGATTGCTCATGATGTTTCATAATGATGATGAAAGAGAAAGTCCACTCATAGCAGATGGGCTCATTCACCAACACACTCAAACCAAAGCTGCTGCAGAAGACATACGGGAAAACGGTGCCATATTGTCAAATTGCTCTAAATTTCTAGACGATGGCCATATTGTAGGTATTTACTGTAGCAACATGCAAATCTAGGGTAAGTTGTCCCCTTTCATGTCAATCTTATTAGCAATCTTTCCAGCATGCTAGATTGTCATCTTCCGTGCACCATAAATAATGAGGCAATGTAACAAAACTTTTCGGAAACTGGCCGCCTGACAATCGGATCCAAACAAAGACTAATGAAACTAGATCTATCAAACTGATAAAAGTAGGTACAACCACATCTTAGACTTAAAAAATGTGATGCTGGAGTCCGCTCATATGTGTACAAGTCTTCCTATACTATCTGAATGGTCTAGGAACATGTTTATTCCGGTGTGTGTTAATTGTATCCCTAGAGTGTGTGTGTTCTGTGTCTATAAACATTAGATTAATGTTTGCCAACATGTTAGTCAGTTATTAGATCTGTTTCTTCCTTGATGGTACTTACACTACAAGAAATATGTCAATTTGTGACCTTATCTAGTGACTGTGGGTGAATTAGTCGTAAATCTACGACCATTTCAAATAAATTGGTCGCAAACTGTTTGGGAGGGTCCAAACCCTAAACCATAATGACCATTTTAGTCCAAAAGATCATAATTTCCTTACATAAAAAGGTCATAAAGCACACGGTCGATGACCTTATTTCTAGCTTATTACGACCAATCTAGATGGTCATAACTGCTACTTTGTTATGCGTTGAAATGACATGGCAGCCACCTCATCAGTTTTGCCTATATGTCATGACAATGTGTCAACTTTTGCTTACATGTCTGGATATAATTAAATTTACACCTAGCACTGACAGATAGGACACACACATTGACCAAGAGATCCGACTACACAGCCTATCCAATGACGTGTGGGAACCACCTGCCATAGGACCCAGCAGCCTGACATCCAGGGTTGCATGTGGGGCCCACCACCAACCTCCTGGCAAATAAATGAAACAAAAATTGGAGGAACCTGGGATTCGAACCCAAGACCCTACGAACATTACGATCGATCCCTACCACCAGGCCACCATCTTTTCAGTGGTCAATTTTCACACTCCCACTCTTTAAACCTTATGTTCCGCCGAATGGGCCAGCGGCCCAAATATGGTGCGAGCTTCCTGACTTTTTTTCTTTCGCATTTAAGGCCGCTGAGTGGGCCAACGACCCATAGGCCACTAAAAGGAGCTTGATACGTCTCCAACGTATCTATAATCTTTGATTGTTCCATGCTGTTATATTATCATTCTTGGATGTTTAACAATCATTTTATAGTAACTTTATATCATTTTTTGGGACTAACCTATTGACATAGTGCCGAGTGCCAGTTGCTGTCTTTTGCTTGTTTTTTTACTTCGCATGAAATCAATACCAAACGGAGTCCAAACGCAGCGAAACTTTTTGGTGATTTTTTCTGGACCAGAAGACACAAGTTGGGCCAAGAAAGTACTTGAGGGGGGCTCCGAGAGGAGCACAACCCACCAGGGCCCCAGACGCGCCCAGGTGGGTTGTGCCCACCTCGGTCGCCTCCCGCACCGCCTCTTTGCTCTATAAATACCCCAATATTCCAGAAACCCTAGGAGAGTCGACGAAAATCAATTCCTGCCGCCGTAAGTTCCAGAAACCACAGATCCAATCTAGACACCATCACGGAGGGGTTCATCATCCTCATTGGTGCCCCTCCGATGATGCGTGAGTAGTTCATTGTAGACCTAGGGTCCGTAGGTAGTAGCTAGATGACTTCCTCTCTCTCTTTTGATTCTCAATACAATGGTCTCTTGGAGATCTATTTGATGTAACTCTTTTTGCGGTGTGTGTTTTGGGATCCGATGAACATTAAGTTTATGATCAGATCTATGTTTTTATCCATGAAAGTTATTTGAGTCTTTTGATCTCTTATATGCATGATTACTTATAGCCTCATATTTCTTCTTCGAATCTTTGGTTTAGTTAGGCCAACTAGATCGATTTTTCTTGCCATGGGAAGAGGTGCTTTGTGATGGGTTCGATCTTACGGTGCTTGATCCCAGTGACAGAAGGGGAACCGACACGTATGTATCGTTGCTATTAAGGATAACAAGATGGGGTCTATTTCTACATAAATAGATCTTGTCTACATCATGTCATCGTTCTTATTGCATTACTCCGTTTCTCCATGAACTTAATACACTAGATGCATGCTGGATAGCGGTCGATGTGTGGAGTAATAGTAGTAGATGCAGGCAGGAGTCGGTCTACTAATCTTGGACGTGATGCCTATATAATGATCATTGCCTGGATATCGTCATAATTATTTGAAGTTCTATCAATTGCCCAACAGTAATTTGTTTACCCACCGTATGCTGTTTTTCTCAAGAGAAGCCACTAGTGAAATCTACGGCCGTCGGGTCTAATTTCTTATCATATATTTTCAGATCTATTTTGTTATTTGCCTTTTTATTTATTTACACCTTTTATTTTCAGATCTATATTTCTAAAAATCCAAAAATATTTTGCTGCACTTTATTTTATTCGCGATCTATTTATCCAATCTACTACAATTTATCTCCCATCAACTTGCTAATTTCTGGCGCCGTTACCCGAAAGGGATTGACAACCCCTTTAACACGTCGGGTTGCAAGTATTTGTTCTTTGTGTGCAGATGTTGTTTACGTAGTGTTGCTTGGTTCTCCTACTGGTTCGATAATCTTGGTCTCATCACTGAGGGAAATACCTACCGTTGCTGTGCTGCATCATCCCTTTCTCTTTGGGGAAATACCGACGTAGTTCAAGCAAACATCAAAAGGAATTTCTGGCGCCGTTGCCGGGGAGACATCATCAACATCTACCAGGTTCCTAATCACAAATCTCATGTCCTTGTAATTTACATTATTTGCCATTTGCCTCTCGTTTTCCTCTCCCCCACTTCACAAAAATTTGCCGTTTATTTCGCCCTCTTTTTCGTTCGCCGTTTTCTCGTCAGATCTGTTTTGTGTGCAATCTTGTTGATTACTTTTTGTCGCTATGGATAGTTCTTCCTCTATCGCGTGCACCCCCGAGAATGAGGTTCTTTACTTTAAACAAAGGGGAGGGGAGAATTTAAAAGATGCTTGGTATAGAATTAGCAATGCTCATAATAGATCTATCCGTAAGCAATCTACCATTGTTCTTCTTCGCTGTTTTTATGTGGGCATCACCACTTGGTATAGATTCGTCCTTGATACGATTACCGGTGGAAATTTCTTGATGTGTCCCTCTCTTGATGCTTTTAATGCTATGGGAAATTTAGTGGGTTCACCGCCTCTTATAATTAACGAAACAACTTTGACTCTTGAGCACGTTATGGAAAGACTGGATGCTATCAAAAAGAAAATGCTTACCGAAGAACACTTTGAAAACTTGGATAAAAAGATGAATAATTTTGCTACTAAATTTGGTTCAAAACAGGAGAAGTTTTTAAGTTGTTAAAAGAAAAGGGAACCGTAATTCACGAAAGAATTGAAGAAAGCCCTTCTCGGTTCGATAAGTTGGAAGAAATTTTTAGCAATCTAAGCACGGCTTTTGCTTCTGCTAAAACTATTGAAAAAACCCCCGTAAAAATAGGCAAGATTACTCAAGCCACTAAAAACAAGGGTGCAACTTCTAATAGTAACAAAGAAGATCTTAAGATGATTAGTATTCACCCGAATTTTGTTGAAGTTATAAGAGACCCTACGTACAAGAATGAATTCTTCAAACTTGTTCCTAGGAGCATTGTTATTGAAAATTTGTATGCTAAATCTTTGAAGAATTCTAAGTGTTTGATTGAGGAATTAGAAACTAAAGATGACAATACTTAGATCCTTCGCATTATGCCTAGCTAAGGGCGTAAAACGATAGCGCTTGTTGGGAGGCAACCCAATGAATAAAATTTATTTTTGTCTTTTTCTTTCTGTTCTTGAGTGTTTGCACAATTATGGTACTGTTATGATTGTGTTCTTTATGTTTTAATTAGTGTTTGTGCCAAGCAAAGCCTTTGGGATAGCTTTGGCGATAGTTGATTTGATCTTGTTGGAAAACAGAAACTTTTGCGTCCAGTAAAATAAATTTAGAAATTCACAGAAGTGACAAACAATTCTGATTTTTTTACAAAAGATTTATATACAAATTGACTCTGTTGTCCTAATTTTTAAGAATTTTTCTAGTTACAAAAGTATGAGAACAATTCATATCTTTGCATACTGTTCTATTTTTGACAGATTCTGTTTTCTTTGCATTGTGTGCTTATTTTGATGAATCTATGGTTTGTATTGGAGGTTATAAGCCATGGTAAAGTTAGAATACAGTAGATATGATGCAATAACAAAATTTGAATGGGTTTTCTACAGTACTTAAAGTAAAGATTGGTTTTCTTATACTAACGGATCTCACGAAGGTTTTGTTGAGTTTTGTGTGATTGAAGTTTTCAAGTTTTGGGTGAGATTACGATGGATGAAGGAATAAGGAGTAAGAAGAGCCTAAGCTTGGGGATGCCCCATGGCACCCCAAGCCGTTATCCAAAGAGAAGCAAGCAACTAAGCTTGGGGATGCCCGAGTGGCATCCCCTCTTTCTTCTAACGACCATCGGTATTTTACTTGGAGCTATATTTTTATTCGTCACATATCATGAGTTTTTCTTAGAGCGTCTTGTATGATATGAGTCTTTGCTTGTTTTGCTTTTTATTTTGTGTCATGAATCCTTGCTGGAAACACCTATTTGAGAGAGATGCTATGACTTGTTAGAATTGCTCTCTATGCTTCACTTAAATCTTTATGAGCTATGGAATTACTCTTGTGCTTCACTTATATCTTTTTTAGCACGGTGTGCTTTAGTATTTTTGAATAAATGCTCTCATGCTTCATTTAGATTTATTTGAGAATTAGTAATTTTTTTAGAAATTCTCTCTTGCTTCACTTAAATTATTTTGAGAGAAGAATTTTTTTTGCTCATGTTCTTCACTTAGATTTGTTTGAGCTATCAAAAGCAACAAATGAAATTAGTCCCAAAGTGATAGATATTCAAGAGGGATATAATAAAAAATTATATGATGATCATTGGACAAAATAAACTTGATTCCTTGTAATAGTTTTGCGATATGTTGATATAATATGTGAGTCATGTTGATGAGTAATTATGCTTTAGTAAGAATATTGGTGTTAAGGTTTGTGATTCCCTATGTAAGCACGAAAGTCAATAGTTATGCAATGAAATTACATCCTACTTGTGGTGCATTATTCGGTGTTAGTTATGCTTAATGCTCGCTTATGAGATTTTTTGTTTCTTGGTTGGATGCTTCTCAATCTTTTGCTAGCCTTCATTTACACTAAGTATGATCACTACTTGTGCATCCAAAATCCTTAAACCAGTTTTGCCATATGAGTCCACTATACCTACCTATATGCGGTATTTCCGTGCCGTTCTAAGCAAGTTTGTATGTGCCATCTCTAATTTCAAAATAAATTTCTCTTTTGTGTGCTCGTACCACTCATGAAACGGTAGGGGGTGGCTGATATTTTTCCATGCTAGATGTGTTATTCTCAAGATGAGTGTTTATTCACTTGTTATTACTACGGCAAAGGTATTAGGGATGGCCAGTCCCGAAATGAAAAATGAATTTACTTTATGTTGTCAAATAATAAATTCCTTGGAAAGTGTTGGTATGGACGACACCCGTGGATTCGGTTAGCCGTGGAATGTGAAACTATGGTGGAAAAATGAATAAAATTTATTTTCTGTTTGGGAACCGCCTATGATATATCTAGCATGGAAAGTATTGGGAACTACTCGATCGTTTTTGTTGACAGGAAAAGCATGCCACCCAAAATGTTTTATCTGTACTTTTTTTCTGCGAAGGGCCTTTACTCTGGCACCTCTACAAATCCCTACTTCCCTCTGCGAAGGGCCTTTCTTTTACTTATGCAATTTTTATTTTATTTTAAGTCTCCATCTTCTCTTATAAAGCACCAACTAAGGGGCACTATGATCGTATTTGAGCATTGGGTGTAGCTAATATGCGAGTGTGTTTCATGAATGGATCAATGATTGAGCATAATGGACTAGGGATAACTTGCTTTAGTGTTGATATTTTGAAAGACATGGTTGCTTGTTGATATGCTTGAGTATTGAAATCTTCATGTCAAAACTAGACTATTGCTTTGAATCATATAAAAGTCCAAATGTCCATGCTACAAAGAAAAGAATATGTGATGAACATGTTAGGCAGCATTCCACATCAAAAATTCTGTTTTTATCATTTACCTACTCGAGGACGAGCAGGAATTAAGCTTGGGGATGCTGATACGTCTCCAACGTATCTATAATTTTTTATTGTTCCATGCTATTATATTATCATTCTTGGATGTTTACAATCGTTTTATAGCAACTTTATATCATTTTTTGGGACTAACCTATTGACATAGTGCCCAGTGCCAGTTGCTGTTTTTTGCTTGTTTTTTACTTCGCAGGAAATCAATACCAAACGGAGTCCAAACACAACGAAACTTTTTGGTGATTTTTTCTGGACCAGAAGACACAAGTTGGGCCAAGAAAGTACCTGAGGGGGGCTCCGAGGGGAGCACAACCCACTAGGACGCTCCTAGGGGCCCAGGCACGCCCAGGTGGGTTGTGCCCACCTCGGCCGCCTCCCGCACTGCCTATTTGCTCTATAAATACCCCAATATTCCAGAAACCCTAGGGGAGTCGACGAAAATCAATTCCAGCCGCCGCAAGTTCCAGAAACCACAGATCCAATCTAGACACCATCACGGAGGGGTTCATCATCCTCATTGGCGCATCTCCGATGATGCGTGAGTAGTTCATTGTAGACCTACGGGTCCGTAGGTAGTAGCTAGATGGCTTCCTCTCTCTCTTTTGATTCTTAATACAATGGTCTCTTGGAGATCTATTTGATGTAACTCTTTTTGCGGTGTGTGTTTTGGGATCCGATGAACATTAAGTTTATGATCAGATCTATGTTTTTATCCATGAAAGTTATTTGAGTCTTTTGATCTCTTATATGCATGCTTACTTATAGTCTCGTATTTCTTCTTCGAATCTTTGGTTTAGTTAGGCCAACTAGATCGATTTTTTTTGCCATGGGAAGAGATGCTTTGTGATGGGTTCGATCTTACGGTGCTTGATCCCAGTGACAGAAGGGAAACCGACACGTATGTATCATTGCTATTAAGGATAACAAGATGGGGTCTATTTTTACATAAATAGATCTTGTCTACATCATGTCATCGTTCTTATTGCATTACTCCGTTTCTCCATGAACTTAATACACTAGATGCATGCTGGATAGCGGTCGATGTGTGGAGTAATAGTAATAGATGCAGGCTGGAGTCGGTCTACTAATCTTGAACGTGATGCCTATATAATGATCATTGCCTGGATATCGTCATAATTATTTGAAGTTCTATCAATTGCCCAACAGTAATTTGTTTACCCACCGTATGCTATTTTTCTCGAGAGAAGCCACTAGTGAAATCTACGGCCCCCGGGTCTAATTTCTCATCATATATTTTCAGATCTATTTTGCTATTTGTCTTTTTATTTATTTGCACCTTTTATTTTCAGATCTATATTTCTAAAAACCCAAAAATATTTTGCTGCACTTTATTTTATTCGTGATCTATTTATCCAATCTACTACAATTTATCTCCCGTCCACTTGCCAATTTCTGACACCGTTACCCGAAAGGGATTGCCAACCTCTTTAACACGTCGGGTTGCAAGTATTTGTTCTTTGTGTGCAGGTGCTGTTTACGTAGTGTTGCTTGGTTCTCCTACTGGTTCGATAATCTTGGTCTCATCACTGAGGGAAATACCTACCGTTGCTGTGCTGCATCATCCCTTGCTCTTTGGGGAAATACCGACGTAGTTCAAGCAAACATCAGAGCTCGAGGGCTACCGATTCGAATTGGAATCACCTACGAGCGGGAAATAGAGGGGCGGCCCAACACTGTACGATACCTTTTTTATCTTTCGTTTTCGGGTTTTCCATTGCTTATAGCCTGGGTTTTCTTCAGTTTTCTTCGGTTTTCCTTTTTTTTCCAATTTCTTTCTTTGGTTTACCTGTTTTTTGTTTTCTTTGTTCTTTTATTGGTTTGCTTCGCTTTTCCTTTTTTCCTTTCTAGTTTTCAATGGATTTTTCTTTCATTATTCTATTTTTTTCGCTTTTCAACACTTGTCTACTTTTCTCATACATAATGTACATTTTTGTATACATAAGGGACATTTTTCTTGCACATGTTTCACATATTTAATATACATGGTTAACATTTTTTATACATGTTTTAATTTATACGTTTTTTCATACACATTGTATATTTTTTGTATACATCAAGAACATTTTTTATACATGTTTAAATTTTTTAAACATGTGATTAATTTTTTCCTTTTATTTATTTTCATTTCTAGAATTGAAACATGACCTCAAAATTGACCGAAATCAATTTTTATATATTTTAAAAATTATTCCTAGTCATTATAGACCATTTGGAACCATTTTTCGTACAAATTTTGAAATGCGAATAGAAAAAATGTTGGTCATGTATTCATAAAATGTTAATCTTCTTCTTGGAAAAATTAACAAAGAATTTTAAAATATTTTAAAATGTGTACAGAAAATGCTGCCCAAGTATTAAAAAAGGTTGTATTTAAAAAATATTAATCAAGCATTTGAAAATATTAAACATGTATTAGAAAAGTGTTTTTTAAGCAAAGAAAATGAAAAATTCCTTTGCCAACATTGTTTCAAATTCCAAGATGCACCATTGTGCATAATGTGAGATCATTTGAACAAACTATGTTATAAATGTGTCTATAACATTAGTCATTTGGCTTGCAAGCCATGAATCTTCATACATGATAGCTAATTTATGAGAACACTTTCTTAAGGTATTTATTGTATTACAAGTTTGTTATTTTTTCGGATAACTAGTTCACATATAATGACACAATGCAAAGGTTTTCTATTTTTTTTTGTTTCCCTTAATTCTTTATGCCGATTTCAAAATGTAATCAAAACGGCGAGCACGACTGTTCGTAGCGAGGGGTGGAACCTAGCAAAACTCTTGGTATATCTCTGATGAAATAAGTAACACCCCCAGCAACGCACCATAGTGATCCCCCTCTAATAGTGGCCATGTCATCGTGATTACTATGCAGCTTGCCACTTGTCCAAAAATCAAAGCCATTTTCAAATCTAAAATAAAGTCAAATAAATTATTTCTTTGAGCAGTAAAACAAAAATGTTCACTAGATAGCAAATATTCCAGAATCACTCATAAAATATCACCAGTAATATTTGGGTTTATTAAATGACTCAAACAATATGAAACAGCACCAAATCAACAATATTTAATACATTTTAAATCATATTAAATTCAGATGAAGCCCAACTTTGCTCAAACGAATTTTTGGTGAATGCTAACATTGCACAGTAATAATTGGGTCAACTCTCATATTTTACAGAAGTGCACAAATGACCTAACTATTCCAAAACAGAAAAGAATAAAAGAAAAGGCAAAACAGAAATAAGAAGAATTAAAACGAGGCACTGTGCACTGGGCCTTAGTGCACAGTGCCCCGACCGCAGCCCAGCTGGCCCAGCCCGACGCGGTCGTCCTCCTCCTCCCGCGCTGTCGCGCGCAGACGCCGACACGACGACGGCCGCCGCATGCGTCGCCCATCCGCCGTCGCCTGCGCGCGGATAAGATCCCTGAGCCCCCTTGGCTCAAACCCTAGCCCCCACAAATCCCCTCCCCCTCACTCCCTCTCAGATCTCGCTCGACCGAGCGAGCTCGCCGCCGATGCCTCATCGCAGTCGTGACCACCGGCCGCCATTCGTCATTCCGTCGTGTCCCCGAGCTTCCCCTGCCTCGTCTACGTCGTCCACTTGCTACGGATGGAGCCGGAGAACCCCACGGCGACCGCCTCGAGCTCCCATCCCCGCCATGGCCACCGAGCTCGCCGTCGTCGATCTGCTACGCCTCTGCGCTCCTAAGCTGTCGACGAGCCATCCGTGCGCTCCTCGGTGAGCACCGCACGCCCCCCCCTCTCCCCTGCTCCTTTCAGTCCCCGTAGCCCAGCTAGCCGCCGTGGCCATAGGACGTCTCCGCCGCGCCGTTCGTCGTCGCCGTTTCGGTCGATGTTGAGCTCGACCGGGTTCGCAGCCGTGCTCCTCGACGCCGTAGGAAACCGTAGCGACCTCCAGTTCGTGCACCCGCCCTCTCTAGCGTCGTTTTCACTGTTGCCCGGAAGCCGCCGCCGCTGCAGCTCGTCGCCGGCGCCCTTACCGGCCTCCCCAGCTGCTACCGATGCCGCCACTCGACGCGGTTCGTTCACCGCATCCGAACGACGCCTCTCGGGCGTCAAATAGATGCCGGACGGCTGATTCCGAACCCCGCCGGCGATGCGCCGCCGTGAAACGGCCCGCCGGAGTTACTCCGGTCACCAGCGCCGGCGTGGGCTGACGAGGACGCCTGGGGCCCGCCTCCTGAGCCACTGACCATGGGCCCGTGGGGCCCAGTTGACTGGGTTGACCCAGTCAACTGCTGACTGGGCTGCCCAGTGAGACTGACGTGTGGGCCCCGCGATAATTAAGCGAATTAAAAAGAAAAAGAAAATGTAAATTAAAATATTTAGTCTAAATACTCACTGACTACTGGGGCCCACCCACTAACTAGCCTGTTTAGCTAAATTAACCCCTCTGTTAAAGTCACAGTCAATGACATGTGGGTCTCACTGGACCCACAGGTCAGGTTTGACCCTGTCAACCGCACTGTGGACTGCTGACATCAGCATTGCATCATGATGACATCACACCAGCACTGATTCGGATAATGTTGATTTGAATAAATAAATAAATAAATCCAAAAAATCATTTAATCTTTGAAAAATTAATAACTTTTAAACCGTAGCTCAGATCGAAAAAGTTAAAACATGAAACTTGCTCAGAACGACGAGATGAGTCTGATCGTGTCGTCTGTTTCTTTGTCGGAACCTCCTACGTAGAAGAACTCGTAACTCCGAACCCGTATCTGATGGATGGATAGTGACTAATCACCGGTAAATAAATCCCACGATAATCCTAAAATAACTACAATGACCTAGATGCATCTTTAGGCAACCCTGCACTGCATCATAGTCGTAGCATACCCTGTATTGCATCGTTGCTGTGTATTTATTTGTTTCCTCCCCCTCTTCTCTCTCGGTAGACCCCGACGTCGACGTAGCTCCTGAGGCAGACGCCGCTCCGGAGTACGACTACGTCCCCGAAGACCCTGCCCTTGCCGTCGAGCAGACAGGCAAGCACCCCCATTTTGAGCATTCCGATATCGCCCACTCTCTTCTCTCTTATGCTTGCATTAGAAGTTACTGCTGCTACTGTTGTCCTATATCTGCTGCATAGCCTGTTTACTTGAAACCTGTTGTTGATACTTTCCTGCTATCCTAAACTGTTTAGTATAGGATGGGTAGAGCCTTATCAGAGACCCACTTGTCCCGACTGCCCCGCTGGACTCTCAGAAGACCCGAGCAACGGGATCGAAGACCAGGCCCCGGCACCGCACGTCACTTCCCCCTTAGTTGCTCGACACTACTGGGTTATTATCGAGTGCCGAGGGTGATACCTCGTCAGCACTTCTGATGATAACCTTGTAGGTTAGTTAACCGGTCGTGGTAAGCGAGGGTGATTCCTCCTACACCACCCCCGATATCGACGCCGTCGTGCAATACCTCAAGAGTGGACCTCGAGGGTGATTCCTCCTTCGTTCACCTTGACGACAACATCGAGCGGGAATTCCATCGAGGGTGATTCCTCAGGGTTCCCCTTGGTGTCAGACACACAACTACCTTGGATACTGTGACTTGACATTGAACCATGATACTAAAGACGGGTCGGCCCTGAGGGGTACCCGCGCGAGCATGAATGCGAAGTGATGTGGAGTCGAGTTGACCTGAGAGGTGCCCGCGAGATAACTACGAGGCATGGCCGGGCATTCTTAGCCCTTGCCGCAAGTCCTCGAGACGGGGCGACGGGGTCACATCGATCGTGAGTCTCTGCTCGTTACCGCGCGCTCCTAAACCACTAAACGGTTTGGATATTTGACCCGAGGGGCCTCTGGCCTGATAGCACTAACCATCACGTGGGCATAGTATGGGCGTTCTGCGTCGTATACTTCAGCCGAAGCTTAATAGACGTCAGCGACTGAGCGGCGCGCGCTGGATTGGACTGGTTACGCAACCGTGCTTGTATTAAGGGGTTGCTAGGTCTGCTTCCGGCCGCCCACGCAACGCGCAGGAGTTCCCGGGGCGAAGGCCCAAGACCCCTGGGGGCATAGGTTTAGTCCGGCTTGCTGACCTCTCTGTTAAGTATTTGGTCGGGTTACGGCGTGTTGCTTAGCCGAGGCCGGGCATGACCCAGAAAAGTGTGTCCGGCCGGAGTTAACCGAGCGTGGTGAGTAAGTTGGTGCACCCCTGCAGGGAAGAACTAATCTATCGATAGCCTGTCCTACGGTAACGGACACTCGGAGTTGTATCCCGATCGGTACAACTAGAACTTGAGATGAGAATTGGATAGTACGGCTCTGGGATTGCTTTCTTGTAGGGAGTCGAGAAAGAATCTCTGGCCGAGGTTGATGACACTGCTATACTTTACATTATGTTATTCTGCTTTCTTCTTATGCTGCAAGACTGATGAAGATGCTTGAAGATGCTAGTCTTCGATAGGACTAGGCTTTCCCCCTCTATTCTGGCATTTCTGCAGCCCAGTCCACATATACAGCCCTCCTTTGAAAATGTTGCGTATGTAGTGTAGATCCTTCCTTGCTGAGTACTTCGGATGAGTACTCACGTTTGCTTTACTTTCTTTTTCCCCCCATATCCAATTGATGCCTCCAGACGACGGAGCCTCTGAGCCAGACGCCCCCGTCGACGACCACTACTACTACCATCCCGGAGAGTACTACTACTACGAGGAGCCGACCGACGACCAGGAGTAGGATTCGCAGGATCCAGGGTAGGAGGCCCACGCCTTTCGATCGTAGTATTTTATTTTGCCCCGCCTCTGTGAAGGCCTATCTCTCTGTTCTGTAATATATCTGTACCCAGATATCTGATGCTTCCGCTGACACTTGTATGCCATCGAGCTATGTATTCGAGCCCTCGAGGCCCTAGCTTGTAATATAAATCTTGTATGACTTTATTTATGTTTTAGAGTTGTGTTGTGATATCTTCAAGTGAGTCCTTAGACTTGATCGTGTGCATTTGCGTGTATGATTAGTGCACGATTAAGCCGGGGTCGTCACAAAATAGATACATGTTTACCTAAAAATGAATTTTGGAAAACATAATGAGCAAACTATGATGTAGCTGCAGTTCAAATTTGACTCGGTTCCTACTAATTCGATAGAAATTTGTCAATTTTTAGCAGAGGTAGATGGGAAGCTGTTTTCATGGAACCATTTGGTTAATTGTAGATGAAACGTAGTCTAATATTTTTGAAAAATGTTGTGGTCCAATTTTACAACAAAGATTTGCTAGGTTCTTCACAAAAAACTCATTTTGGGCACTCAGAAAATGAAAAGTGCTTTTTTTGTGCAAAGAAAATGAAACTTTCTTTGGCAACATTGTTTCCCATTCCAAGATGCACCCTTGTGCACAATATGAGATCATTTGAACAAATTTTGTCATGAATGTGTCCATAACATTGGTCATTTGAATTTAAGCTATGAATCTTTATACATGATAGCTCATTTCTGGGAACAATTTTTAAAGGTATTTGCCCTATTACAAGTTTGTTATTTTTCCTAGAAACTAGGTCACATATAATGACACTACACAAATGTTTTCCATTTTTGATTTTTTTAATTCTTTATGCCGATTTTAAAATGCGGTCAAAACGGCGGGCACATCCGTTTGTAGCTAGGGGTGGAATCTTGTAAAACTCTTTGTGCATCTCTGATGAAATAGATACATGTGTACTTAAAAATGATTTTTGAAAAAAATAATGAGCAAACTATGAGGCAACTGTAGTTCAAATTTGACCCGGTTCATGCAAATTCGACAGAATTTTGTCAATTTGATAGGAAGTCAATGGAAAGCTTTTAACACACAATCATTTGGTTAATTTGACATAAAATATGGTATAATATTTTTAAAAATTAGAGTGGTTTCATTTTTGCAAAAAAAATTGATAGGTGCTTTACATTGGTGAAAAAATACATGAGAAACAAAAGGAAAAACACAATTACATAAGTTAGCTGTCATTGGTGGAAACGTTTGTGGCATGGATCGATGACGTGGCACACATCCATCCATCCATCGCATATCCATCCATCCACACCCACCACCCGTGCTGTCTTGGTCGATGCAGAGAGAGAGAGAGAGAGAGAGAGAGATACTCTCCTCCCTCCCCTTCCAGATCGCCGCCGCCACCTCCCTCCCACCTCCTCGCTCTCTCCATCCCCATCAGCTCCACCGGCGAGCCCCTCTGCCACCCGCGCTCGCACGGCCTCCGGCCCCGCTGCGCTCCTCACTGGCCCTCCTCCCGATGGCCGACGAGCCTCCCACGCCCCAGCTCCCTGCTCCGCCTCGACCGGAAGGCGCGCCGTCATGACCGCGGCCAGCCCAAGCTCGGGCCTCCCGCTCCGTCTGTGCCCGCGACTTCCTCCCCGACGCCCTGCTCTTCTACGGGCCGAGATCCTTGCCGGCGGCCTCCGTCTTGTGCTCGAGCCGCCCTCCGCGCCCCCCCTTCCCCTCGCCTAGCTCCTGCCGCCTGCCGTCTCCGACCTTGCGGCCTCCCGTTGATCTGCTACGCGAACACGGCGGCAAGCTCTTCCAGGACGGTTCATCTCCCTCCAGCTCCTGGCTAGGGTTCGCCGGATCTGGCAGTCTATCTCTCTCTTCCCCACTCTCTCTCTGTCATGATTTCTCTATCTGAATCTCTCTCTCTCTTTCTTTGCAGGCACCTATGGAAGCGATGATGGATCCTTACAGGAGACGAGGACGCGTGGACTAATCAGGTGGTGGCCGCCAAGGCAGGTCAGGGAGGACGGCCACCCGGAGTTCGTCGGGGACCTCTTTCTCTTCGACGAGGCGCGTCCAGCTACCGAACGAGGTGCTGCTATGTTCATGCTAAGAGATCCTCCTCCACACCTCATGATAGATGCTTATTTCTTCAAGTTTTGTTTTTCTGGTGTGTTTAGATGATTCTCATGATGTAGTTGTTGCTGTTTTTCTGTCTTGGGGTGTGATTGTTCTGATCGCCTACTTCAACAGCGGCTCAGGTTTGTGTGCCTCAAGCTCTCAGCGTGGACTAACTGTTTATGTTTGTTTGACTGGGGTGTGTAGATTGCAAAACATGTCAAGTAACATGTAGATGCTCTTTTTTCTTGTTCCCTGCTCTATTTTGTTTCAATTTGATATTTGTCTGGACATCAACTCAAGTTTTGAATTTTGAGGGTAGGGAGGCTAGTAACATCATGGATTTTTTTGATGATAGTGAGTGTGCAGTAGGATTATATTGTACCTGTCGTTTATAGATATTTTTTTTAGTTACAACTCAATACTGAATTCTACGGTAGGGGTTCTTGTATCATCAACGGCTTGTTTCTCTAAGTGTAGGAGTTAACCTCGTTGGTTAGGTAGACTGCAGTTGTACTCAAGTAAAGATGAGATGATGCCCATGCAAGCTAGCAGTCGATTAGTTAATTAGCAATACATGCATGCAGATTAGATTAGAGAGTGTTCCTTGCAGTCTCTACAAGGAATTTGTATGTCTCAACTGCACGCGTTGCAGTGGAGTCCAGAAAAGAATCGGTGCCACTAACAAGATTGCTCCTCTGTTGTATTAATTAGTTTGATGGCTCCATGCTTCATTATTATTAGTTACTTCATACAGCAGCGGTCGCCTGACCCCTACAGACCATGCGGCCGCCTCAATGCAGACGGCAGGGAAGCGACTGACGGAGGATCTCACCATGGCCAGCTTCACAAAGCTCTCTCGAGTCTACAGCAGCGGTCGCCAACCTCGCCTTGAGCTGCTGTATACTTTGTTTGCCCCTGCTATCTTCTTCCTATTCTGTGGCATTATGGAAACATGCTATTGGTTTTTGCATGTTTACTTCCCAATTGTTTGCAGCTATTGCTTAACTAGAATTTCTAGAACAGGATGACTGAAATCATTATTATTTATTTATTTGTGCTCTGCAACAGGAAATGGAATACTTATTCTGCAATAATAGATTCTAATATTTATGTGTAGTGTATGTGTGGCTTAGGACCTGGAACTCGTCATTTGCCGTGCCATCTGGTTAAGGGATACTTATTCATTTTGAATGATTATACAATGCAACTTTTCTGTTTGTTGTTAGAATATTGTGCCATATAAGTTTGTCTTGGTTTCTTGGATGCATCTAGATAAAATTGAGTTTGCACGAAGTGCTATCTGTATGAGCTTTGAAAACTGTTTATGTTGACATGATTATCTTTATACGTTGGCTTGAATCTGTTAACCTTGTGAGGAGTTGGTACTAGTTGATAATGGTCGTGTGCAGGAGAAATTATGCTGCTGCTACTGTGTTAATTCCATTTCAATGTTGGCATTAAAAGAATCTAGTTAAGTGACTTAACATGTGTATTCATCTAGTTGTCAGTGCCGAGTTGTTTATTCCTGTTATCTATAACTGTTAATGTGTGCTGGTTTAGTTGCTCGTGTTCTTCCATTTTTGCTATATTAATATCTTATGTTGCTCCAGCTTTGTTAAGTTGTTTTGTGCGAGCAGTAAAAAAAGATGGACCTGTGTTGTTCCATTGCTAAGTGGAACTGTTATTGTTTGCACGTGTCAACTAACTGGACATTTTTATATGGCCTCTAATTTCTTCCTGTCATAACTTATAATTTTGGTTGAGTGAAATTGTGTATTGCGCACTCCAAAATTTCAAACAAATTTTTTAATTTTAAATGGTCATGTTTGGTATGCCTTCTAATGTCTTCATCTTGTAATGTGGTTGCATGTACATTAAGAGTACGAGGTGCGTGGATGACTAGCAGCTTCTAAGGATGGATCCAATGGTGGTGTTGACGTCCATGTAGAACAGCTCAAGAAGCTTCACTTCAAGAAGGAACAAAATATTCCTGTGATGTGATGGGTGTTTGTTATGTTATGTTAGGTTGTAAGTTGATGAAATATTGACTATTGCTAGCTATTATGTGCCATATTAATTTGCTGTGAGTTATGTACTGTAATGTGAATATCTTCTCGCTGGATAGAAGATGAGTTGAAACAGGCCATGACTACTAATTAGCCAACAAAATTGGGTAGATTAATGAAAACTAGTTTTAAGAAAAATTGGCAAGCAGAATTCCCATGGCCCAATAATGTTTGGTTAAAAAAAAACAGCCCAGTCGAAAACAGATCTTCCAAAGTAATAAATGGGCCGTATTTATGGGCTTGGTCTGTTGGGCCACTAAGAATGCCATGTCAGATTATGTGTGGTGTCCATGTCATTTTTTCTTGCCATGTCACCTCATGCCACGTGGATGGTGCCATGTCAGCTCAGCCACATCATATCATACGTGGATGAGGCTCATGAGTAATGACCATTTTTTGGGTCAATAGATTCTGTTTAAAGTAGAAAGTAAAGAACGAGAGAGTTTGAATGAAAGATGATCCATCAGTCTTTATTGATGATAAAAATTGGGTATTTATACTCAGGCGGAAGTACACATAGTGCTTGGCGGTCAAGTAAACACATAGTTACTTGAGAGCCAACGAATTACATAGTTGCCTTGAGAGCCAATGAAGTACACGGTTGCTTGAGAACCAAGCAACCTATCTAACAATTAACTTAATCCTAATTACCTTAATTAATAAGCAACTATTCTATTCTTAACACTCCACCTATCTAACAATTAACTTAATCCTAATTACCTTAATTAATAAGCAACTATTCTATTCTTAACACTCCCCCTTGTACAACGACTCTTCTTGGGTATATCCATCATCTTGACAAATTCTTTGAATAATCTTGAATGTCTCCTCCAAAAACCCTGTGGGAAAAATATGAGGAGAATAGTGCAGATATGTTGCTAAAACTCCTTTAAACCCAGTGGGAAAAATAATAAGGAGAAAATGATGCAACATATAATGATTATTGTCTCTTGATAACTCATATGAGAAAAACCTTTGAAGAAGGAGAAAACTCATTGGTGAGTTTAGAGAACAATTAATATGTCTTGAGTACTTTCTTTAAAAAAAACTCAATAGGGAAAATAGAAAGTATGACATATGATCTTTGAGAAGATATTGCCTCATTAAAAACCATTATGAGAAACTTTGAGAGAAAACTCATAAGGGAAAAGAGTGTGATCTTATATGCCATTGAAAACTCCTTTAAAACCCAGTGGGAAAAATATAAGGAGAAAATGATATGACATATACAGGCACTTGTGTTCATATTGTCTCATTAAAAACCTTTTATGAGAAATCATTAGGGAAAAACTCATGAAGGGAAAAAGAGTACAATATATGCAATCTGATGATTGTAAACAGGTTATAGTTTGGGAGATTACTCCCCCTGAACTTTGGAAATCTGGAGGATGTCTCATACCAATTTCATTGACATGATCATGACATTGTGAATAATCTATTGGATTTTCACAGTATTTTGTTTGATATTGCTTCCTCACTTTCTATAATTTGTGAGGATAAGTAATTTTTGAGCAATGTGCTTTAAGATATTGCTCTTCATATAACCTGTAGGTATTGAGTAACACAAGTGGTAGCGTCTTGATAAATCAAGTTATGTGATTCTGATGAATCTCAAACACATGATTTTGACTGTGGTTAATCATTCTGCTAAGCCGTGCATATTTTGCAATGCTTTTAGATAAAGAAATTATGTCAGAATGATAACTAGAAATAGCCATTAAAGCCCTTTTAGATGACTTCCCTATGAAGGCTATTCCCGCAAATTCAGTCGTTGATATGGCATTGTTGGGATCAAAGAAAGAGCCAATATTATTATATCATATCATGGTCATATCTTGTATTTCCTGATGGAAATTGTAACACCCCTATGTAATAGCCACCATGATCAGCTGTTAATAATGCCAAGTCATATCATATGCAGTGATTAAACATAGTGGTTAACCAAAGTAAATCAACTCCATTTTTAAAAATCAACTTAAATTCATAAGTGAAATATAAGGTTGATCAAACACTGCTGGAAAAATGTTCATTTAATGGTAAATAATCCAGAAACCTTTCTAAAATCAACATCAAAATGTTTGGAGTTGGATAAATGACTCAAACAAGTTGGAACAGACCCAAAAACAGGATATTTGATATATTTAAAATCATATTAAATTCAAACAAACTTCAAATCAGTCCAAACCACTTTTTGGTGAGAGATAATATTGCATTGCAATATTTGGGTCAACTCTCACATTTTACAAAAGTGCTAAAGTGTGCTAGCTATTTTGGAACAGAAAAGAATAAAGAAAAAGGTAAAACAAAAACAGAAAAAAAATACAACGAGGCACTGTGCACTGGGCCTAAGTGCACAGTGCCCCGACAGCCGGCCCATCTGGCCCAGTCTCTCTCTCTCCTTCGCGCTGTCGCCTTCTCCCTGGCCGAGCGCGCGCTCGCCGCTCCGGCGCCGACACCCCGACGCCGCAGGCCAGGCGAGAGGATAAGGAGGAGCTTCCTCTGCCTCCTCTCCGTCCCTATCCACTTCCCCCTCGCTCGCTTGCCCTCTCCCTCCTTCCTCCTCCTCCAGATCCACCGAAACCGAGCGCCTCCGTCGCCGTGGCCTTGCCGTAGACGCGGCCACCGTCGTCCCCGAGCTCAGCCAACACGCCTGCGAGCTCCGCCGTCCTCGACTCCTTCGACTCCGACCGCGAGTGGAGGCGGGGAGGCCCTGATGAAGCCGGAGTACTCCGCCCCCTTTCTTCTCTGACGCCGGCGAGCCCCGACGATTCGCCGACGTTCTGCACTCCTAAGCTTCCAACGGCTTTACGTAGCCTCTCGGTGAGCAGCCCCTCATCCTTCCCCCGCGCTCCCCTAGCCTTCTGCGCCTCCGTAGCCGCCGCGCCATGGCCGCCCGAACCGCGCTCCGCCGTTGAGCTCGAGGCCGTTGCAGCAGTGGCCGTCACGACCCACCGGGCTCGCCGTCGCGTTCGTGGCGTCAAGTAGATGCCGAAGGAGTAGAGCGCAGCCCGTTTTGACCTCTGCATCACCACGTGCGAGTCCGCCGGGTTTCGGCTTCCGCCAAACCTCAACGCCGGCGTGATTCCGGCCATCCCCTGGTCCGGCAAGTGCCACCACTCGACGCGCGAGTTCACTGGCTTTCGAACGCACCCAACCGCAGCTCGAACCGAGCCCTGTGGGCGATTTCCGAGCACTCCGGCGATCTTCCGCCGCGGAATCGGTCGCCGGCGCAACTCCGGCGCCGGCCGCCGACGTGGCCGCCACGTGGGTCGCCCTGGGTCACTGACCCGTGGGCCCCAGGGGCCCGACCGGCCAGCTGACCGGTCAGCCCTGCTGACTGGACCGGCCCAGTCGCTGACACGTGGGCCCCACCTCCCTGTTAATCTAATTAAAACGTTTTAGAAATAAAAATAAACTAATTACCCTAATGAGTCTATGACATGTGGGACCAGAAGCCTAATTAGCTAATTAGATTAGTTTAACTCACTGTTTAGGTAAACAGAGGCTAACATGTGGGTCCCACTGGACCCACATGTCATATTTGACTTAGTCAGCCGACTGTTGACTTGCTGACGTCAGCAGCGCGTCATGCTGACGTCATAATTCCTTTTCTGATAAATAAAATAATTCCAGAAATTCAAATAATCTTTAAAAATTAATAACTTTTAAACCGTAGCTCGGATCGAAAAAGTTAAAACATGAAAGTTGCTCAGAACGACGAGACGAGTCTGATCGTGCCGTCTGTTTCTCCATCGGAACCTCCTACGTAGAAGAACTCGTAACTCCGGACCCGAACCCGGCAGATGAATAGTGCACACACGTCGGATATTAAATCCCAGAATAATTCTAAAAATAACTAAAATGACTTAGATGCATAATTAGGCAACCCTGCACTGCATCATAGCATCACACGCACCGTATTGCATCTGTTTGCATTATGTTTACCTGTTTCTTCCCCCTCTTCTCTCTCGGTAGCCCCCGACGTTGACGTAGCTCCCGAGGCAGACGCCGCACAGGAGTACGACTACGTCCCCGACGATACTACTGAAGACCTTGCCCTTGCCCCCGAGCAAACAGGCAAGCACCCCCATTTTGAGCATGCCTATATCACCTACTCTTTTCTCTCTTATGCTTGCATTAGAACTGCTACTGCTACTGTTTTCCTATATCTGCTGCATAGCCTGATTATTGTACCCTGCTTTGTTACCTTACTGGTTATCCTAGACTGATTATTATAGGCTGGGTAGAGACACGACAGAGACCTCCACTTGATCCCGACTGCCCTGCTGGATATCAGAAGACCCGATCATCGGGATTGAGGACCAGACCCTGGCACCGCACATCACTATCCCTTAGTTGCCGACACTGCTGGGTTACCGTCGAGTGCCGAGGGTGATACCTCGTTAGCACTTCTGATGTTAACCTTGTAGGTTAGTTACTCGGTCGTGGTAAGCGAGGGTGATTCCTCCTACACCACCCCCGATAACGACATCGTCGCGCAACCTCTCAAGTGTGGACCTCGAGGGTGATTCCTCCTTCGTTCACCTTGATGATAACATCGAGCGGGAATTCCATCGAGGGTGATTCCTCATGGTTCCCTTCGGTGTCCGACACACAGTTACCTTGGATATTATGACTTGACTATGAACCACGATACTAAAGACGGGTCGGCCCTGAGGGGTACCCGCGCGAGCTTAACGCGAAGTGATGTGGAGTCGGGTTGACCTGGATGGTGCCCGCGAGATAACTACGAGGCGTGGCCGGGCATTCTTAGCCCTTGCCGCAAGTCCTCGTGACGGGGCGACGGGGTCACATCGATCGTGAGTCTCTGCTCGTTTCCGCGCGCTCCTAATCCACTACGGTTTGGATATTTGATCCGAGGGGCCTCTGGCCCGATAGCACTAACCATCACGTGGGCATAGTATGGGCGTTCTGCGTCGTATACTTCAGCCGAAGCTTAATGGACGTCAGCGACTGAGCGGCGCGCGCTGGATTGGACTGGTTACGCAACCGCGCTTGTATTAAGGGGTTGCTAGGTCTGCTTCCGGCCGCCCACGCAACGCGCAGGAGTTCCCGGGGCGATGGCCCAAGACCCCTGGGGGCATAGGTTAGTCCGGCGTGCTGGCCTCTCTGTTTAGTATTTGGTCGGGTTGCGGCGTGTTGCTTAGCCGAGGCCGGGCATGACCCAGAAAAGTGTGTCCGGCCGGAGTTAAGCGAGCGTGGTGGGTAAGTTGGTGCACCCCTGCAGGGAAGAAACTTCTATCGATAGCCTGTCCTACGGTAACGGACACTCGGAGTTGTATCCCGATCGGTACAACTAGAACATGTGATGAGAATTGGATAGTACGGCTCTGGGATTGCTTTCTCGCAGGGAGTCGAGAAAGGATCTCAGGTCGAGGTTGATGATATTACTACTACTACTTTACATTATGTTCATCTGCTCTCTCCTGATGCTGCAAGACTGTCGAAGATTGTTGAAGATGCTAGTCTTCGATAGGACTAGGCTTTCCCCCTCTACTCTGGCATTTTTGCAGCCCAGTCCACATATACGGCCATTCCTTTGACAATGATGCATATGTAGTGTAGATCCTTGCTTGCTGAGTACTTCGGATGAGTACTCACGTTTGCTTTATTTTCTTTTTCCCCCATTTTCCATTTGATGCCACCAGACGACGGAGCCCCTGAGCCAGAAGCCCCAGCCGACGACCAGTACTACTATCCGCCTGGCGAGTACTACTACTACGAGGAGCCGTTCGACGACCAGGAGTAGGATCGGAGGGTCCAGGGCAGGAGGCCTACGCCTTTCGATCGTAGTTTTTATTTTTACCCCGCCTCTGTGAAGGCTTATCTCTCTCTCTGTAATATATCTGTACTCAGATATCTAATGCTTCCGCTGACGCTTGTATGCCATCGAGCTTGTATTCGAGCCCTCGAGGCCCTGGCTTGTAATATTAAGCTTGTATGACTTTATTTTATGTTTTAGAGTTGTGTTGTGATATCTTCAAGTGAGTCCTTAGGCTTGATCGTGTGCATTTGCGTGTATGATTAGTGCACGATTAAGCCGGGGTCGTCACAGGTTGGTATCAGAGCCGACTGCCTCTAGGAATCCCCCTTCCCAATTCCTTGGCCGAAGTTGAGTCTAGTGGTCAAAAATTGTTTTACTAACTTGGCTGTGTGGCTTACGGGCCCACGTCGCCAACTGGGTGGTATTAGGATCTTTTATTCCTCGTCTTTACTCTGGGATTCTAATCTCTCATCTATTCGGGTTTAATAAAATTTACTAACACCGACATTTAGGTTCTCGTTAATTCTATCCACCCGGAGAGCTGGATTCAGTGCGATTTCCCTGTCTTTGATCTGATTAGTCTGATAATCATTTTCCTTTCCATTGTTTTGTTTAACCTTTCCTTCCGAGATTGGTTATATTTCTCATTGTCTTATGACAACCCTGAACCTTTCTGTTTCAGATGGATCGGCTATTTCCACCGCGGCCTACGACCCAGCTTGTGCTTCGCACTTGGGCTCGTGATGCCCCTGGATTTCCAGCTGTTCTGATCGCCCTCCTGAGTAGACTGGGTTACCGCTGGTATCCCGAGTACATGGTCTATGAGGTTTATCGCGAATTCAACCAGGAACAGTACTATGCTGAAGTTCGGATTTATGATCAGCAGAACAACTCAGACACCGAGCTACACCTTTTTCATGGATTAGGCGTGACGATTGAGATGGCAGTACATGATGCCGCCTACTCTGCTGTCGCACGTCTCCGAGGAGAGCACAGTGGTAACTTGGATGATACTGTGTTTCGGTACATTCCGTATGCACCTGTTGGAGATGCTACTGGATTTTACACAGCTATCTGTGCCCCGTACGAGTCTCGACGCTACGACCCGCAGGTTCTGATTCAGTGCACTCAGGCTTTGGATCGCACTGTTCGTGCACTTGCTGTTGAGTTGTTTGCCACTCGAGCACGCTACTACGAGGCTATGACACAGTTGCTACCAGCTGTTCGTGCAGGGATGCATCCGGAGTACATTCTTTACCCGAGCAGGACTGAGATGCCATCAGGGATCGTCTGGCCTGCTGTGGGAGGTCACACGCCTGCACGTGGACCTCTTCTTTCTTCTCGAGACCGGGTTCTGCATCAGAGTGCCCATGGAGCGCAGGATCCTTCTGCGACGAACGTCCATCGTCCGCACTTGCAGTTACCCCGTTTCAGTGGTTTTCTCCGACGTTGATGTAGCCTTTGCTATGTCCCGTTGTGTACTTCCTTACCGCGTGCCTGCGCGCCGCCTAGCTTTTCAATTTGCGCCGTTATGCTGCCCGAATGTAACCGACTATGTATGGATCTGTACGTCTTAATGACTACTTCTAGCATCTATTGCACTCTTTCAATAATGTCGAGTTACCTCATGTTTATTGTTAAACACTTGCATAAGCTATCGCTGAAATACCCCTGTTGGAATAGCAGGATGGCTGACAACAACCCGCCACCGCCGCCACCACCTGATTACATGGCAGCGATGATGCAACAGTTTGAACTCAACCGCCAGTTTATGACGGGGATTATGCAGCAATTCCCTCGTCCTGATGCTAATCAGCAGCAACCATCCATTACCTTACCAGAGTTCATGAGGCTCAGTCCATCGTTTTTCCGCAACACAGTCAACCCACTGGATGCAGATGACTGGCTGCGTGATATCTCTCATGAGATGGAGTCTGCTAGTGTCGCCGAAATTAACTATGTCACTTTTGCGACATATCTTCTTAAGGGTCCCGCAGCCCAATGGTGGGCCACTTACCGACAGACCCTGCCACCTGGTAATGTCGTCACTTGGGCAGAATTCAAGATTGCATTCCGTGCCCGCTACATTCCTCAAGCTGTCATAGCTCGGAAGAAGGCCGAGTTCCGTAGCCTTGTTCAGGGCAACAAGACTGTGGAAGTATATCAGCGCGAGTTTCTTGACTTATCTCGCTACGCTGAAGAGGACATTCCTACGGATGAGCGAAGACAGGAGAAGTTTCGTGAAGGACTGCATCATGACATACAGTTGGCACTTCTCGTCCAGGATTATCCTGATTTCGCCACCTTGGTGAATAAAGCTATCATGGTTGAAACTGGACTGAAGAAGCATAAAGAAGCGTCAAGACGCACCCGTGAGTCGGGCTCATCTTCGGGCTCGTCTTCCCAGAAGCGTCGCATCTGGTTCCCTCAAGGCATGTTTCGTTCAGCAGCACCTGCACACAGGCCCTCTTATGCTGCTCCACGTCTGCCTCCTCCACCACCGAGGCAGCCCCTGTCAGCTCCAGCACCTCGAGCTCCAGCACCCCGTCCTGACAGCGGACTATGCTTCAAGTGTGGCAAGCCAGGTCACCGTGCTAGAGATTGTGCTCAGAATCAGAATCAACTGGCTCTTCCTTCTGCTGGCCGTGGTATTCCTCAACAGCGCAACTTTAATGCCAGACCTTCTTATGGTCGTGGGCAGAGCTATCACGTCAACATGTCTGAAGCTCCGGATCAACCAGATACAGTGATGGGTACACTTTTTGTTAATTCAGTACCAGCATCCGTTTTATTTGATTCAGGTGCATCGCATTCATTCATGTCAGAACAATTTGCACTCTTGCATGATGTTAAGTGCGAAACGCTACAACATCCGATAATAATAAACACTCCCGCGGGACGATGCCGGACTTCCATATTCAGCCCCTGAGTTACTATTGAGGTTGAAGGGTTGCATTTTGATGCAAACCCCATTATCCTGCAATCTTCAAAGATTGACCTTATACTGGGAATGGATTGGTTGAAGGCTCACTACGCCTCAATCAATTGTGCCACTAAAGTTGTACACCTCTTGCACTCATCAAATGAGATGGTGAACTATCAAGCTCACCTTACCCGGAACGCTGAGGCTCAAATTTATGCCTTGAACGCGTTGAATGCTTCTCCACTTGATGGGATCGAGAATATCCCAGTGGTCTGTGACTTCCCAGATGTTTTTCCAGAAGAACTTCCAGGAATACCCCCTGCTAGAGCTGTCGAGTTCGTCATCGACTTGAAGCCTGGCACCACTCCTATTGCGAAGCGTCCCTACAAGATGCCTCCGCACCACCTCATCGAGCTTAAGGAGGAAATTGATAAATCCTTAAGGAAGGGTTTCATTCGCCCCAGTTCCTCTGCATGGGGAGCACCGTCTCTTTTCGTCAAGAAGAAAGATGGAACGAATAGGTTGGTCCAAGATTATCGTCCTATCAACCAGGCAACCATTCAGAATAAATATCCACTTCCCCGGATCAACGATTTATATGATCAACTCGCTGGATCTTCGGTGTTTTCTAAACTCGACTTGAGGTTGGGTTATCACCAGATCCGTGTTCGCGAAGAGGATATTCCGAAGACTGCATTCGTTACTCGTTATGGCTCTTACGAGTACACAGTCATGTCGTTTGGTTTAACAAACGCTCCAGCTACATTCTCCCGCCTAATGAATTACATATTCATGGATTACCTCGACAAATTCTTCGTGGTATATCTGGATGATATTCTGGTTTATTCGAAGAACAAAGAAGAACATGCTGAGCACCTTCGACTAGTTCTGGAGAGACTTCGAGAGCACCAGTTATATGCCAAGTTCTCTAAATGCGAATTCTGGCTTCCTGAAGTGACCTACCTTGGACATGTGATTTCCAAGGACGGTATTGCCGTTAACCCGGAGCGTGTTCAGGCTATCCTTGACTGGACTCCTCCGAAGAATGCCAAGCAGGTCCGAAGCTTTCTCGGTCTAGCCAGCTATTGTCGCCGATTCGTCGAGAACTTCTCCAAGATCGCCAAGCCCCTGACTAATCTGCTCCACAAAGGCATTAAGTTTGAGTGGACAGACAAGTGTCAGGAAAGTTTCCAAACCCTCAAGGACAAGCTCACTTCTGCTCCAGTGCTTGCTCCTCCTGATTCTCGCAAGGACTTTGTCATATATTGCGACGCCTCTCGTCAGGGATTAGGCTGCGTCCTAATGCAAGAGCGGAGAGTAATTGCATATGCTTCACGTCAATTGCGTCCACATGAAGAGAATTATCCAGTGCATGATCTTGAACTTGCAGCAGTGATGTATGCATTGAAGTTATGGCGACACTACCTTCTGGGTAATCGGTGTGAAATTTATACCGATCACCAAAGTCTGAAATACTTATTCACTCAACCGGATCTTAATCTCCGACAACAACGATGGTTAGAAGCTATTGCGGATTATGACTGCGGTATTTCTTATACCCCGGGCAAAGCTAATGTAATGGCCGATGCCCTGAGTCGCAAGTCATATTGCAACAACCTCATGGTTAGGCAAACTCAACCTCGTCTTCACGCAGAACTGACTCAACTGAATCTGCGAATTCTTCCCCAGGGTTCTCTTAATAACCTTGTGGTACAGCCAGACCTTCTGAAGGCTGTTAAAGAAGCGCAAGCCAAAGATGCTGAAATTGACTTGATGAAGAAGGAGCTTCACCTTGCTAAGTATCGGGATTTCTCAGTTGCTGAAGATGGTACATTATATTTCAGAGACCGCATCGTAGTACCTCGCTTCGAGCTGATGACTGACAAAGTCATGAAGGAGGCCCATGATACACCGCTGTCTATCCATCCGGGTAGTACCAAAATGTATCGAGATCTTCGTCAAAGGTACTGGTGGTCTAGGATGAAGCAGGATATTGCTCGTTATGTTGCCGAGTGTGACGTTTGTCGTCGCGTGAAGGCAGAACATCAGAAACCTGCTGGAATTCTGCAACCGCTCCCTATTCCTCTATGGAAGTGGGATAAAGTGCAAATGGACTTCATTACTGGTCTTCCCAAGTCTCAGAAGGGTCACGATGCCATTCTTGTCGTCGTCGACCAACTTTCCAAGGTTGCACACTTTCTGCCAGTTAAGGAGACTATTACTGCTAGTCAGTTAGCAGAGCTATATATCTCCAGAATTGTTTCACTCCATGGTATTCCCAAGGAAATCAGTTCAGACCGTGGCAGCATTTTCACTGGCCATTTCTGGGAAAGTTTCCAGAAAGCAATGGGAACTCATATTACCTGGAGTTCAGCTTATCATCCCCAATCTCAAGGCCAAGTTGAGCGCGTTAATCAAGTGCTTGAAGACATGCTTCGAGCCTGTGTTATATCCTTCGGTAAGAAATGGGAGGAATCTCTCCCGTATGCCGAGTTCTCTTATAACAACAGTTATCAAGCCAGCTTAAAAATGGCCCCATTTGAGGTTCTTTATGGACGTAAATGTCGAACCCCTCTGAATTGGTCAGAAACTGGGGAACGACCTCTTGTTGGACCGGACATTATTCAGCATGCCGAAGAACAAGTCCGAATTGTACGGGAGAACCTCAGGCTAGACGGGGACAGGTGGCATATAAATTGGAGTTGCCACCGCAATTCTCCCATATTCATGATGTCTTCCACGTGTCGCAACTCCGTAAGTGCTTCAAGGAATCCCCGCATCGTGCAGTGGATCATGAGATGCTCGAGCTACAAGATGATCTTTCCTATAAGGAGCATCCGATCCGCATCCTCGACGAAGCTGAGCGTCGTACTCGTCAGAAGACGACCAAGTTCCTAAAAGTGCAATGGTCGAATCATACTGAAGATGAAGCCACTTGGGAACGCGAGGATCATCTTCGGGAAGAATATCCCGGACTCTTTTCTTCTACCTCCTAAATTCTCGGGACGAGAATTTCTTTTAGAGGAGGAGAACTTGTAACACCCCTATGTAATAGCCACCATGATCAGCTGTTAATAATGCCAAGTCATATCATATGCAGTGATTAAACATAGTGGTTAACCAAAGTAAATCAACTCCATTTTTAAAAATCAACTTAAATTCATAAGTGAAATATAAGGTTGATCAAACACTGCTGAAAAAATGTTCATTTAATGGTAAATAATCCAGAAACCTTTCTAAAATCAACATCAAAATGTTTGGAGTTGGATAAATGACTCAAACAAGTTGGAACAGACCCAAAAACAGGATATTTGATATATTTAAAATCATATTAAATTCAAACAAACTTCAAATCAGTCCAAACCACTTTTTGGTGAGAGATAATATTGCATTGCAATATTTGGGTCAACTCTCACATTTTACAAAAGTGCTAAAGTGTGCTAGCTATTTTGGAACAGAAAAGAATAAAGAAAAAGGTAAAACAAAAACAGAAAAAAAAATACAACGAGGCACTGTGCACTGGGCCTAAGTGCACAGTGCCCCGACAGCCGGCCCATCTGGCCCAGTCTCTCTCTCTCCTTCGCGCTGTCGCCTTCTCCCTAGCCGAGCGCGCGCTCGCCGCTCCGGCGCCGACACCCCGACGCCGCAGGCCAGGCGAGAGGATAAGGAGGAGCTCCCTCTGCCTCCTCTCCGTCCCTATCCACTTCCCCCTCGCTCGCTTGCCCTCTCCCTCCTTCCTCCTCCTCCAGATCCACCGAAACCGAGCGCCTCCGTCGCCGTGGCCTTGCCGTAGACGCGGCCACCGTCGTCCCCGAGCTCAGCCAACACGCCTGCGAGCTCCGCCGTCCTCGACTCCTTCGACTCCGACCGCGAGTGGAGGCGGGGAGGCCCTGATGAAGCCGGAGTACTCCGCCCCCTTTCTTCTCTGACACCGGCGAGCCCCGACGATTCGCCGACGTTCTGCACTCCTAAGCTTCCAACGGCTTTACGTAGCCTCTCGGTGAGCAGCCCCTCATCCTTCCCCCGCGCTCCCCTAGCCTTCTGCGCCTCCGTAGCCGCCGCGCCATGGCCGCCCGAACCGAGCTCCGCCGTTGAGCTCGAGGCCGTTGCAGCAGTGGCCGTCACGACCCACCGGGCTCGCCGTCGCGTTCGTGGCGTCAAGTAGATGCTGAAGGAGTAGAGCGCAGCCCGTTTTGACCTCTGCATCACCACGCGCGAGTCCGCCGGGTTTCGGCTTCCGCCAAACCTCAACGCCGGCGTGATTCCGGCCATCCCCTGGTCCGGCAAGTGCCACCACTCGACGCGCGAGTTCACTGGCTTTCGAACGCACCCAACCGCAGCTCGAACCGAGCCCTGTGGGCGATTTCCGAGCACTCCGGCGATCTTCCGCCGCGGAATCGGTCGCCGGCGCAACTCCGGCGCCGGCCGCCGACGTGGCCGCCACGTGGGTCGCCCTGGGTCACTGACCCGTGGGCCCCAGGGGCCCGACCGGCCAGCTGACCGGTCAGCCCTGGGCGGTGGATCGGCATCCGGGTAGTACCAAAATGTATCGAGATCTTCGTCAAAGGTACTGGTGGTCTAGGATGAAGCAGGATATTGCTCGTTATGTTGCCGAGTGTGACGTTTGTCGTCGCGTGAAGGCAGAACATCAGAAACCTGCTGGAATTCTGCAACCGCTCCCTATTCCTCTATGGAAGTGGGATAAAGTGCAAATGGACTTCATCACTGGTCTTCCCAAGTCTCAGAAGGGTCACGATGCTATTCTTGTCGTCGTTGACCAACTTTCCAAGGTTGCACACTTTCTGCCAGTTAAGGAGACTATTACTGCTAGTCAGTTAGCAGAGCTATATATCTCCAGAATTGTTTCACTCCATGGTATTCCCAAGGAAATCAGTTCAGACCGTGGCAGCATTTTCACTGGCCATTTCTGAGAAAGTTTCCAGAAAGCAATGGGAACTCATATTACCTGGAGTTCAGCTTATCATCCCCAATCTCAAGGCCAAGTTGAGCGCGTTAATCAAGTGCTTGAAGACATGCTACGAGCCTGTGTTATATCCTTCGGTAAGAAATGGGAGGAATCTCTCCCGTATGCCGAGTTCTCTTATAACAACAGTTATCAAGCCAGCTTAAAAATGGCCCCATTTGAGGTTCTTTATGGACGTAAATGTCGAACCCCTCTGAATTGGTCAGAAACTGGGGAACGACCTCTTGTTGGACCGGACATCATTCAGCATGCCGAAGAACAAGTCCGAATTGTCCGGGAGAATCTCAAAGCAGCTCAAGACCGTCAGAAGAGTAATTATGATCGCAAGCGATGGGGTGTGATCTATCAACCTGGTGATCAAGCCTATCTTCGTGTCACTCCAATGAAGGGCACCCGTCGTTTCGGAATCAAGGGCAAGCTAGCTCCTCGCTATATTGGTCCTTTCCGCATCGTGGCTAGACGGGGACAGGTGGCATATAAATTGGAGTTGCCACCGCAATTCTCCCATATTCATGATGTCTTCCACGTGTCGCAACTCCGTAAGTGCTTCAAGGAATCCCCGCGTCGTGCAGTTGATCATGAGATGCTCGAGCTACAAGATGATCTTTCCTATAAGGAGCATCCGATCCGCATCCTCGACGAAGCTGAGCGTCGTACTCGTCAGAAGACGACCAAGTTCCTAAAAGTGCAATGGTCGAATCATACTGAAGATGAAGCCACTTGGGAACGTGAGGATCATCTTCGGGAAGAATATCCCGGACTCTTTCCTTCTACCTCCTAAATTCTCGGGACGAGAATTTCTTTTAGAGGAGGAGAACTTGTAACACCCCTATGTAATAGCCACCATGATCAGCTGTTAATAATGCCAAGTCATATCATATGCAGTGATTAAACATAGTGGTTAACCAAAGTAAATCAACTCCATTTTTAAAAATCAACTTAAATTCATAAGTGAAATATAAGGTTGATCAAACACTGCTGGAAAAATGTTCATTTAATGGTAAATAATCCAGAAACCTTTCTAAAATCAACATCAAAATGTTTGGAGTTGGATAAATGACTCAAACAAGTTGGAACAGACCCAAAAACAGGATATTTGATATATTTAAAATCATATTAAATTGAAACAAACTTCAAATCAGTCCAAACCACTTTTTGGTGAGAGATAATATTGCATTGCAATATTTGGGTCAACTCTCACATTTTACAAAAGTGCTAAAGTGTGCTAGCTATTTTGGAACAGAAAAGAATAAAGAAAAAGGTAAAACAAAAACAGAAAAAAAAATACAACGAGGCACTGTGCACTGGGCCTAAGTGCACAGTGCCCCGACAGCCGGCCCATCTGGCCCAGTCTCTCTCTCTCCTTCGCGCTGTCGCCTTCTCCCTGGCCGAGCGCGCACTCGCCGCTCCGGCGCCGACACCCCGACGCCGCAGGCCAGGCGAGAGGATAAGGAGGAGCTCCCTCTGCCTCCTCTCCGTCCCTATCCACTTCCCCCTCGCTCGCTTGCCCTCTCCCTCCTTCCTCCTCCTCCAGATCCACCGAAACCGAGCGCCTCCGTCGCCGTGGCCTTGCCGTAGACGCGGCCACCGTCGTCCCCGAGCTCAGCCAACACGCCTGCGAGCTCCGCCGTCCTCGACTCCTTCGACTCCGACCGCGAGTGGAGGCGGGGAGGCCCTGATGAAGCCGGAGTACTCCGCCCCCTTTCTTCTCTGACGCTGGCGAGCCCCAACGATTCGCCGACGTTCTGCACTCCTAAGCTTCCAACGGCTTTACGTAGCCTCTCGGTGAGCAGCCCCTCATCCTTCCCCCGCGCTCCCCTAGCCTTCTGCGCCTCCGTAGCCGCCGCGCCATGGCCTCCCGAACCGAGCTCCGCCGTTGAGCTCGAGGCCGTTGCAGCAGTGGCCGTCACGACCCACCGGGCTCGCCGTCGCGTTCGTGGCGTCAAGTAGATGCCGAAGGAGTAGAGCGCAGCCCGTTTTGACCTCTGCATCACCACGCGCGAGTCCGCCGGGTTTCGGCTTCCGCCAAACCTCAACGCCGGCGTGATTCCGGCCATCCCCTGGTCCGGCAAGTGCCACCACTCGACGCGCGAGTTCACTGGCTTTCGAACGCACCCAACCGCAGCTCGAACCGAGCCCTGTGGGCGATTTCCGAGCACTCCGGCGATCTTCCGCCGCGGAATCGGTCGCCGGCGCAACTCCGGCGCCGGCCGCCGACGTGGCCGCCACGTGGGTCGCCCTGGGTCACTGACCCGTGGGCCCCAGGGGCCCGACCGGCCAGCTGACCGGTCAGCCCTGCTGACTGGACCGGCCCAGTCGCTGACACGTGGGCCCCACCTCCCTGTTAATCTAATTAAAACGTTTTAGAAATAAAAATAAACTAATTACCCTAATGAGTCTATGACATGTGGGACCAGAAGCCTAATTAGCTAATTAGATTAGTTTAACTCACTGTTTAGGTAAACAGAGGCTAACATGTGGGTCCCACTGGACCCACATGTCATATTTGACTTAGTCAGCCGACTGTTGACTTGCTGACGTCAGCAGCGCGTCATGCTGACGTCATAATTCCTTTTCTGATAAATAAAATAATTCCAGAAATTCAAATAATCTTTAAAAATTAATAACTTTTAAACCGTAGCTCGGATCGAAAAAGTTAAAACATGAAAGTTGCTCAGAACGACGAGACGAGTCTGATCGTGCCGTCTGTTTCTCCATCGGAACCTCCTACGTAGAAGAACTCGTAACTCCGGACCCGAACCCGGCAGATGAATAGTGCACACACGTCGGATATTAAATCCCAGAATAATTCTAAAAATAACTAAAATGACTTAGATGCATAATTAGGCAACCCTGCACTGCATCATAGCATCACACGCACCGTATTGCATCTGTTTGCATTATGTTTACCTGTTTCTTCCCCCTCTTCTCTCTCGGTAGCCCCCGACGTTGACGTAGCTCCCGAGGCAGACGCCGCACAGGAGTACGACTACGTCCCCGACGATACTACTGAAGACCTTGCCCTTGCCCCCGAGCAAACAGGCAAGCACCCCCATTTTGAGCATGCCTATATCGCCTACTCTTTTCTCTCTTATTCTTGCATTAGAACTGCTACTGCTACTGTTTTCCTATATCTGCTGCATAGCCTGATTATTGTACCCTGCTTTGTTACCTTACTGGTTATCCTAGACTGATTATTATAGGCTGGGTAGAGACACGACAGAGACCTCCACTTGATCCCGACTGCCCTGCTGGATATCAGAAGACCCGATCATCGGGATTGAGGACCAGACCCTGGCACCGCACATCACTACCCCTTAGTTGCCGACACTGCTGCGTTACCGTCGAGTGCCGAGGGTGATACCTCGTTAGCACTTCTGATGTTAACCTTGTAGGTTAGTTACTCGGTCGTGGTAAGCGAGGGTGATTCCTCCTACACCACCCCCGATAACGACATCGTCGCGCAACCTCTCAAGTGTGGACCTCGAGGGTGATTCCTCCTTCGTTCACCTTGATGATAACATCGAGCGGGAATTCCATCGAGGGTGATTCCTCATGGTTCCCTTCGGTGTCCGACACACAGTTACCTTGGATATTATGACTTGACTATGAACCACGATACTAAAGACGGGTCGGCCCTGAGGGGTACCCGCGCGAGCTTAACGCGAAGTGATGTGGAGTCGGGTTGACCTGGATGGTGCCCGCGAGATAACTACGAGGCGTGGCCGGGCATTCTTAGCCCTTGCCGCAAGTCCTCGAGACGGGGAGACGGGGTCACATCGATCGTGAGTCTCTGCTCGTTTCCGCGCGCTCCTAATCCACTACGGTTTGGATATTTGATCCGAGGGGCCTCTGGCCCGATAGCACTAACCATCACGTGGGCATAGTATGGGCGTTCTGCGTCGTATACTTCAGCCGAAGCTTAATGGACGTCAGCGACTGAGCGGCGCGCGCTGGATTGGACTGGTTACGCAACTGCGCTTGTATTAAGGGGTTGCTAGGTCTGCTTCCGGCCGCCCACGCAACGCGCAGGAGTTCCCGGGGCGATGGCCCAAGACCCCTGGGGGCATAGGTTTAGTCCGGCGTGCTGACCTCTCTGTTAGGTATTTGGTCGGGTTGCGGCGTGTTGCTTAGCCGAGGCCGGGCATGACCCAGAAAAGTGTGTCCGGCCGGAGTTAAGCGAGCGTGGTGGGTAAGTTGGTGCACCCCTGCAGGGAAGAAACTTCTATCGATAGCCTGTCCTACGGTAACGGACACTCGGAGTTGTATCCCGATCGGTACAACTAGAACATGTGATGAGAATTGGATAGTACGGCTCTGGGATTGCTTTCTCGCAGGGAGTCGAGAAAGGATCTCAGGTCGAGGTTGATGATATTACTACTACTACTTTACATTATGTTCATCTGCTCTCTCCTGATGCTGCAAGACTGTCGAAGATTGTTGAAGATGCTCGTCTTCGATAGGACTAGGCTTTCCCCCTCTACTCTGGCATTTCTGCAGCCCAGTCCACATATACAGCCATTCCTTTGACAATGATGCATATGTAGTGTAGATCCTTGCTTGCTGAGTACTTCGGATGAGTACTCACGTTTGCTTTATTTTCTTTTTCCCCCATTTTCCATTTGATGCCCCCAGACGACGGAGCCCCTGAGCCAGAAGCCCCAGCCGACGACCAGTACTACTATCCGCCTGGCGAGTACTACTACTACGAGGAGCCGTTCGACGACCAGGAGTAGGATCGGAGGGTCCAGGGCAGGAGGCCTACGCCTTTCGATCGTAGTTTTTATTTTTACCCCGCCTCTGTGAAGGCTTATCTCTCTCTCTGTAATATATCTGTACTCAGATATCTAATGCTTCCGCTGACGCTTGTATGCCATCGAGCTTGTATTCGAGCCCTCGAGGCCCTGGCTTGTAATATTAAGCTTGTATGACTTTATTTTATGTTTTAGAGTTGTGTTGTGATATCTTCAAGTGAGTCCTTAGGCTTGATCGTGCGCATTTGCGTGTATGATTAGTGCACGATTAAGCCGGGGTCGTCACAGAAATATCCAAGATTTATTGTGAACTTGAGATATAAGCTAATATTTCTTATATCGGTCATATACCTTTTGTTGGGGGTTGCACTCTGAACAAAGATAGCAAATGTAGTGTCAGGCCTGACGTAGTTTGCAATTATATGAGTGCTTTGACATTAGTGAGATATAGAACTTCAGGTCCTAATATCACTTCATTATCACCCCTAGGTATGAATGGATTTGTACCTTACCAGGGGTAGTATGACCATATTACATGTCTTTTATTGGTATGATATATCCACATTGAACTTCTCGTATATGTATTGGATATATATGTAGACTGATATGTATTCTTGAGAGAATGCGTGCTCAAGTTGTAAGCTTAAGCTAAATTTGGTTGAATCCAAATTTTCCGTCTTAAGATGATTTTGTGTATGTTTAGGTCTTGTATAGACATTGATGATGAGGTCATCAATATACATTGAGGAGATGAAAGGAAATCAAATTTGGGATTCCTTTATTAAACATGTAAATAATCATCATTATTTGAGTAATCCTTTTGAAGAAGGAACTCATTTAGTCGGTAGTACCATATGATTTCCGACTATTTCAAGTCATAGAGTGACTTATGAAGTATTACACAAAACTTGTTGCGATTTGCTTTTGGATTCGGAAGTATAAGCCCTTCAGGGACTTCTATAGAGATTCCAAAATGAGCGACTCGTATGTGTATGTAGCCACTTCATCCATCAACTGCATGGATAATATTTTTATTTTTATTGCCAATGATATTTAGTATCGAAACATAATTCCACTCATACCAAGAGGGTATGTTACATCATAATCGATGTCGGGTCTCTGCGTGAACCCTTTTGCTACAAGCCTCGCTTTCTCACCACCTCATTGACTTTGTCTATATGAATGAGAAGTTTTTAGTATTCCATATGGAAGATGCTTATGAGGAGTAGGTATTACTGCGGTAAATACCACTCGTTTGCAGAGCGAGTGCTATTCTTCACTACTTGCTTCCTTTTATGTGAACCAATATGAGTGCAAGAGGCACTCTACCATGGATTTTGGTTCTGGGCCCAAAAGGTTTTAGCAATTTGAGAAGAAATATATGTCGACAAATGTAGTCTTTAGTTTATATGATTCTGATGGAATCACTGAAGTTTGTGGATAATATATTTATTCCTTTTTAACTCCTTGTGATTTCCTACAACAAATGGAGTCAAGGTGTTTCGATGTCCCAGCACCAAAACATTTGTGCATATTTATGCCGGGCATTGGATGATGAGCATCCAGTGAGGTGTCTGTCAACTTGATGTTGAATTACATTTACTGGTTGAGGATTTGATTTCCTCTGTTTCCGCGGAAGCATATGAGAATTTATATCTCATGTTGTCAGATTTTCTCCCCCTCTTGCTCTCATTTGGGGAGAAGAGTGGTTTATGAGGTACCTCCACTCTTTCTAACACTTTACTGCAGGAATATAGAATTTAGTGACACCTTGTCATCAGTAAATATATGTGGCAGATTTGCAATGTGTTGCAAATATATGATTCTTTAAACTTCTAGTTCAGATTCTTTGAGTACGTGGATATAAGGATTGAATGTCAATAATAATTCTTCTTTTTTTTCTCGGCATTCTTTGTGGTACTTATCTCCCCCTAATGCCGGAAAATATCCTTATTGTTGATGCAATCAGCATACGGGCTATGAATAATTTTGATTGACGGATAAATTGTTATTCCTCACATAGATCCCTAATTTTCTATGAGGGCCCATTGATGTACGCTGGAGTGGTGATATCGGTATGTAACCAAATTATCGCAGATGGGAAATACTTTGTTGATTTCCACGTAGTTACTACAAGGGGAAAGTAGTATGATATGCAGTTGGCATGATTTAGATAATATTTACGGTGTTTAAGACCGTATGTGTCCAGGAAGAGTCTGGTAAAATTACAATTCAATAACATTGGTCATATAATTAATTTGACTATCTTTGATAAGAAATTTAGTTAAACCATTCTGGGTATGCACATAGAGTATTGAATGCAATCATAAAAGGCTCGTGAAATGAGTTCAACGACATTATCCATTCGAATGGGTTTATCCTTTGTTCAAGAGAATTTGCTCCTACTTTGATAAGTTAAGCAATTTACTGGGTAAGATCATGGTTGTGTGTGATAAGAGAAACGCTTAAAAACATTTTATGAATGTGTATATGAGTACCATGAAGTATCTAAATTATCCCAGATAATGGTTAAGCAATCCACATATATCTTTTGAATGTGTTCAAGGAAGAATAAGTGGCCTGCTTAGAATTTTTAAGGTGAGAGTGCCTTAAAACTGATTTCCCCTATGGCACATGCGGTGCACATAAAATCTGATGATTTGGGAAAATTTGTAACTTGATAAGTTGTGACCAACATAATTGTCAATAATTTTCTAATCATCCCCAAACCAGGAGGGCTAAGGCTATCAAGCCTAATATTTAATTTATTAATACTTAGAAAATCATTGTGTACGCAACAATATCGAGTATGAATTGAAACATACATTCAAATTTATCTAATATTATATCCAAGGGATATGTTATTGGACATTTTACTACATGTAGTAGTACAAGTATAGGCTAATAATATGTTGGGATAATTAGGAGATTACCTGAGTTCTCCGATATTATTGAGTGCAAATGAGTTCATCCTCCATTTTCTACACTAGATTTTGGTCCTCCTTCTGATGAAGATTCTGAGAACAATCCTTTACCAGAATCTGGTTGTTATTTGCAAATTTTTAAATTTATCCCATTGAACTTATTGGCCTTTTAATAAATTTGTGGTGTGGTTTGACCATATGTTTGAGGGTTTGGTAATTATAGGTACGATATTTATATAACCACACATTTGACCAACTTGAGAGTTGTCTTTATGATCATTTGACAATGACCGATTCCTATTAAGAGGAAATTCTGTCTTTGGTTGTTTATTAGCCTCCACTTTACTTCGAATTCCTCAAGGTCCTATTTTGTGACCACTAACTTGCATAATATCCCCGGTACTAGAAAGAATTTTAAATAATGGTATACACCCGTTGGGTGAATCTGATGATTTTAAGAATTGGTATGTTTCTTTACCATGGAAATGGTAGTATCATCATAAGAGTATGTAAAGTGTATTAAGGGCTTTTCAACCGGATCTGCATATGAGATCTCAACTTAAAGTTGATTAAATGACAGAGTTGTGAGCTGCGATAGACTTGAGGTCTTGAAAAATGTATGGGTGATCATTCGTGATGTGCTCATGGCAACATGTTTTTCTTAAGGGAAATATTCAAGGTGAATAAATATTCATCCATTATATGTTTAGTTTGAGAACTAAGTGGAGTTGATGACACATAAAATGCATATGAGCGTTGCAACTTTAGAATCACCGCCAAAAGCAAAGACGTTGCATGTTTAACATTGGTTAGTCACTGTGAAAGTATAACCACAATGTGATGTGGACATTGCAAAAGTGTTGAGACACTCAATCATTTCCATAAATTATGGGATCCATCTTGATGGATGGACGACACTATAATTATAAATAGTGACATAGGCTCCATTGCCATGTATTTTACCAATGTAAGAGAAGGTAATCACCATGGTATGCAAATATTTGCGTAATTTTCTATGAAATAAGGCTTGAATTAGCACAAGATTACCATTTCGGCATATAGTGATTGCAAATGAACAATATTTACTATGAGAGTAAATAATTTTAGTGAACAACAACACCAATTTCTTCAGAGGAGCAAATTTTAGAATAGCTGATGCTTTATAACCATATGTGTAGACCTCAATTTATAAGATAACACTTTGAAGATAATCACCAATATGGTGTAGATCTCGCAGTAATAGAAAACATAGTCTGACTTTTGTCAGTAGATGTTCATGATGCTATTACCTTCTGTTATGCTAAATGTATGGAATCACTTTGAAGGTAATCATCTGTCAGAGTGACATGATGAAGACCTTGCAGTAATAGTGGATAGTCTACAAAATTTTGCAGTAGATGCAAATATTACCTTATGATATCTTGAGGTAGTCACATATAATATTAATATTCGGAAGAGCACGTTGAAGGTAGTCATCTTGTCAAAGTGGCAAGACGTAGACCTCACAGTATTGATGGATAATCTGCAAATTGTGCAGTAGATACCACCATCACCTTGTGATTCACAAATTTCTTTGGTAGTGGCATTAATTTTGACACTAATCCTTGTTTGAATACGTCGACATTTGCAAGAAGAATGATTTTTTATTGCAAAGTATAGTCGTTGTATTAAAATGGCATAATATAGACAATGCCGAGGCAAACATATGCCATAAGTTCTATGTTGTCTATGTTAGTCAATGCCGAAGGCAATACCACACTGTGTGTAGTAGTGTGCATAAAATGCATCGCGGCCATATATCATGAACTCCATCTTGAGCACGACCGATGCAGTCGCATAAATTACATTGTGAACAATGCATGAACAACTTGTAAATTGTATATTTATAATTTTATGCACAATATGGAAAGACCAAAAAGGGTCCAAATCGTATAAGAGTGAACCTGATGGCTACTATACTATATGATGAGCCATACATCCGTATCTAGACAAATTTAAGACAAGAATTTTGGGACGGAGGGAGTACAATATTGATGCCAAACTGCATAAATAATTGAGCCAAAGGACCGTCATCCTGTAGGTATCAATCGATTTATTTGTACGCAGCTTTGTACAGGGGCCTCCACTGTCTTGAGATATCAGGATTGCGAGGTGTGCCGGCGAGCCAGAAGACGTCGTCCTCGTGCATGGGCCGTTGGCCGGCCTTCGCCGCGTCTTTTGCGGTCGCACGGTGGAGTACCTCAATAGCCGGCGCTGCCGTCCCGCCAGAATGTAGGTCGGGCGCCGCATCGATCGCCGCCGTTCCTACTTCCTAGATAGAAGGTCGTGCCATGGAGGGACGGATGAGGATGGTTGTGCGCGATGGACCGCGTCGATCGCCATGCGCCGTCTTGCCGAGGGCAATGCCTGGTCAAAACGGGTTTTCCATTCCGATCGGCAACAAAAAGATAAGTAGATGCTGATTATATGAGTTCATCCGTTGAAATAAGTATATGATCATAATCAATCCTATCAAGGTAGTATTTTAATGAGTGCATGCAAACCGGAAGATGATCAATCCAATGGATTTTCCTTCGGTGCGTTCGCAAGTCGTGATTAGGAGCAGGTGCCCGCTGCATGCTTCTTCCCGCTGATGCCGCTCTCGTCGATTGCACATCGTCGTAATTTTTTATTTCGAATACTTGCTGATTCAGGAAAAATATAATTGGTCAATGAATCACTGATGCTAATCATAAATAGGAAATCAAGTTGGCTTTCTCCCGATGGATTTCTTGGCTTTCTCCCGATGGATTTCTTGTATGCATGCATCATAGATGCATGTTCGTCTTTTCCATGGATGGTGTGCTAGAGCCGGCCGATGGCCAGGAGCCCAGGACCAGGCTGCGTGCCGACTGTGACCCGGGACATGGCAGAGGGCCACGCCGGGGTTGTCTTGTTCGCCTCGGTTGCCGTGAGGGCGAGCGTGCCGCGCTGAAGGCTGTATCGCCGCCATAGTTGGTGCCGAGGACGCTGCCGTGCGACAGAGACCAACGCCGTGGGCTGCTGTTGCGCCGCCGCCGGGTGTGCAAGTCCGGCGCCGCTGCCTCCGCTTGTCAGAGATAATTCGCCTCTGTTCTACTCTGTCTTAGCCTATCTCTCTAATGGAGAGCAAAGTGCATGATAACGCGTTTAAAGTAGAAAGTAAAGAACGAGAGAGTTTGAATGAAAGATGATCCATCAGTCTTTATTGATGATAGAAATGGGGTATTTATACCCAGGCGGAAGTACACATAGTGTTTGGCGGTCAAGTAAACACATAGTTACTTGAGAGCCAATGAAGTACACGGTTGCTTGAGAACCAAGCAACCTATCTAACAATTAACTTAATCCTAATTAGCTTAATTAATAAGCAACTATTCTATTCTTAACAGATTCCAAGACCAATTGTTTTTGGTCATAGGATCCATGACAAAAAACTAGGAAAGGTCATCTTTGTTCGTTCTTGACGGCCAACTGTTGACCTCCTTATTTTGGTCAAAAGAAGGTCATAAATAAAAAATAATGACAATTCAATGACCAAAATGGTGGGTCATTATCGACCATATTTCTTGTAGTGTTAATAGACCATTTTTTTAGCATAAGCCAGTCTGACTTATTTGCCGGCCCAGCCATGGTTTGTATTATACATATCCTAATGGCAAAACTTCCTGCCATCCTACAAACTTTTTATGGTTTGGAGATGACATGCATCCAGTGTCTGGTATGTAATGCATATGGTGATGTGTAGTAGAGGAAGCCGCAGAAGCACGTAGAGATAGGAGTTTTTTTTTGTTAGACACTACATATGCTGATACACAATATTCCTAATCTAGACATTATGGAGAAATGGAGTTTTGACAATTGTTGCTTACCTTACGACCCTACCCGTTTGTAGCTTGTATCACAGTATAGTTTGAAATTTCACATATGGTATTCCATGAACATTTGATTCACCATTATTTTCCTGTTATATTGTTCTGGATCACATAATGCATACCATGAGCTTCGTTCTTTTGCATTTTCTCATGAAAATAATGGGTTTTGCAATTAGATACCTTTGATCTTGGATGCCATTTTTATATCCTTTCTAATAAAGTATAGTAAGTTCGAATTTTATAGAAATGATTGGGGTCTAATTTGGTCATAGCATGTTGCTTTACGCATAAGATTTTTCTTCCATCCATTGTAATGAGCAAGTGAATAGTGAGATCCCTTTTGTGAACCAAGCATCATTCAGAGAAGACAGTGACTATGTAGCTTGCATGCCGGAGGTATATCCTTGGAGCTGGAGAATATTTATAATTCATTCAAGTGCAGCTATGGCAATGACGACTATAGAACTTGCTTTTCTGATTCGTTCCCCGATCTGGTTAGTATTAATGTAGATTTTTTATACTAGAAAATATATGAATTTTTGTGCTGTAAGCAACAAATTGGTCACAATTGACATGTTACTCAACATTTATGTTTATCAAATGAAATCATTTTGGCCTAGAATTATTTTGAATTTTTTGTGGAGTATCTTAATTTTCAATTGTAGTACAATTTCTTACGCTATTAGATCCACCATAACTTAACTGAGAAGGGCACTGTGATAGAGTACGGAGAGGTCCTTCTACGAGGGAGTGTAAAAGTTTAGCTAGGCGCTTTTGGAGTCTTGACTTGTTAGAAATTAAGTCAGTAGGAAGCCAGACAATTGGTAATGTGTAGGCATGTAGATGATCAAAATTCTGAAATTACAACCTGGTGACTTTATTTTGGGATAACAACTGCAATAGCATATTCACTGATTCTTCTTCATACAAAATGTTTCCTATTGGGCGGTAACTATCCCTGACTACAGGTTCGAGACATGTCGTTTCTGACTAAAGCTTAGTTACAATTGAGAGATACTTGCACAAATGAGAAGTAGAAATGATTATTTTTTATTAACAGTGTTTCTTTGTATGCTTTCTCGATTCATCAAGAAAGTGTCGCCGGGGTGAGCTATGATCAAACAGAACAGGACACATTTCTTACTTCCTAACTTGTTAATCAAGTTGAGGGTTCTATTTCGAGAGTCTTGGGTGAACAATGAGAAGAAAGATTAAGAAAAGGAAGTTTTCTTGTTGTCCGTTGAACCATTAGCGCCGGCTCTCAGAAAGCACCTGTGTTTCTATTTCCTTAAAGATCATTCCTCCCATAGGTAGTGTGTGAGAAAGGGTGAGGGATCGAAATTGGAAAGATCAGGACATGGCAGAGAAGAGAAAACATGAGTGATGCCAGTGTGTTATACCCAATGCGTCTCGACATATGTACACGACATATGGCAATTTAGTCAAAATTTCTACTTATATCTTTGCTTTTTTTTCTTCTAGCAAGGCACGTGCACTTCCACTAATCAGGAATATACTTCTTTTGGTTTGATCATCATGATGATTGTGTATCTGGATTGATATTCCTTATTATTATTTTGTTGAATTAGCAAGTTATAAGACGATGTTTGTCGCAGCACAATCAAAATCGTATGTAATGTACACGCTGAATTACAATGATATTCTGACCAACGTCTGTACATCTAAGTTTATCGTTCCATGGCAACGCATGGCCATTCATCAATATTGATAATAGACAATAACACTAATTCATCTTTAAATGTGTGCCACAATTAATTCTCTTCAAAAAGCTATGAACAAGAGTATAAGGATTAAGATCCCAGCGTACTAAGGAAAACATAGTGACGTTTTTATCTACTCAAGAATATGAAATTCTTATACCACTCTAGAATATGACCAGCCCAGGTGGACCTTTTAGACTTCTTAAATATAACATCATCATCAAGCATCACAAGTTTTGTCCTAGAAGGTCCGGAGAGACCTCAGCGGAATCTTCTGTGTCAGTACTTACTACAGCAGACTCATTCTTCCTCTTACTATCAGTAGATTTAATCTTGAGTGTCATCTATCTAGAGAGAGAGAGAGAGAGAGAGAGAGAGAGAGAGAGAGAGAGAGAGAGAGTCACTATTTAAATGGTTATATATTTAAATTCAGAGAGATGAGAGAGAAAGAGAGGGTGGATCTAATTATATTACCTCTAAGTCTTAAGTGCATAATTTTTTGTCAATACCTTAAATTTGATTTGATGGAAAGGAGGTACTAGCACTAAGAAGGAAAGGCAGTTGCCGCCCTTGTCCCTTGTTGCTGGCCTGCCATGGCGGCGTCGATCACTGGATCACTTAGAACACGAGTTAGTGGATTTTGTGATAAGAGTGAGGGTTGAAAGTGAGAGAGATGGGGGTTGGGATTGGCCAGTTTAGTTATGGCTCTGAGAAGAATAATTTCCCTACTTTAGAAAATGTGCCAAATTCCATTTCATTAGAGATGGCTTTGCAGCAAATTGCATGAGCGAGCGATTCATATTTTTTTTCATCAAGTCATACACATTTTTGGTTGGGATAGGAGAGTAAATGCATTTATTTGTTGCTTCAAGAGTTAATAACACACGGCGGCTTCTAAGTTGCATGCCCAATGACGAAGACATGTACCTAGGGTAGGGTAATAGGCCCGACCTAGACACCCTTACCCGAGGACACTGCCCTAAGGCCAAGGACATTCAAAGGATGGCACCATCTACCGACTGAAATCGCCACAGGGTGCAACCCACTCGACCAATAGTTCACTCAGACAACCCAATTCCATTCGACCGGGGTGTACTCACTCGACCACGCCGGAAACCACTCGGAAGACAGAAGATCTAAGGTCACTCAGGATGGCAAGGGTCAGGCGTTCACTTCGTAGTCTTAATGATCATTTATTTGCCTTTATTGCTGGCGTTATCAGTAACGTCCTGCCTTTATAGACATTGAAACCCTTGTAACGTGGGACGGTTGGGGTCCTGGCGTACTCTATATAAGCCACCCCCCTCCTCAGGCACAAGGGTTCGCACCCCCTGTAACTTCACGCATAAGTCAATCGACCGAGCCTCCGGGCGCCGAGACGTAGGGCTGTTACTTCTTCCGAGAAGGGCCTGAACTCGTAAATCTTGCGTGCACAACTTCACCGTAGCTAGGATCTTGCCTCCTCATACCTACCCCCCATTCTACTGTCATACTTAGAACCACGACAGTTGGCGCCCACCGTGGGGCAGGTGTCTTAGCGACTTTCCGGTGAGGTTGCGATTTTTTCCGATTCCCATCATCATGGTTTCGGGTGGAGGTTTGGCTGAGGGCCACGAGATCCGTCTCGGTGCGCTCGTCTTCATCGCCGACGACTCCGCCTGGCTCCAGGAGGCCCCCCTCGACGTCCTTCTGCGGCAGCCGTCGACCCAATATCGGTCGTTTCCTACGGCGTCTTCGTTCCCCGCTGTTCGCCGTCGCAAGCGATCTGGTCGATCGCGGCTTCAGCGGTGGGTGAAGCATGCAGTGGCACGTCAATTGGCCACTCCTCAAGTCGCGGCAATCGAGCCCGATGAATCTCTCTACGGCCTGTTCGATCTGTCGACTGGCTCCGTCGAGACTCTGTCCGAGTGCGACAGCAGCGATCCTGCGGTGGAGGTCCTGATGGTCGACACGCCGCGTAGCCCACCTGGCATGCGTCGCAACGGAGGCGGCGACGGCGGTGGCGATCCGTCGCGTGTTCACGAGGAATACCACCCCGAAACCCTCTCTTCACAGCGGAGAGAGGAACTTCACCGCCGTAACGAGGAAGCACTCCACACGCCCATCGTCGGGGAGACCTCTGAGGCTCGGGCCTTGGAGGCAGCGCGCTTGGCCACTTTGGCTGAACGCACTCGACTGGAAAATCTTCAGCATGCACTCGATGAACGTGCTCGGCAGCGGATTCCTGAGTCCAGTCGACGGCGGCAATTGTTCCCTCCTGAACCTCAGGTATACCGCACTCCGATTCAGAATCTTGCAGCTGCAGCTCGTATAGCAGAATCCATCCAGCCATCCCAGTCGGAAGCTGGACGAGGTCTGATGCAGATCCGGGCTCTGCTCCGGGCGGCAGGAGACCAAAACACTGCAGTGTCACAGTCGCGTGACAGAATCCATAGAAGATCTGTGGTAGCTGATACAGTTCAGTCGGCTCACAGCCCAAGATCGCCTCTGCGGCGTGAGGGGCGGGTGCATTGCCAGGATCAGCACTTGGGTCGGATCCACGAGCAGTACGATCATCGACTCGGCCGTGATGACCGCCGTCGAGCGCCTACACCCCCTCCGAGAAGCGGATCATATGTGCCCCGGCACTATGATGATAGGCGCCCGTACAGCGGAGGGCGGAGGACGCCGGTCGACCCAAGGGAGCTAGGGTTTGATGCGAGGTCAATTTTAGTGCAAGGTTTGGTCGACAGGAACCGAGCACACAGAGAGGGGCAAGGCAGGGATCGCCCGAGTGGAAGCAGGATTCATGTTTCGGGTCCCGAGTGTTTTAGCAGAGCTATCAGAGCCGCTGAGATCCCCCCCAACTTCAGGTTGGCGACTGGGTTAGTAAGTTCACCGGTGAGTCGAAGCCTGATACTTGGCTGGAAGATTACCGAGTGGCTATCCAGATCAGTGGTGGAAATGATGAGGTAGCTATGAAACACCTTCCTCTCATGCTGGAAGGGTCGGCCAGAGCATGGCTGAATCAGTTGGCTCCAGGCAGCATATTCAGCTGGGAAGAGTTAGCCCGAGTGTTTGTCAGGACATTTGAGGGCACATGCAAACGACCTGCGGGGTTGACAGAATTGCAACATTGTGTACAGAAGCCGAATGAAACTCTGAGGGATTACATCCAAAGATGGACCACATTACACCACACAGTAGAGAATGTATCCCAACACCAAGCAGTTTGTGCCTTCAAGGAAGGCGTTCGGTATCGGGAGCTTAACTTGAAATTTGGTCGGACAGGAGATATGTCTCTGACCCGAATGATGGAAATAGCACACCCGGTACGCTAATGGTGAAGAAGAGGACCGACTCCGCAGTGGGAAGGGCAAGCCAGTCGCCCAAGACACCGGAGTAGGTCGGAAGCAGAAACGCAAAGCCGAGCCAGTAGGTCCAGGTGAAGCTGCAGTTGTAACTCAAGGGAAATTCAAAGGAAAGCCCAAGGGACCCTGGATCCCCAAGAAGGTGAAAGATCAGGCTGGGAACGATGTGTTGGACTTGCCATGTCACATTCACACCAAGAAGGATGAAGAGGGAAATCTGATTTATCCCAAACATACCACTCGACAATGTCGGCTCTTAATCCAGTAGTTCCGAGAGAAACAACCCATTGAAAAGGAAAAAGAGTCTGACAAGGATGGTGATCAGGAAGAAGATGATGACGGTTTCCCTAACGTCAATTCCACTTTGATGATTTTTGCTGACATTGAGAGTAAAAGTCGATTGAAAGTCATCAACAGAGAGGTAAACATGGTTGCTCCAGCAACGACGACATATTTGAAATGGTCAAAGACTCCCATCACATTCGACCAATCTGACCACCCACCGCACGTCGCCACCCCCGGGAGGCAAGCATTGGTGGTCGACCCGGTCGTTGGAGGCACCCGACTGACCAAAGTCTTGATGGATGGTGGCAGCGGCTTGAACATTTTGTATGCAGAGACTCTTCGTGGGATGGGCATTCCGATGTCCAGGCTCAGTGAGAGCAACATGCGGTTCCATGGTGTCATTCCAGGGAAGAAAGCTGATTCACTCGGACAGATCACTCTTGACGTGGTTTTCGGTGACTCAAAGAATTACCGCAAGGAGAAGTTGACATTTGAAGTTGTGGATTTTCACAGTGCCTATCATGCTATTCTGGGCAGAACCGCATATGCCCGTTTCATGGCACGACCGTGTTACGTGTACCTCAAGCTGAAGATGCCTGGCCCCAAGGGCGTGATCACGGTCATTGGCAATCGGCAACGAGCAGAAGAGTGCCTCCAGAAGGGCTCTAAGATTGCCGATGAACAGATGGCAGCCATTGAAATGGAAGAGTATAAGAAGACTGCAGATCCGAGTGATTTGTTGCGCACTAAGAAGCCTGCTTCCGAGTCTGCATTTCAGTCATCCGGTGAAACAAAGCCTGTTCACATTCACCCGACCGATCCCAGTGCTGCACCGACTCATATCTCAACAACACTCGACAGCAAATAGGAAGAAGCGCTCATCCAGTTCCTCTGTGAGAACTGGGACATCTTCGCATGGAAGCCATCTGACATGCCGGGTGTACCCAGGGGGCTGGCTGAGCACCGTTTGCGAGTCGATCCAAAGGCAAAACCCATGAAAGAGCACCTCCATCGGTCCGCTGCGGAGAAGAGAAAGGCAATCGGCGAGGAGGTGGCTCGGCTTTTGGCAGTTGAGTTCATCCGCGAGATTTACCACACCGAGTGGCTCGCCAATGTTGTCATGGTTCCCAAGAAGGACGATTCACTCCGTATGTGCATTGATTTCAAGCATATCAACCGGGCCTGCCCGAAAGACCATTTTCCTCTCCCCCGCATCGATCAGATAGTCGACTCGACTGCGGGATGTGAGCGATTGTCCTTCCTGGATGCATATTCCGGGTACCATCAGATCCGACTGTATGGACCTGATGAAATAAAAACAGCTTTTATCACCCCATTCGGTTGCTTTTGCTATGTCACCATGCCCTTTGGTCTCAAGAATGCTGGTGCCATATTCATGCGCATGATACAGAAGTGCCTGCTAACTCAAATCAGTCGGAATGTGGAAGCATACATGGATGACATCGTGGTTAAGTCACGCAAAGGTTCCGACCTGCTGACTGACCTTGCTGAAACCTTTGCCAATTTGAGAAGATATGATATCAAGCTTAATCCGTCGAAGTGTACATTTGGAGTTCCAGGTGGAAAGTTACTCGGTTTCCTCGTTTCCGAACGTGGGATCGATGCAAACCCAGAGAAAGTTGGTGCAATCCTCCGAATGAAACGCCCTGTGCGTGTACACGACGTTTAGAAGCTTACTGGTTGTTTAGCCGCTTTGAGTCGATTCATCTCTTGCCTCGGTGAAAAGGCATTGCCTCTTTACCGACTGATGAAGAAATCTGATAAGTTCGAGTGGACTCCTGAAGCTGACGCAGCGTTTGCAGAGCTCAAAGCCCTGCTTTCCACCCAGCCGGTGCTTGCTGCTCCAATCAGCAAAGAGCCTTTACTGCTTTATATAGCAGCCACTGGACAGGTTGTCAGTACAGTACTCACGGTCGAGCGGGAATAAGAAGGCAAAACTTACAAGGTTCAACGCCCAGTATACTATATTTCTGAAGTCTTAACTCCATCCAAGCAGAGATATCCACATTATCAGAAGCTTGTCTATGGAATCTACTTGACCACGAAGAAGGTTGCACATTACTTCTCAGATCATTCGATTACAGTCATCAGTGACGCTCCGTTGTCAGAAATTCTAAACAACAGAGATGCAACTGGCCGAGTGGCAAAGTGGGCGATTGAACTCCTTCCGCTGGATATCAAGTTCGAGGCAAAGAAAACGATCAAGTCTCAAGCGATAGCAGATTTCCTCGTCGAGTGGATTGAACAACAGTTACCGACCCAGATACAGTCGGAACATTGGACTATGTTCTTCGACGGGTCCAAGATGTTGAATGGTTCAGGTGCTGGAGTGGTCCTGGTATCTCCACGAGGCGACAACCTCAGATATGTTCTCCAGATTCACCTTGATTCCTCCAACAATGAAGCTGAATATGAGGCACTCTTGTATGGGTTGCGTATGGCCATTTCACTCGGCGTCCGCCGCCTAATGGTTTACGGTGACTCAGATTTAGTGGTTAATCAAGTGATGAAGGAGTGGGACGTCAGGAGCCAAGCTATGACTGGTTATTGCAATGCGGTGAGAAAGTTAGAAAAGAAGTTTGAGGGGCTAGAGCTCCACCATATACCCCGACTGAAGAATCAAGCAGCTGATGACTTGGCGAAGATAGGATCCAAGCGGGACCCTATTCCCAGCAATGTGTTTTTGGAGCATATTCACGCACCATCAGTTCAAGAAGATCCCTTCACAGAAGAGCCCCCACAGCCTAAAAGTTCCACTGATCCGACTGAAGTTGAAATCCCAGCTGTGGTCGACTTGATCATGGAAGTTTTGATTGTTATTCCAGATTGGACGGTGCCGTACATTGCATATATTCTCAGGAAAGAGCTTCCAGAGGATGAAGAAGAGGCTTGCCAGATTGTCCGTCGATCCAAAGCCTTCACAGTAATGGGGGAGCAACTCTATAGAGAAAGTGTCACGGGGATCGTTCAGAAATGCATCACTCCGGAAGAAGGCCGAATGATCCTCGATGATATTCACTCGGGAACCTGTGGTCACCATGCGTCTTCTCGGGCCATCGTGGCCAAAGCGTATCGAGCAGGGTTTTATTGGCCGCGTGCAAATGAGATGGCAAAGGAGATAATTGACAAATGTGAGGGCTGTCAGTTCTACTCCAACATGTCCCACAAACCCGCTTCAGCCCTGAAGACCATTCCACTCGTCTGGCCTTTCGCTGTTTGGGGTTTGGATATGGTGGAACCTCTGAAGACTGGCAGGAGTGGTTTCACCCATGTGCTTGTAGCAGTCGACAAGTTCACCAAGTGGATCGAAGCTAAACCTGTCAAAAACCTGGATGCAAGTACTGCGGTCAGCTTCATCAGAGGGTTAACATTTAGATATGGAGTCCCACACAACATCATCACAGATAATGGGTCGAATTTTGATTCTGATGAGTTTCGAGCTTTCTGTGCATCCCAAGGTACTCGGGTCGACTATGCTTCAGTCGCCCACCCTCAGTCGAATGGACAGGCAGAAAGAGCGAACGGCTTGATTCTCAAAGGTCTGAAACCTCGATTGATGCGCGATCTCAAACATGCGGCCGGCGCTTGGGTAGATGAGCTACCGTCAGTCCTTTGGGGATTAAGAACAACACCAAATTGGTCGACTGGTCGAACCCCCATCTTCATGGTCTATGGGGCTGAGGCTGTGCTGCCGAGTGACTTGCTTCACAATGCGCCCTGAGTAGAACTTTTTTCAGAAGCTGAAGTAGAACGAGCTCGAGAAGATGCTGTTGATCTCCTGGAAGAAGAAAGAGAGATGGCCTTGATCCGATCGACCATTTATCAGCAAGACCTTCGTCGATTATATGCCAGAAATGTGAAGGGTCGAGCATTTCAGGAAGGAGACCTTGTGCTCCGAGTGGACCAGCAACGGCCTCACAAACTTGCCCCCGCTTGGGAATGTCCCTTCATCGTCACCAAGGTGCTCCACAACGGAGCGTATCACCTCTACAATGTGGAGCATAATAAAGACGAGCCGCGCTCTTGGAATGCGGAGCTACTCCGCCGTTTTTATACTTAAGTGTTCAGACTGATGAGATGTAATAAAGAGTACCTTTCAGTTCGTTTATCAATGACATGGTTTTACAGTCTCCTAAATGATTGTTGTTACTAATACATGTGTCCAAAATCCCCCAGTGGGTGGCTTAGCCGCGAATCCGATTCGCCTAAGTTTGTAAAATCGTACCGAGTGACGAGCAACCCTCTCACTCGGAGGCTTAGCTGCAGTCCTTGACTCGCCTAAGTTTAAAAAAATCCTACCGAGTGGTGAGCAACCCTCTCACTCGGAGGCTTAGCTGCAGTCCTGTACTCGCCTAAGTTTAAAAATATCCTACCGAGTGGTGAGCAACCCTCTCACTCGGAGGCTTAACTGCAGTCCTGTACTCGCCTAAGTTTAAAAAATCCTACCGAGTGATGAGCAACCCTCTCACTCGGGGGCTTAGCTGCAGTCCTGTACTCGCCTAAGTTTAAAAAATCCTACCGAGTGATGAGCAACCCTCTCACTCGGAGGCTTAGCTGCAGTCCTGTACTCGCCTAAGTTTAAAAAATCCTACCGAGTGATGAGCAACCCTCTCACTCGGGGGCTTAGCTGCAGTCCTGTACTCTCCTAAGTTTAAAAAATCCTACCGAGTGATGAGCAACCCTCTCACTCGGAGGCTTAGCTGCAGTCCTGTACTCGCCTAAGTTTAAAATCTACCGAGTGATAAGCAACCCTCTCACTCGGGGCTTAGCTGCAGTCCTGTACTCCGCCTAAGTTTGTAAAATCCTACGAGTGATGAGCAACCCTCTCACTCGGAGGCTTAGCTGCAGTCCTGTACTCGCCTAAGTTTAAAAAATCCTACCGAGTGATGAGCACCCTCTCACTCGGAGCTTAGCTGCAGTCCTGTACTCGCCTAAGTTTAAAAAAAAATCCTACCGGTGGTGAGCAACCCTCTCACTCGGGGGCTTAGCTGCAGTCCTGTACTCGCCTAAGTTTAAAAATCCTACCGAGTGTGAGCACCCCTCTCGCCGGGGGCTTAGCTGCGTTCCTGTACTCGCCTAAGTTTAAAAATCCTACCGAGTGATGAGCAACCCTCTCACTCGGGGCTTAGCTGCAGTCCTGTACTCGCCTAAGTTTAAAAAAATCCTACCGAGTGGTGAGCAACCCTCTCACTCGGGGGCTTAGCTGCAGTCCTGTACTCTCGTCTAAGTAAAAAAAATCCTACCGAGTGGTGAGCAACCCTCTCACCCGGGCTTAGTTGCAGTCCTGACTCGCCTAAGTTTAAAAATCCTACCGAGTGATGAGCAACCCTCTCACTCGAGGCTTAGCTGCAGCAGTCCTGTACTCGCCTAAGTTTAAAAAATCCTACCGATGGTAGCAACCCTCTCACTCGAGGCTTAGCTGCAGTCTGTACTCGTCTAAGTTTAAAAAAATCCTACCGAGTGGTGAGCAACCCTCTCACTCGGAGGCTTAGCTGCAGTCCTGTCTCCGCCTAAGTTTAAAAAAATCCTACCGATTGGGAGCAACCCTCTCACTCGGAGGCTTAGCTGTAGTCCTGTACTCGCCTAAGTTTAAAAAAAAAATTCTACCGAGTGGTGAGCAACCCTCTCACTCGGGGGCTTAGCTGCAGTTCTGTACTCGCCTAAGTTTAAGAAAATCCTACCGAGTGTTGAGCAACCCTCTCGCTCGGGGGCTTAGCTGCAGTCCTGTACTCGCCTAAGTTTAAAAAATCCTACCGAGTGATGAGCAACCCTCTCACTCGGAGGCTTAGCTGCAGTCCTGTACTCGCCTAAGTGTAAAACATGCTCCATCCTGATCTGCAAGGACGACGAGGTGCAGGTCGTCCGCGATCCTATCCTCAGAACTGCGTCTGTTTCGAGTGAAGATACAAGTTTCACTCGGAAATAAAAACAAGCATATTTAAGGGCAAACAAAGTTCAGACGAAGGAGCTTAAAAGTACTCGGGCATCAGGCCCGAGGAAGTTTTACGGTTACAAAATCACTCGGCATACCGAGGCAAATTGAACCGGATCATAAAAGTTCGGACGAAGGAGCTCAAAGTACTCGAGCATCAGGCCCGAAGGAGTTTTACGGTTACAGAATCACTCGGCATACCGAGGCAAATTGAATCAGATCATAAAAGTTTCATTCACTCCGCAGAGGGGCTGGCAGGCTCGACAAACTCGTCCAGGTCAATTCCATCTGCGATTCGAGTAGCAGCAGCAATGAAGGTCTCCATGAAAGACTGGAAGTCGAGTTTCTTGGTGTTGGCGACCTTGATTGCCGCTAGCTTCTCTTCTCTGGCTTCCCTGCAGTGGACGCGAACCAGGGATAAAGCTACATCAGCACCGCATCGAGCAGCGGACTTCTTCCACTCCTGCACTCGACCAGGAATCTCGTTAAGTCGAGTCATCAGAGACTCGAGATCGTTTCGGAGCGTGTCCCCTGGCCAGAGCGCTGTGTCGATCCGCGAAACTGCAACCTTGAGTCGAGCAAGATATTCCAAGACACTGGCGAGGCAAGACTCCAGTCGGAGCACATTCATGGCTGCTTCATCTTTGATAGGGGAGTTGATAGGGTCCAAGTTCGTCACCCCTCGCCCAGTTTCTTCCTCGAAGTCTTGACAGAATTCTGCACTCGCAGAGAAATAATGAGTCGACAGCGGTATGATAAGTCGACAAAAGCAAACCAATCGCACAGAGAAAAGTACCTTCAAGCATGAGGAATAATTTTTTGGCGAGTCCTCCCAGGTAGTTCTCCAGCTCGTCCCTCCTGCGGGTGATGTCTTCTACTTTGTCGGTCAGGGTTCGCTTGTCCTTCTTCACACGAGTCACTTCTTTGTTGGCTTCGTCAAGAGCAGCCTTCAGCTTGGCATTCTCTCCCTCCAGCTGTCCGACTGAAGCCATCTTTTGGTCGGCAAGCGCCAGTTTGTCTTCGGCGGTTTTCTTCGCAACTGCAAGGTCAAGGTCCTTCTTCTCCAAAGCTTGTCTCATTGTTTCTAGAAAGAATAACATTCGAATCAGAAAAAGGAGGAGAAAAGGTGGCAAGAGAACCGGTCGACAAACTTTCCTTACCAGCAGCGTCATCCTTAGCCTTCTGCAAGTTGTTTCGAGCCAACTCTAGGTCAAGATTGAGCTGAGTTTGCTTCTTCTCCAAGTCGGCAAACCGGGCTCCAAGATCACAAGATTTCTGTGTTCAGAAGATAGTCAGTCGGCAGACACAAAGACTACTGCCGAGTCAAAAATTCGCCAATAGTCTCGGGGACTACACCCAGTGGGTGCACTCAGCGTGCCCCCACTGGGCCGACTCTTTCAATCGACTTGGTCCGTCCAGTCAAAAAAAAAAAACCTCAGACCATAGCCGACTGCCCGCAGTCGACTACGGTCTCGGGGACTACACCCAGTGGGTGCACTCAGCGTGCCCCCACTGGTAAAGGTTCCACTCGGCATGATCTGCCCAGCCCGAGTGGAAAAGATCTGTTAAAAGACCCCCGCCGAATCAAACATTCGACGGCGGTCTCGGGGACTACACCCAGTGGGTGCACTCAGCGTGCCCCCACTGGTTCAGAGATTCGATCAGCACAACTTAGTCGACTCAAGTGGAAAAACTACTCAACAGAAATTAAAACACCCAGTGGGTGTACAGACTGACAATGGGTGTGCAATTAAGGTTCCAAAACGCTCATCCACGGACGTCTTGCGGATAAAGCAACAGTTCCTAAATATCATATCCCAATAGAACAAGCATCAAGATGGAGTTCAGTCGGAAGTAAGCTAACCTAGACATTGGCCTGAAGTGCTGAGCTGGCATCATAGGCAGCTTGACTGGCCTCGCGCACCACCTTCATCTGCTCCATCATAACGCCAGCCTGGCGTATAGCCTCCTTGGCAGCACTCACTTGGTCTTCTGGGACTTGATGGGCGGTGGGAGGTGCAGTCGGTGTATCAGTTGCAGTAGCTTGAGAGCTTGAGGCATGAAGTTGGACAGGCGGAGGAAGGGCCCGCACAGTTGACGACGAAGGACGAGCACTCGACAAGGGATTCGCAAAAGTAACGGAGGCACGGTTGAAGTCCCCGGATTGCTGGATAGCTGGTTCCGTCGCCGGCGTCGACTGGGGCGTCTTGCTAGCTGGTACCTTCTTGACTGAGGTCCTGCTCCTCCTACCCACGAGTTCCTGTGGCTCATCTTCATCATCATCTTGAAGTTCAATAACATCTCGCGAAGCTGCAAAAGAATCGACCACAAGAGTTCAGTCGACTGTAGAATTGGCTAGCAAAGAAAAGATGAGATAACAGGGGTCATACCCGCTTTGGAGGTGACCGCGTCCTCCATTTCCTCGTCACCATCATCTTGGTAAGCAGAAGTCCCGAAGGTAGCAGCGCTGCAAATCTCAAGATTCACTCGATCAAGCAAGTGGATGGGTCGGCAACTGATATAAGATTCTTCAAACAAAGGGTGAAAACGAAACGCTTACGCAGAGGCGACGGGAACGTCAACCTTGATCTTGGGCAAAGCCTTCCGTGGCTTGGACGGCGCGGTCTTGAGCTGCTTCGGAGCCTTCTCAGTCGGCACCGGAGAAGATGTCCGAGTGCGCTTCGAAGTCTGTCCAGTCGGTGCTGCCACCTTGCCCCGGATACTTGCTGGGTCGTGCTTGTGCTTGGAACGCTTTTCCGTGCGAGGTGGAGAATCGACCTCCTCCTCACTGCTCGAGTTTTCCTGCTCTTCATCACTCTCCCCATCGGAGTTCCAGTCGCTGCTATCGCCTCCACTCTCTTCTCCTTCCTGGATCTGCTCCCCGTTGGGCATCGAGTACATCTCAGTATATATCTGCGAAGCAAAGAATCGAACAAGCATCAGTCGGTTCCAAAGACAGTTTACAAATTAGAGTAAAAGTCACTCGACATCGAAGGTCTGACCTTGTCTGGTTCATTATCAGCGCTGAGTGGCAGAATTCTCCTAGACCCCCTGGGGTTGTCTCTGTTTCCGGTAATGCTCTGCAGCCACCGCGCCACCGTCTCCTCGGCAACTTCCTCCGGGTGGATCCGAGCAGAATCATCGGCGCCCGAATACATCCACATAGGATGATCGCGGGCCTGGAGCGGCTGGATGCGGCGAGTGAGAAACACCTCTAGCAAATCCATGCCGGTCACGCCATCGCGGACAAGTTGGATTACGCGGTCAACCAACATGTTCACCTCCGCCTTTTCTTCTGGAGTCACTTTCAAGGAAGAGGGCTTTTCAATTCGCCCCATGGTAAAGGGAGGAAGGCCATTCGACTGACCAGGAGTTGGTTTGTCCTTACAATAAAACCAGGTCGACTGCCACCCTCTGACCGAATCGGGAAGAGTCATAGGTGGAAATGTGCTTTTACCTCTCATCTGGATCCCTAGACCTCCGCACATCTAAATCACGTGCGTCCTCTCATCACTCGGATTGGCCTTTTTCACAGACTGTGAGCGGCAGGTGAAGATGTGTTTGAAGAGACCCCAATGCGGTCGACAACCCAGGAAATTCTCACACATGGAGACAAACGCAGCTAGGTATGTGATGGTGCTCGGAGAAAAGTGATGAAGTTGGGCCCCGAAAAAGTTCAGAAAACCTCGGAAAAAAGGATGAGGGGGCAGAGAAAAACCACGGTCGACGTGAGTCGCGAGGAGGACGCACTCACCCTCCTGCGGTTGCGGCTCGGTCTCATCACCTGGCAGCCTCCAGGACCCATGGTCGATCAAGCCCCCCTCGACCAGATCCTCCATATCTTCTTGCTGAATCATGGAGCGAATCCAATCGCCCTGGATCCAGCCGGGCGGCAGGCCGGATCTCGACGACGAGCCTCCCCGACTCGTCTTCTTGCCCTTCGCTGCCGCCGTCGCTTTCTTCGCACGCTCCAAGGCCGCCGTCTTCTCCTTCCCCATCGCGGCAGGCTGCGCTCGGGCGGGGCGGCGGCGAATGCGGTGGTGAAACAGGAGAGGAGGAAGGAGATGGGGAGCACAGTACCGAGCTCATCGACCCCGACGCCTTATATGGGTCCGCTCCTGAGTGGCTGACTAGTGGTCCCAGGCAATCCAGTCAAATCCCGCAACAGTCGCGTGCTGGATACGTGGCGAAAAAGGTGGCACGAGAATCGAGGCGTCCCTGCCTAACCCGCTCCGTCTACTGCGGTCCTCTCCGTCCTGCGCGCTTCTCCAAATTTCGAATCCCGTGAGATCCGGAAAGCGGCAGCGTGACCAATCGCGCCAAGGATCTTATACCATATCAATACTCGGAGTTTATCAGAAAAAATCACTCGATGACCTCTGAATGGACCTAGGCGACTGAAAATGAAGTTGAAGTTTTTACAAAGATCACCGGCCCGGTTAGGATGCCTCTGAAGCATATAAATCGGGTCGGAACCATCTTCAACCCCTTCTCCACTCGAACCCAGATCCATTCGGGGGCTAATGGCGAAGACATGTACCTAGGGTAGGGTAATAGGCCCGACCTAGACACCCTTACCCGAGGACACTGCCCTAAGGCCAAGGACATTCAAAGGATGGCACCATCTACCGACTGAAATCGCCACAGGGTGCAACCCACTCAACCAACAGTTCACTCGGACAACCCAATTCCATTCGACCGGGGTGTACTCACTCGACCACGCCGGAAACCACTCGGAAGACAGAAGATCTAAGGTCACTCAGGATGGCAAGGGTCAGGCGTTCACTCTGTAGTCTTAATGATCATTTATTTGCCTTTATTGCTGGCGTTATCAGTAACGTCCTGCCTTTATAGACATTGAAACCCTTGTAACGTGGGACGGTTGGGGTCCTGGCGCACTCTATATAAGCCACCCCCCTCCTCAGGCACAAGGGTTCGCACCCCCTATAACTTCACACATAAGTCAATCGACCGAGCCTCCGGGCGCCGAGACGTAGGGCTGTTACTTCTTCCGAGAAGGGCCTGAACTCGTAAATCTTGCGTGCACAACTTCACCGTAGCTAGGATCTTGCCTCCTCATACCTACCCCCCATTCTACTGTCAGACTTACAACCACGACACCCAACAATGGACATCATATTTTTGTTTCGAGGTAATACACAACATTCAACTTTATGTTACAACGTGGCAATGGCTTGAAAGACATCAGATCTGTCTTCTTGGCTTGGGGCGCGGGGGGGGGGGGGGGGGAGGGGGGGGGGGGCGTCACGGGCAGCGCACGCCTCCTCCCCTGATGGCGGCGGCGGATCGGCACGGATACGGGGGGAAGGGCGTCATGGCGGAGAGCGGGACGGTTGGCGGGGGACTCCTCCTTCGCGGTCTATGGGGAAGTACAATGTGAAGAAGAGAGGACACAATGGTGAAGGTGCGGTGGGCGTCATCCAGTTTTAAAGGAGAGGGCTCCATCGAGAAATGTCCCGCTACGGCGGGAAACCGAGTGGGGAGGGGAGGGTTCGGCAAGAAAAGGGAAGGGTCTGTCATGGGGTGGGGTCTTTTCTATTCGTACCGCATGTTGGAAATAACATGGTGGACAATCCAGACAACCACATTTCTCCCTCACATATGGGCTGGATTTGGGTGAACCTGGAATCGAGACAGTTGAATATTGGGGAGCCTGCTAGACACCTGTTTGATGTCCGAACACGCCCGGACGTACGAGGGAGAAATGGGCTTCGATCATAGAGACTCGCTTAATTATTTGTTTGATGCATTTATATGCATTGTAGCCCGTAGCAACGCACGGACATTTTACTAGTTAAGAAAGATTTTCGTAAAATGAAAACAGAGGGCATGCGGCCCCTTTATTGATCGGAGAAAAATCTACAGAAAGGGGATCTTGTAAGAAAAAAACCACACAAGAGTAAAAGGAAACAAGGTGAACGGGCGGAGAAAATAGCTAGCAGGAAAGTGTATCTCAGCTCTCAGACATTCCAATCCACATACCCTTTTTTTACGCTTTCCATTCTGTCGCGGATCTACTCGAACCGCCCACGCCCCGTTGCCCTATATAAACACCAGCAGGCACCTCCATCAAGCATCAAACACACGCACGCACAAGTCCACAGCACACAACAAACCCATCTCATCCATTCTTTCAAGCAAGACAAGAGTGATCGAGCGAGCCATGGCTCCCATGCTCAAGCGTGTCGTGGAGGACGCGCCGAAGAGGGCGGCCTACGTGACGTTTCTCGCCGGCTCCGGCGACTACTGGAAGGGCGTGGTGGGCCTGGCCAAGGGCCTCCGCGCCGTCAAGTCGGCCTATCCGCTCGTGGTGGCCGTGCTCCCCGACGTCCCCGAGGAGCACCGCCGCAGGCTGGTCGAACAGGGCTGCCTCGTCCGCGAGATCGAGCCGGTGTACCCGCCCGAGAGCCAGACCCAGTTCGCCATGGCATACTACGTCATCTACTCCAAGCTCCGCATATGGGAGGTACGTACAACCCTCTTTTCGTCAGTTTCACTTTTGGTTGCATTCAAAAAGAAAGTTTCATCTTTGGATCGATAGATGTTGATTGATTCTGGTGTACGTAGTTCGTGGAGTACGAGCGGATGGTGTACCTGGACGCGGACATCCAGGTGTTCGACAACATCGACCACCTGTTCGACCTCGACAAGGGCAGCTTCTACGCCGTCATGGACTGCTTCTGCGAGAAGACGTGGAGCCACACGCCGCAGTTCAAGATCGGCTACTGCCAGCAGTGCCCGGACAGGGTGGCGTGGCCGGAGCGCGAGCTCGGCGTGCGCCCGCCCCCGCTCTACTTCAACGCAGGCATGTTCGTGCACGAGCCCAGCCTCGCCACCGCCAAGGCCCTTCTCCACAAGCTCGTCGTCACCGACCCGACCCCGTTCGCCGAGCAGGACTTTCTCAACATGTTCTTCAGGGACGTGTACAAGCCCATCCCGCCGGTGTACAACCTGGTGCTCGCCATGCTCTGGAGGCACCCCGAGAACGTCCAGCTCGAGAAGGTCAAGGTCGTCCACTACTGTGCTGCGGTACGTCCTTGTCATCGATTTCCTAGTAAAGACCATTTTCTCTGTTGATTCTTATATCTGAATTTATGCAGGGTTCGAAGCCATGGAGGTACACCGGCGAGGAGGCCAACATGGACAAGGACGACATCAAGATGCTTGTGAAGAAATGGTGGGACATCTACAACGACCAGAGCTTGGACTAGAAGGCCGGCAACGAGACCACAGACCCGCTGCATGCGGCTCTCGCTGAGGCCGGCGCCGTGAAGTACTTCCCGGCGCCCTCGGCCGCGTAGACTCGCTGCATGCCGGCGTTTGTCTGGCCGATTCGTTGCAGAATGATTAAGTGCTATCAATTAGTCGGATTTTCTGTATACTAGTAGAACGCCCGTGCGTTGCCACGAGCCTTTTGTGTTATAAAGCTTGATGAATTTTTCTCTCTTTCCAATGACATTGCTTCAACATCCTTGTTGATGGATTCTTTTTGAACATCGACGTAATCCATCTCCATCTGTCTCATACTCTGTAAAAATAAACATAAAAACACACATTTTGTATTATCGTGCACAACAAATATATAAAGAACAAATTTTGTATGCATCTCATCTAGTTGTGTAAAACTCAATGTTTTTTCAGTCCGGTCCATTATAAAGCTTTGTCATCAACATTTTCCAAGCATCATCGAAAGCCATCTGGTCAACAAAAGTAAACATATAAAAGTCAGTTGTTAAATGCGAGCAGGTGATCGTTTTTAGTCAGAGTGAGTGGCATCGTGCTTTTTAGTAGAGTGAGATGCATCCCAATTTTAATAAACTGTAAGTTCACATGTAAATCTCTTGTTGGTAATTATTCACCAGAAATGACTTCTTAGGGTATGTGATATTTTTCACCATATAAAAGCATGTGACATTTTTCTCACAACAAACAACCAATTTTCCCTAAAAAAAGCAAACAACCGCTCATTTTCTTCTTATATTTAAAAAATGCAATTCACTCTCTTATTCTCTCACCGCATGGCACAACACTTGACTCAAATCTCATTTTCCTGTCTTGCTCTCCTCGTTGACATTGTTGCCATCTGTCGAGGTACGACAATCTTTGGGACCAACAAAGGCCCCTTGCTGGTTCGGCTGTGGGAATCGCAATGCACAAAGAGCAGATCCAGCAGAAGACACACAAGTTTACCCAGGTTCGGACCGCCGTGAGGCGTAAAACCCTACTCCTGTTTTGGTGGATTATATGTGGAACTCAAGTTACAAGAGAGCGCAGCTTGCCGGCAAGGTGCGCGGGAAGTGCGGCTACGTAGTGTAATTGAGCAGGGTGTCGACCTTTGTAAAGGTTGTCATGGGCCGCATTTGGACGGGTGTCGATAAAGGTAAACTTCAGGCGGTGGATCGCCACGTGCCCCGACAAGCCTCACCTAACCGCCTGCGCAACCACCACATGTCAGCAGAATCCTGGCTAGTAGGTGCGGCAGAGCGGTGGAAGAGGCTCAGGCTTGCCGGTGTAGAAATTGTCGGCCTTGAGCTTGCCAGCAATGTGGAGATGCCTTGCCGGAAAGGGTGGCTTGCCGGCATACTGAGTCTTGAACAGCGTTGAGGGAAAAACAACCCCGTTTATGCGGTTGTAGTGCTTCCCAATGCCGGGAAGATGCGCTGCTGGGAAGAAACTTCATCCCAGTGTGTTCTTAGTCATGCTTGCCGATCTAAGGCTTGGCGAATGTAGCGCTTGCCGGGAAGATCGGTTCTTGCCGGTGTCGATGTTGTACTGTCGTGGACCATGCTCGGAGGGTTTGTGGGACCCTGATTTTCACCACACCGACACCATCTCTCCCCGCCATGGTGTTCAGCCGGGACCGTCCTCTCAGTGTCGTCTTCCATTCCCTCCATGGTGTCGCCCTCCCCCTCCTCTCCCCTCTACAGTGTCCCAGGCTGATTCCCAATGCCAAGGAATACACACCGTCATAGCAGAGGGTGACCACCACATCTTTTTGCTGCCATGATATACGAAATGGTATATATCATGCGATCCTTTCGCCTCTGAAATAACTATTGTCGATTTCAACATCAAAAGAAATAGAAAAATCTGTGATGTTGTTTATGTTTCATATTTATATCAAGATTGCAAGATTTTTTTTTTTGAAATATTGTTTTTTATTTTGGATGCTTGCATTTCAGCCTGAAGATAACTGATATCTTATTTAGAAGGAAGCTTGCATTTTCAGCCTGAAGATGGCTAATATCTTATTTAAAAGGATGCTTACATTTCCTCCTTACTGATGGACAGAGCAACTAATTTGTTATTTGGATGTTGAGTTTCTTCCATATCCAAAGTGTAACATTTCTCTGTCTTTATGTTTAATTTCTCAGCATCATAAGCAAACTTGCTAAGTGACAAATATGTAAATAATTTGAAAAAGGTGGATGAACAACCTATACATTTGAATTTTCTAGTTGAATTCCCGTTCGTTGCCAAGGAATAAAAAAACATAACAATCAAATAATTGTTGCAATGCAGAAATGTGTTGGACAAGATGGCGTGCGGTTTCCATCCATACAGTAATAAAACTGATTCTCTCTCTTCTTCTATAAATCTCCCTTCCCTCTCCCTTTTCAGGTCCTCCATTTAGCATGTTGATGCTCTTAGTCTCCTCGAGTTCGCCCGTAGTGTTACAGCTTACTGTTTCCCTTGAATGACCTGCACAACACATCAAGGCATTTATCAAACATATGACCATTTTTGCAAAGAAAACAACATGTGGTTGAAGTACCGATTCTAGAAACACATATGTAAACCAGACAAGCAAAGAGTTTATGATTAGTCAGTCAGTGGAAACACAAACATGTTTGTTTTCAGTCAGTAACAAATTATATAGACCAGAGAACCGTAGGAACAAAAAAATCTCCATGTTTCCAACGAAGGATATAACAGCAGGCATAACCTCACTATCATGAATTGGAGCTTTTCTTGTAATGCCCCCAGGAGCATTCGTCGAGAGATATTGGGGTCATAATATTTAGGGCAAAGGGCAAAAGCTAAGCAATGAATGCCCAATCCTACCCCAACAGTTAGGAATTATCTCAGATACCTTGGGGAAATCTCCCTTGTGAGGGTGATCTCTCTTTTTCATCACATCCTTTATCTCCTTGTCGACGAATTTGATAAGCAAATACAATGGCTTCATGATTGAAATGTCGACCCTCATCCGAAAAAACGTCATCCTTGATTGTAAAGGTAACCAGATCTGTTGTTGTTCTGGCATGTTGATCACCAACCTTTGCCTTTCCTTTCCATTGTGTACTCATCACGGTCCCAACATGTTGATCATGAGCCTCTTCAGTAAAATGTAGTGTGAAGTCAAGCGTGTTTTCGCCACATTCAGAAGGATTAATTTTGAATTAGCTCTAAAAAGTGACAATCGATGAGAGTGTTTCAGAATGTATTTTACAACTGCCTTACCATTTGAGTTCCTGGCATTTCGCCACTGTCCCGCTTTTCACACATCAGTTTTAGATAAGTTGGTCTTAACAAGCCAGTTCATATATTCATTGGTGCCACAAATTCAGTTTAATGACTTACCTTGATGTTGCCTTGGAGGATCGGCCTCCAATCCCTGCTTACTTCTTCATTCATCTACCTTTTATTCGCTTGAGTTGCTCCTCCATTTTCTAATTTTTATTCAACACCCAGCAGTGAATCAAATGAGTAATTAGGTGCGCCAGACTTACAGAAATTAACTCTGAAATAGAGTACTCCTTTGATGCTGCTGGGTATGTATGCTCATAAGCTACTATGCCAGCCGGAGATCTGATTGATTAGCACCAAAAATGGAAATGTCGGGATCCCTTCAACTCTACTAATTACTATGGAATTTGATTGATAACGCACAGAAACAAAATCACCACAAAAAGAAATCTTGAGGATCCATTCCTCTCTAGTGGAAGGATAAAAATCCTTAACCATGGAAGCTTATTGATAATGCAGACAAAAGAAAAATAAATGTGGGATAGTACCTCTGTAGTTAAAGGAAACAAACATTGTCAAGTATTCTTGCAACAGAACTCCATGGTCGTAATGGGATATGAAAAGATTGTTTGTGGAAAACTTCCATCTCAACACAAGGCCAGCCTGCAACGTTGATTATACTTGGTTGTTAATAAAAAAATCTTACCTGAAATAGCTACCTTTGTTGATTTGTTTCTATACAGCTCAGGTGCAGTGTAGTAATCAAAATTACAAAAGAATACAATTAAGTTTGTCAGTCAAGGATTACTATCTGTATATTTCTTATTTTGATGTTACTAAAAGTGGGCTTACTGAAGCTGTTGACAAGGGCCTTGTGGTTCATCAGTTTCACCTTCTCGAGAGTGATCTTGGACAACCTCATCAGGCAGAATCACCCAACCTTCATTAGGCCTCCATTATCACCAAAAAGATATTTCTGGCACCTTACCAAGATTCAAATAGTAAAGTAGGGCACAACCGAGAAAAAGTTAGCGGCTCATATGCAAGTATTTATGATTCCCAGAGAATGCAGCAAGAGAACAGAGAAGACCAAGTTGTTCCATTTTGATTTCCCTTTTTGTTCTGTTCTTTGACCGAAAATGTTTACAACCAGCCCCCCTTATTCGATTTCACTTTTTATTCAGTTCTTGAACCGAAAATGGAAATAAAATAGATCGTACCTTGAGTACTTAATCTCTTTCACGGAACTGGATTTGCAGGGGTTCAGCTCGTACTCCAGTTCATTGCATTCCACCTACAGCTGCATGATCCTCATTATAATCTGGAAGATGAAATTGCACAAGTAAGATTCATGGCATGGGTCATCGAAGTGGAAGTAGGTCCACTGAGTTCTCAAAACATTTTTAAGTGGAAACGCATGAACTAAGACATGACTACATATCACCATCCTGCTTGCTTGGAGCCCCAATACACAGACACCATGTATGAATTGAAACTAACACGAACTGTTGACTTACTTGGTTCAAACATAATATTGACAAAAGGAAATAGCACAATACATACTTGCCATGACTGAATATTGATCTGCAAGCAGAAATCCCTGTTTGTAATCATTGAATCAAAGCACGGAGTGGCCATCAAGTTGGGGAGAACTGAAGCCTCAGTAGGTCTTAGAAATACATCCAGTCCTCGCATATGAGAAATACAGATGAAAAGCCAACTTCAGTTTGATGATTCATGGATATGTACCTGAATATCGCCGTAGTGCCCATCAAGTCGAGGCGCGCCTCCTCTTCCCGCTTGCCGCAAGGTGCCTCACGCCGCCGCTAGGACCTCACCCTGTTCGAGAGGTCTACGCCGTGTGGTAGCCATTGGTTTTGTGGCGCTGTATGAGCGCGGGCGGACGCCCGCAACGGTGGAGCCGAGCACAGCCGCTGGGAGCGCGGACACGGGCGGCGGTGGAGCGGCTCCAGCCATGGGAGCGCAGATGCGTACAGAGACACAAAAGATCGAGGAAGGATTGGATCAAGAGAGGAGTTGGATCGGCGGTGGTACCCCAACGCACCGACTAAAATTTCGTGCTTGGGCTCGTCGGCGGCCATGGCCACGCGGGAGGCGGGTCCTCGAGGTGAATCTTCGACCACTCTTCCGCGATCGAACTGGTCGTCGCCATGGAGCCGCCGTCTGTGCCTGCCCACCACAGGGTGCCACGCTGATATTGCGTAGAAGTTGTCGTCCATCGAGCTCCCAACGGTCTTCATCTGCACATGAAGGAGCCTAGCAGATGCAGAGGACAGTGAGGGGGCAATGAGAACGATGCGAGGAGAGGGGAGGGATCCCGGTTCGGCGGCCGCAACCGCCGCACGCCACTCCTCCTTGAGATCTGACCATGGATCAATGGGTCTGTGGGAGGAGGGATCCCGACTCGGCGTCGTCGCCATGAAGGACTGGGAGGACCTCCTTAAGATCACCCTTGGCCGGGATACACGGACGCGGGCACGGGCCGCTGTACACGCGGGAAGATGGATAGCGCCCCTACCTAGACCGTTCACGGAGGGGTTCAACGACGACCGGATCTGGAGCGGTGGGAAGGCCATGATCGTCGTGGCGGAGACCAATGGCGGGGAGTCCTCGCCAGGGAGGCGTGGCGCATGCAGAAGGATCAGCAAGGAATTTGGGGGCGGCCGGCAAGGCCTGCCGCCGGCACTGGGGGCGATCGTGGGGAGGATGAGGAGGCTGTGGCGTGCGTATGTGCCTATGGGTTCCATCGGGAGGGGGTGGATCGAGCGATGAGCGGCGGCATGCGGGTTTTTTCATTTTGCAGCGGGAGAGGTGGGAGGTGGGACGAAAAAAAACAGTCAAAAAAACCCGGACGAAAGTGGTGGGTTGAGAAAAACGTGGACGCAATCCTACCAACTGCTCCATTAGGAGTAGAGATAACATATAGGCGCACCATGACGTCTCCCCTCCCCTCCACGACGTCCCCGGCCCCCTCCTCTCCCCTCAGCGTCCCAGGCCGATTCCTGGTGCCAAGGAGTCCAGGTCCCGAGCTTATGTGTCCATCCTTTTATCAAGTTATTCACTACCAGAATTTACGTAGTTGCCGATGGCCCCCGTCGACATAGATGGACATATCCCGATGGCCTAGGGCAGGCCGTAGGCGTAGAAAAGCCGTCGGCATATGTCGATCTATGCCGACGGGGGCCGTCGGCATACCACGGCCGTCGGGACCGCTCGAGATACGCCTACGGGGGCCGTCGGCATAGATGAGGCCGTCGGCATAGCCCGGGCCCGGCTACCCAGTCAGTGGCGACCGTTTGACGGCGTCGGAACTACGCCGACGGGGGCTAACGGCGGCCGTCGGCATAGATTTGCTGACATCACCGATCCGCGCCGTCTCCACATCATCGATCCAAGGGGAAAGGGGTCTGTGGTGTGGCAGAGGTATGCCGACGGCATAGCCGTCGGCGTAGGCCTAGCCCAAGCCCTCTGCCACGTCATCAATCCACGTGCTTCGCCATGTCATTGATCCATGGCATCGTAGCTCCGTGTGCGCAGCTATGCCGTCGGCATAGAATTTGTGATAATTTTTCCCTATTTTTTTTTTCAGAACATAAATGTGCCTTGTCTAAACAAAAAAACATACCCCAATGGTATATCGATTGCCCCCCTCACGGACGTCGCTGCCGCCGTGTCACGGAGGGGGGAAACGGTCGACACGGAGGGAATCTGGTTAGAGGCGGGAATCGGGGTGTAGCTATGCCACCGAAACATCGCACGGGTCCTGATGCATGTGTGAAAGTGTTGTGACATGCGTAGACGCCCGTCTTGGGGCTCCGTGGTGCGGCCCCCCTCCACGGACGGTAGTGCCGCCGTCACTTGGAGGGGGGAATCGTGCGGGTGCGGTAGAACCGGAGGGAATCTAGTGGTGGGGTAGGTCCAGACCGTGTTCGGGGATGTTGCTATGGGCTGACCTATCGCAACCAGGTGGAAGAGTCCACTGGTCAAAGCCCATCCGGCGATAGTCAAAGGGCTAGATCTCCTGGTTAACTGGGATTCGGGGTGGCCTTCGGGGTGTAGCTATGCCACCGAAACATCGCACGGGTCCTGATGCATGTGTGAAAGTGATGTGGCATGCGTAGACGCCCGTCTTGGGGCTCCTTGGTTAGGCCCCCCCTCCACGGACGGCAGTGCCACCGTCACTTGGAGGGGGGAATCGTGCGGGTACGGTAGAACCGGAGGGAATCTAGTGGAGGGTTGGGTCCAGACCGTGTTCGGGGATCTTGCTACGGGCTGACCAATCGCAACCAGGTGGAAGAGTCCACTGGTCAAAGCCCGTCCGGCGAAAGTCAAAGGGCTAGATCATCTGGTCAACTGGGATTCAGGGTGGCCTTCGGGGTGTAGCTATGCCACCGAAACATCGCACGGGTCCTGATGCATATGTGAAAGTGATGTGGCATGCGTAAACGCCCGTCTTGGGGCTCCTTGGTTAGGCCCCCCTCCATGGACGGCAGTGCCGCCGTCACTTGGAGGGGGGAATCGTGCGGGTACGGTAGAACCGGAGGGAATCTAGTGGTGGGTTGGGTCCAGACCATGTTCGGGGATGTTGCTATGGGCTGACCTATCGCAACCAGGTGGAAGAGTCCACGGTTAACGCCGTCCGGGAAAGTCAAAGGGCTAGATCATCTGTCAACTGGACTAGGGTTTAGTCCGGTCCGGTGGCTTCGGGTGTAGCTATGCCACCGAAACATCGCACGGGTCTGATGCATGTGTGAAAGTGTTTGGCATGCGTAGACACCCATCTTGGGGCTCCGTGTGTGTGGCCCCCCTCCACGGACGGCAGTGCCGCGTCACTTGGAGGGGGGAATCGTGCGGGTACGGTAGAACCGGAGGGAATCTAGTGGTGGGTTGGGTCAGACCGTGTTCGGGGATGTTGCTATGGGCTGACCTATCGCAACCAGGTGGAAGAGTCCACTGTTAACGCCGTCCGCGAAAGTCAAAGGGCTAGATCATCTGGTCAACTGGGATTCTGGGTGGCCTTCGGGGTGTAGCTATGCCACCGAAACATCGCACGGGTCCTGATGCATGTGTGAAAGTGATGTGGAATGCGTAGATGCCCTTCTTGGGCTCCTAGGTGTGGCCCCCCTCCACGGACGTCATTGCCGCCGTCACTTGGAGGGGGGAATCGTGCGGGTACGGTAGAACCGGAGGTAATATAGTGGTGGGTTGGGTCCAGACCGTGTTCGGGGATGTTGCTATGGGCTGACCTATCGCAACCAGGTGGAAGAGTCCACTGGTCAAAGCCCGTTCGGCGAAAGTCAAAGGGCTAGATCATGTGGTCAACTGGGATTCGGGGTGGCCTTTGGGGTGTAGCTATGCCACCGAAACATCGCAGGGTCCGATGATGTGTGTGAAAGTGATGTGGCTTGCGTAGATGCCCTTCTGGGCTCCTGGGTGTGGCCCCTCCACGGACGCAGTGCCGCCATCAATTGGAGGGGGGAATCGTGCGGGTGCGGTAGAACCGGAGGGAATCTAGTGGTGGGTTGGGTCTAGACCGTGTTCGGGGATGTTGCTATGGGCTGACCTATCGCAACCAGGTGAAAAGGTCCACCGGTCAAAGCCCGTCCGGCGAAAGTCAAATGGCTAGATCTCCGGGTCAACTGGGAATCGGGGTGGCCTTCGGGGTGTAGCTATGCCACCGAAACATCGCACGGGTCCTGATGCATGTGTGAAAGTGTTGTGGCATGCGTAGACGCCCGTCTTGGGGCTCCGTGGTGTGGCCCCCCCTCCACGGACAGCATTGCCGCCGTCACTTGGAGGGGGGAATCGTGCGGGTACGGTAGAACCGGAGGGAATCTAGTGGTGGGTTGGGTCCAGACCATGTTCGGGGATGTTGCTATGGGCTGACCTATCGCAACCAGGTGGAAGAGTCCACTGGTTAACGCCCGTCCGGTGAAAGTCAAAGGGCTAGATCATCTGTCAACTGGACTAGGGTTTAGTCCGGTCCGGTGGCCTTCGGGGTGTAGCTATGCCACCGAAACATCGCACGGGTCCTGATGCATGTGTGAAAGTGTTGTGGCATGCGTAGACACCCATCTTGGGGCTCCGTGGTGTGGCCCCCCTCCACGGACGGCAGTGCCGCCGTCACTTGGAGGGGGGAATCGTGCGGGTACGGTAGAACCGGAGGGAATCTAGTGGTGGGTTGGGTCTAGACCGTGTTCGGGGATGTTGCTATGGGCTGACCTATCGCAACCAGGTGGAAGAGTCCACTGTTCAAAGCCCGTCCGACGAAAGTCAAAGGGCTAGATCATCTGGTCACTGGGATTCTGGGTGGCCTTCGGGTGTAGCTATGCCACCGAAACATCGCACGGGTCCTGATGCATGTGTGAAAGTGATGTGAAGCGTAGATGCCCTTCTTGGGCTCCTAGGGTGGGGCCCCCCTCCACGGACGTCATTGCCGCCGTCACTTGGAGGGGGAATCGTGCGGGTACGTTAGAACCGGAGGTAATCTAGTGGTGGGTTGGGTCCAGACCGTGTTCGGGGATGTTGCTATGGGCTGACCTATCGCAACCAGGTGGAGAGTCCCTGGTCAAGCCCGTTCGGCGAAAGTCAAAGGGCTATATCTGTGGTCAACTGGGATTCGGGGTGGCCTTTGGGGTGTAGCTATGCCACCGAAACATCGCACGGGTCCTGATGCATGTGTGAAAGTGATGTGGCTTGCGTAGATGCCCTTCTTGGGCTCCTGGGTGTGGCCCCCCTCCACGGACGGCAGTGCCGCCATCACTTGGAGGGGGGAATCGTGCGGGTACGTTAGAACCGGAGGAAATCTAGTGGTTGGTTGGGTCCAGACCGTTGTCGGGGATGTTGCTATGGGCTCACCATCGCAACCAGGTGGAAGAGTCCACTGGTCAAAGCCCGTCCGCGAAAGTCAAAGGGCTAGATCATCTGGTCACTGGACTAGGGTTTAGTCCGGTCCGGTGGCCTTCGGGGTGTAGCTATGCCACCGAAACATCGCACGGGTCCGGATCATGTGGTAAAGTGTTGTGGCATGCGTAACGCCCGCTTGGGGCTCCGTGGTGTGGCCCCCCCTCCACGGACGGCAGTGCCGCCGTCACTTGGAGGGGGGAATCGTGCGGGTACGGTAGAACCGAAGGGAATCTAGTGGTTGGCTGGGTCCAGACCGTGTTCGGGGATGTTGCTATGGGCTGACCTATCGCAACCAGGTGGAAGAGTCCACTGGTCAAAGCCCGTCCGGCGAAAGTCAAAGGGCTAGATCATCTGGTCAACTGGACTAGGGTTTAGTCCGGTCCGGTGGCCTTCGGGGTGTAGCTATGCCACCGAAACATCGCACGGTTCCTGATGCATGTGTGAAAGTGTTGTGGCATGCGTAGACGCCCGTCTTGGGGCTCCGTGGTGTGGCCCCCCCTCCACGGACGATAGTGCCGCTGTCACTTGGAGGGGGGAATCGTGCGGGTACGGTAGAACCGGAGGGAATCTAGTGGTGGGTTGGGTCCAGACCATGTTCGGGGATGTTGCTATGCCACCGAAACATCGCACGTTCGAAAATGAGGCTCCGGGGTGTGCCCCCCCTCCACAGACGGCAGTGCCGCCGTCACTTGAATGGTGAATCATGCGCGTTGGCTAGGGTTTAGTCCAGTGGGGGGGGGGCATCTATGCCACAGAAATATCGCACAGGGTCTTCGAAGGGGAGGAAGGATAGTGGAGACATTAAAAAAATGTAGCACTTTTAAAAAATAAATTAAAGTTAATGTAAATAAAAAAAAATTAAAACCTATGCCTACGGCTTGGCCGTCGGCATAGGTGCCCACGTGGCCCTACCGGATAAGGGCAGGGCTATGCCGACGGCTAAGCCGTCGGCATAGCCCTGCCCTTATCCACTCGGGCGCCCCACCCCCTCCCCGACCACTCATTCTCGACGCTCGCTCCCTCCCTTCTGCCCCGCCGCCGCCGCCCCCTTCTGCCACGCCGCCGCTCGCTCCACCCGCGCCGCCCCTCGATCTCCCCCGCCGCCGGCGCCCGCATCTGCCCCGTCGCCGCCCCCGCCCGGGCTGGCCGCCCCGTCCCCGGGCCGGCCTCCCCATGCCACCGCTCGCTCCTCCCGCGCCGCCCTCAATCTCCCCCGCCCGGGCCGGCCGCCCCGTGCCCGGCCACGCTCGGGCCGCCCCGTCCCCGCACACGCGCGGGCTGCCCCGTGCCTGGCCACGCTCTGGCCGCCCCGCCCTCGGCCCTGCCCCGCGCGCGGCCGGCCCTCCCCTGCGCCAGGCGACCGCGGCGCCGGCCCTCCGCGGCTCCTCTTATTCTCCGGCCGGCGTCCTCTACTGCAGCTCACCGTCCGTTGCCGGGGCTCGATCTCCTCTTCGAAGGTGATTTTTTTTATGTATTTTCTTTTAGTTTTTTTAGTAATTTTGTAGCTAGATGGTTAGATAGGTAGTTAGATAGATAGTTAGATAGGTAGTTAGATAGATAGTTAGATAGGTAGTAAAAATATGGAACCGGCATCCCCCTTTATGCATTTTTTCTGTTTTTTATTAGATAGATAGTTAGATAGGTAGAATTTATTTGGTATTTAGAATGTAAGAAATAATTATATGAAGCGTATCTTACAATTTGAGATGTTGTTAAAATGCTATATATTGTTAATAATGGTTCGATGAGATGCTATATATTGCATATCTTGCAAAAAAAATTGGTTCGATGAGATGAATCGATGATGATGACGAATAGATGATAATGATGATGATGAATATGTGATGACGATGATGAATATATTGTTAATGTTGTTAGTTTTTTTGCCTACATGATGCAAAAATAAATGAATGCATGTTTAAATGTTTTAAATATGCTCTATGAGTCGTGATGTTCTAAATTTTTGTCGCGATGGAATTTGCAGGCTTTGTGGTGTCGCATTTCATCGGAGTGACCGTCGTCCGACACGTTGGTCCCTGAGCATCCCTCTGTTGTTCGACTACTTCCCCTACAGCCGAGGGTGAGCTACAAATCCATCTCCTCCTCCATATTTTTCATGTCACTAGATTTTCTTTTCTCGTCAAGTCGCGTAACCTAGGCGTCTCCCGTCCGAAAGGGTTGCATCGATAAATATGCATTCAATTGCATATTTATCACCGCAGCTCTTTCGGATTGTCCAGCGTTTTCCACGGACAGCCCGAGGATGTGTAGATTGGGTACGTTCTCCATGTTCTACCCCGTTCCGAGACAGGATTTCGGCGGCGCCTCCCCATTGTTCTCTGGAGCACATTCTCTCGGCTACTTGCCGAGACGTGTATCTGGAGAACAGCGGGGAGGTGCTGCCGAAATTTTGTCTCGGAACAGGGTAGAATGGAGAACGTACTCAATCTACACATCCTCGGGTGGGATTAGGACCCATCTTTACCTATTAGAGATGTAGGTGGATTCAACGCGGTAGAAAATGAAAATTTGATGTGATTAATTTAAATGAATCCTTAATTTAGTTGTGTGGCTCCCAATAAAGCAGAGGATGGCAGATAATCAGTGGATGTACAGTGGTTTTATCCGTCGGAATCGAGTAACATCAGAGTGGATCTTGAAAACCGATGTGTATTTGAAGGAGATATTCTGTAGTCCAATGAGAATTATCTCACCATGCCCCTGTGCGAGATGTGCCAGACGTCACCGTAGAAATCAGAAGGATATGACTGACCACCTTCGCACGCATGGATATATGCCAAACTTTGACATGCCGCCGATAAACTTAGCCGAGCAGGACCGTGGTAGAGAGGAGGTGATGCGACAACGCATCGATGGTTATGCGGACGATGGGGTCAGGGACATGCTAGATGATGTCATTGCTGCAGAAACGGCACATGTGACACCTTCAGAGAATGAACCGGAGGAGCCGGAGGCAACCGCAAAGGCCATCTTGGAGGTCTTGGCCTCGTCGAAGAAGCCTCTTTATGCGGGTGCGAAATATCTCAGCTGGATGCCATCTCGCAACTGATTGCAGTCAAGGCTGAGTACGGCTGTAGCCAGAAATGCTTCGAAGCATTCCTGGGAGTATGGGCTAACAGCCTCCCTGAGGGTCATGAACTGCCGAAAAGCATGTATGCTACAAAGAAAATCATGAAGGCACTCTCTATGGATTATGAGAAAATAGATGTTTGTCCGAAGAATTGCCTTTTGTTTAGGCACGAGTATGATTTTTAATGTACTAATTGTTTATTCTCTTTTCAATGCAGGTTCGTGGAACATGGGCAAGGGGAAGGCCGACGGCATGGGTTTCCTACGCAAGGCAATCGGCATGCCTAGTCGGAGTGGTCGACCACGTAATCCTCCCCTCCGACTACTTGACGATGACTCCTCACAGGGAGGTCGAGGGAGAGGTGCCCCTAGAGGAGGAGGGGGCGGGGGGAGATCCCCTAGAGGGCGAGGGGGTGGGGGGAGAGCCACTACAGGGGGTCACGGCCAGAAAGAGCGCACCCTCACCGACTTAGGGGTGTTGTCTTCGAGACCCTCCTCTAGTGAGGTACCCTCCTCTAGTGAGGTGCCCTCTGACGAGGAGGAGGAGGACGAGGAGGTTCAAGAGGACGAGGAGGAGGAGGAGGAGGTTCGGGATGGGGCCGAGGAGGAGGAGGAGGAGGAGCAGGTTGGGGAGGGGGACGAGGAGGAGGAGGAGGCAGGCGAGGAGGAGGGTGGTGGCGGGGAGGGGGTTGGCAACAAGGGGTGGCTGCATGGTAACGCAAAGCTACCAAAGCACATTCCTGCTACTGAGGAGCAGAAGTGGCTCATTGAGCCCACGGGGAAAGAGTAAGTGCCACTTTATAATAATTTCATTCTTTTGCTAGTCACATGCTTATATTTCTCTTTATTTTGCTTGTCACATGCTAATATTTCATTCTTTTGCAGCAACTGGATATATCCTAAAGGGGCCCGTATTCGCAACGGCCTCATCACCGTCTTGCTGAAGGTACACTGGCCGGGGCTGTACTGTCCAGATCCAGTCAGGCACCCGGACCGTTGGGTTTTGGCCACGAGCTGGGACCACTGGGAAGCGGCCCCCCACGCGGACCATGATACCCATGCCAAGGCCGTGATCACTAATTTTTGGGTGAGTTCTCTTCAGAAGCACAAGTCCATTCTGGTTTCATGAATGATTTAACTCATGGCTTCTTCCATTCTGGTTTCATGAATGATTGTAGAAATACTATCGAGTTCTTCCGGAGCACAAGGCCACTGCCGACTAGATCGTGCTGCGCCAAGTCAAGAAGAAGCCCCGCCAGATGCAGTACGAGGTGCGCTATGTGGCCATCTCGCAATACTATCATGACGTTCTTGGTGTGAAGATGACCAAGGAAGAAGCGCGGAGGATGGTCATTACCTTGGAGAGGCACGAGTACTTGGCGGTAAGTATAAAAGATTTTTCATTCCGATGTTTGTGGTACATTTCATTGTTTCGTGTTGACATGCCATTATGCTTTCATTATGTAGGTGTGTCCAAATTGGTGTTATGGAAAAGATGAGTCCTGGGCGGCATTGGTGGATCTGTGGTGTGATAAGGATGGAGCCTGGGCGGCTACGAGCATAAAAAACAAGGCTAACCGAGGGAAGGAGGGAGTACATGCTCAGGGAAACCGGAACCACTTTCTCCACAAGACACTTCATGTATGACTAACCTCATTAAACAATCTTCTTCTTCTATTTACCGTCACTTTCTTATGTATGACTAACCTCTGTTTGGTGGTGCAGGAGGAGAAACTGAAGCGGCCGCTCTCACACATGGAGGCGTGGGAGATCGCCCATACGCTGAAGAATCCCAAGCCTGGCGAGGCCAAGTACTACGGCAAGACCGCGCAGAAGAAGAAGGCCTACTCCGAGGGGTATCCGAGGTTACATCCTGGCACACCTGACCCCATTAGCACGGATCTGGATGAGAGGGTGGTGGTGGGCATGGGGCCCAAGAAGCACGGTCGGGAGGCGGTTCTGGATGCTGTGATCACTCCTTCTATCTCCTACACACAGCTCCGAGCTACCGACCCGAGCCTGAGCCAGCGCACGAGCATGACCATGACCAGTGCGCAGTCACACTCCCTCTTTGCTGAGCGGCAATCTGTAAGTATTTTCCCTCTTATCTTCATTGCTCATTTTATTTTCCGCATTGAGATGTTTTATGAGTTCCATCATGTCATACCGTAGGCCTACATGGAGTACACACGCCAGGAGACCATGGCGTGGCACGCGAGCCTTTTAGCAGTGCATGAGCACAACTCTCGCATGATGGCAGTTAGTTTGGCCCCTTTCATTTCACTTCTATATTTGCACTTGCATTTTTCTGACATTCTTGTTTGCTTGGTCAATTAACATGCAGCACGTTGTTGAGTGCATGGCGGCCGGCAGGGTTCCTCAATTGCAACTAGCACCATCTCCTACACCACAACCAGTGCTGCTTACCTTTGAGGAGTTTCTGGCATAGAACCCTGACCCCTCGCCGGTTAGTACATCCCCAAACTATTCACCCAAAGCATACCGTTTATTCAACACAATCATATATCCCCTTAACATGTCTTTTCAACATCCAGGGAACCGGTGGATCTACCGTTGGTGGTGGTGCTGGTCTTGGCACCACTCCCGAGTCACGGAGCCCGATCAATCCGATCCACGGAGGCGGAGGCGGAGGCGGAGGCGGTGGCGGTGGCGGTAGCGCTGCCGCTAGCAGTGACGACCTGGGCTTCGGCGGACTTGGCGGTGACGACCTTGGCGGTGCTCGACGTCCTGGCGCTTAATCCTTTGGGTGACGGTGGTGGTGATGATAAGCTTGTGGTCTTTTATGGTCCTTTAGATGACTTGTGTGCTTCTTTATATGCTATTTGTTGTTTGTGATGATGCCTATATTGTTGTGACGGTGCCAGATGATACTTATATGTGTTCTGTATGTCTATTTGCATCATATATATCTGCATATATCTGCTGTATATTTGAATTGAATTGAACTGAAAACAAACAGGAAAAAGAAAAAAAAATCAAACACAAACTATGCCGACGGCCTTGCCGTCGGCATATGGCTGGCACGAGCTACCAGTGGGCGCCACGTGGCACCTATGCCGACGGCCTGGCCGTCGGCATAGTTTCAAAACTACGCCGACGGCCTAGCTGTCGGCATAGGTGCCACATGGCGCCCACTGGTAGCTCCTGGGGCACGGCTATGCCGACGGCATAGCCCTGCCCCAGGACCTACCAAGAGAAGCCACGTGGCATATGTGGCCGTCGACATAGTTTCAAACTACGCCGACGGCTTGGCCACCGGCATACATATGCCACGTGGCTTCTCCTGGTTGGGCAGCACTTGACGGCGGGGGACGTTGCCGACGGCCGAGGCCGTCGGGATACGATTTATGCCGACGGCCTCCCGGGGTACGCCGACGGCCCTATGCCGACGGCATAGGCCTGTCCCGACGGGAATCAGGGCTATGCCGACGGCCTGGGCCGTCGGCATAGGGGTTGATTCCGGTAGTGATTTATGTGTCTTTATGGGCCATCTTTTGTGTATTAATATGAAAAAATAAAAACAAAATCCATAGTGTGTTTTCGCTTCCATGACATACACATGAGCAATCAAGGCAATTAGTAATGGAAGCCCAATGGAAAGCAGCCACCACCGGCCGAGCGAATGAGAGGGATCCCAGTATTCCACCAACAAATAAGCTTGAAGTAGAATCAGTGTGTGTGAGAGCATGTAGTACCCCGAAATAATTAAATACATATATCCACTTGAGCATTAACACAAACAAAAGACATGCCCTGGATAGGAAGTGTCAGGGACGAGCCTAGATTAAATCCATCCATGCGTGATTCCTAAATCTCAAATCAAGAAAAGAAAACATAATAGTAAGAGATAAGTATTGCCATGTACTGGCATGTGGGCTACTTCCCTGGTTCAGCACGACATGAAGAACACAAGAAGCTGCATCCATGTTCCTTAATTATTAATAATGCTACAATCTACAAAAAATAAAATCATCCATGATGAAACATGAGTCATCTTCTACCAAAATATATTTGAACAAAAAGTGCAAAAGGTGGATGGTTGATTCATATAGAAAAGACATATATTACAAGTAATTATTCAAGGAATAAATATTCATCATTTAGTAAATTGTTTACCCTGATTTGTATGAAATCAGCATTTGTGACTCCCACTATGACAACTAACAATGACAAATATCATGCCCTTACAATAGATTCTTTTGTTTCTTGGTTGTCAGTGAAACCTCATCCTGATCACAGTGCTAGGGTGAATTTTATGAACCGGTCACATGAGGATATCCGATCATGATCACAGGCACAAATAAGGATTGCTCCAGCTATCTCTACTCCTAATGTCTCAGTTGGTGGGATTGCGTCCACGATTTTTTTTCGTCCCACCACTTTCAACCGGTTTATTTTCGTCCCCTGCACCCCACCCTCACGCACGCACCCTTCCCCTACCCCACCCGCACGTCCGTCTGTCGATCCCCTCACCACCGCCCCTCTCCGGATCGCCGCCGCCGCCGTCTCTCCGGATCGCCGCCGCCGCCGTCTCTCCGGATCGCCGCCGCCGTCGCCCCTCTCCGGACCGCCGCCGCCGCCGTCTCTCCAGATCGCCACCACCGCCGTCTGGATTGCCGCCGCCGTCTCTCCGGATCGCCGCCGCCGCCGCCATCTGGATCGCCAGATCGCCGCTGCCGCCGTCTCTCCGGATAGCAGCCGCCGCCGCCGCCGTCTGGATCGCCGCCGCCGGCGTCACACAGAAGACGCCGCCGGGACCGCGTCCACGTACACGACAGTGCAGGAGCCGCCGCCATGTACAAGACAGTCCACGTACAAGAAGAGTGCACAGGTAAGCGCTAAACTCGTGATCTGGCAACCTGTAACAAACTCATGAATAAATCTGTAACAAACTGCAATTCTGGACTGAAGTTCTTTGCCACAAACTCTTCAATGCCCTTTGATACTGATGGAACTTCAGGTACGCCGGCTGCAATGAGATGAACAGTTGAGGTTAGGATTTTATTTGCAAAATGAGTTCACAAGGTCAGAATAGAGTTATGAGAAGAATAATGTTAGCATTACAAATGATGTTAGCATTACATTTGCAAAATCATATCCCAAGGTCAGAATAGAGTTATGAGAAGAATAGAGTTACATTTGATTTGTATGCAGTACATTTTAGTCTCCTGGGAGTTTTACAATTTTGATTGTCATGAACGGCTAACATCATTTGTCCTATCGTTCTTTTTTTATATGTTACAATTTTGTTTGGCATGACCGGCTTAGTCGTACCTTTCTTTTTTGATAGTTACATATGGAGAATCCACAAAGCAAGGCAACGGAACAGACAACAGCGGCAGATGTACCTCCAGGTATATGTGCAGCTATAAATTTTGCTATGCATGTCAAACAAATGTGTCGCAGGCCCGATGGAGGGGACAAGTTGATGACTATAACCCATATATTATACTTGCAGCTGATGATGTTGATGAGATTTACCCAAGTGGATACCATAATTTGTTGCTTTCTATGTGATCAATCAGCCCTAACAGACTTAGTCCAGACCAATTCTAACGGATCAAGCATGTGACTTGTAGGAGTCCATACTACTCCGTCGGAACGGATGATAGTTCAACAGACCGATGGTGATAGCACATATGATACTCCAGGTGTATATGTACCTCCATGTATATGTTCAGCTATAAATGTTGCTATGCATGTCAAATGTGTTGCAGGCCCGATGGAGGGGACAAATGTTGCCGACGATGTTGACAATATATACCCAAGTGGTCCAGGTATAAGGCTGTACAAATTTCATGCTTTTTATGTGATCAATCATACCTAACAGATTTGGGCACAGCCATTTCTAATGGATCAAGCGTGTGACTTGTAGGGATCCATAGTACTCCGTTGGAACGGATGACACTTGAAGAGACCGATGGTGATAGCACATGTGTTCATCAACCTTCTCATCTCATGATGCCTTATTTCTGTCTAATTTTTCATTTTTTTCACATGATGCAGACAACCGTACAAGTTCATTCCTATATAATGAAGCTTCGTTGCCGGCTCCGAGTAATCTGACACAAGATTATGGGACAGATGTAGCACAGAGTGCAAATGGTATTACCTCATACGTCTTGCATGTGATCTAATTTGTGGTTAAAGGGGTTTATGTTGTTCCGCCCGGGTACTTCATACATTAACGTAGCTTATGGCATTTATGTTGTTCCAGTTGCTGTACATGCTCCTGGTCGTGATGCCTTAGATGTTTTACCTGTGTCGGATGCAACATCCGATCACATAGCGACAGGTTCTGTCGTGACAAAAAACATAACAGACGAAAAGAGGGAGCAGAAAAACGCCCGGAGGCGAGCTGCTTATCAGAAGAATAAAGAGGATGGTACGGTCAAGCTCCACCTGATGTTTCGATTTGTCTTCTATGTGCTTCTATTCTGAATAATGCCACTTGCCTGACTGTCTATTTTTCTATTCTGGGTGCAGCATCTGCGTGCATATATGCAACCAATATTTTTCTCTGGACAAGGTTTCAGAATGATAACAGTGATAACTCTCAGCTGGTACGAAGTAATACATCCTCTCGGGATACTCAAGTATACTTCTCACATTTGAACACAAAACTGCAATTTTGCTTATGTGAATTTGTCTTGAAAATGTGAAGTCAATATAACTGGTTGTGTACGAGTCCATATTATGTAGAAGAGCATTCAGACTATGCTATCAATAATATGAAGAGTAGAGCATTCAGAATGTGTTTCCAAGTGTTAGTAAATGTATTGCTGCACTATAGTGCAAACATCTTATGTATTGTTTGCAGCAATTCCAAAGCTTTCAACGAATGAAGTGTTGCAGCTTTTTTAGATCAATGAAGTGTTGCAGTTAAGAGTTAACTACAGAGTGCCAAGATATTAAACTCCAATTTCACATGGGCCTCATATATTTCATCAACTATTTTGCATAGTAAGCATGGGAGGATCTCCTGGTGGAGTTTGGGAGAGGGGAGACACTGGGGGGAAGAGATGTCATGGTGGCCAAGCCCGGATGCAGCAGAAGAGGTAGCGTCGTTTCCGTAAACTAAGTGGGTCAACGAAGTCTGTGAGGCAGAAGTGCCATAGCGTATATGTGAGTCTGTAGGTGCTCTTTTCTTATTTTTCAGTCCGTTCCGATTTTGTTGATCTTTTTTGCATTCGAGTACAATGAATATTTGTATTAGTATCTCTTCTTTCTGCACATCAGGTTGTTTTTTGTCCAAACTACTTTGAAGATATAGACCAAATTGTAGAAGGCTATAAAGGGTCATGTGTTATTGATGTGATTAATGTTTTAAAACTACAAATCTATAATCTGAACCGAACTAAGTTTTCATTCAGTAAGTTATAATTTGAGTCGAAGCATTGATTTTTAACTTCCCTCATGTAACATTAAATACCATCTGAGGATTAAATACATCTTGGTTTAAATACATCTTGGTTTTAAACATGAACATTACTATATTTTGATATGTTCTGTAGTTACACATGACCAGACTGAGGATTAAGTATATTATCATGTAATTGATGTGATTAACTCTGTAATCTCATGTAAAAATGCAGCGCCATGACCTCTTGAAAGAGAGAAGGAGAGGGGTTCCTCCCGTCAGTCTCATCCCATCCCTTGTGCCAGCCATGAAAGAGAGTAGGGAGAGCAGAGAGGAGTGTGGTGGCAATGCGCTGATGCTGGTCGGTTGACGCATGGTTGACGTGTCAGTCAAGGGGTCCCTGCATTTGTGGTGGTCGGCTCGCTGTGGTGGTCGGCCATGGAATACTTGTGAGGGAGAGCACCCCTTTAGTGCCTCTTCGCGTAGTTCCTCCTCCCCCTGTCGCCGGTTAACAGTACGAGATCCTCGTCCAAGGCCGTTGTGCATAGCTTCAGCCTTGTTACCATGGATGACAAAGTCTGCCTTGTCGTGACAACCACGCGCAGGTACACACATAGGCATACCAAGATCATTATTAATTAATCCATACAGTTTCATGTCCAGGTCAATGTTTATTTGGGGGAAGTGCTGTTGATTTTTTTTTATTCAGCAATGAGTGTTCAATGTTGATTTTGAGGGCATTTTTAGGTGTTCTAGTTGAGCTAGCAAGGGGGCGTAGTGGATCTGTCATCATTTTTTTGAAATGGGTGAAAGATGTTCAACGTTAGCTCTATATTTCAAGGGCATGTGCTTCTCTGAAGATGCTTCAGCTGCATTTTTGTTTACCCATCATTTGATGGCAAATCACTGATTCCTCACGGGCTGCAGATGATGAGTACTCACATTTTTTGTCTTACTGATTTTGTCAGACTGATGGGTGCTCGGCAATTTTTGGTCTTACTGATTTTGTCCGAGAGATAATCAGATAAGACGACACTTGACCCCCAACTAACCACACCTAGCTTAGCTTCACTAGCCGCCATTAACTAATCAGTCACTCAACTCCGTAGCTTGGTGTCGTTCTGAATGATTCCATATCCGTTACGTAGATTCAACTGGATGCTCTTGCTTGATCCCTAAATTATGCCCTATTCCTACCAAATTATTAGCAAGTACGTACTCGATCCATGGAATCTGTCGAGAAACATATGCACCTTTTCCTTGTATATCTATACTAGAGGCATCATTTTGAAGTTAGAATTCATTCCGTGATATACTACATTTTGAAGTTAGTATCCATTCATTCTGTTCTTGCAAAATATTTATTTATATAGCTTGCTATCATCTAATTTAAGGTTCAATTTCCTCACTGTAAATCCTCAAATATGCGGGCAGCATGGACCACGAGATAGGTAAGCAAGGGAAGGACCAGTTCATAATCATCTTATTTGTTCTACTTGGACTGTCGTTGTTACTTGCAATTGCCTCTGCTGCCATGTGGCAACGCGCAACCATGAAGGGCTTGACGTGTTGGCTGTCAAGAAGCACTAGGTCGATGGCAGGCAAGGCATCCATGAAGAGCTGCTCAAAGGGTGAGGTTGCCAAATGGTGCGGTGACACTAGCTCGCTGGCCAAGCAGACTACATTCTGGACTATGTACACATCATGGACTAAAATTGGCAAGAATCATTGGACTTCTTTCTGGAATCACATCATTCTTTTATAATACTCAAGTCTGATATGTCTTGTATTTATTCTATAATTAAGTACAAATTCTTTTACAAGTGCTTCATGATTTTACCCTATCTGCAGAAATCTTTTAAGTTGCTGCTGAAGGAAGAAGACATGGGGTCAGAAAAATGTTAAGATTGACTTGATGTGTGGCAAGGAAGATCCAGTCAAAAAGTTTTCGATGCTTGAACATCCACTACTCAGTTATTCTTTTAGTTATGCATAATCTGCCAAGTTATAATCAGTTCCTTTTATTTGGGCACGCATAAATCATAATGACCATTTCGCAGCATCAGGTTCAAAAAAAAGTTCTCCAAGGTTAGTAATTTTCTCAAAAAATAAGTTCCCCAAGGTTAGTAATTAATACTCCCCTCCCATCTGGATATGCATGATGGTTGTTCATTTTTTGGGATAGCTTACCCATCGTATGTCTTGAAAACTGAGCTACCTCCATGATTATGCATCTGGTCTCAGTAGAATTTTTGTTTCGCCAAAATACAGATGCGAAGAGGAGTTCCTGATGATACCTGAACATACCAGCCTACTTGCCTACAACCAAGGCAGAATTATCAGCGTGTATGCGAAACAGTCAGAGCTGGTGACTGAAGAAAGCCTGCAGATAGCGAGAAGACACAGGTGCACGATACATTGCATACTACAAAGTAGACACGTTTTTACAAACGACATGGCAGGAATATCTATACTACGGTGGAAGCAAAGCATCCTATATCCATGAAAAGAAATAGTATTCGGATTCAGACGTCAAGGAAGAAAATGAGACATTAACATTTGATGAAGATGCAACTTCTTGATAGAAAGTAGGAGTGCTTATGAGGGGTGCTGGCGGTAATCAGAAGAAATTTGCATGTGGTGAAATAACTACCTCATAGACGAGTAATTAGTTTTGATGTAGGAAAAATCTGCAGGCTGGTTATAAATAGTAACACATGGCTCCGTGTAAAAATGTTCTTGCTAAGGTTATTCAATGGGCTAAGTTTTCTAAACAATGCTGACTTGATATTACACTAAAATCTCGAGAATACTTGATGGACCAAGGCAAGTAGTGTTTGTAATGACTTGGTTTATGGTAGTGCAAAATAAATTATAAAGAGAGCACACAGATCATTGTTATGAAATCTTTTAAACTTGTAGTTATTCTTGTTCATATCATCGCATCCACAATAACCTAACTATCTTGCTTACTATGCTTCACACAATTTTTTTTTTGTAGGTTTTCTTATCAGAAACTGAAAATTACACCACCATGTGTGTGGAGTGTGTTGTAGTGCTCCACAAAATATTTTCCATGACTCTAGAAAACTTTTAAGGGATAAGGATAGAGCGTGTTGCCCACAACAATTTCCATGAAAATCCTTCTATTGTGGTGGCACATCTAATTAGTCCTGAAAACATTACACTGAAAAATATTATTGTGTGTATAATCAAACACTTAAATAACTGATTGAGGGAGTATGAGAGGATGGAGAAGATGGGGGCACAATAGGGAAATGGATGGAGAGAGACAGAGAAAGAAGAGAGCTGAGGGGTGAGAGAGAGTGAGAAAGAGGGTCTTTACATCGAAAAAGGTCGACAATGGTGCATAAGCATGATTAGTACGAGGGTAAAGTATATACTCTCTCGTTTCTAAATATAAGTCATTTTAGAGATTTCAGTATAGACTACATATGGAGCAAAATGAATGAATGCACACTCTAAAATATGTTTACATACATCCGTATGTGGTCCTTATTGAAATCTCTAAAAAGACTTATATTTAGGAACGGAGGGAGTATTATATATAACTGATGTTGAACCATTGTCATATACAAAGAGCCCGTAGCAACGCACGGGCGTTCTACTAGTAAAGTGTAAGGAGTAAGCTGACATGACGTCTTCAACTCTAGCGACCAGTGATAGTAGGAATAGAAAAATCTATAAACATAAGCGACACTCTAAGTGCTATCTCTATAGATATAAAAGATGCATAAACTGATCTAAGCAATATTAAATACCATCGGTCATTCTGTACTATTATACATGTTGCTCATATATGTTGGCAAATATTTCATGAGCAATATCTCACATCATATTTTCCATGCTAGTAGGAGACATTTGTGACTTATATTACAAGAGATGTTAAGAGTAAATATGTCGCTAACACCTAGTATTCCCCAGTGCATAAAATAGTTCAACAAGAAGGCTTTCAATTTCACTATTCTTAGCAGCGTTAGAAAATTCATAGCCTGCCTGTATGAGTTTGGTCTGCTCAAAGCCTCCTTCACTGTGAAAATACTATAGAAAAGCAATAACCACGATATGTCCTGCTCAAAAGCCTAAAAAGATGCATCATTGCTATCAACGACGGGCCTCAAGTTTCATATCCCTGTGTTGATCTGCTCATACAATGAATAATAAGATCTAATTATCCAGAAGATCATGATGACCATCCATATATGATGGGTTACATCACTCAAAACATCATCTAAGATCATGACGGCTTATGGTTTGTTTAATCGGTGGAGGAGATTACCTTAGTGAGGTATGGCTGGGAACCGCACTAATAGATCACAAGGGAATCGGGTGTGCCACAAAAGTTGAGAAGTGCTCCCTTGCTACCCAGAACTTGCTGCAATGTTAGACCAATTTGACAATTGACATGTGATAATTTTAAAGACCCTAGAAAGAAAACACCGAAATAACACCTCTGTACAAAATATATCTAGTCCAAAGAGTCCAATAGGCGGTCGCCGGAAACAAGGATCATTCATCCCACATGAGTATGTCCGCGACGTTAAGCGGCAATGCCATGAGCACAGGAGGCCATGGGCACCGGCCTGCCGTCTGAGCTGATGAGGTGTGCTTCCTCCACTATTCTAGATTCAGTTCAGTTCAAACGGGTACGGAAATTCTCTATTTTAGTTAGCAAGTGAGATACTTAGAGAGAAATAAATTGTGCCGCGATGCATGTCTGGTTCAATTAAAGCCATGTTACCTCCAACCAGTTGTACATCAGGTCGCAGCTTGCAGCTAGCTAACCATGCTCCATCATACTACATCACAAGCATAGTCTTCACAGTTTGCACACACCACCAAGGAAATCAGAGGCACTTATTTTTCCTTCCATCCCTTTATTCTACTATCAATCTTGTCAATTAGCAGTTAGCACTCTTCCCTTGTGAAGTCTTAGAATGTACTCCCTCTGTAAATAAATGTACAAGTCTCTAAAACGTCTTATATTTTTTTTGAGCCTTAACTGAGTATACAAGCTGTAGCATCTGTTCGGACACACAGTCACACACACCACAACCTACACACACCACAACTCACGCCCCGACTATGCTCCTAAACCAGACCTACAACCTATATCTCTAATACGTCTATTGAGACTTCCGAAGTCCTGGACTCCGGGGACGACGGGCACGTTGTTCTCGCCTGTGGCTCGTAGACGTCGTGAGGCACCTGCAGATATGTACAGAGGTTGTAGATGTTTTGTACTCCTTTTTTTCGAAGTGCATAAATATTTTTTTGTATAATAGAGTGGTTGAATGTTCATACCTTGATAAATCAGAATGCAAATATATAGTACCTTGTAGCTCCCGTGCGAAAAAAAACTCTGAAGTACACATGAAATGCATTGTATCCTAGATGAATCTCCACACAGAATATACCCCTGTATGCCAATGAAAGCAATTATTTTCTCTAGACGAAGATTGCATTACAAATAAAAGATTATCTATCCGCACATAAGCAACATGTATATCACTGGAGTACAAAGTTTGTAAGGCACACTCAACTTTTGAAATGTATAAGAGCAGTTAAAATGCACCATGCATTTTAGTTCGACAAATAAGTACTCGCTCCGATCCAAAATAAGTGTCATTCGTGATCAAGTGCTAACACCACTGTCCACTCTACTGAGACTATTCCGAAGTACCAACTAAAGAAACTATTGCTGAGCTGAGTACCGGAACTGAGTTACAGGAAGAAATAATGAAAAACAGAATATACCTTTGTATGGACAATTGCACGGTATGTTCACATAATAAACTTTTCTGCTAAATGTGAAATATATAAAGGTCTTTCCAAAAGAAATAGTATGCAGTTGTCATGGATCAATAGAAGTTAGAAGCAGCAATACCGCTGAGATTACGGATCACCAGAAGCAAACCATGCACGGACAGACAGAAGAAGAAAGCCCGTAATTTGAGAGAAACTTATATGTTGAGGCCATCAAAGATCTATACTGAAAGAAGGGTCCATCATTTAAGTGATATTTCCAAATAGTGCCAATTGTAATATCTATATCAAAAAAAGCTGTAACAAAAAAATATCAATGGATTTAAGATGGAGGGGGTATTTTAGATGGTTGGCCTCACGAGAAATAGAGGCATCAGCTTGTACTTGACGCGGATACGACAGTACGATAGCAAATAAATCAAAGTATAACATATTTATATCTATATTTGTAATATCAAATTGCAGATTAGACTTAACATTAATAAGAATTCCATGCCACATTAGACTTGACATATTTGCAACTACAATTTAACAATTAAAGAATTCGATGCCACATCAGACTTACATATTTGCATCTATATTTGTATCTCATAACTAATTGCAGATTGGTTGTCAAGTGGCTTTTTAGCAGTAGGCACATAACATATAGTCTGCATTTGTTCAAAAAGTCATGCATCTGGAATTCTGGATATAATGAAGTCATTTTGGTGGAAAACATACCTTGCAGTTCCGTAAACATGAATTTTCACAGCTTGCTATAGTTATCCAGTCACCTCCGTCTGACCTCATAAGTCATAACACAGCTGGTTTCTTTAGATATGTATTGAAAGTAAGGATTATAAAATTTAGATAAGCCATTAAGGCTTGTCAAAATTTGAGTGCAGGCACTATGCAGCGTGAACAGGTAAGTAATAGATGCATATGCTCACATCCATGTTCGAAACTGAAACAAAAGGCACCAATTCATTAATTGGAATGCACCGATCTAGCTAGCTTCAGCTCCATAGATTACATCTTACTGTTTGACATAGCAAGATCAAAATACCAACATCCATCAGTTTAGCCTGTGAGGCTGGTACTCGTGCCATGGTCTTGGGGGTCTAGGACCATATGGGCATCGAGGTCAGCGGAGCACATGGTCGAGTGTAGTGGCCATAACCACTGTCAGGCCGATCACGACCTAAGATACGGTGTGGACCTGCCGGAGGGAAGCCCAAGCGCAACTTCGACAATGGCGTACTTGGAGCCGGCGCCGGCGCTCCCGTCCCTGCAGCGGCGCACAACCTGCTTCTGGCCATGCATGGCCTCCTCCTCCATGACCTTCGCTTCCCTTCCAAGCGGCTGCAGCGCGGCTGTTGTGCGCCTCCGGATGGTGTCTATAGCCACCGCCGCAGGAACGTGTGGCCCTGCCGTTCTCTAGATCAGGCCTGGAGCACCATCGCCAGCTCCGCATATAATCCACACAATAATTCACCCAGATTTGGACCACGGGTGTGCCACTGCCTCCTCCTTGAGTGCATTGACCTGGCAGCGATGAAGCAAGCGTGCGTCGAGGAGAAACAGTCATCAATTCATGTCATGGAGTACATTACACAGTGCAAAAAAATATGGAGCAGGAGGAGGCTACCTTGTAGAGCAGCAGCAACCATGTCCTTCCCGGATGAGGGGATTGGGGCGACGATGAACTGACCAAGACTGCTCTGTAGTGATGTGGGCACCCCCAGCCTGGGCGGCACCATCGGATGTCCAGATCTGGCCGCACTCGACGGTCAGCCTCAGTACGTGTGGCGGCACTGCGCGTCGGCTCCATCCTGGACCGAGGGACGACAGTCCTCTTCCTCGGCGGCGACCTCGGCCGCTCCTATCTGTCTCTCGCCTGGAGCAATGGATCAGGACGTCGGCGACAAGGCGGCGGCGGCGTGGTCACCGTGCGTCGGAGTGGACAGGTCACGCGCGATGGGGGAGGTGCTGGCGTGTGGAGGGCCCTGGCTCAAGGAGATCCAAGTGACGCGTAAAAGCTGGAACGGGAGAGATGAAGGAATCGTTGTGAGGGGGCACGTAGGTGGGAGGGGGATCGAACAAACGGACGACTTCCAGTAGAGATTTGGTAAGTGTGATTTATTGTTTTGGTAAGTTGAATAGTAGAGATTTGGTTGTTAGGAAAGGTAAGGATCGATGTGTTAGGAAAGTTAAGATTTGGTATTGATTGTCATGGAATTGGATTTCATTGTTTGGTAAAGTGCTATCAGTTCCTACCCGTTTGTAACATGGCTGGTTAGGAAAGTTTTTATTGCAGGATGGAAAAGCCAGTGTGAAGGGGTGGTAGTGTGGGAGGGGGGACGAAAAAAACCAGTCGAAAAAGACCGGACGAAAGTGGGGGGACGAAAAAAATCGTGGAGACTATTCTATCAACTGAGACATTAGGAGTAGAGATAATATCAAAGTATGATCATGGTCGATCTACATGTTTTTTTTGGTATTGTAGATCAATGTAATATGTGTTTCATTTTTAGTTTTCACGAAAAATAGAGGCGCGTACACCATGTATATATCTACTGGTTACGTAAGTGTATTTTGCATGCTTAAATCAAAGCTATTGCAAGTTCTTGTGCATGTTCTTGTGAATGCCACAGCGCTCAGTCGTTTTTGTGTGAGACCACGCCGTATGAGTTTTTGAGGGGCACAACGCGCCCGATTAGCATCGACAAAAGTATCCACGCAAAAAAAAAAGCATCGACAAAAGTATAAAAAGAGGTCTTATTTTGATAGGGGGGAGTAGTAGCATCTACAAATATTTGAATTAGTAGTAGCCAGAGCCAACTCCGTGGCCGCTCATCCAAAGTGGATCTGTCTTTTGATCCGCGCGCGTGTCCTCATCGTTTTCGACAGACTATTCGTCACCTGTGACGACGCGACGGATGTGCTTCGCCCCTTTGTCCACGCCCGTAACAGCTCGGCCCCGGACGGTGCTCTCCTACTCTGGGTGGTCCCGGCCGGCGCGACGAACGTTTCGGCATCGCGATCGGCGTGTCTAAATCGTACCGGTGGCGCGTCCACGTCCGTCCGGCCGGTGCTGGCCAACGTTCGCCGAGACGTCTACGAGCCGTCGTCGTCCTCGTCATGATCGCCCACATGGGCAGGTATATTTCCGACGTTGACCAGCACCTTATCCGGAATAAGACGGTGACACCGACAACAGTTATTGCATGCTGTGCGTTCAAAGCGTTTGACTTGTACTCACTCCGTCCGGGTTTATTAGGCCTAAAGACAACTTCTTTTAGACCAAGACACATAGTAATTTGCTCACATTAATTCTTCCATTCCATCCCCAATGCACTCTTTCACATGCATACAACCAATAAAAAAGCACGCATGAAGTGTATTAATTTTTCAGCCATGACACCAACAACATTAGCTTTCAATGCATCCAATGAAATGGTTGCATGCATGCACCTTCCCAAAGCGATGCCTTATAAAAAGGGACATGCTTGTGTGATGCTAAAAGGCCCCCTCCGAATGAAATTGACAAAAAAAAACCCCTCGACCGTGGCGGCATGCGCGCGGGGCGACATGTGGCACCTGCCGCCACCGGGTCAGGCGGCAGGCTGGCCAGATCGGGAATCCGCACCCGCGACGGAACGGGGCTGGCGCTGTGGGCCCTGCCGCCTCAGGGGCAGGCGGCAGCACTGTAGCTGCTGGCCCTGCCGCCTAAGGGGCAGGCGGCAGCCGTCCGCTGTGCTGCCGCGATCTCGCCACACAATTGTACGTGAGTATCCAGATTCCTCTGATTCCCTCAGTGCGCTCGTTGGCCTCGATGCATGTATGGAACACATGTGTACGTGAGCAGCCTAGCACGTCCATGCAGGAGCCTTCAGAACTAATCGGCCACCAACGCATGCACACGTTCATGCAGGAGTACGACTGCACTTTATAATTTGTACCACTAGAATGAATCAGTGTTCTCACGGGGTCATGGTAGCCCTGGACAACAAAATCACAGCGCAGCGGACGGCTGCCGCCTGCCCCTCAGGCGGCAGGGCCCAGCAGCTACAGTGCTGTCACCTGCCCCTAAGGCGGCAGGGACCACAGCGCCAGCCCCGTTCCGTCGCGGGTGCGGATTCCTGTTTTGGCCAGTCTGCCGCCTGACCCGGTGGCGGCAGGGGCTGCCGCCTCGCACTATGGCGGCAGGTGCCACCTGTCGCCCGGCGCGCCTACCGTCACGGTCGAGGGGGTCTTTTTTGTCAATTTCATCCGGAGAGATTTTTTTTTTTGACAATTTCGTTAGGCAGGTGGTCTCTTTCAACAAAAATTCACCACGCTGAAGTCCGCGCTGCTGGCCACCCCTCCCCACCGGCGCACACGTACACGATCGGAAGTCCAGTCTAATCAATTTGCGGAGCGCCATGCACAAGCGTGGAACAAGTGTCATCGATGGGTCTGATGCTAGTCGTCAACACTGCGCTGCCTCAATGGCGGAGTCAGGAATATAGTGTGAGGAGGGTCAAGTGTAGTAAATCCTTATTAAGGAGGGCCAGCTCATAAGAATACATTATTTTTGCAACCATTGATCATCTATTAGCATGCATATTAGGCTTAATACAACATTGTTAGGGGGGCCAGGGCCCCTGCTGGTCCCCCTGTCTCCGCCAATGGCGCTGCTCCCTACGGGCCACGGCACAACGCGGCGAGGATGAGCTGACAGACGTCGTTGCTCGTTGGCCTCCGGACCAGGGCGGTCAGTCGAGCAAATGCAAGCTGCTTCCAGAAGCCTGATCTGAGTCTGACTAGCTTGGTGATGGAGCGATTAACCGGCTAAAGTTGCATGCACGTACGCGTGTGCATGCATGATTCGGTGAGCGCAAAGGAAAAGTCGTTCCAGGCCGCACTAGCACCGCTCGTCTGGCACGTGCTCGGCCGGCCGGACGCTACTGGTTCCTTCCGTGCTGGGCGGCCAGCCATCGTGGTTTACCCCTACAGTAGGGGCCCTACTACAGCATTTCTCGTTTCTTGCGGTTTTTTATTCTTATCTCTATTTCTAATTTCTAATGTCTGAGTTGGTAGAATAGTATCCACGATTTATTTTCGTCCCATCATTTTCAACCGTTTTATTTCACTGGTTATTTTTCGTCCCCTCCCCTACCCCTTTTCCATCGGTTTATTTTCCTCTTCACTCTTTCCTTGTAAACCAATACTTTCCTAAGGTATAAAAGATCACAGGTCTAAATTTCCTAACTTATTTAAATCAACCGATCCCTCCCATCAATGCAATTTGCTTTAGGAAATAAAATAACAAATTTTAAGGAAACAAATAACGGAATTTAAAGAAAAATCAATCAACAGTTATAAAGAGAATCATGACTTACCTTTTCTTCTCCAATCCTTCCCGACCAATCTCCGAATCTTTATTGTCTTCTCTTCTACTTCCTGCCTTTCCCCACATCTTTTTTCGCATAGCGACCGCCGCCGCTGCGCCCTCTTCTGCCGGATCACACATGCTCCCGTTGTAGCCGTCTTCCACCATACTGAAGCGGTCGTCGCCAACAGAACGCCTCAACAAGGTACATCGCCTGCCTGTCCTGCCGCCGGTGGGGCTTGTGCGCTCACCGGCGGCACATCACCAACCTGCCGCCGCTGCAGGGACCCAACGCTGCGCAACCCAACCCGGCTCGCTTCGCCACCCCTTCCCCTCAGTCTTCCTCTCCTCCGGTCAGTGCAGTGCCGCCGTCGCCACGGACGGGATCGTGCAACTCGATCAATTCCAAGCACGATCGATCCATTCCTCGCATTGATGCGCACGTCGAAGCCGCTCGAATGCGGATGCGGACGGTCTCGCCCTCTCACTAACCGAACCGAGCTCCATCCCATCGGGTCCCCTTTCTCTCCTGCCAGCTACTACTCCGGCGACTAAAGACGTCTTTTTTCCCACCGAGACAAGACGAGACGAGACAACCTCGTCTCCTTCCTCTCCTCCGTTCCATCACTGCCGACGCCGCGATGGACGAGATTGTCCAACGATTCAATTCCAGCGACTCGGTTTTTCGATCGCGTGTCTCCTCACGAATCCTTCCCCTTTTTCTTCTCCCCGTCGATTACAATTTATATGCCTTTACAATACGGCCGGCGTCGTTCCTTCCTTACCACGCCGGCGACGAGACCTCGCTATTCTCCCACTGTTTGCTGCGGACCGGACCTCGCCGGCAACCCGGCCCAGCCCGGCGAGTGGTCCTGAAGCAGCGTCCGCGTGCAAGTGCCGGAGCGTCGGAGGTTCGTGCGCTTCTCAGACAGGTGGGCGCCGAGAGAGAGAACGAGCGCCACCGTCGCCGTGCGTCAACTCCGCTACCGGTCGAGACGTTCGACGGGTTGCATGCATATGACTCGCTGCTTGCTTTCATCGCTTGCACACGCATCCACCCACCTACCGATGTGCATCAAGCAAGGCCATCTCATTGCTCGCCATCAAACCATAACACCCATTAATTACAAGTCTCAGTGAGACGGATGAGACCGACCACACCAAACCATGAACGTCTCAGCATGAATATATAGCGTGAAATACTCCTATTTGTCTCCATGAAGTGATAAGTGAAATACAATCCACCTACATGCATTCATTCATTTATCAACATAATTTTGCATGACTTAAAACCAATATCTCATCACAACAACAACATAATTTATCATAATTCAGCAGCAATAATTGTGCTTCCACAACGGACGCCGCGTCAGCAGACTCAGCCGGAGGAGGCCCCTCAGCAGACTCCTCACAGTCCAGCTATATCTCCGCTGCCTCAGTCGTCTCCACCGCGTCAGCACACTCCGCCACCTCAGCTGTCTCCGCCGCGTCAGCGGACTCCGCCGGAGGAGGCCCCTCAGCAGAATCCTCCGCCGCCTCAGCTGTCTCCGCCGCGTCAGCGGACTCCGCCGGAGGAGGCCCCTCAGCAGAATCCGCCGCGTCAGCTGACTTCGCCTCCTCCGCCGCCTCAGCACCGGCGAAAGAGACCCGCCGTCGCTCCGGCGGCTAGTAGTACAGCAGCGAAGAAATCCAGAGCAGGTAGCGTCAAGAAGGCTCCTCCCAAGTCACCATACGACATGAGTGATGAGGAACTCAATGAGGTCGTGGCTGCCGACGTGAAATGCCAGTTTGCACGGAAACGTCCAGATCCAACGGAGAAAATAGATCCGATAAAAGCGAACTGCTGTCTGGATGCCCTTACGCGACCACCACCGCCTCCGCCGCTATCACACTATGACCGCTGTATTGTAAAGACATTTGATGAAGGGAAGCGGTCGGGAAGTACTAGCAGTGCTACAAGAAGTGCTACAAGAAGTGAAAAAACAATTCCCCAGCTCGGCGAACAGGAAAAACAATCGTGCCCCCCGCTTAAGGTGTTTCCGGATATCGCTAATGATCCGGGGGTAGCGGAGCTTGGTTGCACTCTAGGTGAATACTTACGTGAGGAGGCAAATTTCCCCATGGCTGAGTTAGCCTTTAGATATGAGCACGGGAAGCTTCTCGTCAGACCTGAGCAGCTTCCGCATCTACCAACGATGATGCAAAGATTGCATAACTGGTACTTAAAAGCCTGCAAGGAAGGGAGCGATAGTATCTACGTGGGAATTAAAGATGAGCACTACTTCAATGGAGTCGAGGCGTTGTACATTGAATTTGAAGAAATCTTTCAGTTATACAATAAAGACGCCCTTGACAAAACTATCGTCAGTTGCTATTGTCTGTAAGTATTATTTCTGTAATTAAGTCTCTAGCTCAGCTGGTTCATTGCATGTATAATTATCCTCACTATATTATGCAGATTGAAGATCCTCGAATGCAACAGAGGACAAATCTATGACATTGGGTTCATTAACCCAAATACCGTAAATGAATATACGGTACAACAAAACGCCGAGGATACAGAGAAAAACTTACTAAATGCGTTAATTCGACGACAAAGCAGAAGGGAAATACTATTTCCTTACAACTTCAAGTGAGTGTTACTGCTGTCTTGTGCACATTCTGTTTCGCTTACTCGAGGTTAAGTGTAACTGATGAGTTATGCATGCGCATGTTCCACTTTATTCTGCTAGTCATTCAGCTTGACGCGGGAGCAGTAATTGTCTTGGACTCGAGACGTAAAGAGCCTAAGGAATGGGCAGACATGAGTCAAATGCTTCAGAAGTAAGTTCAATCATTATCACACTATATCGGCGACTTTCATTCATTTCCTGATATCAAGTAATCATTTTCTTTACCGGGTAGGGGTTGGAAAAAGTTCATCAAGGAGGCTAGGGGTGAATGGAGAAAGGAGCTACGATTTCAACACCCCAAAGTAAGTAGTACTAGCTAGTTCCGCGCATCTCTCATTGATTCTAGTTTCAATACCATTATCATGCTTGATTATCATTTTGATTGAACTCTATTCTCGTAAAGTGTTTGTGGCAGGCATCCGGGAATAATTTATGTGGATACTACGTTTGCGAGTTCATTCACCACAAGACCTCTGAGTGGGGCAGATCTTACAACAATTTGAAGTACGTAAACAATATTTATTTTATCACCATCAATTGTGTTGAGTTTCATTCATATATATATATTGACCCCCTTCTCTTAAATTAGATCTGGCGGAAGCGGGACGAACTCCTACCAAATGATCGCATACGAGCAATTCAAAAGGAATTGGCGGGATTCTTTGTTGAGCATGTCATACCTACAGACGGAGAATACCATCGGGATGTGCAATGCGATTTTGGTAATTAGATATTAGGGATAGTAAGAGATGTTATATTGTATATTTGCATGAACGTGTACTATATGTAGTAGCGTCGAATAGATATACGAAAACTTGTTGTTCGACCAAGCATGGAGAAGGAGATGTCACTTCTCTATATATTCATGACGATGTTATGTAATGGTTTCTTCATTGCTATATGTAGTAGCTAGCGTCGAGTTGAATGAAAAACATAAAATAAAAACAAAAACCCTAAATGTAAAAGAATTGAATGGTAAACACAAAAAGAAAAGGAGGAAACACAAAATGAAACCCCTAAACCCTTCAAAACCCATAACCCCTCCTTTAAAAAAAAAAAACAAAAAGCCCATCGCCTGGCAGCTGCTGACGCGTGGCTGCCTTTTAGTCCCGGTCCCAATTGGGATAAAGGTCCTTCTGCCTGAGCGCCCCACAGCGGCCACGTGGAGCTCCTTTAATCCCATTTCGTAACACAACCGGGACTAAAAGTGAGGGGCTTTAGTCCCCATTGCTTAGTCCCGGTTGCAGAACCGGGACTAAAAGCCCTTTAGAACCGGGACTGATGCCCTTTTTTTTACTAGTGTCAGTTATCCATGGATAATATATCTAAGACTTTATTATTGTAAATAATTCTAGAGTAGGTATATTGTGTATTAAGAATATATAGAGAAGTAACTTCAAAATAACTAACGTCTTAGTGTGTGTGATTATTTTATATTACATCTCAACAAAAAGACTATTAACAACACATGGTTCTTTTTGTAAGACTCTAGCAGAGTCATCATAATTTAAATCGCCAAAAGTGCTATTCATACGACCGCCAAAAGATATGGAGCCCGTAGTGGGCTTTGGCAAAGTCAAATTCGCCAAAATTCAACCTACATAAATTTTCCTCAAAGTAGGACCCACCTGACATTGACATTGGGTCCTATATATTCTTCCCCAATACAAAAAACACACATTTGATTCATAAGCACGCATTCCATTCCTATAAATAGGAGTGAAAAATTAGTCGCACTATGCCTTGCATTCATAGAAAAAGTACTTAATGTAATTAATAATTAGCTACCCTGCAACTACCTACTTGCGGCGGCGATGGCGCCTTCTGCAGTGTTGAACGTCGCAATCTTGCGGAAACGGGCCTCGGCGGCCTCATCCCACACGACCATGCGCGGGCGGCGATTGGGGCGAGAGCACATCCCCAAATCCGTCGCTTCCTCTCTGCGTCCATCATCCAACAAGCATCCATGGCGTCTGGTTGTTTTATTGAATAAAAACATCGACATCACATATAGGGAATACCAGAGAAGCCGGAGTTCAACAAGGTCAATCTGCCTCCCGAAGAGGCTGAGTTGACAATCCAAGCATCTAGCTTATGAATCATCATGGCTTCCAGGATATTAGATCACAAGCTTTGGGAGATGCAAACATAACGAAAACACCCCAAATATTTAAGAGGAAGAGAACCCACAGGACACACAAAAAGATGAGAATAAAATTCAGTGATAGTGTCGTCACTACCAACTTAGTATATTTCACCTTTTGAGTAGTTCACTTTCAATCCAGACATAGGCTCAAACATGCACACCAGAAGTTTCAGATCAATAGCCTTTTCAGGTCCATGATTAATGCAAACAATCATGTCATCAACATATTGGAGAACCTCAACTCCTTTTTCAATCAGGTTAGGGGCAGTTCCCACAATCACATCATTACTTTGATCTTTAAGAATCATTTTGGTAAAACATTCAGCTGCGATGTTGAAAAGAAAAGGAAAGAGGGGGTCAGATGGTCACCATGTTTGACCCCCTTAGCACTTTGGAGATAGAGGCCTATTTTATCATTAATCTTAATGTACATGGTGCAACTATTTAAAACTTGTTTTACCCGATTGCATCTTTTTCATTAAAACCTCTAACTTGGTGGTAGGCAATAAGAATGTCTCAATTGACCATGTCGTAGGCCTTCTCAAAATCAAGTTTAATAACAAGCCCCACTTGCTTTTTAACATGAGCATGGTGCATTAGCTCATGTAAAGAAAGAATGGCATCCACAATAGATCTTTTTTTTTTTATAAAAGCATTCTGATGAACACTAAATAGTCTATCAGAAAAAAGGGTATGTGGTTATACTATTCAGTCTTATTAGACTCGGGCATTTAAGGAAGTGAAGTAATGACTCCATAGTTAGGTCTACGAACATCAAGAGAGCCTTCATAGAAAAGCTCAAAAATCTTAACAATATCAGCTTGAAAATCTTAACAATATCAGCCTGGACAATCTCTTATCAGGTCCATGTTCTCTATTAGAGTCCATAGAAAATAAAGCATTTTTAATTTCCTCAATAGTGAAGGGTCTAGTTAATAACTGGTTAGCAGAGAAGAGGAAGGACATGGCAATATATATTTATCATGGCAAGTCCATGCGAGAAGAGGAAGGCATGAAGAGGAGGGGGGGGGAGGGGGGGTGGCCAGACTACTGATTCGAGTAGTCATACCACTCAGACCAATCCATGGGAAGTTAGTAAGATAATTGTTGGGGAATCTAAGGAGGTCGAGGCTTGTAGCGGAGCGGTTAGATCTCTCAGTGAGGGCAATTAGACCTTCGTGGGGTAGACATGTCCGTGTCAACTAAAATTGAGGTGACAAAATTTGATATGAGACCAACTCCCCAATATAGCAGACAAGAGTGAAGGACATGTTGGGACAACAAGGTGGTTCAAGACAACCAGCGTTGACGTTATGAAATACTCCCTCCGTTTTTATTTACTCCGCATATTAGAGTTCACTGAAGTCAAACTTTGTAAAGTTTGACCAAATTTATAGAAAGGAATATAAATATCTAGTATAACAAATCTATATGATGTGGAAGTACATTCAACAACGAATCTAATGGTATTGATTTGTTATTGTATATGTTAATATTTTTGTCTATAAACTTTGTCAAAGTTTGTAAAGCTTGACTTTGACCAAAACTAATATGCGGAGTAAATAAAAACGGAGGGAGTACTAAAATCTACTACTCCCTTCATTTACTTATACAAGGCCACTATGAAAAATACATTTTGCATCTATACAAGGCCACCAACTGTAATCGAGACAAAAGTTAATAATATGTCCTCGAACTAGCAGCCTATTTAATACTTGCATGCATGCAGTTATAATGACACTCCAATCAGATTTCTATCCCTTCCTTGCATTCATGCGATGTATTAATGATCCCAGTAAACGAAAAGAAAAGCTGGTTTACAAAGCAAAGCATTAAAATTTACCTTGGTACCTGTAATATGTGTTTGTGGCCTTGTATATGAAAATGGAGGGAGTATGATGGATGTTGAAGATCAAGGTAGTGGGATTATACACTAATTTTGTATGATGTGATGGATGAGTCATTAGCGATCGAAATCCGGGCCAAGTTGGAAGCTCAATTCCTGGACAAGATGGATCCCAACAAGTTGTATCTAGAATATCAGATATATATGTGGTTTGAGGATGCAGAAGGGGACAAACCTTACGACACACGTCAACACATTCAACAAGGTGATCATGGAAATAGGCCGGCTATAGGTCAAAGCGGGAAGATAAAGACACACTAGTAGAAAACAGGGCATCAGTCCTGGTTCCAGAGGGCCTTTAGTTTCGGTTCTGCAACCGAGACTAAACAATCGGGACAAAAGGCCCCCACTTTTAGTCCTGGTTGGGTTACGAACCGGGATTAAAGGAGCTCCACATGGTCTCTGTGGGGCGCCCAGGTAGGAGGATCTTTAGTCCCGGTTGGTAACACCGACCTGGATTAAAAGGAAGCCACGCGTCAGCAGTTGCCAGGCGCTGGGGTTTTTTTTTGAAAGGAGGGGTTTAGGGGTTTCATATTGTGTTTCTCCCTTTTCTTTTTGTGTTTACCCTTCTATTCTTTTACATTTAGGGTTTCATTTTTATTTTATGTTTTCCATTCAACTCGACGCTAGCTACTACATATAGCAATGAAAGAACCATTAATTACACAACATCGTCATGAACATATATAGAGAGAAGTGACCTCTCTTTCTTCGTGCTTTGTCGAACAACAAGTTTTCGTATATCTATCTGACGCTACTACATATAGTACACGATCATGTATTATATACAATATAACATCTCTTACGATCCCTAACATCTACCAAAATCACATTGCAATTCTCGATGGTATTCTCTATCTGTAGGTATGACGTGCTCAGGAAAGAATCCCGCCAATTCCTCTTGAATTCCTCGTATGCGATCATGTGGTAGGAGTTCGTCCTGCTTCCGCCAGATCTAATTTAAAGAAGGGGGTCAATATATATATATATATATATATATATATATATATATATATATATATATATATATATATATATATATATATATATATATATGAATGAAACTCAACACAATTGATGGTAATAAAATAAAATTATGAATATTGTTACGTACTTCAAATTGTTCTGCAGATAAGCCCCGCTCAGAGGTCGAGTGGCGAATGAACTCGCAAACGTAGTATCCACATAAATTATTCCCAGGTGCCTGCCACAAGCACTTTACGAGAATAGAGTTCAATCAAAATGATAATCAAGCATGATAATGGTATTGAAACTAGAATCAATGAGAGATGCACGGAACTAGCTAGTACTACTTACTTTGGGGTGTCAAAATCGCACCTCCTTTTTCCATTCACCCGGTACCTTGCTGTTGAACTTTTTCCAAACCCTTCCCGGCAAAGAAAATGATTACTTGATATTAGGAAATGAACGAAAGTTGCCGATATAGTGCGATAATGATTGAACTTACTTCTGGAGCATTTCACTCATGTCCGCCCACTCCTTAGGCTCTTTACGTCTCGAGTCCAAGACAGTTACTAGTCCCACGTCAAGCTGAATGGCTAGCAGAATTAAGTGGAAGCTGCGCACGCATAACTTATCAATTACACTTAATCTCGAGTAAGGGAAACAGAATATGCACAAGACAGTAACACTCACTTGAAGTTGTAAGGAAAGAGTATTTCCCTTCTGTTTTGTTGTCGAAGTAACTAATGTCTACTACACAACTTGTTATTGTAGACTCGTGTTGGGCCTCCAAGCGTAGAGTTTTGTAGGACAGTAGCAAATTTTCCTCAAGTGGATGACCTAAGATTTATCAATGCATGGGAGGTGTAGGATGAAGATGGTCTCTCTCAAACAACCCTGCAACCAAATAATAAAAGTCTCTTGTGTCCCCAACACATCAAATACAATGGTAAATTGTATATGTGCACTAGTTCGACGAAGAGATGGTGATACAAGTGTAATATGGCTAGTAGATATTGATTTTTGTAGTAGTAACAATAAAAAACAGCAAGGTAACAAGTAACAAAAGTGAGCACAAACGGTATTGCAATGCTTGAAAATGAGGCCTAGAGTCCATACTTTCGCTAGTGCAATCTCTTAACCATGCTAATCTAATTGGATCATATAACCATCCCTCAACATGCGATGAAGAATCACTCCAAAGTTCCTATCTAGCGGAGAACATAAGAAGAAATTGTTTGTAGCTATTCTTTCCGATTGATCTATCCAAGAGTTCATACTAAAATAACGCCAAGTTATTCTGTCCGATCGATCTATCAAGAGTTCGTACTAAAATAACACCAAGTTATTCTTTCTGATCGATCTATCAAGAGTTCGTACTAAAATAACACCAAGTTATTCTTTCCGATCTATCTATCAAGAGTTCATACTAAAATAACACCAAAACAAATTCAGATTCATAATACTCAATCCAACACAAAGAACCTCAAAGAGTGCCCCAAGATTTCTACCGGAGAAACAAAGACGAGAACGTGCATCAACCCCTATGCATAGATTACCCCAATGTCACCTCGGGAATCTGCGAGTTGAGTGCCAAAACACATATCAAGTGAATCAATATAATACCCCGTTGTCACCACGGGTATTCATATGCAAGACATATATCAAGTGCTCTCAAATCCATAAAAGTATTCAATCCAATAAAACGAAATCTCAAAGGGAAAATTCAATTCACCACAACAAGATAGAGAGGGAGAAACACCATATGATCCAACTATATTAACAAAGCCCCCGATACATCAAGATCGTGCCATCAAGAACACGAGAAAGAGAGATTAAACACATAGCTACTGGTACAAACCCTCAGCCCCGAGGGTGGACTATCCCTCCTCATCGTGGAGACCATAGGGATGATGAAGATGGCCTCCGGTGACGATCTCCTCCTCCGGCAGGGTGCCGGAACGGGCTCCCGATTGGTTTTTGGTGGCTATAGAGGCTTGCGGCGGGGGAACTTCTGATCCAGGGTTATTTATGATGGTTTCTCTATTTATAGGATTTTTCAGCGTTGGAATCACACGAAGATGGGCCTCGAGGTGGGCACAACCCACCTGGCCCTCCTGGCGCGCCCAGGTGTCTTGTGTCCACCTCCTTCACCTTCTGGTCCTACCACGATGCTTCTAGTGCCTCTTTTGTTCCAAAAAAAAATGGTCAAAAAGTTTCGTTGCATTTGGAGAACTTTTATTTCTGCACAAAAAACAACACCACGGTAGTTCTGCTGAAAACAACGCTAGTCCGGGTTAGTTCCATGCAAATCATACCAAAACCATATAAAATTGTTGTAAACATGACATGAATACTTCATAAATTATAGATACGTTGGAGATGTATCAGCATCCCCAAGCTTAATTCCTACTCGTCCTCGAGTAGGTAAATGATAAAACAAATAATTTATGAAGTGTGAATGCTAGCATAGTGCATAAGTTTGATCAATGATAATTTCAATCACTTTTCCTAGCATCATAACAACAATTCTTTCTCATAAAACTTCTCATGTTAAAGTAGCAACCAATTCACATACTAAGGTTCAAACAATGAATTCTCTTGAAACTCAACAACCTATATTCTTAGTCACCAAACAATTGCAATTCAACTTATTCAACAGAGTCTAAGTAAGAGCTCCACATACTCAATCATCATATAGTCTTCTATGATTGCTAGTACTCAAAGCATATTTTTAGAACAAATGGCATCCATCGAACACAGAGAAAGATAGGGGCTTAATGTTTCACCTCCCAACTCATTTATCATAGAGATAATTGTCAACAATAATAAATCATGATCAAATATATTTGACTGGTCATATGTGCCTAGATCTTTCCCCACCACATGATGCTTGCCAACTAGAGAATAATTGAGGTTGAAATGAGAATGCATTCTATTGACTCTTGCATAAAAGTAAATACTGAAAAGTAAAAGATAGGCCCTTCGCAGAGGGAAGCAGAGGTTGTCATGCACTTTTTATTGTTGGATGCCCAAACTCTTAATGCAAAGGAATGTCACGTTATATTGCCCCTTATGATAGCAACCTTTATTACGCAGTCCATCGCTTTTATTACTTTGACATCACAGGTTCGTACAACGCTCAATTTTCCCTTACAATAAAAGATCAAACATATTTAGGAGCAATTTTATTGCTTTATGCACCGATGACAACTTACTTGAAGGATCTTATTCAATCCATAGGTAGGTATTGTGGACACTCATGGCAAGAAACTGGGTTTAAGGGTTTTTGGATGCACAAGTAGTATCTCTACTTAGTACGAATTTTTGGCTAGCAAAATATCCTAGGCAAACACCACATGTTGGAGGATCCATGACAATATAACTTCTATGCAAATATACACAACCATAACTCATTACGTTGTCTTCCTTGTCCAACTTCAACTAATTTGCTCAAGTTTGAAAATAATTAATGGGTATTCACAATCATAGAAGATGTCCAAGATAATATATTTGTATGTGAAAGTTCTCTTCCTTATACTAATCATTCATGAATTTGTTGTATGACTAATATTGTGATTGTCAAGCTTCAAAAGATTTCACTTTCTAAACCCAATGTGAAGCTACTACTAGGCATGATATGAACATATAATTTCAACTTCATGATATTCAATTTATTCAACAATTTACTCGTAGGATATAAGTGAAGCACAAGAGTAAATGAGAAACTACTCCAAAAAGATAGAAGTGAAGATCAAGCGAGTAGTTTAGTAAATGGGTAGCTATTTGAGGACTCTCTCTCATTTAAAAACTTTCAGATCTAAGTATTTTATTAAAACAGCAAGCAAAACAAAATAACATGTCATTCCAAGAATAGCACACATCATGTGAAGAAGCAAAAACGTAGGCTCAACCGAGGCTAACCGATAATTGTTGATGAATAAAGGTGGGATGCCTATCGGGGCATCCCCAAGCTTAGATGCTTGAGACTTCTTGAAATATTAACTTGGGATGCCTTGGGCATCCCCAAGCTTGAGCTCTTGTGTCTTCTTCATTCCTCTCATAACACGGTTTTCCTAATTCTTAAAAACTTCATCCACACAAAACTCAACAAGAACTCGTAAGATACGTTAGTATAAATCAATGCAACACCTTATCATTTCTACTGTAGCAAATCACTAAAATTATAATTTAACATTTCATACTAAATGCCTCTGCATATTTAATACTCCTATCCTCAAATAGAATCATCAAACTAGCAAACATATGCAAACAATGTAATCATAACAGCAATCTGTCTAAACAAGACAGTCTGTAAAGGATGAAGTAAGATCCATACTTATTCAACTCAAAAAATTGTGAAAAATTACCACACTGTACAAAATTTATCATAGCTTATTGTGCAAAAACATTCAACATTTTATCACATTCTGACTTTTTTCAAGAGTTCACGCAACAGTGATAAACTTTCTGTTTTGAAACAACAACTCATATACTTGCAAACTAAGCATGGTAAAGGCTTTGCTTGACACTTTTATTGAAATAAGAGATGCAAAAAATTATCTAAACAACAGCAAGAAAATCTAACTAAAAGAAAATGACGCTCGAAGCAAAATACATATCATGTGACGAATGAAAATATAGCTCCAAGTGAGGTTACCGATAATGTTGCCTTCCGGGGCATCCCCAAGCTTAGTTGCTTGGATCTTCCTTGAATATTACCTTGGGGTGCCTTGGGCATCCCCAAGCTTAGGGTCTTGTCACTCCTTATTCTCCTCATATCAATATCTTACCCAAAACTTGAAAATGTCAATCACACAAAACTTAACGGAACTTCGTGAGATGCGTTAGTATAATAAAACAAATCATTCACTTGGGTGCTGTCAAGAAAAGATTCATAATTATTTCCACTCAATGCCTACTATACTCTATCATTTCCGCAATTTATACCACTTAATATAAGCTATGGAAACACTAAAACAAGCAAACTATGCATTGAAAACAGAATCTGTCAAAAATAGAACAGTTTGTAATGATCTGAATAATGACCATACTTCTGCAACTCTAAAAATTCTGAAAAATTAGGACACGTAGGGAATTTATATATCAACCATCTGTAACAAATTCAGATCAAAAGCACGTTCCAGTCAATTTTTGAAATTCTTGGACTGGGCGCAAAAGTTTCTGTTTTTGCATAGAATCAAGTCAACTATCATCGACATTATCCCAAAGGCTTTACTTGGCACTTTATTGAAACAAAAGCTATTAAACATGATTACTAAAGTAGCCTAATCATGTGAACACACAAAAACAACAGGTATAAATGTTGGGTTGTCTCCCAACAAGCACTTTTCTTTAATGCCTTTTAGCTAGGCATGATGATTTCAATGATGCTCGCATAAAAGTAAAGAATTGAAACACAAAGAGAGCATCATGAATCACATGACAAGCACATCTAAGCCTAACATGCTTCCTATGCATAGGGATTTTGCAAGCAAACAATTTATGGGAACAAGAATCAACTAGCATAGGAATGCAAAACAAATGCAACTTCAAAACTTTCATCATAAAGAGAGGAAACTTGATGTTGTTGAAGTATATAGGAGCATACCTTCCCCTCTCATAATAATTTTTAGTAGCATCATGAATGAATTCAACAATATAGCTATCACATAAAGCACACTTTTCATGATGCATAAGCATAGAAATTTTGTTACTCTCCACATAAGCAAATTTATTCTCATTCATAGTAGTGGGAGCAAATTCAACAAAATAACTATCATGTGATTGAAAATTAAAATCATGATGACAAGTTTCATGGTTATCATTATTCAATATAGCATACATGTCATCACCATAATCATCATAGATAGCAACTTTGTTGTCATAATCAATTGGAACCTCTTCGAAAATAGTGGATTCATCACTAAATAAAGTCATGACCTCTCCAAATACACTTTTATCATTATAATCATCATAAATAGGAGGCATGCTTTCATCATAATAAATTTTCTCATCAAAACTTGGGGGACTAAAAATATCATCTTCATCAAACATAGCATCCCCAAGCTTATGGCTTTTCATATCATTAGCATCATGGATATTCATACCAAGCATACTAACAACATTGCAATCATGCTCATCATTCAAAGATTTTATGCCGAACATTTTATTAAATTCTTCTTCTAACAATTGAGCATAATTTTCCTTTCCATCATTTTCAAGAAAGACATTATAAAGATGAACAATATGAGACCACCTCAATTCCATTTTTTGTAGTTTTTTTATAAACCAAACTAGTGATAAAACAAGAAACTAAAAGATTCAATTGCAAGATCTAAAGATATACCTTCAAGCACTCACCTCCCCGGCAACGGCGCCAGAAAAGAGCTTGATGTCTACTACTGAAAGTGCAACTAATCCCCAGGTGGTTTTGGTAATTCATAATAACATATAGCTCATTGAACTAATATCCATCCAAGTTTAATATTTCAGAAAGTTCAATGAATGGCATGGCATGGACTAGGAATATGGACCCCTCAAAATGCTAAGGACACATATTGGCAAAAGCTCAAGACTCTTCATTTCATTTTTAGTGATCCAAGATCACATTGAGTCCATAGGAAAGCCAATACTTATTAAAAGGGGATGAGGTGTTGCTTAATGGTCTACTTGCTCAAAGTGCTTAGTGATATTGCTCCAAAACCCTCAACCACTTTCTCATTCTAAATATGTCCAAAACCCAAAGTCAAACTCGGCCCCACCAATTCTTTCTATCCGACGCCACCGAGTTCATATGACATAGCCATTGCCAGAAACCCTAACAGTTCGGTCACACCGATACGGATCTCAGTCTCACCGAGATGGCCTTGCTAACTCCATGTGACTTGTTGCACTCTTTCGGTCCCACCGAGTCAGTGCAATCGGTCTCACCGAGTTGGCTTGTCATTCGCTCTGTTGCTCATTGCTTCACTTTGGTCTAACCGAGTTGATGCAATCGGTGCCGCCAAGTTGATGTTTGCCCTAAGCCCTAGCGCATCGGTCCCACCGAGTTGTTCCAGTCGGTCCCACAGAGATTTCGAACGTTCACATTTTGAACTAATCGATCTCACCGAGTTCATCTATTCGGTCTGACTGAGTTGGGTCAAATGTGTGTAACGGTTGAATTTTGTGTGGAGGCTATATATACCCCCCCACCCCCATCTCCACATGAGAGAGAGAGAGAGCCATCAGAACATGCCTACACTTCCAGCATACATTTTCTGAGAGAGAACCACCTACTCATGTGTTGAGATCAAGATATACCAATCCTACCACAAGAATCTTGATTTCTAGCCTTCCCCAAGTTGCTTTCCACTCAAATCATCTTTCCACCATATCCAAATCCGTGAGAGAGAGTTGAGTGTTGGGGAGACTATCATTTGAAGCACAAGAGCAAGGAGTTCATCATTAACACACCATCTATTACCTTTTGGAGAGTGGTGTCTCCTAGATTGGTTAGGTGTCGCTTGGGAGCCTCCGACAAGATGTGGAGTTGAACCAAGAAGTTTGTAAGGGCAAGGAGACCGCCTACTTCGTGAAGATCTACCCGAGTGAGGCAAGTCCTTCGTGGGTGATGGCCATGGTGGGATAGACAAGGTTGCTTCTTCGTGGACCCTTCATGGGTGGAGCCCTCCGTGGACTCGTGCAGCCGTTACCCTTCGTGGGTTGAAGTCTCCATCAACGTGGACGTACGATAGCACCACCTATCGGAACCACGGCAAAAATCTCCGTGTCATCATTGCGTTTGCACTCTCCAAACCCTTCCCTTTACCTTCATATGCAATGTTTTACTTTTCGCTGCTACACTCTTAGAATTGCATGTGTAGGTTGATTGCTTGACTTGTGCTAATAGCTAAAATCTGCCCACAACTAAAATTGGGAAAATGTTAGATTTTTATTTGGTCAAGTAGTCTAATCACCCCCCATCTCAACCTACTTTCGATCCTACAAGTGGTATCAGAGCTTTGGTCTCCATTTGCCTTGATGTCCATAGCTTTGGTGATCATAGCCTTGGTTTCACAACCTAGGAGAGTATGGCGTCTAGCGAGGGAAATTACCACCGTAGAGGTCCTTACTTTGATGGTACTAATTTTGCTAGTTGGAAGCATAAGATGAAAATGCATATTCTTGGTCATAACCCCGCCATTTGGGCTGTTGTGCGTATTGGCTTGCAAGGTGATTTCTTCGAGGATGGAAGAGACCCGGATCGTGAAGCGACAGCGGAAGAAATGAAGATGTTGCAATACAATGCTCAAGCTTGCGATATTCTTTTCAACGGATTATGCTCCGAAGAATTCAACAAAATCAGCCGCCTTGAGAATGCAAAGGAAATTTGGGATACTTTGGTTGATATGCACGAAGGTACCGAGTCCGTCAAGGAATCCAAATTGGATGTGCTTCAAAGTCAACTTGACAAGTTCAAAATGAAGGATGGTGAAGGAGTCGCTGAAATGTACTCTAGGCTTGCTCTCATTAGAAATGAGATTGCCGACTTAGGAAGCGAAGAGATGACCGACAAATTCATCATCAAGAAGATCCTAAGAGCCTTGGATGGAAAATATGATACCGTGTGCACCTTAATCCAAATGATGCCCAATTACAAAGATCTCAAGCCCACGGAAGTCATTGGTAGAATTGTTGCTCATGAGATGTCACTCAAGGATAAGGAAGAGCTCCACAACAAGTCAAGTGGTGCTTACAAAGCTTCAAGTGATGCTCCTACCACATCAAGTGAGAAACAAGTCTTCAATGAGGAATTGAGCTTAATGGTGAAGAACTTCAACAAGTTCTACAAGAATAGAAGCAAAGAAAGAAGCTCCAAGTCAAGATCCTACAATGACAAAAGATCTTCTAGTCGTGATCGTAATTGCTACAATTGTGGAAGACCCGGACACTACTCCAATGAGTGTACGGCTCCCTACAAGAAAATAGAAGATTCACCAAAAAGGAGAAGTAAAATAGATGAATCACCACCAAGAGAGAGGAGTAGAGATGATCGTTATGAACGAAGAACCTCTCGTAGAAGCAAGGATTCATAAAGGAAGGACAAGTCATCAAAGAGCTACACAAGACGAAGACATCAAGCTCACGTTGGTGAATGGGTATCCGGTTCTGACTCCGACAACTACTCCGAGAGAACCTATCACTCCGACTCCGAATATACTCAAGATGAAGGTGTCGCCGGTCTTGCACTTGTGTCATCCAACTCCTACGACATATTTGACTCACCAAATGAAGGAATTGGAAGATGCTTCATGGCTAAAGGCCCTAAGGTATCACACCCCGACCATGTTACACTTGAGCAAGAAAATAGCTTATTGAAGGGAATTATAGAGAAAGGTGTTTACAAGAGCCTTGCCGGAAGTAAGCAATTTGAGGAAATTGTACGCAAGCAAGGAAGGCACTAGAAGAATCAAGGTGTTGGTTTTGAACGAAAGTTCAATGCCAATGGAGTTGAGTGGGAAGAAGATCAATATCCCAAGACAAAGTTTGTTCCTCAACAAGAGAAGTATGACCCTACTTATTTCAAGGGAATACAAGCTCAATATGATCTTCCACCACAAGACCACAAGCTAAAAGGCAAGGACAAGCTTCAAGAAGAGATTGATTCATTTGAAGAAGCTCCTAAGGCCATGGTCAAGTGGGTTCCCAAGACTACATCAAGTACGACTACAACTCCAAGGATTCCCATCAAGTTGATGTGGATCCCAAAGAAGAAGAACTGAGTGTTCTTGAGGGTGACTCCGCCAACATACTTCACTCATATTCATTTTGGCGAGAACTTATGCAATGAACTTTCATATCTTGCATTAGTTCAAGGAGTCACAAACCCTCTTGTTGGTAAGACAAGGGACAAGGTAACCTAATGCTTTCATGGACATCATCATATGTGTGTTTCATTCTATGTCTATGGATATCCTTGTATGTTCCTTGTGGGACTAACCCATGTAGGTATTGAAAGTGCAACACTCCAATGGATTGCTCCAAAAGATTTACATCAACATTGAGCGTCCACATCTTCAACACCTACATGAAGTCATCATCGACAAAACCCAAGGCTAGTTCATCCCTCTTAGGGGGGATATCACATCTAGGGGGAGCTTTACTCTAAAAATTGAGCTAAAGCAACTCTAATGGTGTGAACATAACAATGCTTTATGTAAAAGTGGCAACCCCACTTGTGCTTAAACGATGAGTATGACCTATGATCAAATGTTCTCATTTGACTCCTAAGTCAATATACTCATATATAGATGACCTAGTCATCGCCAATTGCTTGATAGATGCTAGAATGTATGTGCATGCTTTGCCACATGTTTTATTTGCTATCTTATTGTGTGAGCATATTGGTTGCATATTTTTCTCCATTCGAGGACATCCATTTGTAGTTTTGATTGTTTGGTGTTTATTGGCCAAATGGATGGACAAGAATGCCTAAGAACCTTCTCTAGCTATCTATGTTTGTTCTCGTCTCAAACTCTATTCATGCTACATCACAAAGTTTGAACAAGTCACTTTCGGACCCTCCAGGTGAGGAGCACTCGGAGCCACTGATCTGTCAAGGGCTAACTTCCAAAACCTCTTAGTGCATTTCGGTCAGACCAACTCTTCCTATTTGGTCTCATCGAAACCATTAAGTTGATCTAGGTTTTCATCTCGGTGCCACCGATTAGAACGATTCAGTCTCACCGAGTTGCAGCAACTGCTAGCAGTTTTACATCTCGGTGCCACCGAGACGTTCCACTTGGCGCCACCGACAGCGCCTGGGTATATATATATATACCTCGCGTACCCGTACGGTTGAAAATTTCTTCAAACTGCACGAGCTCGCACCCCAGCACTGCCGCCCCTTGGTCTCCGGATCATCGCCGTCTCCGCTCGTGAGCCTCCGCCGCTGGTCTCTGCCACCGTCAACGGGTTTCTTCGTCGCCGTTGCCGCCATAGCAAACCATCACCGAGTTAGGGTACGGATTCGACCTTTGTGCTATCCTTTACTTTGATTCTTGCACAAAGTACATTGCTTGTATTCTTCCCACATATGTAATCATCCTATCCAGCATAGAAATCCTTTGGAATAGATTTGATGCAAAAACTTCGGGTTAGGTTTCTGCCGAACCCATCTCGGACCGACCTATCTGAAGGTTTTGGTCACACCGATTGGCCCTGGCCATTGCACTAAGTACAACTCGGTCTGACCGAAGTGTACTAATTGGTGAGACCGAAATCACTTTCTCAGTGAAACCCTAGCATCTCGGAGTCACCGAACTGCGTCTCGGTTTGACCAAAACTGCATGTTTAGACTCTATTACTGCTTCGGTGTCACCGAGTTTGTCAAATCGGTAGCTCCGAAATGCTTTCTGCAGAAAACTAAAGTTAAGTTTTTGTCTCAATTTTTCCAAAAACAAGCTGTATTTTGTGATGCTCATCCACTCTACCTACACCCATCTATTCACAGGGTGAGTTGCAGCAATGTCAGAAGCCAGTGATAGCCAGAACAAGTCTGAAGAGCAAGTTAATCTCAGTGAAGGTACTAGTCCTTCTGGTAGCTATGATGAGGGAAGCAGAAGCACTCCCAGCAACTTGCCTAAGGCAGCTACCAGGCAGAGAAAGAAGAGAAATTCTGACAGTGAAGATGAAGACTTTGTGATTGAGGAGGAAGTGACCTCCAAGAAAAAGGTACTCAAGAAGGAATATGCTACGACTGCTGCTACCAAGCCAGGTATGCAGAAGAAAGCTCCACCTAGGAGAGCTCCAATGTCAAAACCCAGAAAAGTTCCAACTCAAGAGACAATGCAGTTCACACTTGAACAATCTGATGATGATGAGGCTGCTGAAGATGGAAAGAAGAATAAGAGGGCCAGAACTACAACTGCCAGAGTGCTTGGAAGACCTTCTATGAGAAGAAGTGATGATGAGGAGGAGGAAGAGCCTGCTGCACCTCCTGCCAAGACACATAACCTGATTGCAGATGCTATCAAAACTGGGGCTGCTCCTTCAAAGCTCAAGTCTGCCCCAAGCCCTCAGCTCCAGCTCAAGCACCCAAGATAACTGCACCAAAGAGATCTACTAGGAACATTCTAGCTGCAGAGAAGAACAAGACCCCAGTGCCTGAGGTTCAGGAAGATGATGAGCCCCAAGTGCTCAGAAAGTTGTACCCCAAGATCTCGGATCATAATGATGATCATCCAGTAGCAGAAAATATGAAGCTGAGAAAGGATCATGGTCTGAGACAATGGAGGAAGACTGATCCTTATGCCATAAGGAGAAGGACTGCTGTGGACTATCGCTTTCACACCATAGAACAGCAAGACTTCTATGAAACTGTGCTCCTGGACAAGAAGCCCATAGTCTGTGATATGAAATGGGTTGACTGGAAATACATTGATGAGAATGAAGACTATTTTCCCCATGTGCATGAGAGCTTCAGGCTGAATGAGGTTGATGAGTTTGTTGGACAAAAGCTCACAAAATGGAACGATGAGATGATCATGCAGTTCTACTCTACTGCCCACTTTTACCCTGATGGTAAGATAGTGTGGATGACTGAGGGCACCAGGTACCAGTCGTCCATCTCTGAATGGGCCAAGCTGATCAATGCTCTAGAAGAAGCTGAAAATGATCTTGATGTGTATGGCAAGCCTAGGAAAGATCACAACTCTATGGCTAACATGTACAAACCCATACCTGATGCAGCTTTGGAGACACACAAGCTAGGATCTATCTATTATTTGCTTGCTGGTTTGACCACAATGAACACTATCTTGAGGCATACTCTGTTGCCCAAGTCTGGAGATCACAGGATGATACGAGGGCATTCCATCAACTTGCTTCATTTGTTTGATGTTCCTCAGAAATTCAAAGTCATGAGCTTTATCGTTGAGACAGTTAAGAGGACAGCAGCCGACCAGAAGAGATCTTGTGGATATGCCCCACACATCCAGATGTTGATCAACTCCAAGGTAGGAACTGGGACATATCTGCTTGACAGAGAGCATCTACTCCTGAGGCTAGATTTTGAGGACAACGAGGTTGTCATGGATGCTTCACATCCTACTTGTGCTGGAGCCCAGGAGAAGACTAAGAGAGCTAAGGATGCAAAAGCAACAAATGCCCCAGATGCTTTAGTGGCGAATCTCAAGACCAAGCAAGATCAACTCAGTTATCTGCTTGAGGCTACCGTGAGGATTGAGAAAAGCTTGGCCACCTTGTCTCAAAATCAGGAGAGTCTTGAAAGGATCATTGAGACAAAGATGCATGACCTTGATGTAAAGGTCACAGAGATTCAGACAATTGTGGAGAAGTGAAGGGATGATACTAAGGACAGTGATGATAGACCCATGGCAGATACATTCCAGAGATTGCCAAGGGCACAAAGATCATCAGCTGTGCCAGTTGCAGACACCAGGACTACTCTTTCAGCACCTGCAGCCACTGCCACAGTTGCCCCTCCAGTGTGAACTCCTCCAGCTCCCCAGACTTCAGTAGAGGCATTTGCAGATGGACTCCTCTCCACGCCGTCTACGCACACCGGAGCTCCCGGAGATCGTGCTTAGAGTATCGTATAGCACTATACATTTTTGAACTTTTTGGTAACTTGTTGCCAAAGGGGGAGAAAGTGTATAGATCATAGGCTTCGAGAGAGAGTGTCTTTTGCTTTTGCTGGTTTCGTTTGCCTTGCTACTCTTGCTACTTTGGTTTGTTTGGTTGTTGCTACTCTTGCTACAATTTGTGTTATGCTCGTGAGATACTTATGTGATCATGTGTTTGATCATATTATGCTTAATATGTGCTTGCATGCTTATATCTATGAATGTCTGTGTATGATCAATCACTCGTATCCTTGGTGATGAGTGCATGTTATTTAATTCTTATCATTTTGTGCGCTCCACCAAGATGTATGTGACATGGAAGAGTGGCCCATGATCCGAATCGATTGTGCATTTGCATTTAAACGCAAATTTTTAATAATGCACAAATTTAGGGGGAGCTCTTGCTTATCACATACTTCTTGAAGCGACGATGTATTTCATTCATATTATCATTTGTCGAAGCTTTGATCTATATGTTGTCACCAATTACCAAAAAGGGGGAGATTGAAAGTGCAACTAATCCCCGGGTGGTTTTGGTAATTCATAACAACATATAGCTCATTGAACTAATATCCATTCAAGTTTAATATTTCAGAAAGTTCAATGAATGGCATGGCATGGACTAGGAATGTGGACCCCTCAAAATGCTAAGGACACATATTGGCAAAAGCTCAAGACTCTTCATTTCATTTTTAGTGATCCAAGATTACATTGAGTCCATAGGAAAGCCAATACTATTAAAAGGGGATGAGGTGTTGCTTAATGGTCTACTTGCTCAAAGTGCTTAGTGATATTGCTCCGAAACCCTCCACCACTTTCTCATTCCAAATATGTCCAAAACCCAAAGTCAAACTCGGCCCCACAGATTCTTTCTATCCGGCGCCACGGACTTCATATGACATAGCCACTGCCAGAAACCCTAACAATTCGGTCACACCAATACGGATCTCGGTCTCACCGAGATGGCCTTGCTAACTCCCTGTGACTTGTTGCACTCTTTTGGTCCCACCGAGTCAGTGCAATCGGTCTCACCGAGTTGGCTTGTCATTCGCTCATTGATCATTGCTTCACTTTGGTCTAACCGAGTTGATGCAATCGGTGCCACCGAGTTGATGTTTGCCCTAAGCCCTAGCACATCAGTCCCACCGAGTTGTTCCAGTCGGTCCCACCGAGATTCCTAACGTTCACATTTTGAACTAAATCGGTCTCACCGAGTTCATCTATTCGGTCTGACTGAGTTGGGTCAAATGTGTGTAACGGTTGGATTTTGTGTGGAGGCTATATATACCCCTCCACTCCCATCTCCACATGAGAGAGAGCCATCAGAACGTGCCTACACTTCCAGCATATATTTTCTGAGAGAGAACCACCTACTCATGTGTTGAGATCAAGATATACCAATCCTACCACAAGAATCTTGATTTCTAGCCTTCCCCAAGTTGCTTTCCACTCAAATCATCTTTCCACCATATCCAAATCTGTGAGAGAGAGTTGAGTGTTGGGGAGACTATCATTTGAAGCACAAGATCAAGGAGTTCATCATCAACACACCATCTATTACCTTTTGGAGGGTGGTGTCTCCTAGATTTTTTAGGTGTCGCTTGGGAGCCTTCGACAAGATGTGGAGTTGAACCAAGAAGTTTGTAAGGGCAATGAGATCGCCTACTTCGTGAAGATCTACCCGAGTGAGGCAAGTCCTTCGTGGGCGATGGCCATGGTGGGATAGACAAGGTTGCTTCTTCGTGGACCCTTCGTGGGTGGAGCCCTCCATGGACTCACGCAGCCGTTACCCTTCGTGGGTTGAAGTCTCCATCAACGTGGACGTACGATAGCAGCACCTATTGGAACCACGCCGAAAATCTCCGTGTCATCATTGCGTTTGCACTCTCCAAACCCTTCCCTTTACCTTCATATGCAATGTTTTACTTTCCGCTGCTACACTCTTATAATTGCATGTGTAGGTTGATTGCTTGACTTGTGCTAATAGCTAAGATCTGCCCACAACTAAAATTGGGAAAAGGTTAGATTTTTATTTGGTCAAGTAGTCTAATCACCCCCTCCAGACCTACTTTCGATCCTACAACTACACAACTTGTTCTTGTAGACTCGTGTTGGGCCTCCAAGCGCGGAGTTTTGTAGGACAGTAGCAAATTTCCCTCAAGTGGATGATCTAAGGTTTATCAATCCGTGGGAGGTGTAGGATGAAGATGGTCTCTCTCAAACAACCCTGCAACCAAGTAATTAAAAGTCTCTTGTGTCCCCAACACACCAAATACATTGGTAAATTGTATAGGTGCACTAGTTCCGCAAAGAGATGGTGATACAAGTGTAATATGGATAGTAGATATTGATTTTTGTAGTAGTAACAATAAAAAATAGCAAGGTGGCAAGTAACAAAAGTGAGCACAAACGGTATTGCAATGCTTGAAAATGAGGCCTAGGGTCCGTATTTTCGCTAGTGTAATCTCTCAACAATGCTAATCTAATTGGATCATATAACCATCCCTCAACGTGCGATGAAGAATCACTCCAAAGTTCCTATCTAGCGGAGAACATAAGAAGAAATTATTTGTAGCTATTCTTTCCGATCGATCTATCCAAGAGTTCGTACTAAAATAACGCCAAGTTATTCTTTCTGATTGATCTATCCAAGAGTTCGTACTAAAATAACGCCAAGTTATTCTTTCCGATCGATCTATCAAGAGTTCATACTAAAATAGCACCATGTTATTCTTTCCGATCGATCTATCAAGAGTTCATACTAAAATAACACCAAAACAAATTCAAGTTCATAATACTCAATCCAAGACAAAGAACCTCAAAGAGTGCCCCAAGATTTCTACCGGAGAAACAAAGACGAGAACGTGCATCAACCCCTATGCATAGATTACCCCAATATCACCTCGGGAATACACGAGTTGAGTGCCAAGATACATATCAAGTGAATCAATATAATACCCCATTGTCACCACGGGTATTCATATGCAAGACATATATCAAGTGCTCTCAAATCCATAAAAGTATTCAATCTGATAAAACAAAATCTCAAAGGGAAAACTCAATTCATCACAACAAGATAGAGAGGGAGAAACACCATATGATCCAGCTATATTAACAAAGCCCCCGATACATCAAGATCGTGCCATCGAGAACACGAGAGAGAGAGATTAAACACATAGCTACTGGTACAAACCCTCAGCCCCGAGGGTGGACTACTCCCTCCTCATCATGGAGACCATAGGGATGATGAAGATGGCCTCCGGTGATGATCTCCCCCTCCGGCAGGGTGCCGAAATGGGCTCCCGATTGGTTTTTCGTGGCTATAGAGGCTTGCGGCGGTGGAACTTTTGATCTAGAATTATTTCCGATGGTTTCTCTATTTATAGGATTTTTCAGCGTTGGAATCACGCAAAGATGGGCCCCTAGGAGAGCACAACCCACCTGGTGCGCCTAGGCCTCCTGGCGCGCCCAGGTGTCTTGTGCCCACCTCCTTCACCTTCTGGTCCTCCCACGATGCTTCTAGTGCCTCTTTTGTTCCAAAAAAATCGTTAAAAAGTTTCATTGCATTTGGAGAACTTTTATTTCTGCACAAAAAACAACACCACGGTAGTTCTGCTGAAAACAACATTAGTATGGGTTAATTTCATGCAAATCATACCAAAACCATATAAAATTGTTGTAAACATGGCATGAATACTTCATAAATTATAGATATGTTGGAGACGTATCAGTAACGCGTTTAGCAAGTTTTTCTCAGTATCCTTGCGGTTCTTTTGTACCGTATATTCATTTACGGTATTTGGGTTAATGAACCCAATGTCATAGATTTGTCCTCCTCTTTTGCATTCGAGGATCTTCAATCTGCATAATATAGTGAGGATAATTATACATGCAATGAAAGAGCAGAGCTAGAGACTAAATTACAGAAATAATACTTACAGACAATAGCAACTGACGATAGTTTTGTTGATGGCGTCTTGATTGAATAACTGAAATAGTTCTTCAAATTCAATGTACAACTGCTCATCTCCATTGAAGTAGTGCTCATCTTTAATTCCCACCAAGATACTGTCGGTCCCATCCTTGCAGGTTTCCAAGTACAAGTCATGGAATCTTCGCATCATCGTTGATAGATGCGGGAGCTGCTCAGGTTTGACGAGAGGCTTCCCGTGCTTGTATCTGAAGGTTACTACCTCAGCCATTTCAAACTGTACATCATCGCCAAAGTAATCACCAAGAGTGATACCAAGACCACTGGCCGCTACCCCCGGATCATTAGCGACGTCGGTAAACACCTTGAGCGGGGGGCACGATTGCTTTTCCTGTTCGCCGAGCTGGGGTTTCCCACTTTTTGCAGCACTACTAGTACTTCCCGACCGGTTCTCATATGTCTTTACAATACAGCGGTCATAGTGTGATAGCGGCAGAGGTGGTGGTGGTCGCCTAAGGGCATCCAGACAGCGCTTCGCTTTTACCGGATCTATTTTCTCCTTTGGAGGTGGACGTTTCGGTGCAAGCTGGCGTTTCACATCGGCAGCCACGATGTCATTGTTTTCCTCCTCAGTCATCTTATATGGTAACTTGGCAGGAGCCTTCTTGATGCTTGTACCTGCTCTGGATTTCTTCGTTGTTGTACTACTAGCCACCGGAGCGGCGGCGACTCTCTTCCACCGTTACTGAGGCGACGGAGTCAGCTTACGTGGCGATGGAGGCGGAGTCCGCTGACGCGGTGGAGACAGCTGAGGCGGAGGAGGATTCTGCTGAGGGGCTTCCTCCGCCGGAGTCTGCTGAGGCGGCGGAGATAGCTGAGGCGGCGGAGACAACTGATGCGGTAGAGATGGCTGAGGCAGCAGAGATAGAGTTGGACTGTGAGGAGTCTGCTGAGGGGCCTCCGCCGGCTGAGTCTGCTATGGCGGCGTCCAGTTTGGAAGCACGATGTTTTCCTTTCTCCATAGAATGGTAGTCCTTAAGGCATTTTCCAGATGATTCTCCCCTTCACCTGTAGGGTACTCAAGCTCCAGCCCCTCGAATCCATTCATAACTTCATCCACCCCGACAACACAGCAAAGCCATCTGGAATCGGAGCACAATGGAAAGTTCCATCAGGTCGACGAGGTAAGACATAGCTGACCGCCACCTTCAAGGTTAGGTTATGGCATTTCGCAATTAGCTCACAATGTTCCCTCTCCGTGATATCATCCGCGGGGTAGCGAGGAGCCGTGATATCAGGCCCATGGAAGCCACACTGCTTTTCCGCTGAGATGGTTGGGTAGCTTCTTCGTGGGCAGCATCGAATGAAGGATCTTCGTGCTGCTGAGATGGTGGGCCGGTAGCTCGCTGACTTGTAAGTGCCTCTAGTTTCTTCTCATGTAGCGCTAATCTTTCTTCCATCTTCTGCATCCGGTCTGCTTCCTCTTTCTTCTTTCTCCCTCGGCTTCTATAACCAGTGCTGTCGGGAAACCCATGCTTCCACGGAACGAAGCCTGATGTGCCTCGTATTCGTCCTTCTCTGTGTCGGGATGGAACCTCCCTTCCTGCACTTCCTGGATTGCTTCCTGAATCTTTTTACAGGTGTTTCAAGTTGAGCTTTCGTGAAAACACACTTCCCTATTTCTGGGTCCAAAGTTCCCCCATGCCCGAAGAACCAAGTCCTTGCCCATTCGGGCCAGTTCAATGTCGCTGGTTGGACCCCTTTACCAAGCAGGTCGTTCTCAGCTTTGTCCCATGTAGGCCGGGCAAAATTGTAGCTACCTGACCCCGTAACATGGTGATACAACTTCTTTGCAGCATTTTGCTTATTTACCTGTGACCTTTTCTTAGCTTTCTCCAATTTCTTGTACGCCACAAATGTGGGCCAGTGATCTTTTATCTTCGCATATTGACCGGTGAATTCTGGAGTCTCATCTTTCTCGACAAACTGTTCATTCAATCTTTTCTTCCAGTTCTTGAATTGTTCTGCCATCTTCTTAAGAGCCCACGCCTTGACTTGTCACTGTATAACTGGGTTATTCGGATCCTCCTCTGGCGGTAGGCTGAAATTTGTCATGAGCGAGTTTCAAAGCTCATCTTTCTGTCTATCATTGACATAAGATACTTCAACGTCCTTCTTCTTATTCCATTCTTGGATGCTGATCGGGATGTTGTCCCTAACAACAACTCCGCACTGATGTACAAATTTGTCTTTGGTCCGCTTGGGAGCAATCGGTTGGCCATCTGGAGTGACTTCTTCGATCATGAACCTTTCATTCTCGCCCAAACTTTTCTTAGGGCCTCGTCGCCTTATAGAAGTTTGGCTCAATCCGGAGGGCTAAAAGAAGAAAGAAGCTTTAATATATGTACATACAAAACAATTAATGCATCTAGTCAATAGAGGCTTAATTAATTAATATTATATACACCTCGCTGGACTTTGCAACAGTTAAGGCTCCAACACCGGCGGAGCCGTCATCTCCTCCCTCCTCCATTCGATCGCCGGAGCCGTCATCCTCTCTTCCCTCACCATCGGTCTTGTTGAGAAACGACAAGGTGACATCATCACCTCCATCGCGGATTATGTCCCCCAACAACTCTTCTTGGTCTAAGTCTCTGTCGTGTTCCATAGTTTCTGCAAATATTACAACATGTCAATATACAACCATGAGAGATGGATTAGTGGCAAACATAGACCTAATCACAACAAGGAATCATATGCATATGAGCAATGGATTAGTGGCAAACATCATGCAAAGTTGACAAGTTTTATAACAGTTAGTTTCAGACGATCGTCAAGGACTCCTCCCCCCTCATGTCGAAGTTATAACGAAATTATCGGGGTTATGTTTTAATGACCCCCACCCTCCTCATTGCTAAACTTTTATGATTCATTTATATGAAGATCAATTATCCAATATAGGGTTTAGGGTGACAGAAAACAGAGGATACTTTCGGGAGAGGATACTTTACGACGATATTTGTACAAGATGAATACAAGATTTATACACAAGATGAATACAAAATGAATACAAGATTTATACACAACTCAACAAATGAACCAACCATCATCCTATGAACAAAACTCAACATACAACAAATGGACACCTTTTGTCGAACAATGGAGGGACTATCAGGGAGCAACTCCACGGAGATGCAACACCACAACCTGTAATTCCACCAAGTGAAAAAAATTAGGCAAAATCCAAGTATGCCACTGGATAGAATGGAAGATTTTAGTTGAAATGGACCTAAAGATCATGGCAAACTTATAGCTAGATACCAATTTGAAAGCAAGTTTCAGACTTAGAGAAAAATAGCATGGCATTATAGCTAGATACCAATTTGAAAGCAAGATTTGTGCATGCTATAGAATTTCTACATGGCAACAAATGGCATGACATGAATGTGCATGTAACAGATAGCAAAACATGCTTACTGAACTAATTCAAATGACCTCTAGATCAATGGCAATCATCATGATCAAGTTGACAAGTATTAACAGATTTTTAGACTTGGTGATATTTGCATAGTGGCAGAAAACAGATTCATGATGCGACCTTTGAGGCAAGTAAAATATATGCTACAGCAGTTTTTCATGGCAACAAAGAGCATGGCAAACACGAACTAATTACCCTCAACAAAACACCCTTACTGATCATGATTCAAAGATGCACAGATTTGTTGGAAACCTCAAGGCAAAATGCAAAGTATTAATACTGCCAGTTTCAGACTTGGAGAAAAATAGCATGGCATGGCAGAAACGAATAGATAGCAAGTTTACAAGCTTGTAGCACTCACTACAGGTACTAACATGCCATGAACTAAAATCTACCAACAACATGCCATCAAAATGCTCCTACTTCATGTTCAAAGATTGCCCAAAAGATGCTTGCATTAAAACATACAAAAAAGACAAAATGAACTTTAATGCAAAAAAATGTTCTTTGATTTGCAAAGGAGCTATATTCTCCCCAATTATTTTTCACCCAAAAAATTACTCCATCTATTTGACAGTACCCACAACCCATTCCACCAAAAACATTTGGTTCCATAGTTCAAATTTTTTAAATTTCATTCAGTTCAAATTTGGACCAGATTCAAACTCCATGGTCAAAGCCCAATTTAAATTGCTCCAAAAATTCTGAAACTTTGCCAGACGCTCTTTTGTGCATCAAAACCTCACCAAAAAAATTCTCAAAAATTCATAAAATTCCTCGAGCCCTCTAGCATTTCATCATACACTTGATGTGCACTGTCAAAAAATTCAGAAATTTCAGAACTTTGCCACAAATTGCCCAAAAGATGCTTGCCACAACATTACTAAATTTCATAACTTTGCCACAACTTGACATTACTAAAATTTGCCATATTACTTCTACAGAAACTTGACAGAAACTTGTTCTCTCCCTAACCCCAAAATTTGACAGAAACTTGAGGGGGAAAGACTGCTTGATACGTCCATTTTGCATCATGATTTCATACTGTCATTTATAATGTTTTTATGCATAAAAATGCTTTTTGGAGTAATTCTAATGCCTTTTCTCTCATAATATGAAAGAGTTACACAAAGAGGGAGAATGCTGGCAGCTGGAATTCTGGACCTGAAAAAGCTACGTCAGAGTTACTGTCGTGGTGGAACACGATCACCTATGGGGCCATCAGCCCCTTTGTGGTTCGGTGGGGTGAACAATCACGTTGCACAAAGAGCAAAGGCCATGGACCAACACGACAGACGTGACGCTGGTGGGTTTTACCCAAGTTCGGGCCACCGTGAGGCGTAAAACCCTACTCCTGCTTTGGTGGATTGATGGAAGGACTGTGGTGGAGACATAGCGCTCAAGCCTGGCAAGGTCGCCTCGGGGAGAGCAGCTACGTGTGTATGAGTACATGAGGGTCCGAATCCTATTTTAGGTTTCCATGGCCCTCCTTTTATAGGCTAAGGGGTAATCATAGTGGCAAAACAGTCACTGTTCAGTGATTAGATAGCCAACAGTGCTATCATACCGAACTCTGGCAGTTAGGACAAAGTGCATTAAATGCACTGCCAGGTGTCACGCTGTGGATGCAGCCTGGCAAGGCTTCCATGCCGCTTAGTCATCTTCCACCTGTCTGCTTGACACGCCTCTTGACGGGTGTCATATGGAGGTGATCTTCCTTCTAAATGGCTGCCACGTGCCAAAATGACAGCCACTTGGACACCCGGGGGCTGGACACCGCACCGATGGATGAATTGCGTTGCGATGCGGTGGAGCGGTGGAGTCTTGGCAGGCAGGTAGGCCGCCAGCGGCCCCGGCAAGCCTGTCGAGGAAATATTGGCTTCGCCTTCGGGGTGGCCTCGACTTGACCGAGCTCGCCTGCCCGGCCAAAGAGGCCTTCCCTTAGTGATACCTTGTTGTCTTGACTTGTATTGGTCTTCTTGATCCGCCCTTTGGCTCCTCAAAGAGCTCTTCGCGTGGCTTGGTCTTGACTTGGATGCTCGGTGAAGTTTGTTTCCTTGCAATTGCGCCTATGAAAAGTCCGGGCAACATCCGTGAAGGTTTGTTGCATCGACAGTTACCTATTCTGCACATCTCCAAATGAGCTGAAAATTTACGTAGAATTGTTTGGGAATATATGAAAAATAATGGAGCAAATAACTACCGGAGGTGGCCACCCTGGTGAGCCCAAGACACTAGGGCGCGCCTGGGCCCCCAGGCGCGCCCTGGTGGGTTGTGCCCTCCTCGGCCCACCTCCGGTGACCATCTTCTGGTATATAGGTCATTTTGACCTAGAAAAAATTAGGAGAGGACTTTTGAGATGAAGCGCCGCCGTCTTGAGGCGAAACTTGGGCAGGAGCACTTTTGCCCTCCGGCGGAGCGATTCCGCCAGGGGAACTTCCCTCCCGGAGGGGAAATCATCGTCATCATCATCACCAACAACCCTCTCATCTTTGGGAGGGCAATCTTCATCAACATCTTCAACAGCACCATCTCCTCTCAAACCCTAGTTCATCTCTTGTGTTCAATCTTTGTACCGGAACCTCAGATTGGTACTTGTGGGTGACTAGTAGTGTTGATTACTATATGGTTTATTTGGTGGAAGATTATATGTTCAGATCCATTATGCTATTTAATACCCCTCTGATCTTGAACATAATTATCATTTGTGAGTAGTTGCTTTTGTGCTTGAGGTCACGGGAGAAGTCATGTTGCAAGTAATCATGTGAACTTGATATGTGTTCGATATTTTGATGATATGTATGTTGTGATTCCCTTAGTGGTGTCATGTGAACATCGACTACATGACACTTCACCATATTTGGGCCTAAGGGAATGCATTGTGGAGTAGTTATTAGATGATGGGTTGCTAGAGTGACAGAAGCTTAAACCCTAGGTTATGCGCTACTTCGTAAGGGAACGATTTGGATCCAAAAGTTTAATGTTATGGTTAGATTTTATCTTAATACTTTTCTCATAATTGCGGATGCTTGCGAGTGTGTTAGTCATAAGTAGGAGGTTTGTTCAAGTAAGAACAGCACCTAAGCACCGGTCCACCCACATATCAAATTATCAAAGTAGCGAACATGAATTAGATAAACATGATGAAAGTAGCATGGTGAAATTCCCGTGTACTCTCAAGAACGATTTGCTTGTCATTAGAGACTATTTTGGCCTGTCCTTTGCCACAAAAGGATTGGGCTACCTTGCAGCACTTTATTTACCATTACCGTTACTTGTCTGTTACAAATTATCTTGCTATCAAACTACTTGTTACTGACTATTTCAGTGCTTGCAGAAAATACCTTGCTGAAAACCACTTGTCATTTTCTTCTGCTCCTTGTTGGGTTCGACAGTCTTACTTATTGAAAGGACTATGATTGATCCCCAACTTGGATGCTCGGTGAAGTTTGTTTCCTTGCAATCGCGCCTGTGTACAGTCCGGGCAACATCCATGAAGTTTTGTTGCACCGACAGAAGCCCCCGGGCCTGGTCCAAACGTGCTGCCGAGCAACGTTGGGGTAGGCCCTATCAGGTACATAGGCAGGGGATTCACAATGATATTCTCTTCTTTCTTGATATTTTCCTTGCTTCTTCATTAACCTGTGTTTAGGTCAGTTTCCGGTTTTCTGGTTCGTCGTGTGATGCCAAGCGCGGTGGGGGCCATCTTATAATGGCCCGTGACTGACTTTATCCCACGGGGAGGTAACTGCCAATTTACTCATCCCACTACGCCCGTCCCTTCTGCCACGTACGCCGCATGCATCGCGTGGGGTAGGTGATGGATGCATATGGTGCAGGAAGGAGCGCTATGACAGGAACCTAAATGTTCCGGATTGGCGCAAGAGGGTGGTCGATGGGCTCGGCCGCTGTCAGTGGCTAGGATGGGTTGGATTTGAAGGAGCTTTTGGGAGCGGGTGGAGAATCAGCCCCCGGTCCTAGCTCGCCTATAAAAGGGAGCATGAGGAGGAGCGGAGACATTCATCCACGCACCTCCTCCTCCTTCTTCCTTTCTTCCTTTCTCGCCATGCCGAGAGGGAGAGACCGGGGTCAGGCCCCGGGCTTCAGCTCAGGAGCGATGGTTCCAAAGGCTAGTGTTGGCACTCGGGGAGTGAGTCTGGTCTGGGGCCGCGGGAGACGCAGTGATCGTAGTAGAGGTGGTTGCAGTTTGCGGCGGCGTACCCATGAACGCCGTATTGACTCTGGTATGGAGGGCGCTGCAGTTCTCCATAGTGGTGGAGCGCTCGCCCCCTCCATGCGAGCTAGCTGCCTGAAGACAAGGTGTCGCCCCTGCCGCAAGCTATTGGGGCTTGTTAACCCGTTGGCGGAGTCCTCAGGGCTTCTGGTACCCGCCTGCGGTGCCGTGCTCGGGATTTTTAGTAATCCCAGCACTGCTCCCTCCAGCGAGGTCGGGGATGACGCTGAAGATGGTGGCGCCCTCCTTCGCGCCAAGGTGGGAAGTGGCGCTCCCCGTGTGCCTCGGGCACCGCCACCACCGTCAGCCGCTTCTTCGGGGGAGGTGGCGGGCCAAGGGCTCGGTGTCCTCCCGGAGCGACAGTGACGAGGAAGAATTCGGCAAAGACGAGGAAGGCGGGCGGCAGGCCGTCAGGTCAGAGTACGATGGCACCAACGCGTTCGTCTCGTTCTGCCTACTCGCTGCTCCGTCTTTCGACTCTTCCCATCCCTCCCCGGCACCATCATCACCAGCCTCTTCCGGACGGTTGCCGGGGAGGGGATGCTCTCTTGGTGCTTTCTGCCGGGTGCACCCTTTGGTCCTAGTGGTGGCGACCAGGGCATCGCCTAGCCGCTCTCTCTGCCCGCCGCCTTCGCAGCCTCGCCACTCCCGATCTTGTCAGGCCGCGCCCTGCAGGCCCTGACAGGGTCAGGTTGGGCTTCTGCCTAGGCGCTCCTTTTGCTCTCTTTGTTTCCCACTGTAGTTCCTAGGAGGAGAGGGACAAGAAAGGGATTACGGGGCACTTATCTTTTTTAAGTCTAAAATATGTAGGCAATTGCCAAACTTTAGTCTCGAGTATGTAATCTCTTCCCTTCATGTTTGTTCTCTGTAACGCTTGTACTTGTTTATCTGCATATTAATGAAAAAAGACAAACTTGCCGGATACTTGTGCATGTACTACATCCATGCAGAGGGAGAACGCCTCTATACTTTTAAGTAAACAAGCTCTTCCCGTCAAGTTATCTTGCCGGTGCCTTACGTCATTGCCGCGGGGCTTGGCCTACCGAGCTCAGAACTATGGAAGGGAACTAGCCCCTCGTTGAACCTTCTCTGTCAAATGCCACTACAACCATCTTGATCGAAGCATCGTTCGAATCAGAAGATGGGAGCACAAATGCTTTGAAGGTGACAAGGTTTTTCTATGCCCAAGTTTTCCTCTTACAGAGACATGCTCATGGGTAGAGAGAAACTTATCTGTTTGGCTTGTCGAGGATCGATATGTAGGTTTGTTTCCGTCTCTTCCTTTCGGGAACGAGTCCGCGGCAAGAGCCCTGCAGTTAGTGCAGAGGAAAACAAAGCAACATATGATCTCATCTAAATGATCATGGCAAGTTTATGCTAAGCTATGCATGCATGCAAGTTTTTAGGGTGCCAGCGCTTTGATTTATTGTCTGTGCTCAGGGTCTGCGCCTGGCTTTGTACAAAGGGTTACATGCGCATCGGCAAGGCTTGTACAAAAGGGTGGCTGCCGGGCACGGCCCGACAGCCATGCCTTATAGGTAGAACTTACGAAGATGCTCAATATTCCCTGAGTTTTGCAATTGAATGCCATCTTCGGTCTCCAGATGGACTGCGCCAGGTCTGGTGACTCATACTACCCGGTATGGGCCTTCCCACTTCGCCGTCAACTTGTTTGTACCCTTGGCGGACTGAACACGCCTAAGGACAAGGCCGCCTTCCTCAAGGCTCCGGGCATGAACCCTGCGGCTGTGGTAGCGGTGCAAGGCTTGCTGATAGCGTGCAGCACATGTAGCAGCTCGGAGACGGTTCTCCTCAAGGAGCACGTCATCGTCATGCCGGTGCTGCTCTTGCTCTACTTCATCATAGGGAAATACTCGAGGTGACCCGTATATGAGTTCCGTGGGGATCACTGCTTCTGCCCCATAAACTAGGGAGAAGGGAGTCTGGCCGGTAGCTTGATTTGGTGTCATACGGAGGGACCAAAGAACCATCGGCAGCTCATCGATCCAGCGCCTTCCGCACTTTTGCAGCTTATCAAAAGTCCTCATCTTGAGCCCACGCAGGACTTCAGCGTGCATCCTCTCAGCCTGTCCATTGCTCCTGGGATGGGCAACAGAAGTGAATGAAACCTTGCTTCCGAGGGTTCGAACGTATTGCATGAAGGCCCGACTTGTGAACTGGGTGCCGTTATCAGTGATAACTCTGGCGGGTATTCTGAAATGGCACACCAATCCCTTCAAGAACATGATAGCTGACTGTGCAGTCACCTTTCTCACGGGCTCCACTTCCGGCCACTTTGTAAACTTGTCGATTGCAACGTACAAGAATTCAAAGCCCCCAGTAGCACGGGGGAAGGGGCCCAAGATGTCGAGCCCCCAGACCAAAAATGGCCATGATAAAGGGATCGTCTAGAGAGCTTGAGCAGGTTGATGGTTGTTCTTGGAGTGGAACTGCAGGCTTCACATCTGGTGACTAGCTCAGTTGCATCTTGGAGGGCTGTGGGCCAGTAGAAACCTTGCCGGAAAGCTTTTCCAACCAAGGCTCTTGATCCAATATGGGAGCCGCACATGCCTTTGTGTATCTCTGCCAATAGTTCCTTCCCCTCTTCCCGGCAAATGCACTTCAATTTCACACCATTGGGCCTCCTTCTGTATAGCGTGTCATCGACAAACTGATACATACTGGCCCTCCGGGCTACTCTTTTAGCTTCTTCTTGCTCCTCGGGAAGTTCTCCTATTTGGAGGTAATGGACTATGTGCCGTGCCGAAGTTGGAGCTTGGGGCTCGACAACAGGGACCAATGGCATCTCCTCGTTCGTGGGAGCGCATACCTCAACCGCAAGAACGTGTGGTTCTGGCGGAGGGTGCTGCTCACCAGGCGAAGTGGAGTTATTCCCGGCAACATCTCTACCGGGGGCCTCGGGAAGCTCTGCCGGGAGATGCTTGCCGGAGTCCAATCTCCTCCTCTTTCTGGCCATCGCTGTTGGGGATACTGAGGGTTGAGTTAGGTGGAGAACAAAAGTCCCTGGTTCCACAGGGAGCTTTTGCGCGACGCATTTTGATAGGTGATCAGCGATGCTGTTTTTCGCACGTGGCACGTGCTCTGTTTGCAACCCATCAAAATGCTCCTCCAGCTTCCTCACTTCCTCTACATATGCCTCAATCAATGGACTCTGATAATCCTTGTTTACTTGTCTTACCACATGCTGCGAGTCTTCACGGATGTTCAACTTCTTAATTCCCAATTCTGTTGCGATCCTGAGCCCGGCAAGGAGCCCTTCATATTCTGCGGTGTTGTTGGTAGCCTTCTCCCGGGGAAAATGCATTTGGACCACATACCTGAGGTGCTCTTCAGTGGGTGCGACAAGGAGCACGCCAGCCCCCGCACCTTGCAATGAGAAAGCACCATCAAAGTACATGATCCACTCTTGGGGGGCCTCCTTGCCGGGGATAACTGTTTCTGGTGTCTATTCATCTGGAGTAGGCGTCCATTCTGCAATGAACTCCGCCAATGCTCTACTCTGAATGGTTGATGTACTCTCATACTTCAGGCCAAAGCTTGACAATTCCAAAGCCCATTCAACTATTCTGCCGGTGGCCTCAGGGTTCCTCAGTATACGTTGCAAAGGGAAACGAGTGACAACCGTGATCTCGTGGGCTTGGAAGTAGTGGCGCAGCTTTCTCGAGGCCATGATGAGACCAAAGATCAACTTTTGCACTCCAGAGTATCTGGATCTAGCCCCCTGCAACAGGGAGCTAACAAAGTACACCGGCCGCTGCACTACCTTCTTCTTTGTCGTGGTCTTGGGATTGCCTTCACTATCCTGCTCTTCTTTCTCCTGATCTACATCTGACCTTGCCGGGGTTGGTTCACTTCCTTCTCCGGGAAGGACAGTAGCTGCGGCTGCTTCCTTGTCTACTTCCCGCTGCGCCACCAGTGCTGCACTAACCACTTGGTTGGTTGCCGCTAAGTCTAGCAGCAACGGCTCTTGTGGTTTAGGAGCGACCAAGGTGGGAGCAGAAGAAAAATAGGCTTTTAAGTCCTGCAGCGCTACTTCTGCTTCCGGGTTCCACTTCATTGGCCCTGCCTTCTTCAAAATCTTGAAGAACGGTAGGGCGCGCTCAGCAGACTTGGAAATGAACCTACTCAGCGCGGCAACACATCCAGTTAGACGCCTCACGTCTTTGACTGTCTTGGGTGCTTGAATCTGCTCGATTGCTCTGTTCTTGTCGGGGTTGGCCTCGATCCCTCGGTGAGATACAAAGAAGCCAAGTAGCTTGCCGGAGGGAATGCCAAACACACACTTCTCAGGGTTCAACTTCTAGTTGATCTTGCGCAGGTTCGCAAAGGTCTCTTCCAGGTCCTGAATGAGCGTTGATCTGTCCTTGGTTTTGACCACTATGTCATCCATGTAGGCTTCAATATTCCTGTGCAGCTGTGGCCCAAACCAAATTTGCACTGCTCTTGCAAAAGTGGATCCGGCGCTTTTTAACCTGAAGGGCATCCGCACAAAGCAGTACGTGCCACATGGAGTTATAAATGCGGTTTTCTCCTCGTCCTCCTTGGACATGAATATCTGATGGTATCCAGAGTATGCGTCCAGGAAGGAAAGCAGATCACACCCGAAAGTGGAATCTACGATCTGGTCGATGCGTGGCAAGGGGAATGGGTCCTTCGGGCATGCCTTATTCAGGTCTGTGAAGTCTATACAAAGCCTCCATTTCCCGTTCGCCTTGCGCACCACCACCGGGTTTGCCAACCACGTCGGGTGCAACACTCCTCTGACCAAACCAGCTGCTTCAAGTTTCCTGATCTCCTCGGCAATGAATTGCTGCCGCTCCAAAGCTTGCTTCCTGACCTTATGTTTGATGGGCCGGGCATGGGGGCAGACAGCAAGGTGGTGCTCGATTACCTCCCTGGGAACGTTGGGGATGTCAGATGGTTGCCAAGCAAACACATCTACATTCGCCCGTAGGAAGGAAACGAGCGCGCTTTCCTATTTGTCATCAAGGGTAGAGCTGATGGTGAATGTATCATCACCCAGCCCTGCCAGGACCTTCTTCGTAGCAGGCGAGGCAACTTTGGATCTTTTGCTAGTGGAACCCACTAGCAAATCATCAATGGGCACAGCGCACTCTGGAGAGGCGTGCTTCCCGGATTCCTTGCCGGCATCCCCACTAGCCTTGTTTCCTTTCTTGCTTTCCTTGGCGGGAACTGCAGCTTCCGCGGCCTCGGCAGCGACCGCATCCCGGTACATCTTATCCACGTAGATGATTGCACCTTTCTTGTCTGACGGGATGGAAATGACGCCCATTGGCCCTGGCATTTTTAGTGTGTTGTAGGCGTAAGACGCCGCCATGAATTTTGCCAGGGCTGGACGACCGAGGATTCCATTGTACGGCAAAGGGAGATCAACCACATCAAACACAACCTTCTCAGTCCAGTAGTTCAGTTCCCCACCAAATGTCACCGGCAGCGTAATCTTCCCCTTAGGACGACTCCTGCCGGGGTTGATTCCTTGAAAAGTGCCAGTAACCTTGAGCTCTTCATCTGATATCTGGAGTTTGCTAATCACCTTGGGAGAAATCAGATTCAACCCGGCCCCACCGTCAACTAACATCGTTGTGACCTTGAGGTTGCAGATTGTTGGCGAAACCAACAATGGCAAGCACCCTACCGCAGTGGTGCGGTTAGGGTGGTCCTCTACATCACAGATGATAGGCGTGCGGGACCACTTGAGCGGTTTTCGGGCATCTACTGCTGGCTCTACGGCATTGACCTCACGCGCCCACTGTTTGAGTTGGCGGTGAGAGGAGTGTAAGAATGCGCCTCCGTCAACGCACAGGGCCTCTGTTGCCTTCTGGAACTCTTGCACACTGGTTTCCTCATCATCCCCTTCATCCGTCTCATCATCACCTTCCTTTTTCTCACGGCCTCTAGCAGGCTTCTCCTGCTGCTGGGGAGCCTTGCTGCGGCGACCTCCTCGGTTGCCTCGGCCCTTCCCGCCAGCACCTTCTTGATCTCTCTCCTTGTCACGCTTCTCATACTCAGTTTTTCGCTTTTTGACAAGTTGCTCAACTTGATGACATTCTTAGAGATCATGTCCCTTGGTCCGGTGGATCTTGCAGTACGGTCTGTCAGCCTTCCCAGCCTTTTTGGCCACCGCAGCCTTCCGGCAGTCAGTGCACGCGGAAACTTCCTTGTTGGGGGTTTCAGTCTTGGCCTTCTTGCCGGTACTAGGGGTGCCAGAACTCTCAACAGCCAGTACCACTTTCTCCTTGCACCTCTTGTTGCGCTTTTTATTCTTCCTCTTTGAGTTGGTGGCATCGTCGTCGTCTTCTTCGTCGACTTTGATGCCGTCCTCTTCTCCGGGGAGTCTCCTCCCTTCCTCCATACGGGCGCACTTATCCGCCAGGGTGTATAGCTCATTCATAGTCTTGGGCAACCGGACATTCATCTTGGAACGTATCCTCCTATTGCGCACATTTGACTGGAACGCGGCAATCACAGCTGCCGGGTGGATATCTGGAATGTTCCTGTGCACCCGGCTAAACCTCTGCATGTACTTCCGCAGGCTTTCCCCTTCCTTCTGTGGAAGGAGCTGCAAGTCACTAGGCCGTCCTGGTTCTTGGTGGCCGCCCGTGGAGGCGCCAACGAACTCATTGCACAAGTCGGCCCAGGATGAGATGGAATTCTCCGGCAGGTGCAGCAGCCATGACCTCACGTTTGGCTTGAGCGCCAAAGGGAAGTAATTTGCAAACACCTTTTCATCTCTTCCTCCGGCGACTTGAACAGCGATGGTGTAGATGCTCAAGAACTCTACCGGGTTCAGCCTTCCGTCATACTTCTCTGGTATCTCTGGCTTGAAGACGTGGGCAGATGGCCAACGGACTTGCCGCAGCTCGCGAGTGAAGGCAGGGCAGCCAACCTTGAAAGGCAAGTATCCACCTTAACTGGGCGCGGGTTCGTCGACGTCTGGGCCATTGTGCCTGTCAGATTTGTGGCGTGTTTCATGGCATCGCTCTATAGTGACGCGTGCGTCTTCCCTTCGCTAATCTTCCAGGACCTGCCGCTGGTCTCGATGGGCCCAAGGATCGGACGAGGCCATTGATGCCTCATCGGGCTCCTGGGTGAGCGGTTTGGGCTGCGGCCTCTGCGCTGGCTGTTATGGGGGGATTGTACTGTCGGAGTGGCCCCCTCAACACGATCAGCAGCTCGGGCCGCGATTGTTGCTCACGGGCGCTATGGCGGGCCTGCTCGCTGTGATCCTCCCGCTTCAGCAAAATTGATCAAACACTGAATGGTGGCTCTCCATTCATCCATCTGATCAGCCGCTGGCGGGAATCTCAACAGTTGTTGGGCCCGCGCCATGGCCTCCGAAGCAGTGCTTGGCTTGGACGACGACGCAGACCACGATGTCGTGCGACTCCTGACAGTGCCAGTAGTGGCGGCGCCATGTTCTCGCCGCCGCGAGCCAGCCGCCATGGTGGTATGGTGGCGAGCTGGGTTCGCCTGGGGGTCGACGACCCCATTTGGTGCTTCCTCTGGGTTACTCTGCCCTGGAGGAAGAGCGTGTCCCGTTGCCGCACCCGTAGCAGGGACAGCTAGGGGACCGTGACTCGTACCAGAGCGGGCATTGTCGCTGCGCCCACTAGCGCGGTGGGGAGGTGGCGGTGGCATATTCTCCCCACCCATGCCCTGTGGAACACGGCCGTCGGGATGCTATTGATGTCGCCCTCCCTCGGCGTCTTCTGCTCCCGCTTCGGTCATGGGGGACACGACGACTGCTCCGCCTGCGTCGGTCACGTCCCCTACGACACCCACGTCCCCCGGAGCCACCGCTGCACCCACAGAAGCAGCGGCTGCATGCGAGGGGGCCTTCGAGGTGGAAGGATGAGCCGTTGTGCCGGACTTTTTCTTGGGCGCCATGGATGATGAAGCCGATGATTGAGAAAACGATGGTGAAGATTGGTGCGCTGATCTCAACCTCGGGTTTGTGCACGCACGCCCCCCTACCTGGCGCGCCAAAGATGTCGTGGTGGAACACGATCACCTATGGGGCCATCGGCCCCTTTGTGGTTCGGCGGGGGGGAACGATCATGTTGCACAAAGAGCGGAGGCCTTGGAATAGCACGGCAGAGGTAACGCTGGTGGATTTTACCCAGGTTCGGGTCACCGTGAGGTGTAAAACCCTACTCCTGCTTTGGTGGATTGATTGAAGGACCATGGTGGTGACGTAGCGGTCAAGCCCGGCAAGGTCGCCTCAGGGAGAGTAGCTATGCGCGTATGAGTACCCGAGGGTCCGAATCCTATTTTAGGTCGCCATGGCCCTCCTTTTATAGGCTAAGGGGTAACCACAGTAGGAAAACTGTCACTGTTCAGTGATTAGATAGCCAATAGTGCTATCATACCTAACTCTGGCAGTTAGGAGAAAGTGCATTAAATGCACTGCCAGGTGTCACGCTGTGGATGCAGCCCGGCAAGCCTGCCGTGCCGCTTAGTCATCTTCCACCTGTCTGCTTGACACGCCTGTGGACGAGTGTCATATGGAGGTGATCTTCCTTCTAAATGGCTGCCACGTGCCAAATGACAGCCACTTAGACACCCGAGGGCTCGACACCGCACCGATGGATGACTTGCGTTGTGATGCGGTGGAGCGGTGGAGTCTTGGCGGGGAGGTAGCCGCCAACGGCCCTGGCAAGCCTGCCGGGGAAATATTGGCTTCGCCTTCGGGGTGGCCTCGACTTGACCGAGGTCGCCTGCCCGGCCAAAGAGGCTTTCCCTTAGTGATACCTTGCTGTCTTGGTCTTCTTGATCCGCCCTTTGGTTCCTCAAAGAGCTCTTCGTGTGGCTTGGTCTTGACTTGGATGCTCGGTGAAGTTTGTTTCCTTGCAATCGCGCCTGTGAACAGTCCGGGCAACATCCATGAAGGTTTGTTGCACCGACAGTTACCTATGTTGCACATCTCCAAATGAGCTGAAAATTTACGGAGAATTGTTTTGGAATATATGAAAAATAATGGAGCAAATAACTACCGGAGGGGGCCACCCTGGTGAGCCCAAGACACCAGGGCGCGCCTGGGCCCCCAGGCACGCCCTAGTGGGTTGTGCCCTCCTCGGCCCACCTCCGGTGCCCATCTTCTGGTATATAGGTCATTTTGACCCAGGCGCGCCCTGGTGGGTTGTGCCCTCCTCGGCCCACCTCCGGTGCCCATCTTCTGGTATATAGGTCATTTTGACCTAGAAAAAAATTAGGAGAGGACTTTCGGGATGAAGCGACGCCGGCGGAGCGATTCTGCCGGGGGAACTTCCCTCCCGGAGGGGAAATCAACGTCATCATCATCACCAACAACCCTCTCATCTTTGGGAGGGCAATCTTCATCAACATCTTCAATAGCACCATATCCTCTCAAACCCTAGTTCATCTCTTGTGTTCAATCTTTGTACCGGAACCTTAGATTGGTACTTGTGGGTGAATAGTAGTGTTGATTACATGACGTAGTTGATTACTATATGGTTTATTTGGTGGAAGATTATATGTTCAGATCCATTATGCTATTTAATACCCCTCTGATCTTGAACATAATTATCATTTGTGAGTAGTTGCTTTTGTGCCTGAGGTCATGGGAGAAGTCATGTTGCAAGTAATCATGTGAACTTGATATGTGTTCGATATTTTGATGATATGTATGTTGTGATTCCCTTAGTGGTGTCATGTGAACGTCGACTACATGGCACTTCACCATATTTGGGCCTAAGGGAATGCATTGTGGAGTAGTTATTAGATGATGGGTTGCTAGAGTGACAGAAGCTTAAACCATAGGTTATGCGCTACTTCGTAAGGGAACGATTTGGATCCAAAAGTTTAATGTTATGGTTAGATTTTATCTTAATACTTTTCTCATAGTTGCGGATGCTTGCGAGGGGGTTAATCATAAGTAGGAAGTTTGTTCAAGTAAGAACAACACCTACACACCGGTCCTCCCACATATCAAATTATCAAAGTAGCGAACACGAATTAAATCAACATGATGAAAGTAGCATGGTGAAATTCCCGTGTACCCTCAAGAACGCTTTGCTTATCATTAGAGACTATTTTGGCCTGTCCTTTGCCACAAAAGGATTGGGCTACCTTGCAGCACTTTATTTACCATTACCGTTACTTGTCTGTTACAAATTATCTTGCTATCAAACTACTTGTTACCTACTATTTCAGTGCTTGCAGAAAATACCTTGCTGAAAACCATTTGTCATTTCCTTCTGCTCCTCGTTGGGTTTGACACTCTTACTTACCGAAAGGACTACGATTGATCCCCTATACTTGTGGGTCATCAAGGCTATTTTCTGGCGCCGTTGCCGGGGAGTGAAGCACTCTTGGTAAGAAAAAATTATTATTACGTGCTGAAATTTAGTGTCACTTGTTACTATTGAAAACAATCCTTTGAGGGGTTTGGTCGGGGTATCTTCACCTCGACCGGAACCACAATTAGTTGCCCCTCAACCTACTCCACCTTCTGAAAATATTGGTTTTGAAATTCCTTCTGGTATGATAGAACAACTGCTAGCTAATCCTTATGCAGGAGATGGAACTGAACATCCTGATATGCACTTGATCTATGTGGATGAAATTTTTGGATTATTTAAGCTTACAGGTTTACCCGGAGATGAAGCTAAGAAGAAGGTTTTCCCTTTATCTTTGAAGGGAAAAGCATTGACATGGTTTAGGCTACGCGATGATATTGGATCTGGAACCGATTGAAATTGGAATTTAAAAAAAAATTATCCTATGCATCTAGTTCATCGTGATCAGAATTATATATATAATTTTTGGCCTCGTGAAGGAGAAAGTATCGCTCTAGCTTGGGGGTGGCTTAAGTCAATGTTGTATTCATGCCCCAATCATGAACTCTCAAGAGAAATTATTATTCAGAAATTTTATGCTTGGCTTTCTCGTGATGATCAATCCATGTTCGATACTTCTTGTACTGGTTCTTTTATGAAGAAGACTATTGAATTCAGGTGGGATCTTCTAGAAAGAATTAAACACAAAGATTGGGAACTCGAAGATGGTAAAGAGTCAGGTATTAAGCTTAAGTTTGATTGTGTTAAATCTTTTATGAATATCGATGCTTTTCAGAAGTTTAGCACTAAATATGGACTTGACTCTGAGATAGTAGCCTCTTTCTTTGAATCATTTGCTACTCATGTTGATCTCCATAAGGAGAAGTGGTTTAAATATCAACCACCAATTAAAGAACCGGTCATAGTTAAAGATGAAACTATTATTTACAATGTTGATCCAGTTGTCCCTACTGCTTATATTGAAAAGCCACCTTTTCCTGTTAGGATAAAGGAACATGCTAAGGTTTCAACTGTGGTTCGCAAAAGTAATATTAGAGCACCTAATCCTTCTGAGCAAATTAAAGTGGAACCTAGTTTTGCTATGGTTAGAGATCTCCTGGTGGAAAATATTGATGGGCATTGATACGTCTCCAACGTATCTATAATTTTTGACTGTTCCATGCTGTTATATTATCATTCTTGGATGTTTTACCATCATTTTATAGCAACTTTATATCATTTTTTGGGACTAACCTATTAACATAGTGCCCAGTGCCAGTTGCTGTTTTTTGCTTGTTTTTTACTTCGTAGAATATCAGTACCAAACGGAGTCCAAATGCAGCGAAACTTTTTGGAGAATTTTTCTGGACCAGAAGACACCTATTGGTCCAAAGAAGTGCCAGAGGGGGGCTCCGAGGGGAGCACAACCCACCTGGGCGCGCCTGGGGGCCCAGGCATGCCCTGGTGGGTTGTGCCCACCTCGGCCGCCTCCCACACCGCCTCTTTGCTCTATAAATACCCCGAAAATCCAAAAACCCTAGGGGAGTCGATGAAACACAATTCCAGCCGCCGCAAGTTCTAGAACCACCAGATCCAATCTAGACACCATCACAGAGGGGTTCATCATCCTCATTGGTGCCTCTCCGATGATGCGTGAGTAGTTCATTATAGACCTACGGGTCCATAGGTAGTAGCTAGATGGCTTCCTCTCTCTCTTTTGATTCTCAATACAATGGTCTCTTGGAGATCTATTTGATGTAACTCTTTTTTGCGGTGTGTTTGTTTGGATCCGATGAACTTTGAGTTTATGATCAGATCTATTTATCCAGGAAAGTTATTTGAGTTTCTTTGATCTCTTATATGCATGATTACTTATAGCCTCGTATTTCTCGAGATCGTGCAAAAAATTGGTTTTCTTCTTTGCCTTGCAATAGTATCAATTCTTGGGATAAATGCAAAGATGCTTTCATTACTAAGTATTTTCTGCTCGCGAAAATTATTTCTTTTAGAACCCAAATTATGAATTTTAAGCAACTTGAGCATGAACATGTTGCACAATCTTGGGAAAGAATGAAATTGATGCTAAGAAATTGTCCTACTCATGGTTTAAATTTGTGGATGATCATACAAATTTTTTGTGCGGGATTGAACTTTGTTTCTAGAGATCTTTTAGATTCCGCCACGGGTGATACTTTTATGGAGATTACTTTGGGTGAAGCTACTAAATTGCTAGATAATATCATGGCAAATTATTCACAATGGCATACCGAAAGGGCACCTACTAGTAAAAAGGTTAATTCGGTTGAAGAAATTAGCACGTTGAGTGAAAAAGTTGATGCTCTTATGAAATTAGTTGCTAATAAAAATGCTCCTATTGATCTTAATGATGTTCCTTTGTATACTTTGATTGAGCAAAATAGTGATACCGTAGATGTGAATTTTATCTCGCGAAACAATTTCAATAACAATGCGTATAGAGGTAATTTTAATCCTAGGCCTTTTCCTGGAAATTCCTCTAATAATTAGGTGGTTCCTACGGTAATCCTTCTTATAATAATAATAGGAACACCTCTGATCTTGAGAATAATATTAAAGAATTTATCAATACTCAAAAGGTATTCAATGCTACGATAGAAGAAAAGTTGAATAAGATTGATGATATGTCTAGAAGCATTGATAGAATTTCTCACGATGTAGAAAATCTCAAGTTGAAAATTTTTGTGCCCAAGGTTGATGAATCAATTAAAGCTTTATATGTTTCTATGGATGAAATTTAGAAAGAACCGCTATGCTTAGAGCTAAAAGAGAATTTTTGGAAAGAGCGTTTTCTAGTTATTGCTTTCATAAAATAATGAAGATCTTAAAGTGATTGGTGTTTCTTCTATTGATTCCTTGTTTAGTAAGATTAAAATTGATGATAAAGGGATTGGAGAAGAGTCAACTTTAGCTAGAAGGTGTCCCGATAATTCAAAGGGTGAAAATCTTGATGAAAAAATTGATAAAAGTGGGTTTGAAGAGGTCAAAACTTTAACTAGTGATGTGCCCACTCTTTTGGATTACAAAGACTTTAATTATTATAGTTGTTCCTTGATTGAATGTATTTCTTTGTTGCAATCCATGATAAATTCACCTCATGCCTATGAACAAAATAAGGCTTTTACTAAACATATCGTAGATGCCATGATGAAAGCTTTGGAAGAAAAATTGGAATTAGAAGTTTCAATTCCTAGAAAATTACATGATGAATGGGAACCCACCATTAAAGTCAAGATTAAAAATTATGAGTGCTTTTCTTTATGTGACTTGGGTGCTAGTGTTTCCACAATTCCGAAATCTTTATGTGATGTGCTTGGTCTTACCGATATTAAAGAGTGTTCTTTAAATTTGCACCTGGGGGATTCTACCATTAAAAAGCCTTTGGGAAGAATTAATGATGTTCTTATCCTTGCAAATAGGAATTATGTGCCCTTAGATTTTATTGTTCTTGATATTGATTGCAATCCGTCTTGTCCAATTATACTTGGTAGACCGTTTTTACGGACAGAGATCCAGTGGCATGCCTTCAGCATGTCACGCCATAACATGGCCCTTGGATCTGAAATGGACAGCCCAGATTGATCACTGTAGCAATGAAACAATGTGGACATGGTCCTGTAGACGAATCACTATAGGTGTTGTACCGTGTATGTACTATAGACTGGGTACTGTTCATTTCACCCCTGGCCGCTGGATCATGATTTGACGGATGAGAGAGGGGGGCAAGGCACCATACTGTTCATGGGTGACATGCCCATGGCATGTCACTGGATCTCAATCCCTTTTTTACGTACTATTGGTGCCATGATTGATATGAAAGAAGGCAATATTAAATTTCAATTTCCACTAAGAAAGGGTATGGAACATTTCCCTAGAACAAGAATTAAGCCACCATATGATTCAATCATGAGGGCATCCTATGGATCTAGAACTAAAGATGACAATACTTGAATCTATGCTTTATGCCTAGATAGGGGCGTAAAACGATAGCGCTTGTTGTGAGGCAACCCAATGAATAAAATTTATTTTTGCCTTTTTCATTCTGTTCTTGAGTGTTTGCACAATTATGCTACTGTTATGATTGTGTTTTTTTATGTTTTAATTAGTGTTTGGGCCAAGCAAAGCCTTTGGGATCATGTTGGGTGATAGTTGACTTGATCTTGTTAGGAAACAAAAACTTTTGCGTGCAGTAAAACAATTATCAAAATTCACATAAGCGACATCACGCATGTTATTTACTTCTGTGATGAAGCAGCTAGAATTGCCAAACCTGATGAAAAAGATAAACATAGACCTATTGTTGGCATGCCTGTTGTCTCAGTTAAAATAGGAGATCATTGCTATCATGGCTTATGTGATTTAGGTGCTAGCGTGAGTGCTATTCCTTTTACCTTATACCAAGAAATTATGGATGACATAGCACCCGCTGAAATAGAAGACATGGATGTTACTATTAAACTTGCTAATAGAGACACCATCACACCACTTGGGATTATTAGAGATGTTGAAGTTTTGTGTCGGAAAATAAAATACCCTACTGATTTTCTAGTTCTTGGTTCCCCACAAGATGACTTTTGTCCCATTATCTTTGGTAGACCTTTCTTGAAAACTGTCAATGCTACTATAGATTGTCATAAACAAACTGTCAGTGTTCGCTTTGGTGATGAGCCTCATGAATTTATTTTTTCCAAGTTTAATAGACAACCTCATAAGAAAGAATTATCTAGTAAGGATGAAATAATTGGTCTTGCTTCTATTTCCGTGCCTCCTACTGATCCACTAGAACAATATTTGCTAGAACATGAAAATGATATGCATATGCATGAAAGAAATGAAATAGATAAAATTTTCTTCGAACAACGACCCCTTCTCAAACATAATTTGCCTATTGAAACTCTTGGAGGTCCTCCTCCACCTAAAGGTGATCATGTGTTTGGATTAAAACAATTACCTGACACTTTGAAATATGCTTATCTTGATGAGAAAAAAATATGTCCTATTATTATTAGTGCTAACCTTTCAGAACATGAAGAAGAAAGATTACAAAAATTCTGAAGAAGCACCGTGCTGCTATTGGATATACTCTTAATGATCTTAATGGCATTAGTCCCACTCTTTGTCAGCACAAGATTAATATGGAACCTGATGCTAAACCCGTTGTTGATCATCAATGACGTTTGAATCCTAAGATGAAAGAAGTGGTAAGAACTGAAATGCTAAAGCTTCTGGAAGCAGGTATAATCTATCCCATAGCTGATAGTAGATGGGTAAGTCCCGTTCATTGTGTCCCTAAGAAAGGAGGTATCACTGTTGTTTCTAATGATAAAAATGCACTTATCCCACAAAGAATTGTTACTGGCTATAGAATGGTAATTGATTTTAGAAAACTAATTAAAGCAACTAGAAAAGATCATTACCCTCTACCTTTTATTGATCAAATGTTGGAAAGATTATCTAAGCACACACACTTTTGCTTTCTCGATGGATATTCTAGTTTTTCTCAAATACCTGTTTCACAACCTAATCAAGAGAAAACCACCTTTACTTGCCCTTTTGGAACTTATGCTTATAGATGTATGCCTTTTGGTCTATGCAATGCACCTGCTACCTTTCAAAGATGTATGACTGCTATATTCTCTGATTTTTGTGAAAAGATTGTTGAGGTTTTCATGGATGATTTTTCTGTTTATGGAACTTCTTTTGATGATTGCTTAAGCAACCTTGATCAATTTTTGCATAGATGTGAGCAAACTAATCTTGTCTTGAATTGGGAGAAGTGCCACTTTATGGTTAGTGAAGGTATTATCTTTGGGCATAAAATTTCTGAACGAGGTATTGAAGTGGATAAAGCTAAAGTTGATGCAATTGAGAAAATACCATGTCCTAGAGATATTAAAGGTATTCGTAGCTTCCTTGGTCATGCTGGTTTCTATAGGAGGTTTATTAAAGACTTCTCTAAAATTTCTAGGCCTCTTACTAATCTTGTACAAAAGGATGTTCCGTTTATTTTTTATGATGATTGTGTAGAAGCCTTTGAAACCCTTAAGAAAGCTTTAACTTCCGCACCTATTGTTCAACCACCTGATTGGAACTTGCCTTTTGAAATTATGTGTGATGCTAGTGATTATGCTGTTGGTGCTGTCCTAGGACAAAGAGTTGATAAGAAATTGAATGTTATTCATTATGCTAGCAAAACTCTAGATAGTGCCCAAAGAAATTATGCTACTACTGAAAAAGAATTTTTAGCAGTTGTGTTTGCTTGTGACAAATTCATATCTTATATTGTTGATTCCAAAGTATTTTTTCACACTCATCATGCTGCTATAAAATATCTTATGGAAAAGAAATATGCTAAACCTAGACTCATTAGGTGGGTTCTCTTGCTACAAGAATTTGATTTGCATATCACCGATAGGAAAGGAGCTGAGAACCCAGTAGCCGATAACTTGTCTAGGTTAGAGAATATTCTTGATGACCCACTACCTATTGATAGCTTTCCTGATGAACAACTAGCTGCAATAAATGTTTCTCATAATACTCGGTATGCTGACTATGCGAATTACATTATTGCTAAATACATACCACCTAGTTTTACATACCAACAAAAGAAAAAAACTCTTCTATGATTTAAGACATTACTTTTGGGATGACCCACATCTTTATAAAGAAGGAGTAGATGATATTATTAGACGTTGTGTACCTAAGCATGAACAGGAACAAATCCTACAGAAATGTCACTCCGAAGCTCATGGAGGGCACCATGCGGGAGATAGAACTGCTCACAATGTATTGCAATCTGGTTTTTATTGGCCTACTCTCTTCAAGGATGCCCGTAAGTTTGTTTTATCTTGTGATGAATGTCAAAGAATTAGTAATATTGGTAAGCATCAAGAAATGCCTATGAATTATTCACTTGCTGTTGAACCATTTGATGTTTGGGGTTTTGATTATATGGGACCATTTCCTTCCTCTAACGGGTATACACATATTTTGGTTGCTATTGGTTATGTTACTAAGTGGGTAGAAGCTATTCCAACTAGTAGTGCTGATCATAACACTTCCATTAAAATGCTTAAAGAAGTTATTTTCCCGAGGTTTGGAGTCCCTAGATATTTAATGACTGATGGTGGTTCACACTTTATTCATGGTGCTTTTCGTAAAATGCTTGCTAAATATGATATTAACCATAGAATTGCATCACCCTATCATCCTCAATCTAGTGGTCAAGTTGAACTTAGCAATAGAGAAATAAAACTAATATTACAAAAAACGGTCAATAGGTCCCAAAAGAATTGGTCTAAGAAATGGGATGATGCACTTTGGGCCTACAGAACAACATATAAAAATCCTATGGGTATGTCTCCCTATAAAATGGTTTATGGAAAAGCTTGTCATTTACCTCTAGAGGTAGAACATAAATCTTATTGGGCAATTAAAGAACTCAACTATGATTTCAAACTTGCCGGTGAAAAGAGGTTATTTGATATTAGCTCTTTAGATGAATGGAGAACCCAAGCTTATGAAAATGCAAAACTATTTAAAGACAATGTTAAAAGATGGCATGACAAAAGAATCCAAAAGTGGGAATTCAAAGTGGGAGAACATGTTCTCTTGTACAACTCTCATTTCGGATTCTTTGCATGAAAACTTCTCTCTAAATGGGAAGGACCATATATTATCGAGGAGGTTTATCGTTCTGGAGCTATCAAGATCAATAATGCCAAAGGTACTAACCCGAAGGTAGTCAATGGGCAAAGAATTAAGCACTATATCTCAGGTACGCCTATTAATGTTGAAAGCAATATTATTCAAACCATGACACTGGAGGAACGCATAAAAGAAACCTTCCGGAACACTCCAGAATACTAAAAAAAGAGGAGGTACGTGATATGGTAAGTAAACGAACTCCGAAAAATCCATAAAAATATTTTTTGTCAGTTTTGGAATATTACAAAATTAGGAAAATAAGAAACAACCAGGAAGGCAACCGAGGAGGGCACAAGACACCATGGCGCGCCTGGCGCGCCCAGGTGGGTTGTGACCTGATACGTCTCCAACGTATCTATAATTTTTGATTGTTCCATGCTAATATATTATCTGTTTTGGATGTTTTATATGCATTAATATGCTATTTTATATTATTTTTGGGACTAACCTATTAACATAGAGCCCAGTGCCAGTTTCTGTTTTTTCCTTGTTTTCGAGTTTTACAGAAAAGGAATATCAAACGGAGTCCAAACGGAATAAAACTTTCGCGATGATTTTTCTTGGACGAGAAGACACCTACGAGACTTGGAGATGAAGTCAGAACACCCACGAGGCGACGACAAGACGTAGGGGCGAGCCCTAGGGGGGGCGCCCCATGGGCTTGTGGCCCCCTCGGAGGTCTCCTAACCCTAATCTTTGGCCTATATATTCCCAAATATTCCCAAATCATCAGAGGCATCCACGAAAATACTTTTCCACCGCCGCAAGCCTCTGTTCTCGTGAGATCCCATCTTGGGGCCTTTTCCGGCGATCTGCCGGAGGGGGATTCGATCACGGAGGGCATCTACATCAACCCTATTGCCCTTCCGATGAAGCGTGAGTAGTTGACCACAGACCTATGGGTCCATAGCTAGTAGCTAGATGGCTTCTTCTAGCTCTTTGATCCTCAATACCATGTTCTCCTTGATGTTCTTGGAGATCTATCCGATGTAATCTTCTTTTGCTGTGTGTTTGTCGAGATCCGATGAATTGTGGATTTATGATCAGATTATCTATGAATATTATTTGAATCTTCTCTGAATTCTTATATGCATGATTTGATATCTTTGTATTTCTCTTCAAATTATTGGTTTGGTTTGGCCAACTAGATTGGTATTTCTTGCAATGGGAGAGGTGCTTAGTTTTGGGTTCAATCTTGCGGTGTCCTTACCCAGTGACATAGTAGGGGTAGCGAGGCACGTATTATATTGTTGCCATCAAGGATAAAAAGATGGGGTTTTCATCATATTGCTTGAGTTTATCCCTCTACATCATGTCATCTTACTTAATGCGTTACTCTGTTCTCTTGAACTTAATACTCTAGATGCATGCTGGATAGCGGTCGATGTGTGGAGTAATAGTAGTAGATGCAGGCAGGACTCGGTCTACTTGACACGGACATGATGCCTATATTCATAATCATTGCCTTGGATATCATCATAACTTTGCGCTTTTCTATCAATTGTTCGATAGTAATTTGTTCACCCACCATATGTTTTCTTTCAAGAGAGAAGCCTCTTGTGAAACCTATGGCCCCCGGGTCTATTTTCCATCATATATTTTCAGATCTATACACAAAAATACCCAAAAATACCTTGCTACAATTTATTTGTTTTTACTTTGTTTTACGTTTTAGAAATCTTTTATACCTATCTCTATCAGATCTCATCGTTGCAATTGATTGTGAAGGGATTGACAACCCCTTTATCGCGTTGGGTGCAAGTGTTTGATTGTTTGTGCAGGTGCATAGATTGGAGACTTGCTTGTACCTCCTACTGGATTGATACCTTGGTTCTATAACTGAGGGAAATACTTATCTCTACTTTGCTACATCAACCTTTCCTCTTCAAGGGAAAAACCAACGCAAGCTCAAGAAGTAGCAGGAAGAATTTCTGGCGCCGTTGCCGGGGAGGTCTACATCAAGCCTACCAAGTACCCACCATAAACTCTCATCTCTTGCATTACATTATTCGCCATTTTCCTCTCATTTTCCTCTCCCCCACTTCTAAAACGATTTTCAGAAAAACACAAAAATATTTCCTTTTTATTTGCCTTCTTTCCGTTTGCCTTTTATGTCTTACTTGGTTTGTTTGCTTGTTCGCTTGGAATAATTGTGTATTTATTGAAAATCAGAAAGCAAAAAGTTTATGGATCCTCATCCACTTGCTAATCTTTTTAAGAGATCCAATTATGATGAACCTATTGCTAGTGAGTTGAGTGCACTAGATTATCTTTATGAAGTTTTGCTTGAAATTCGTGAATCTGAAAATTGTGATGAAGTGTTAAAAGAAGAAATTGATGAAGTGATTCATGATAGCTCCTTGAATGAAAAGCATGATTGCAATGTTGTTATTATAAATCCTATTAATGTCAATTATGCTAATAATATGCAAAACCCTAAGCTTGGGGATGCTAATTTTGATATGTCCACCACTTGTTGCAATGATCATGCTTGGGGTGATTGTTCTTATGATCTTGAAAATTTATTTAAGCCTCATGATGAATATATTTACAATAATATTGAAAGTGGGTTTGGAAGAGTGTCAATTCTAGGCAATAATGATCCCACTACCTTGGAGAGTGATCAATCTTATGAAATTTTTGATAAAAGTGTACTTGGAGAGGTCATGACTTTATTTGATGATAATCCCACTATTTTGGAAGTGTGTCAACTTTGCATGCATGTGGATCATGAAGAGAATATTTTATGTGATAGCTATATTGTTGAATTTGATTAAGATCCTACATATAATTATTATGAGAGAGGACAATATGGTTGTAGAAATTTTCATGTTACTAAATTACCTCTCGTTATGTTGAGATTGCTATTGTTTCTTTCTTCTTCCTTGCATATGGTAGTTTTTGCTTGCCTTGATGATTTGTTTTCCTATAAAATGCCTATGCATAGGAAGTATGTTAGACTTAAATGTGCTGGTCACATGTCTTACGATGCTCTCTTTGTGCTTCAATCCTTGTCTTTCATGTGAGCATCATTGAAATCTCAAGCTTATCTTAATGGCTATAAAGAAAGAGCTTGTTGGGAGGCAACCCAATTTTATTTTTTGTTTTTGTTTTTGATACTGTTCTTGAATAAAATACACATTATTACCTCTGTAGTAATTGTGTTTTGGTGTTTTAATTAGTATTTGAGCCAAGTAAGACCTTTGGGATGGCTTACGGTGGTAGTTGATTTGATCTTGCTAAAAACAGAAACTTTTGCATCCAGTTGCAGAATTTTAATAATTCAAAGAAGCGACAAAAAACTCTGAATTGTTTTACACAAGATTGATATATAAATTTCCTCTGTTGTCCTAATTTTTCAGAATTTTTGGAGTTACATAAGTATACGAAATATTCGGATCTTCACAGACGGTTCTGTTTTTGACAGATTCTATTTTCTATGTGTTGTTTGCTTATTTTGATGAATCTATGGGTAGTATCGGGTGGTATGAACCATGGAAAAGTTGGAATACAATATATATTAAACCAATATAAATAAAGAATGAGTTCACAACAGTACCTAAAAGGTGGTGATTTATTTTCTTATACTAACGGATCTCAAGAGTTTTCTGTTGAGTTTTGTGTTGTGAAGTTTTCAAGTTTTGGGTAAAGATTTGATGGACTATGGAATAAGGAGTGGCAAGAGCCTAAGCTTGGGGATGCCCAAGGCACCCTGAGGTAATATTCAAGGACAACCAAGCATCTAAGCTTGGGGATGCCCCGGAAGGCATCCCCTCTTTCGTCTTCAATCCATCGGTAAATTTACTTGAGGCTATATTTTTATTCACCACATGATATGTTTTTTGCTTGGAGCGTCTTGTAATGCTTCACTTATATCTTTTGAGCCAGGCAATATGCTCTAGTGCTTCACTTATATCTTTTTAGAGCACGGCGGTGGTTTTATTTTATAGAAATTGTTGAACTCTCTTGCTTCACTTATATTATTTTGAGAGTCTCTAAACAGCATGGTAATTTGCTTAGGTTATGAATTTAGTCCTAATATGATGGGCATCCAAGAGGGATATAATAAAAACTTTCATATAAAGAGCATGGTAATTCACTATGAGAAGTTTGATTCCTTGCATATCATTTTGAGATATAAAGATGGTGATATTAGAGTCATGCTAGTGAGTAATTGTGGATTGGTAGAAATACTTGTGTTCAAGTTTGTGATTCCCATAGCATGCACATATGGTGAACCGTTATGTGATGAAGTCGGAGCATGATTTATTTATTGATTGTCTTCCTTATGAGTGGTAGTCGGGGACGAGCGATGGTCTTTTCCTACCAATCTATTCCCCTAGGAGCATGCGTGTAGTACTTTGTTTCGATAGCTAATAGACTTTTGCAATAAGTATGTGAGTTCGTTATGACTAATGTTGAGTCCATGGATTATACGCACTCTCACCCTTCCACCTTTGCTAGCCTCTCTAGTACCGCGCAATTCTCGCTGGTGCATTACACCCACCATATACCTTCCTCAAAACAGCCACCATACCTACCTATTATGACATTTCCATAGCCATTCCGAGCTATATTGCCATGCAACTTCCACCGTTCCGTTTATTATGACACGCTTCATCATTGTCATATTGCTTTGCATGATCATGTAGTTGACATCGTATTTGTGGCAAAGCCACCATTCATATTTTTATACATGTCACTCTTGAGTCATTGCACATCCCGGTACACCGCCGGAGGCATTCACATAGAATCATATTTGTTCTAGTATCGAGTTGTAATTCTTGAGTTGTAAAGTAAATAAAAGTGTAATGATCATCATTATTAGAGCATTGTCCCATGTGAGGAAAGGATGATGGAGACTATGATTCCCCCACAATTCGGGATGAGACTCCGGACGAAAAAGAAAAAGAAAAAAAGGCCAAAGAGCCCAAAATAAAAAAATGAGAGAAAAGAGAGAAGGGACAATGCTACTATCCTTTTTCCACACTTGTGCTTCAAAGTAGCACCATGATCTTCATGATAGAGAGTCTCCTATTTTGTCACTTTCATATACTAGTGGGAATTTTTCATTATAGAACTTGGCTTGTATATTCCAATGATGGGCTTCCTCAAATTGCCCTAGGTCTTTGTGAGCAAGCGAGTTGGATGCACACCCACTTAGTTTCTTTTGAGCTTTCATACACTTATAGCTCTAGTGCATCCGTTACATGGCAATCCCTACTCACTCATATTGATATCTATTGATGGGCATCTCCATAGCCCGTTGATATGCCTAGTTGATGTGAGACTATCTCCTTCTTTTTGTCTTCTCCACAACCACCATATTCTATTCCATTTATAGTGCTATATCCATGGCTCACACTCATGTATTGCTTGAAAGTTGAAAAAGTTTGAGAACATCAAAAGTATGAAACAATTGCTTGGCTTGTCATCGGGGTTGTGCATGATTTAATACTTTGTGTGATGAAGATGGAGCATAGCCAGACTATATGATTTTGTAGGGATAACTTTCTTTGGCCATGTTATTTTGAGATGACATGATTGCTTTGTTAGTATGCTTGAAGTATTATTGTTTTTATGTCAATATTAAACTTTTGTTTTGAATCTTATGGATCTGAATATTCATGCCACAATAAAGAAAATTACATGGATAAATATGTTAGGTAGCATTCCACATCAAAAATTCTGTTTTTATCATTTACCTACTCGAGGACGAGCATGAATTAAGCTTGGGGATGCTTGATACGTCTCCAACGTATCTATAATTTTTGATTGTTCCATGCTATTATGTTATCTATTTTGGATGTTTTATATGCATTAATATGCTATTTTATATTATTTTTGGGACTAACCTATTAACCTAGAGCCCAGTGCCAGTTTCTGTTTTTTCCTTGTTTTTGAGTTTAACAAAAAAGAAATATCAAACGGAGTCCAAACGGAATAAAACTTTCGCGATGATTTTTCTTGGACCAGAAGACACCTACGAGACTTGGAGATGAAGTCAGAAGACCCACGAGGCGACGACAAGCCGTAGGGGCGCGCCCTAGGGGGGGCGCCCCTGGGCTTGTGGCCCCCTCGGAGGTCTCCTAACCCTAATCTTTGGCCTATATATTCCCAAACCATCAGAGGCATCCAAAAATACTTTTCCACTGCCGCAAGCCTCTGTTCCCGTGAGATCCCATCTTGGGGCCTTTTCCAGCAATCTGCCGGAGGGGGATTCGATCACGGAGGGCATCTACATCAACCCTATTACCTTTCCGATGAAGCGTGAGCAGTTTACCATAGACCTACGGGTCCATAGCTAGTAGCTAGATGGCTTCTTCTCTCTCTTTGATCCTCAATACCATGTTCTCCTCGATGTTCTTGGAGATCTATCCGATGTAATCTTCTTTTGCGGTGTGTTTGTCGAGATCCGATGAATTGTGGATTTATGATCAGATTATCTATGAATATTATTTGAATCTTCTCTTAATTCTTATATGCATGATTTGATATCTTTGTATTTCTCTTCAAATTATTGGTTTGGTTTGGCCAACTAGATTGGTATTTCTTGCAATGGGAGAGGTGCTTAGTTTTGGGTTCAATCTTGCGGTGTCCTCACCCAGTGACATAGTAGGGGTAGCGAGGCACGTATTGTATTGTTGCCATCAAGGATAAAAAGATGGGGTTTTCATCATATTGCTTGAGTTTATCCCTCTACAACATGTCATCTTACTTAATGCGTTACTCTGTTCTCTTGAACTTAATACTCTAGATGCATGCTAGATAGCGGTCGATGTGTGGAGTAATAGTAGTAGATGCAGGTAGGAGTCGGTCTACTTGACACGGACGTGATGCCTATATTCATAATCATTGCCTTGGATATCATCATAACTTTGCGCTTTTCTATCAACTGCTAGACAGTAATTTGTTCACCCACCGTATGTTTTCTTTCAAGAGAGAAGCCTCTAGTGAAACCTATGGCCCCCGGGTCTATTTTCCATCATATATTTTTAGATCTATAAACGAAAAAACCCAAAAATACCTTGCTGCAATTTATTTGTTTTTACTGTATTTTATGTTTTAGAAATCTTTTATACCTATCTCTATCAGATCTCACCATTGCAATTGACCGTGAAGGGATTGACAACCCCTTTATCGCGTTGGGTGCAAGTGTTTGATTGTTTGTGCAGGTGCATAGATTGGAGACTTGCTTGTACCTCCTACTGGATTGATACCTTGGTTCTCTAACTGAGGGAAATACTTATCTCTACTTTGCTGCATCACCCTTTCCTCTTCAAGGGAAAAACCAACGCAAGCTCAAGAAGTAGCATGCCCACCTCGGGAACCTTCCCGACTCCGTTTTCCTCCCATTTGCTTGTTTCCCAAGATAAAAAAATCTTTATATATCCCCCGAACGTATTGACCACCGTACCGCGGAGAAATCTTCTGTTCTTCTTTCTTGTTGTTTTTTGATAGATCTAGGTCGTGATACGTCTCCAACGTATCTATAATTCATGAAGTATTCATGCTACTATATTATCATTCTTGGATGTTTTACAATCATTTTATAGCAACTTTATATCATTTTTTTGGGACTAACCTATTGACATAGTGCCCAGTGCCAGTTGCTGTTTTTGCTTGTTTTTTACATCGCAGAAAATCAATATCAAACAGAGTCCAAATGCAGCAAAACTTTTTGTGGATTTTTAATGGACCAGAAGACATCCAATGGGCCAGAGAAGCACCTCGAGGGGGTGCCCCGAGGGGGGCACAACCAGCAGGGCGCGCCTGGGTCCCCAGGTGCGCCCCAGTGGGTTGTGCCCACCTCGGTGGCCTCCCGCACTGCCTCTTCGCCCTATAAATCGTCAAATATTCCAAAAATCCTAGGGGAGACCCTAGATCAGAAGTTCTGCCGCTGCAAGGCCTCTGTTTCCACGAGATCCAATCTAGACCCCATTCCGGCACCCTGCCGGAGGGGGAGATCATCACCGATGGCCATCTTCATCATACGGGCGGCCACCATGATGAGGAGGGAGTAGTCCACCCTCGGGGCTGAGGGTTTGTACTAGTAGCTATGTGTTTAATCTCTCTCTCTCTCGTGTTCTTGAGATGCACAATCTTGATGTATCGCGGGCTTTGTTAATATAGTTGGATCATATGGTGTTTTCCCCTGTCTATCTTGTTGTGATGAATTGAGTTTTCCCTTTGAGATTTCGTTTTATCGGATTGAATACTTTTATGGATTTGAGAGCACTTGAGATATGTCTTGCATACGAATACCCGTGGTGACAATGGGGTATTATATTGATTCACTTGATATATGTTTTGGCACTCAACTCATGGATTCCCGAGGTGACATTGGGGTAATCTATGCATAGGGGTTGATGCACGTTCTTGTCTTTGTTTCTCCGGTAGAAATCTTGGGGCACTCTTTGAGGTTCTTTGTGTTGGATTGAGCATTACGAATCTGAATTTGCTTTGGTGTTATTTTAGTACAAACTCTTGGATAGATCGATCGGAAAGAATAGCTTTGAGGTGGTTTCGTACCCTACAAACAATTTATTCTTATGTTCTCCACTAGATAGAAACTTTGGATTGATTCTTCATCGCACTTTGAGGGATGGTTATATGATCCAATTATATTAGCATTGTTGAGAGATTGCACTAGCAAAAGTGCGGACCCTAGTCCTTGTTTTCAAGCATTGCAATACCGTTTGTGCTCACTTTTGTCACTTGCTACCTTGCTGTTTTTATTTATTCAGATTATAAAAATATATTTCTACCATCCATATTACACTTTTATCACCATCTCTTCGCCGAACTAGTGCACCTATACAATTTGCCATTGTATTGGGCGTGTTGGGGAAACAAGAGATTTCTTGTATTTGGTTGCATGGTTGTTTGAGAGAGACCATCTTCATCCTACGCCTCCCATGGATTGATAAACCTTAGGTCATCCACTTGACGGAAAATTGCTACTGTCCTACAAAACTCTGTGCTTGGAGGCCCAACACGTGTCTACAAGAATAAAGTTGCGTAGTAGACATCAAGCTCTTTTCTGGAGCCGTTGCCGGGGAGGTGAGTGCTTGAAGGTATATCTTTAGATCTTGCAATTGAATATTTTAGTTTCTTGTTTTATCACTAGTTTGGTTCGTAATAGAAAACTACAAAAAAATGGAATTGAGGTTGCATCATATTATTCATCTTTATAATGTCTTTCATGAAAATGATGGAAAGGAAAATTGTGCTCAATTGATAGAAGAAGAATTCTATAAAATGTTTGACAAAAAATCTTTAAATGATGAGCATGATTGCAATGTTGTTGGTATGAACTCTTTGAATATCCATGATGCTACCGATATGCAAAGCCATAAGCTTGGGGATGCTATGTTTGATGAAGATGATATTTTTAGTCCCCCAAGATTTGATGTGAAAATTTGTTATAATGATTGCATGCCTCCTATTTATGATGATTATATTGATGAAAGTGGATTTGGAGATGTCATGACTTTATTTAGTGATGAATCTACTATTTTGGAGGAGGTTTCAATTGATTATGATGAGAACAAAGTTGCTATTTATGATGATTATGGTGATGACATGTATGCTATAAAGAGTAATGATATCCATGAAACTTGTCATCATGATTTTAATGCTCAAATTGATTATGCCAATCAAGTATCACATGATAGTTATTTTGTTGAGTTTGCCCCCACTACTATTCATAGGAATAAATTTGCTTATGTGGAGAGTAGTAAAATTTCTATGCTTATGGATCATGAAAAGAATGCTTTATGTGATGGCTATATTGTTGAATTCATTCATGATGCTACTGAAAATTATTATGAGAGGGGAACATATGCTTTTACATATTGCACTAATATCAAGTTTCCTCTCTTTATGTTGAAAGTTTTGAAGTTGCACTTGTTTTGCCTTCCTATGCTAGTCGATTCTTGTTCCCATAAGTTGTTTGCTCACAAAATCCCTATGCATAGGAAGTGGATTAGACTTAAATGAGCTAGCCATATGCTTCATGATGCTCTCTTTGTGTTTCAATTTTATCTTTTATGTGAGCATCATTGAAATCATCATGCCTAGCTAAAAAGGCATTAAAGAAAAGCGCTTGTTGGGAGACAACCCAACATTTATCCCTACTGTTTTTTTTTGTGTTCACATGGTTAAGCTACTGTAGTAATCATGTTTTATAGCTTTTGTTTCAATAAAGTGCCAAGTAAAGCCTTTGGGATAGTATGGATGATAGTTGACTTGAATCTGTGCAAAAACAGAAACTTTTGTGCTCAGTCCAGGAATTTTTAAAAATTCACTGGAACGTGATTTTGATCTGAATTTTTTACAGGTGATAGATATACAAATTATCTACGTTTTCCTTGTTTTTCAGAATTTTGGGAGTAGCAGAAGTATGGTTGGAGTGCAGATTATTACAGACTGTTCTGTTTTAGACAGATTTTGTTTTCAATGCATAGTTTGCTTGTTTTCTAGTTTCTATGGCTTATATTGCTCAATATAAATTGTGCAAATGATATGCTACAGTAGGAATTGTGTGGAAACAATTATTAATCTTGTCTTTGACAGTACCAAAGTGAAATGGTTTGCTCTTTATCATACTAACCTATCTCACGAAGTTCCGTTAAGTTTTGTGTGATTGAAGTTTTCAAGTTTTGGGTGAGATGTCGATATGAGGAGAATAAGGAGTGACAAGACCCTAAGCTTGGGGATGCCCAAGGCACCCCAAGGTAATATTCAAGGAATATCCAAGCAACTAAGCTTGGGGATGCCCCGGAAGGCATCCCCTCTTTCGTCTCCAACATTATCGGTAACCTCACATGGAGCTACATTTTTATTCGTGACATGATATGTGTTTTGATTGGAGCATCATTTTCTTGTTACGATTTTCTTTCTGTTATTTAGAATAATGTTTTGCATCTTTCTTTTCAATAAAAATGTCAAGGATAGCCTTTACCATGCTTATTTTGCAAGTATATGAGTTGCTGTTTCAAAACAGAAAGTTTATCGATGTTTCAAAAATTCCTGAGAAAAGTCAGTATGTGATAAAATGTTGAAACTTTTGCACAATAAGCTCTGATAAATTTTGTACAGTGTGGTAAATTTTTATAATTTTTGGAGTTAAAGAAGTATTGATACTTTTGCATTCTTTACAGACTGTAGTGTTTTGGCAGATTGCTGTTATGTTTGCATTGTTTGCATATGCTTGCTTGTTTAATGATTCTATTTGAGGATAGGAGAATTAAATATGCAGAGGCATTTAGTATGCAATATTGAATAATAATTATTGTGATTTGCTACAGTAGAGAATGATAAGGTTTTTGCATTGGTTTATACTAACTTATCTCACGAGTTCTTGTTGAGTTTTGTGTGTATGAAGTTTGTAAGATTTAGGGAAACCGTGATATAAAAGGAATTAAGGAGACGCAAAAGCTCAAGCTTTGTAAGATTTAGGGAAACCGTGATATAAAAGGAATTAAGGAGACGCAAAAGCTCAAGCTTGGGGATGCCCAAGGCATCAAAAGTTAATAATCCAAGAAGTCTCAAGCATCTAAGCTTGGGGATGCCCCGGTAGGCATCCCACCTTTCTTCATCAACAATTATCGGTTAGTATCGGTTGAGCCTAAGTTTTTTCTTCTTCACTTGAGTTGTGCTATTCTTGGAATGTCATTTTGTTTTGTTTTACTTGCTGTTTTAATAAAATACTTAGATCTGAAGTTTTTAAATAAGAGAGAGTCCTCAATTAGCTACCCCTTTACTTAACTACTTGCTTGATCTTCACTTATATCATTTTGGAGTAGTTTGTCATATACTCTCGTGCTTCACTTATATCCTATGAGTAAATTGTTGAATGAATTGAATATCATGAACTTGAAATTATATGTTCATATCATGCCTAGTGGTAGCTTCACATTGGGTTTAGAAAGTGAAATCTTTTGAAGCTTGACAATCAACATATTGGTCATACAATCAATTCATGAATGATTACTATAAGGAAGAGAATTTTCACATGCAAATACACTATCTTGGAAATCTTTTGTGATTGTGAGCCCCCATCAAAATATTATATGCCAAAATTGTTGATGTTGGACAAGGAAGACAACGTAATGATTTATGTCTGTTCATATTCACATAGAAGTTATATTGTCATAGATCCTTTAACATGTGGTGCTTGCCCCCCACCTTTGTTAGCCAAAAATTCCGCACCAAGTAGAGATACTACTTGTGCATCCAAAAACCCTTAAACCCAAATCTTATTTTCAAGAGTCCACCATACCTACCTAAGGATTGAGTAAGATCCTTCAAGTAAGTTGTCATCGGTGCAATAAGGCAATAAAAATTACTTCTAAAAGTGTTAGATCATTTAGTGTAAGAGAAAATTGAGCGTTGTACGAACTTGTGATGGCAAAGAATAAAAGCGACAGACTGCATAATAAAGGTTGCTATCATAAGGGGCAATATAACGTGACATTCTTTTGCACTAAGGGATTGAGCATACAAACAAAAGCGCATGGCAACCTCTGCTTCCCTCTGCGAAGGGCCTACCTTTTACTTTTATGTATTTACTTTCATGCAAGAGTCAAAGTTTTTCTCTCTATTCCTTTTTATTTTTCTCTTTTGGCAAGCATCATGTGGTGAGGAAAGATCTAGGCACATATATCCAGTTGGATATGAGTAGCATGAGTTATTATTGTTGACATCACCCTTGAGGTGAATACGTTGGGAGGCGAAATTATAAGCCCCTATCTTTTTATGTGTCTGGTTGAAACATTTTGCTCATGTGTATGCGGTGAGTGTTAGCAATCATAGAAGACTATATGATGGTTGAGTATGTGGAGCTCTTACTTAGACTCTATTGAACAAGTTAAATTGCAATTGTTTGGTGACTAAGAATATAGGTTGTTGAGTTTCAAGAGAATTCATTGTTTGAACCTTAACATGTGAATTGGTTGCTACTTTGTCATGATGAGTTTTATGAGAAAGAGTTGTTGTTATGATGCTAGGGAAAGTGATTGAAATTATCATTGATCAAACTTATGCACTTTGCTAGCATTCACACTTCATAAATTATTTCTTTTATCATTTACCTACTCGAGGATGAGTAGGAAATAGGTCGCCATGGCCTCTCCGAGTTCCTCCAAGGACAAGTTCTTGGAAAGGGTAATCAACCCCTACTTGCCGGAGGTGATGAAGCACCCTCAAATCATCGAGATGCATGAGGGGGTGCTCCACATCTGGGATGTCCAAGGGCCCAAGGGGAAAGGAACCGTGGAGGCGAGGCTCAAGGACATGGAGCAGGAGGTCTTCAAGTGCAAGGTGATGGTGGAGCGCGGACTCAACACCAATCACCTCATGATTACGGATTTTACCCGTGATCACAAGGCGGATGGCCGGTCCATGAAGGACGTCGTCTTCACCCTCAATGAGCAAATCAACTTTCTGCAAAGCCAAATCTATGATCTCCAAAATCAAGTCTTTGAATATGAGACAATATTTAAAGGTATGAGTTTGGCTGCCAGTTGCAGGACTCGCGAGACTCACGCTTCCTCTTATGATGGTGAACCGCTACCATGGAAGCCGGAGGATAAGCTCGCTACTACCTCATCACCACCATCATCATCTTCACAACCAAAAGAGACTTGAGTTCATGGTATGGGCACTCCCCTTGGCTTATGCCAAGCTTGGGGGAGGTGCCCCGGTATCGTATCACCACCACTATCTTTGCCTTTATCTATTTTAGTTCGATCTTTAGTTATCCTTTGGTTTAGTTCAATAAAAGTTTAGTTCGATCAGTTTTCGAGTGCTTGGTTAGTGATCTACCTATTTATGTAATCGTGTGCGAGATATATAATAAAGTTTAGTTTGAGTTTTTGTTTCTCTACTTGTTTCAATAAAAGAAAAGAAATAAATGAAAAAGATCATATGCTAATCTTATGGTAAGTAATGACATCACATAAGGAAAAGTATAAGTGATAAAAGTTGTTGGAGATTGACAAACATAGCATTGGTCAATGATGCAACTCATAAAAGAATTAATAAGGGAAGAGAAGATTCACATGCAAATACACTATCTTGGACATCTTTTAAGATTGTGAGCCCCCATTAAATATTATATGCCAAAATTGTTGACGTTGGAAAAGGAAGACAACGTAATGAGTTATGCTTGTTCATATCCACATAGAAGTTATATTGTTATAGATCCTTCAACATGTGGTGCTTGCTCAGTATCTTTGCTAGCCGAAAATTCCGCACTACGTAGAGATACTACTTGTGCATCCAAAAACCTTAAACCCAAATTCATGCCTTGAGAGTCCACCATACCTACCTATGGATTGAGTAAGATCCTTCAAGTAAGTTGTCATCGGTGCAATAAGGCAACAAAAATTGCTTCTAAATGTGTTGGATCATTTAGTGTAAGATAAAATTGAGCGTTGTCTGAACTTGTGATGGAAAAATAATAAAATCGACAGACTGGATAATAAAGGTTGCTATCATAAGGGGCAATACAACGTGACGTTCTTTTGCATTAAGGGGTTTGGCATACAAACAAAAAGTGCATGGCAACCTCTGCTTCCCTCTATGAAGGGCCTATCTTTTACTTTTATGTATTTACTTTTATGCAAGAGTCAAAGTATTCTTCCCTATTCCTTTTTATTTTCTCATTTGGCAAGCATCATGTGGGGAGGAAAGATCTAAGCACATATATCCAGTAGGATATGAGTGAGCATGAGTTATTATTGTTGACATCACCCTCGAGGTGAATACGTTGGGAGGCGAAACTATAAGCCCCCATTTTTCTATGTGTCCGGTTGAAAGTTTTTGCTCATGGGTAAGCTGTGAGTGCTAGCAATCATTGAAGATTATATGATGGTTGAGTATGTGGACTTGCCAAACGGCTCCGATACGTGACCCTTCCTGAAAATATGATGGATTGAAGTTGCAAAGTTGACTGAGAACATAGTTTGTTGGTTTTCAATAGAGTTTATGTTTTATACTTCAATGTTGTGATGAATTGTTACTTGTTCATGAGAAGTTATATGATAAAAGTAGTCTGATAAAGTTTTGTGTTAAAAGTTCTTTGCTGTTATAATAATAATCATGATGCTTCTATGTCTGTATTTTGTTTTTATCGACGCCTCTCTTTCTAAGCATGTGGACATGTTTTTCGATATCGGTTCTTCGCTTGAGGACAAGCGAGGTCTAAGCTTGGGGGAGTTGATACGTCCATTTTGCATCATGATTTCCTACTATTATTTATAATGTTGTCATGCATAATAATTCTTTTTGGAGTAATTATAATGCCTTTTCTCTCATAATATGCAAGGTTTACACAAAGAGGGAGAATGTCGGCAGCTGGAATTCTGGACCTGAAAAAGCTACGTCAGAGTTACCTATTATGCACATCTCCAAATGAGCTGAAAATTTATGGAGAATTGTTTTGGAATATATGAAAAATAATGGAGCAAATAACTACAGGAGGGGGCCACCCTGGTGAGCACAAGACACCAGGGCGCGCATGGGCCCCCAGGCACGCCCTGGTGGATTGTGCCCTCCTCGGCCCATCTTCTGGTATATAGCTCATTTTGACCAAGAAAAAAAATCAGGAGATGACTTTCGGGACGAAGCGCCGCCGTCTCGAGGCGGAACTTGGGCATGAGCACTTTTGCCCTCCGACGGAGCAATTCCGCCGGGGGAACTTCCCTCCAGGAGGGGGAAATCATCATCATCATCATCACCAACAACCCTCTCATCTTTGGGAGGGCAATCATCATCAACATCTTCAACGGCACCATCTCCTCTCAAACCCTAGTTCATCTCTTGTGTTCAATCTTTGTACCGGAACCTCAGATTGGTACTTGTGGGTGACTAGTAGTGTTGATTACATCACGTAGTTGATTACTATATGGTTTATTTGGTGGAAGATTATATGTTCAGATCCATTATGATATTTAATACCCCTCTGATCTTGAGCATGATTATCATTTGTGAGTAGTTACTTTTGTTCTTGTGGTCATGGGAGAAGTCATGTTGCAAGTAATCATGTGAACTTGATATGTGTTCAATATTTTGATGATATGTATGTTGTGATTCCCTTAGTGTTGTCATGTGAACGTCGATTACATGGCACTTCACCATATTTGGGCCTAAGGGAATGCATTGTGGAGTAGTTATTAGATGATGGGTTGCTAGAGTGACAGAAGCTTAAACCCTAGTTTATGTGCTACTTCATAAGGGAACAATTTGGATCCAAAAGTTTAATGCTATGGTTAGATTTTATCATAATACTTTTCTCGTAGTTGCGGATGCTTGCGAGGGGGTTAATCAAAAGTAGGAGGTTTGTTCAAGTAAGAACAACACCTAAGCACCGGTCCTCCCACATATCAAATTATCAAAGTAGCGAACACGAATTAAATCAACATGATGAAACTAGCATGGTGAAATTCCCGTGTACCCTCAAGAACGCGTTGCTTATCATAAGAGACTATTTTGGCCTGTCCTTTGCCACAAAAGGATTGGGCTACCTTTCTGCACTTTATTTACCATTACCGTTACTTGTCCGTTACAAATTATCTTGCTATCAAACTACTTGTTACCGACTATTTCAGTGCTTGCAGAAAATACCTTGCTGAAAACCACTTGTCATTTCCTTCTGCTCCTCGTTGGGTTCGGCACTCTTACTTATCGAAAGGACTACGATTGATCCCCTATACTTGTGGGTCATCAGTGCTCACCGAGGAGCACATGAAGGCTCGTTGAGTGACTAGTAGCAGCAGACGGCAGCGAGATCGGGGAGGAGGGCCGGCGAGGAGGTTCGGCCAGCGACGAGGATGGGCGACTCTCGGGGGCGCGACAATGCTCGGGGATGTTCGGCCGGCGATGAGGAGCGAGCGGGCTCGGGGCAAGGCTCGGGGACGGCGTCGCGGGTGGCGACAAGGAGCGTGCTCGGGGAGGCGACGGCGAGGTCCGGCAGCCTGGCGGCGTCGCGGTGGTCTTCGGCATCGTCGGGGGAAACTGCAGATGGCTTTTGGAAATTTTCCTAAGTCCTGCTTATATACCCCACCCTTTAGTCCCGGTTGGTGGCTCCAACCAGGACTAAAGGTGAATTTCACCAGCCCAAAGGGCGGGAAGCCCAGGCCTTTAGTCCCGGTTGGTGGCTCGGACCAGGACTAAAGGGGGCCCTTTAGTCCCGGTTGGAGCCACCAACTAGGACTAAAGGGCTGGTCTTGGCATAGCCCTGGGGTGGTGGGAGTTTAGTCCCACCTCGCCAAGTGAAGCGTGCTCGCACCTGTTTATAAGCCCCGCTGCGGCTTCCTTGTCAAGTTCCTTTCAAAGCACAGACACCTCATCGTCTGACCTAGCCCTCTCTGCCCTGTGGGGCCTACTGACAGCAGATATTCGTGCCCCGTGGGCCTGCATCCTGGCACATTGGGTTTCTAGTCGTATGCAAGCCATGGTGTGTGAATTCTGCTGCCTAGTAGGCGGGCCTTTTTTATTTTTTATGTTATTTTTTGCATATGTTATGTCAATTTTTTGACCTTCTTCAAATCACATCCTAATTTTTATACATACTCACTTATGTGTAATACACATGATTATCAAATAATTTCAACAAAATATATGAAATTCTAAAAAATGCAAAAGTTTCATATTCTTTCTGTGTTAATGAAAGAGATCATGCCTATTTTTGGTTTTAATTCTAAAGTTTTCTTTTAAACAGATGCATACATGCCTAGTTTTCATTTAATTCTTTTTGCTATTAAAGTTTTTAACCAAAAATACATTATGAAAAATTTAGTTGCATAAATTTTGTATAATTTTAAGTTAATATTATTTTAATTGATTATTTTAATGATTTTTTTGAGCTAAATGACCCTGAAATTGAAAAGCACTACAAATGAAGAATATTATAAAATACTTTTTGTTAACCTAATAATGTTATATTTTCTTTTCTGTTAAGTAATTAGTTTAACCTAACACTTTTTGTTAACCTAATTTATTTTGATGCATAGACACATAGTGATTCAAAAAAGCCGACACCAATGTTCTATGTTAAGGAGATAGACCCTTACTACGAATCTTCTAGAAGATTCATAGTAAGCGTCCATATCCTTAACAAAGGATGCAATGATGTCAGAAGCTTATCCCTTTTGGATGACCCGGATATTTAAGGTGGTCTACTAGCTCGTCACTTGGTGAGGTGGGACTAAATACGGGTGTGAAAATGTGCGGTAGGCCTTTAGTCCCGGTTGGTGCCCCCAACCAGGACCGAAGCTAGGTTTTAGTTTAGTATTTTGTGTTAACCTAATAATGTTATTTTTTTCTTTTCTGTTAAGTTATTAGTTTAGTATTTTTCTTTTCTGTTAAGTTATTAGTTTAGTTTTTTTCTTTTCTGTTAACCTAATATGCACCATTCAAAGCCACATCATCAATTTTCAACCCTTTTCTGATTTCATTTGCTATTTTTCATGCATTTATTGATTTATTTTGAGCTAAATGACCCTGAAATTGAAAAGCACTACAAATGAACTCTGAAAAGGTTGAAACTTGGCATGGTATGATAATTTCACCCACATAGCATGTGCTAAAAAGTTGAGAGGGTTACGGCAAAAACTCGATGCACTTCGTGTACAAACTGGACAATCTCTTTCGAAGTATCAGGGTTTCAGATGAAAACTCATCTATTACAAAGGGATTTCATTTGTGGAGCATAACTATGGCTTTCAACCCAGAATCAAAGGTGCAAAATATTCGGTTATCTCGTATATGTTGAACAGTTACTTGAACAATCGTACCATGTGATATGTTGTCTTCACTAGAGAGAAAGTCTTCACTTTTTCTTCGCGTGTGTCCCTTGCTTATTGCGCCGTAACCATGGATAATCTTCATCACTTTGAAGGGAGGAATTTCATGAAAGTTTTCATAATCTTCTGACATGTCTGTCTTGTCCTCCACTCCCACGATGTTTCTTTTCCTTGAAAGAACTATGTGGCGCTTTGGCTCATCATATGATGTATTCGCTTCCTTATCTTTTCTTTTTCTTGTTTTGGTAGACATATCCTTCACATAGAAAACCTGTGCCACAACATTGGCTAGGATGAATGGTTTGTCTGTGTACCCAAGATTGTTGAGATCCACTCTTGTCATTCCGTACTGTGGTCTACCTGTACCCCGCCTCCTATCAGATTGACCCATTTGCACTGAAACAAAGGGACCTTAAATTCATGTCCATAGTCAAGTTCCCATATCTCCTATATGTAACCATAATATGTGTCATTTGCCCTATTGGTGTTTGCTGCATCAAAGCGGACACCACTGTTTTGGTTGGTGCTCTTTTTATCCTGGGCGATCATGTAAAATGTATTCCCATTTATCTCGTACCCTTGGTAAGTCAATACAGTCGAAGATGGTGTCCTGGCCAACAAGTACAGCTCATCTCGAACAATGTTGTTACCCATGAGATGTGTTTGCAACCAACCGCCGAAAGTCCCGATGTGTTCACATGTAATCCAATCGTCAGACTACTCCAGGAGTTTGGAGCGTAGAATATTCTTGTGTTCATTGATATATGGGGCCACCAAGGTAGAATTCTGTAGAACTATGTAGTGTGCTTGCGCCCAAGAATGCCCGTCCCTACATATTATTGACTCCGCTCCTAGCATGCCTTTTCCACCCAGTCTCCCCTCATGCCGCGATTGAGGAACACCAATCGGTTTAAGGTCAGGAATAAAGTCAACAAAAAATGCAATGACCTCCTCTGTTTCATGGCCCTTGGAGATGCTTCCTTCTGGCCTAGCACAGTTACGAACATATTTCTTTAAGACTCCCATGAACCTCTCAAAGGGGAACATATTGTGTAGAAATACAGGACCCAGAATGGCATTCTCGTCGACTAGGTGAACTAGGACGTGCGTCATAATATTGAAGAAGGATGGTGGGAACACCAACTCGAAACTGAAAAGACATTGGACCAAATCATTCTGTAACCTTGGTAGGATTTCTGGATCGATTACCTTGTGAGAGATTGCATTGAGGAATGCACATAGCTTCACAATGGCTAATCGAACATTTTCTGGTAGAAGCCCCCTCAATGCAACTGGAAGCAGTTGTGTCATAATCACATGGCAGTCATGAGACTTTAGGTTCTGGAATTTTTTCTCTGCCATATTTATTATTCCCTTTATATTCGACGAGAAGCCAGACTGGACCTTGATACTGAGAAGGCATTCAAAAAGGATTTTCTTCTCTGCTTTGGTAAGAGCGTAGCTGGCAGGACCCTGATACTGCTTTGGAGGCATGCCGCCTTTTTCGTTCATACGTTTCTAGTCCTCCCGTGCCTCTGGTGTATCTTTTGTCTTCCCATACACACCCAAGAAGCCTAGCAGGTTCACGCAAACATTCTTCATCACGTGCAACATGTCGATTGCAGAGCGGACCTCTAGGTCTTTCCAATAGGGTAGGTCCCAAAATATAGATTTCTGCTTCCACATGGGTGCGTGTCCGTCAGCGTCATTCAGAACAGATTGTCCGCCAGGACACTTTCCAAAGATTACTTGTAAATCCTTGACCATATCAAGTATATCTTCACCAGTACGGAGGACAGGCTTCTTTTGGTGATCTGCCTCACCTTTGAAATGCTTGCCTTTCTTTCTTAAGGCATGCTTGGTCGGAAGAAATCAAGGATGTCCCAGGTACACATTCTTCTTGCATTTGTCCAAATATATACTTTCAGTCTCATCTAAACAATGCATGCATGCGTTGTATCCCTTATTTGTCTGTCCTGAAAGGTTACTAAGAGCAGGCCAATGATTGATGGTTACAAACAGCAACGCTCGTAGGTCAAATTCCTGCTATTTGTGCTCATCCCACACACGTAGACCTTTTTTATCCCACAGGTGTAAAAGTTCTTCAACTAATGGCCTTAGGTACACATCAATGTCATTGCCGGGTTGCTTAGGGCCTTGGATGAGCACTGGCATCATAATGAACTTCCGCTTCATGCACAACCAAGGAGGAAGGTTATAGATACATAGAGTCACGGGCCAGGTGCTATGATTGCTGCTCTGGTCCCCAAAATATTAATGCCATTTGCACTTAAACCAAACCATATGTTCCTTGCATCACCTGCAAAGTCCTGCCACCTTCTCTCGATTTTTCTCCACCAACCACGATCATCTATCAACCCATAGGATAAAACGGATCTACTAAAACATCATAAGATACCCATAGATTATTGGGAAATAATATATAGCGTTGAGCACCATGTTTAAGTAGAGATTACTGCGGTGAGAAGAGGTGTTACACCGCTGCATAGAGGGGGAGAAAGTTGGTGTTGACGGTTGCAAGATTGTTGATACAGATCGCCGTCACGATCCTTGCCCCGGCGGCGCTCCGGCGCCACTGGGAGAGATGGGGAGAGAGCCCCCCTCCTTCTTCTTCTTCCTTGGCCTCCCCCTAGATGGGAGGAGAGTTCCCCCTCTGGTCCATGGACTCCATGGCGGCGAAGGGGCGGGAGCCCCTCCGAGATTGGATCTCCCTCTCTGTTCTCTTCTGTTTCACGTTCCCCAGATCTGGCCGAAAACCATTTCTTAAATATCCGGAGATCTGTAACTCCGACTGCAATGAGATTTTAACACGATTTTTTTCCAGATATAAGCTTCCTTGCGCCTGAAGTAGAGCTCCAACCGACTTACGAGGAGGGCACAACCCACCACCATGCGCCTGGGCTGCCTGGCACACCCAGGTGTCTTGTGGTGGTTGTGGGCCCCCATTTGCGTTGATTCCACCTCCCAAAAAATCACAAATATTCCAAAATAATTCTCCGTAAATTTTTATCGCGTTTGGACTTCGTTTGATATGGATATTCTGCGAAACAAAAAACATGCAGAAAACAGGAACTGGCACTGTGCACTGAATCAATATGTTAGTCCAATAAATCATATAAAATGTTGCCTAAAATATGTGAAAGTTGTATAATATTGGCATGAAACAATAAAATATTATAGATACGATGGAGACGTATCATTGCCATCTTCGCAATTTGGGTACAACCCTTTTTTGTGATCGTCTAACATGCGATCGAACTTCAAACTTAATTCCTGCTCGTCCTCGAGTAGGTAAATGATAAAAAAGATAATTTTTGATGTGGAATGCTACCTAGCATAAACTTGATCATATGTCTAATCATGGCATGAATATTAATACACAAGTAATTCAAAGCAATAGTCCATAATTTGACATAAAGGCATTAATACTCAGGCATCCCAACAAACAATCATGTCTTTCAAAATATCAACGCTAAATAAAGCTATCCCTACAAAATCATATAGTCTTGTCATGCTCTGTCTTCTCGACACAAAGTATTTATCATGCACAACCCCGATCACAAGCCGAGCAATTGGTTCATACTTTTTAATGCGCTTCAGCTTTTTCAACTCCCACGCAATACATGAGCGCAAGCCATGGATATAGCACTATGGGTGGAATAGAGTATGATGATAGGGGTAAATATTGAGAAGACAAAAAGGTAAGAAAGTCTCACATCAACGCAGCTCATCAACGAGCTATGGATATGCCCATCAATTGATATCAATGTGAGGAGTAGGGATTGCCATGCAACGGATGCACTAAGAGCTACAAGTGTATGAAAGCTCAATATGAAAACTAAGTGGGTGTGCATCAAACTCTAAAATGAAAAATTCCCACTAGTATATGAAAGTGACAACATAGGAGACTCTCTACATGAAAAACATAGTGCTACTTTGAAGCACAAGTGTGGAATTAGCATGCCCCTTGTCTTCCTTCTTTCTTTCATCATTTTTTCTTTTTCTCTTTTTTCTTCTTTTTTTCTTTCTCCTTTTTTATTTTGGTCCGGAGTCTCATCCCGACTTGTGGGGGAATCATAGTCTCCATCATCCATTCCTCACTGGGACAATGCTCTAATAATGAAAATTGATGATCATCACACTTCTATTTACTTATAACTCAATATTACAACTCGATACCTATAACAAAATATGACTCTATATGAATGCCTCTGGAAGTGTACCAGGATGTGCAATGATCTAGCGTAACATGTATAAAAATGATGAACGGTGGCTGAGCCACAACTACTATGTCAGCTATATGATCATGCAAAGCAATATGACAATGAATACTCAAGTCATCAAAACGGCAGCGATGGAAGTTGCATGGCAATATATCTCGGAATGGCTATGGAAAGGCCATAATAGGTAGGTATGGTGGCTGTTTTGAGGAAGATATAATGAGGCTTATGTGTGATAGAGTGTATCATATCACAGGGTTTGGATGCACCTGCGAAGTTTGCACCACATCTCGAGGTGAGAAAGGGCAATGCACGGTACCGTAGAGGCTAGCAAATTGCGGAAAGGTAAGAGTGCGTATAATCCATGGACTCACATTAGTCATAAAGAACCCATATACTTATTGCAAAATTTTATTAGCCCTCGAAGAAAAGTACTACTATGCATGCCCCTAGGGGGATAGATTGGTAGGAAAAGACCATCGCTCGTCCCCGGCCGCCACTCATAAGGAAGACAATCAATAATAAATCATGCTCCAACTTCATAGCATAACAAGAGACTATACGTGCATGCTTCGGGAATCAAAAACCTTAACACCAATATTCTTACTAACCACAACCATTTACTAGTACCTCCCACATATTACCATCTCTATATCGCAAAACTATTGCAAGGAATCAAACATATCATATTCAGTGATCCATAAGTTTTATGTAGGATTTTATGACTAACCATGCAAATGACCAATTCCTGTTGACTCTCTAAATAGATATAAGTGAAGCAAGAGATTTTAATTCTTTATACAAAAGACCATGCTCTAATAAATATAAATGAAGCAAAAGAGCATTCTACTAATAATGGTTTTCCATGTGAACAGAAACAGGCAATCCGGACTTCAAATGATATAAGTGAAGCACGTGAAGCATTCTATAAAGCCATACTCAAAAGATATAAGTGAAGTGCACTAAGCATTCTATAAATCAACCATGGAATATCTCATACCAGCATGGTGGATAAAAAAAAGTGAAAACTAAACACAAAAGACGCTCCAAGATTTACACATATCACATGAACGAAACGAAAACAAAAACATACCGATACTTGTTGAAGAAAGATGGGATGCCTTCCGGGGCATCCCCAAGCTTAGACGCTTGAGTCTCCTTGGATATTTACTTGGGGTGCCTTGGGTATCCCCAAGCTTGAACTTTTGCCTCTCCTCCTTCTCCTCATATCGAGACCTCCTCGATCTTTGATCACTTCATCCACACAAAACTCAACAGAAAGCTCGGTAAGATCCGTTAGTATAATAAAGCAAATCACTACTTTATGTACTGTTGCAAACCCATTCATATTTTGTTTTTGCATTGTATCTACTGTATTATAACTTCTCCATGGCTTATACCACTGATAAAATTGATAGTTTCATCAAAACAAGCAAAACAATGCATCAAAAACAGAATCTGTCTTAAACAAGACAGTCTGTAGTAATCTGAACTTTAACCATACTTCTGGTACTCCGAAAATTCTGAAAAATTAGGGAAAAAATAAACAATTTGTATAGAAATACTGTGCAAAATGTTTCAGAAACTTTTTACATTCTAGTGAAAAATGTAAAATCATGCACTACAGCCAAAGTTTCTGTTTTTGCACCGCAGATACCAACAAGCAATCTAATCATCTTAAAGGCAAATCTTGGCACATTATTTTTATAATACAATGGATTTGTACAAGGGGATAATTATTTTTGTTTAAAAGTTTCTCTAATTCAAGATTCACAAAGTTTTCATGGGCATGAACAAAGTTCAAGGAATTCCCCCACTTCCACGGTGTTCGTCCTTCTCGCTTTCACTTTTCTTTTTCTGAAGTCTTAAGTTTCCCTCTATATTTTTTGTTTTTAAAATTTATAAAAGCACTCAACAGAATAAAATAACTTCCTAAAACTTCCGGGTTTTCTCCCTGGCAGCGCTTTCTTTAAAGCCATTAAGCTAGGCATAAAGTGCTCAAGTAATGGATCCACCCGGATCCCAAGGTATATCAAAGCCAGTTTTAATTACCAATGATTTGGCATTTAGTAGTGAGCACAAAGCAACATATATCATGCAATGACGAAGTCTAACTCTCTTCCTATGCATCGGCATGTCATAAAGGAACAATTCAGGCACATCAAGTAAAGGCCAATACATAGCATAAGCAGTTTCTTGCAATTTTATCGTATTGGAAACATAGAGAGGCGGAGATGTAGTTCCTCTCTCATAATAATTGCAAGTAGGAGCAGCAAGCACATGCTTATTATATTCGTCAAAATCATCATGTGCAATGGTGAAAGGCAACCCATCAATATAATCCTTAACAAGAGCAAACTTCTCCGATATAGTGTAGTTGGGAGAATTCAAAAAGATAATAGGACTATCATGTGTGGGTGCAATAGCAACAATTTCATTCTTAACATAAGGAACTATAGCAAGTTCATCTCCATAAGCATAATTCATATTGGCATCTTGGCCACAAGCATAGCAAGCATCAAGTTCATCAAAAAGGGATATTTCAAACGAATCAACGAGATCATAGCAATTATCATAGCATTCATCCTTCGGTAAGCACGATGGGACATTAAACAATGTATGAGTTGAAGAGTTACTCTCATTAGAAGGTGGGCACGAGTAGCTAATCTGTTCTTCGTCCATTTGTTATTCGCTTTCCTCATCATCTTTTTCATCCAATGAGCTCACAGTTTCATCAATTTCTTCTTCCATAGATTCCTGCAAAATATTAGTCTCTTCTTGGACAGTGGAGACTTTCTTAATATACTCATTAATATCGGCATTATATTCATAATTCTCATAGCAATATTTAAGTATAGCAAAATTTTCAGGTCTATAAACGCATCATCAAAATCTTCATACTTTTCAAACATAGATTCAATTTCATAAGCACCCTTAAAAGCAACAAATTCTTCTATTAGTTCCACATCATAGTAATCGTATCTACCATTAGCATAGGAAGCTAAGGTTTCATATTCGCTAAATTTGCATGAAAAGGGAAGGTGTGGAGCCTTCATCCTAGAGCAACAAGTATAATCATACCTCTGGCATAAATTCCAAGCATACCAATGCAACATATCAATTTGATCCCATAAGTGTTTCCCTTTTTGTGTCAAGCGATAATTCCTAAAGTATTCACGTTGATCCAACGTGTCTCCTATTATCAACTTGAATGGGGTTTTCTCAGGATTTTCAAAGTAGTGTTTAATATCTTTCACATAACGAGCATCGAGGGTTTTAGGAGGTTCCCCATCTCCATGAGTAGCAAGTACAACAAATTTTTTTGGTATTTTTTGTTCCATATCCATAACTAAAGATAGAGAACAACTTACAACAGAAAATAAAATCTACTTAGTCTTAAAGCAAACAAGCACACACGAGAATATTCACCCCACGCTATTGCTCCCCGGCAACGGCGCTAGAAAAAGGTCTTGATAACCCACAAGTATAGGCGATCGTTTGTAGCCTTTTTCAATAAATAAGAGGGTCTAACCCAACGAGGAGCTAAAGGTACAACAAATATTCCCTCAAGTTCTATCGACCACCGATACAACTCTACGCACACTTGACGTTTGCTTTACCTAAAACAAGTACGAAACTATTTTGCAAGAATAAAACTATGAGTACTTTGCGAGAATAAAACTACGAATAAATTGCGAGATAATAAAAGTAGATAGCTTTTGTCAACAAGAAAGTCATTTGTCCCTAGGCAATCGATAACTAGACCGGTAATCATTCTTGCAATATTATATGAGGGAGAGGCATGAGCTAACATACTTTCTATACTTGGATCATATGCACTTATGATTGGAACTCTAGCAAGCATCCGCAACTACCAAAGATCATTAAGGTAAAACCCAACCATAGCATTAAGTATCAAGTCCTCTTTACTCCCATACGCAATGACCGCCAAACTCGGGTTTGTGCTTCTGTCACTCACGCAACCCTCCATAAGCGAACCATGAACGTATTGCAACACCCTACAGTAGGTACCCCTCACGTTTGCGCGACATGGAGGGCACCATAGGACAGCACCATAATAAAATATACACTCAGACCAACGAAGATCATGATTAGCCCATAGGACAAAACAAATCTACTCAAACATCATAAGATAGTCATAGATCATTGGGAAATAATATATAGCATTGAGCACCATGTTTAAGTAGAGATTACAGTGGGGAGAAGAGGTGTTGCACCGCTGCATAGAGGGGGAGAAAGTTGGTGTTGACGGTAGCAAGATTATTGATGTAGATCGCCGTCATGATCCTTGCCCCAGCTGCACTCCGGCGCCTACCGGGAGAGAGGGGGAGAGAGCCCCCCCTTCTTATTCTTCCTTGGCCTCCTCCTAGATGGGAGGAGAGTTCCCCCTCTGGTCCATGGCCTCCATGGCGGCGGAGGGGCGGGAGCCCCTCCGAGATTGGATCTCCCTCTCTGTTCTCTTCTGTTTTACCTTCCCTAGATCTGGCCGAAAAATATTTCTTAAATATTCGGAGATCCGTAACTCCGATTGCGCTGAGATTTTAACACTAATTTTTTCCGGATATAAGCTTCCTTGCGCCCGAAGTAGAGCTCAAACCGACTTACGAGGAGGGCACAACCCACCACCATGCGCCAGGGCTGCCTGGCGCGCCCAGGTGTCTTGTGGTGGATGTGGGCTCCCGTTTGCATTGATTCCACCTCCCAAAAATCACAAATATTCCAAAATAATTCTCCATAAATTTTTATCGCGTTTGGACTTCGTTTGATAAGGATATTCTGCGAAATAAAAAACATGCAGAAAACAGGAACTGGCACTGGGCACTGGATCAATATGTTACTCCAATAAATCATATAAAATGTTGCCAAAAATATGTGAAAGTTGTATAATATTGGCATGAAACAATAAAAAATTATAGATACGATGGAGACGTATCATTGCCATCTTCGCAATTTGGGTACAACCCTTTTTTGTGATCGTCTAACATGCGATCGAACTTCAACTTCTCCCTTTCACTTGTGCATTCTCTCTGTGCATCAACAATGACCCGGTGAAGATCATCATCAGGCACATCATCTGGTGCCTCTTGATCTTCAGCTTCCCCCATTGCAGTATCACCGTATTCAGGGAACATAGGATAGTTGTCATCATGCTCTTCTTCTTCGTTGTCTTCCATCATAACCCCTCTTTCTCCGTACTTGGTCCAAACATTATAGTGTGGCATGAAACCCTTCTGAAGCAGGTGGAAGTGAAGGGTTTTTGAGTCAGAGTAATCCTTCGTATTCCCATAGACAGTACATGGACAATACATAAAACCATTCTGCTTGTTTGCCTCAACCACATCGAGAAAAATATGCAGGCCCATAATGTAGTCGGAGGTGCATCGGTCACCATACATCCATTGCCAGTTCATCTACATGCATTATATAATTAAGTGTATCAAAAACCATTACAGAACATCATGAATAGAGAAATGACCAAATTAATACAAGTTCATTGTCACATTAAAACCAAACTACAATAGTGATCAAATATCATTACTGAAAAAATAAATACATAAAGTTCATACATAGTTCTCATAGAACAACATACAACTCCCTAGAGCATCTAATTAAAACATACATTGAAACTAACATACTACTATGTAAAACATTTAAATGCAACAACAAATACGATCAAAATCGCAACTAAGGTAACAATTGATCCAACAACATAATGATACCAAGCCTCATTATCAATGGCATATTTTCTAATCTTTCTAATCTTCAAGCGCATTACATCCATCTGGATCTTGTGATCATCGACAACATTGGCAACATGCAACTCCAAATTCATCTTCTCTTCTTCAACTCTTTCAATTTTTGTTTCAAATAATTGTTTTCTTTTTCAACTAAATTTAACCTCTCGACAAGAGGGTCGGTTGGAATTTCTGGTTCACATACCTCCTAGATAAAGACATCTATGTCAAGTTGGTCGGCACAATTGTCATAAACACTAAATGAAACAAATAGTTATAAAAGATAATATACCACATCCGAATCATAGATCGGACGAGAGCCGATGGGGGCGGATACCAAAACCATGGCACTATATAATAACAAACAATAATAAAAGTAAGAAAATCATACAAGTAGCTATCTAAATCATACAAGTAAGAATTTTTTCTTTTAAAAATAAGATAAGAAGAAGAGGCTCACCACGGTGGTGCCGGCGACGAGATCGGCGCGGGCGATCGACGGCGGTGACGACGGGGATGGGGACGGGACGACACCCTACACATGTGCAAACTCTAAGAAGTTACTGTCGTGGTTTTGTCACGACAAATGTCCTTGTGAAAGGACTTAGACATGAGGCCATCGCGACGGTGATTAACTTGTCAGGGTTGAGCGGGACGAGAGACACGAGTTTACCTAGGTTCGGCCCCTCACGGCAGAGGTAAAAGCCTACTCCTGCTCTTGCTGCTTATTGCTTGAATATCGATTACAAGGGAGCAGATTCGCTTGACCTAGCTCTGGGTTGATTGGAACTTGTCTACTCTATGTTGGGGACTCACCTTTATATACAGGTCGAGACCGCCGGCTTAGAAGAGTCACAGGTCGGGTTACGACCTATGACCTAATCATACTTTACATTGCGTTGCCTTATAAGACAAGTCATCATATGGCGGCTTACACCTCTGGGCCACCTTCTGGATCCGGGCCCTAAGCCGACCCATCTTGTGACCCGCCCTTCTGGCCTTGTGTCTTGATCATCTTGGCCTATCTGATGCTTAGCTTCATAAGTCGCCAATAACCTGACCCAGCCCTAACAGGGCGGGTTATTCCGTGGGGTTATATCCCCAACATTAGGACCCATATTGATTTGAACTTGTTCATGCCAATCTTTAATCCTTTCGTCCAGCGAGTCTTCTCTTTATGCTTCTTAACCGCAGATGTGAAAATCTTCATAACCCACCATAAGAAAATGATGATGTCACCTCCATGATTTCGGGAAACCTTCATGACGTCATAACGAATCTTTGTATAAATCCATCATTCCGAGAATCGAGGCGTCCCTTAACTGTAAAATTTATTGTGCCTCCTCGATTTTTGCACCGGCCTTGCACTGTCCCCTTTTTCCTTATAAATAGGCACGAGGTCCTTCTTTTTACCTTTTACCTCGTCTCCTCCAATTCTTCTTCCTCACGGGAATCTTCGCGATCGGCGCCGCACCGCACCGTCATCCTGCGCCAGCCATCTCATTCATGTCTGCTGCGCCATCCCGCCTTCATCGCAACTCAGCGGAACTCCGCCGCTTCTTACCTCCACCATCAAGTACCCCTTTTATTCCTCCTCAGATCTACATTAGATTACTCGAGTTCATGGTGTTTGTCGGTGTTCGCTTTCTTAGTTCACCACAGCCCGAGTAGAAAACTTGCTTTTGATCTGAAAATGTCATGGCAACACTGCGGTTGTAGATTGGACATCCATCTTGCATCTTGAACAAACTGTATTCTTTCTCAAATCCATGGGTAGTCCCTTAGTACTTCCATCACTACTATTTAGGTTTAGAAATTATTTTTCCTTTTTGAACTGCCCATAGATCTGTAAGCATAGATGTTCCTATTTGAAACTTGTTTGTCCCACACTTCGCAGAATTCAACAATCCTGAAGTTTTAAATAACTCGCCTTGCATCTTGGGAGGCTTATCAATGTAGTTGTAACTCGCCAACATTTCAGAAGCTGTCTTTTTTAATTAACCCGCCATTATTTAGGGTGGCTTATCTTCATGCAGCTTTACCTTTGTTACGGTGACCATGAATCCTTTCTTATCAAGTAACCCGCCATATTCTGGTTCTGCAGCTTCCATCGTCATTTAGGTGGCTCAACATGACAAAAACCACCCTCTGCAATTGGGGTCCTTCCCTAGTCACTGAAGAAATCCTTAAGGATTATGTGGGCCAAGGTCTCTTGGCAACTCAGGAAGAGATTGGCTGGTGGGCCAACCAAGGAGAAAGTGTCGCCAACCCAGGCGAATGAGAAGTGATAGTTTTTAATGATCACATCCTCAGAGGTTTTACACCGCCCGGGTCAAAGTTCTTTCGAGACATCTTGCACTATTTCAACCTTCATCCTCAAGATATAGGCCCAAATTCAGTGATGAATATCTGCCACTTCCAAATTTTCTATGAAGCTTATCTGCAAATAGAGCCTACTGTCGCTCTTTTCAAAGAATTCTTCTATATAAATCGCTAGACTGAATGTACCAATGGTCCAACTCAAGAATTAGGCGGAGTCTCAATTCAGAGACGTAGAGACAGCTGCTTTCCTGCAGCTACCTTACCAAGCCACCCCAAAGGATGGATTAAAACCTAGTTTTATTGCAAGAATACTGCTCCAGCTAATGAGAACCCTCTGTCGGGTTATAGGGCTGATCGCCTCCACATCAATTTTGACCCGCCAAGCAAGCTTCTTCCAAACGAAAATACTGAGGCGCTCCAGCATTACCCAAAAGTAAAAGCCTTGCTAGCCAATGGGTTAACTGGAGTTGACGTAGCCCGTTGCTGGGTCTCATGGAGAATTCTTCCGTTAAGCCACCGGTCCGGCTTAATGTGTGAGTATTCAGGCGAGTCAAATGACCCTCAGCGGTATAGCCCCGATAACTTTACTACTGAGGAGATCTTTCAAACTGTTAACTCTTTGCTCGGGGAGTCTCAAGAAAACTGTAACAGGATTGGACTGTTACCATTCTTCAAACTCAACCCAGCCCTAGATGTAAGTACTATTTTACGTCCGGGTTAAATATCCTTGATTTTAATCTGTGTCTCACTTGTCACTCCTTTTTTGTTATATAGCCAAATTCTGCCTTTTGGAAAAGAAAGATAAAGACTGCTGTGGCCAAACACAGGACCGGCCCAAAGTCGAAGAAGAGCAAACCAGCTGCTGTAGTTGAGCCGGCTGTTGTAGGCGAGTCAGCAGATGCTGACGATCAATCTGAGGTAGAATTTGACTCTCTTGGCCACCTTTTTAATGACTTAGCTGACGCTTCTTACTCTTAGGACGAGGGTGTAACAAGTCGGGCTGACAATCCTGAGGTAATTTCCATATCTTCCGGCTCAGACTCGTCGCCTCCAAAGAAAATCAGGTGGGTCGTCCGGAAAGTACCATTTTCTCATCCAAACGCCCATTTAGACCCAAACTGTTTTGAAAAAGGCTTAATGTGACGTAAGACGCCAAACACGGAGCAGCGGCACTAAAGAATTGGTGGCCGGGTTAACTCATAATCCTTCTCACAAGCGTCATAATGAGGTGCCACCACCCAACTTTGTCCTTACCCAAAGCAGGTCTTATCAGACAACCCCTTAACCTTTCTGATTGGAATTATCAGGAGTCGCCACCATCTTCAGGCGGCTCATCTGCAACTCAACTACCAGCTTTTGTCATTAACCCGGGGTGACTAGCTGCCTTTGATAGCCGATAGCTTCATGTTGTTATGTGTTTTTGAATCTTACTCTCACAACAGGGCCTAGAGAAAAAGCAAGAAAAGGAAAACTGGCGACTCTTCCAAGGCCCCCGAAAAACTTCAGTCGGAGGAGCAGGTGCCGATGATTCCTAAGGCCAACACCGAAAACCTTGAAGAGCATCACAATAGTCAAGATGACCCGCCGCCGCAGACTGAAGCAATAGTCAGCACAGATATGGGCACTGATGCTAACCCGGCGGATAATCCTGACCCACCGAGCCCCATTCCTACCTCAAGCCCTGTAAAGATGACTGAGGAAATTGCTTCTGAAAAGGAAAATGATGACATCTCCATTATTGGGGCAGGTTACACAGCGCTAGAAACTTCCAACATGTTGACCAAACACTCTGCCAAAGAGGAAACGCCCTTGCTGGAGAAGGGCAAAACAAATCTTGATCTGCCAAATTAGGAAGAACTTAGTGCAAAGGAGGTGCATGCGAGCTACATAAGCCGTCTGTTTACAAGTCGGGATATGGAGGCCGGCTTAATAAATGTAATGAAGAAAAAATATGAGGTAAACTCAATTCTTTCATGATATCTCCTTATTCAGCCCACCATTCTTGATCATACGAAAATCTTGAGTATGATTAAGACTTAAAGAAAGAATGTGATAATTCCAAAATATATCCCCCAATGGCCGGCTTACTTGCACGAAATAAACCAGGTCTTTTAATATCAATCTTTTGAACAACTACCTGTAGCCCCCAAGGGCCGGCTTTGCTTCATGGGGTAAGCTGGGTCTTGTGTAGTGTATACTGAAAAGAACGACATACATTAGCCCCCAAGTACCAAGTACATTGCTTGCAATGTGCTTGGGACTTAAATATATTTGCTCTAATATCTTGGTCCATGTTGAACAAACCAATCTAGCAAACATATACTGTTCTCTTGGAATAACTTTCTTGTCTGTAAACCTTTTGCAGGAAGTTGTAAACCTAGGCGAGTTAAACCTGGTCGGCTTAAGAAAAAACAAAGAATCTGAACAAGCTGAACGTGCCAGGGCCGAATCAAACTTGAAATCTTCTTTGGAAGATACTGAAAAAATCAAGGCAAAATTTGATGCAGAAAGAACTGCCTTGGAAACTGAAAAGGCCGCCTTATTGAAACGTGCGGAAGATGCCGAAAACCAGCTCAAGCCGGTAACTGAAGAATTGGCCGGCTTAAAACAGCATATTTCTCAAATGACAGCCGCCATATTTGGTACGTAAAACCCTTCAATCATTTTTAATCTCATTTGGCTACTTAAAAATTTTGACTGCTTAACCCGCCTGACTATTCTTGTTTTGAAATCATGATAGGTGCCAGGAGCTCTAATCTTGGTCAAAATATGCTGGCAAAGCTGAAAGCCATATACTCTTTAAGAGAGAAATTTTATGGTGGAATTTTGCGCACCCTAGTAGCTGTGTCTGCTGGCAAAAAACCGCCTCAACTTATCAAAGATGTGCTAGAGCAGTTATCCACAATGCCTAAGCAAATCGAAGAACTGAAATTATCAGCCGCCCATGTGGGAGCAATAACTGCGCTAAGCCGGGCAAAGGCTTATCAATCTGAACTTGATCCTGAAGAAATGGCAGTCGGATTTCCAGAGTATAATGAGGACGGGTCAGTATTCAGTGATACAGATTTCACAAAATGTGTTAAGGAAATTTGGCCTTTGGCATGCAAACTTGCACAGGAGCTAGACCTGAAGAAGTACCAGCCGACTTATGACAGCAGCAACACTCGTATTAAGCCACTGTCATTCAATGTTGTTGACCTGACCCCTCAAAGCCATAAGCACCTTTTTACTTCTGATATTGATCCTTCTACTGTCATGAATGATGAAGCAATCTTCGAAGCCTTAAGTAGTATCGACTGGACATCGGACAATCTTTAGATTGCAAGCGCCGAAGAGCTGGCACGGGATAATCTGGAAGCTTCCTCTGCAAGACGCCAGGATGATGTTGACCCGGCAGGGTATAACCCGGACGGCACAGACGCCGGCTCAAAGGAGTAATTTAACTCCTTAAAGACTTGCTTGAAAAACTATTGGGCTCAGCTGTAGCCTTGTAATAGCCTTAGCTTAAAACAGTTGGTTGCCTTGTCATGCCTTCGTGCATATTTTTATAACATGATGATCAAACAACTATGTGATTAGGCTGCTTTGTATGCTTTGCTCAAACTAGATATGCATCCTTGTTTTGCACCATCTTTGAGTTCATGTGCAGACTTGATATCTTTCCATATAAGTGTAAGAAAACCATTAATTCTTACACTGGCGACTTATAGTCAAAAGCCAGGGCGGGTTATAACCCAATGACTCATGGTCATAAACAATCTTTGAAAAGATTATTTTGGCGGCTTATAGCTACAATAAGCTATGTAACCCGGACCTTTTTGATCTAGAGATTCATAACCTGCATATGAATATGATAAAAAATATAAAATTCCTGTAAATACAGAAACAGAAAATAGACATGTATGTCTTAATATAAGTCGGCCTTGTAAGGCTCAAATCTTGCTTTCATGAAGCGTGGCATAAAAGCCTTGGTTTGTCCTCGCTATCAGTAAGCTGGCCCTCACATGACTTAACCATTTTTTAAACCTTGACAAGTTCAGGGTCATGAAGATTGACTTGTCAAGAGTACGGCGGGTCATCTTGTTTGGAGTAGCATCAAGCATACAGGAAGGTTTAACCAATAATGTGGTGCTTCGCCATGTCACAAGGGTTTTGTAAGCTAAACTCATTGAGTTGGAAGCCCCCTAGTGCCCTTATGATCAATTAATAAAGGCTCAGGCACAATGAGATGAAATGACAGAGGCCCCGAATTTTTTGGGGATGCCGGATTTATTATGTTGATCATAAAAATATATATACATTGATAAAAGTATGTACAATGACAAGAGTCGGTGGCTCAAGTGTAGTAAGGCCGAAGATGAGCAATGTTCCAAGGCCCGTTGGTCTCCTCCTCAGAGGTACGTGACTTATTGTGTTCACGTATGTCGATAAGATAATATGATCCATTGTTGAGGTTTTTGCTAACCACAAAGGGTCCTTCCCAAGGCGGCGATAGCTTATGCATGCCTGTCTGATCTTGAATCAGACGGAGCACTGAGTCGCCCTCCTGGAATGTTCGGATTCTAACTCTGCGGCTATGATAGCGACGCAGGTCTTGTTGGTAAATCGCCAAGCGAGCCGCTGCCAGATCACGCTCTTCTTCATAAGCATCAAGGGCGTCTTGATGCGCCTTTTCATTATCAGCTTGAACGTAAGCCGCCACCTTGGGCGAGTCATGATGAATATCACTTGGAAGAACCGCCTCTGCGTCGTAAACCATGAAGAAGGGCGTGCAGCCTGTTGATCTGTTGCGGGTAGTCCTGATGCTCCAAAGAACTTCAGGAAGCTCTTCAACCCAACAACCCGGAGTTCACTCCAAAGGTACCATGAGCCGGGGTTTGATCCCTTTTAATATCTCCTGGTTAGCACGCTCAGCTTGCACATTGGACTGTGGGTGAGCTACTGATGACACATCAAGCCGGATATGTTCTCTCTGGCAAAATTCTTCCATAGCACCCTGATATATCTCCAACGTCTCTATAATTTATGAAGTATTCATGCCATGTTTGCAGCAATTTTATATGGTTTTGGTATGAATTTATTAGAACTAACCCGGACTGACACTGTTTTCAGCAGAACTACCATGGTGTCGTTTTTTGTGCAGAAATAAAAGTTCTCGGAACGGGCTAAAAATTTACGGTGATTTTTTATGGACCAAAAGAGAACCCCCGAAGCAGCGGAGCTGGACCAGATGAGTCCCGAGGAGTTCACAAGCTAGGGGCGCCCTACCCCCCAGGGCGCGCCCTAAGGGCTTGTGGGCCCCTCGGGCACCTCCTTGACTTGTTTCCGATGCCAAAAATTCTTATAAATATAGAAACCTCCGAAAAGAACCCTAGATTGGAAGTTCCGCTGCCTCAAGCCTCTATAGCCATGAAAAATTGAGCCTGTTCCGGCACCCTGTCGGAGGGGGAAATCATCACCGGAGGCCATCTTCATCATCCCGGCGGTCTCCATGACGAGGAGGGAGTAGTTCACCCTCGGGGCTGAGGGTATGTACCAGTACCTATGTGTTTGACCTCTCTCTCTCGTGTTCTTGATTTGGCATGATCTTGATGTACCGTGAGCTTTGTTATTATAGTTGGATCATATGGTGTTTCTTCCCTCTCTATCTCTTGTTGTGATGAATTGAGTCTTGCTCTTTGAGGTTCTGTTATGTTGGATTGAGTATTGGATTTGGGAACACTTGATGTATGTCTTGCGATGGGATATCTGTGGTGAAAATGGGATGTTCTACTGATTCACTTGATGTATGTTTTGGCACTCAACTCGCGGATTCCCGAGGTGATATTGGGGTAATCTATACATAGGGGTTGATGCACGTTTTCGTCCTACGTTCTCCGATAGGAACTTTGGGGTGATTCTTTGTTGCACGTTGAGGGATTGTTATATGATCCGATTATGTTATCTTTGTTTTTGCTCACTTTTGTTACTAGTTACCTTGCTGTTTTTTATATTTTCAGATTACAAAAACCCATATCTACTATCCATACTACACTTGTATCACCATCTCTTTGCCAAACTAGTGGACCTATACAATTTGCCATTGTATTGGGTGTGTTGTGGACACAAGAGACTCTTTGTTATTTGGTTGCAGGGTTGTTTGAGATAGACCATCTTCATCCTACGCCTCCCACGGATTGATAAAGCTTAGGTCATCCACTTGAGGGAAATTTGCTACTGTCCTACAAAACTCTGTGCTTGGAGGCCCAACACGAGTCTACAAGAAGAAGGTTGCGTAGTAGACATCACACCCTTGGACAAATTCATCCCATTATCAGTGATGATACTATGAGCATAACCAAAGCGGAAAATCAGCTTTTTTACGAACTGAACTACAGTCGCCCCCTCACAATTGCGGACAAGCTCTGCTTCAACCTACTTGGTAAACTTATCAACCGCCACTAGGAGATGAGTTTTCTTATCCTTAGACCGCTTAAAAGGCCCAACCATATCAAGCCCCCAGACTGCAAATGGCCAAGTTATTGGGATCATCCAGAGTTCCTGAGCCGGCACGTGAGCCTGTCTTCCAAATTCCTGACACCCGTCACACTTGCGCACAATATCCTCAGCATCAGCATGAGCCGTTAGCCAGAAAAATCCATGCCTAAACGCTTTAGCCACTAGAGATCATGACCCAGCATGATGACCACAATCACCTGCATGAATTTCATGTAAGATCTCACGGCCTTGTTCAGGGGAACACAACGTTGGAACACGCCAGTCACACTGCATCTATGTAACTTGCCATTGACAATAGTCATGGACTTAGATCGCCTTGTAATATGTCGAGCCAAATTTTCATCTTGAGGTAACTCGCCTCGAGTCAGGTAAGCCAGATAAGGCATCGTCTAGTCAGGGATTGCACGAAGAGCCGCCACCAACTGTCCCTCCGGGTCAGGAATAGCAATATCTTCCTCTAAAGGCAATTTAACAGAAGGATTATCCAGCACATCATGGAATATATTAGGGGGAACCGGCTTACACTGCAATCCAAGCCGAGATAGTGCATCAACCACCTCATTTTTCCTCCGGTCTATGTGATCCACCTGATAACCCTTAAAATGGCCAGCAATATTGTTTACTGCCTGACGATAAGCCGCCATGAGCGGGTCCTTGGAATCCCACTTTCCTGAAACTTGTTGTGCCACCAAGTCTGAGTCGCCCAGACACCTAACCTGGCTAAGGTTCATCTCCTTAGCCATACGGAGCCCGTGCAGTAAAGCTTCATACTCATCTGCATTGTTAGTACAGGGGAACATGAGCCTTAAGACATAACAAAATTTATCACCTCTTGGAGATTCCAAAATGACTCTAGCCCCTGAGCCTTCCAACTGTCTGGACCCATCAAAGTGTATAGTCCAATATGTGTTATCCAGCTTCTCCTCAGGTGCTTGCAGCTATGTCCAATCATTAATGAAATCCACCAAAGCCTGAGACTTGATGGCGGTTCTAGGCATATACTTAAGATGATGTGGCCCAAGCTCAATCGCCCACTTAGCAACCCGAAGGGTGGCCTCTCTGTTTTGTATAATATCTCCCAGGGGGACTGAGCTGACAACTGTGATTGGGTGTCCAAGGAAATAATGTTTCAACTTGCGAGTCGCCATGAACACTCCAAATACTAACTTCTGCCAATGTGGGTATCTCTGCTTGGACTCTGTTAAAACTTTGCTGACATAGTAAATAGGCCGCTGGACTGGGTATTCCCTCCCTGCCTCCTTGCTCTCCACGACAACTACCATGCTAATAGCCTTGTTATTAGCCGCCACGTATAGGAGCAATAGGCGCTTTGTCAATTGGAGCAGCCAGGATGGGTGGCCTAGCCAACTGCTTCTTAAGTGCTTCGAATGCCTCATTGGCAGCATCACTCCAGACAAAATGATATGTCTTTTCCATCATCTGATACAAAGGAATCGCCTTCTCACCCAGGCGGCTTATAAACCGGCACAGGGCTGCAATACGATCCGCCAGACGCTGAACATCATTGATACAGGCCGTCTTAGACAAGGAGGTGATGGCCTTGATTTTTTACGAGTTAGCTTCGATGCCCCGTTCTGAAACCAGAAACCCTAGCAATTTGCCTGCAGGTACACCAAAAACACACTTGGCCGGGTTAAGCATTGATAACCCACAAGTATAGGGGATCGCAACAGTTTTTGAGGGTAGAGTATTCAACCCAAATTTATAGATTCGACACAAGGGAAGCCAAAGAATATTTGCAAGTATTAGCAGTTTAGTTGTCAATTCAACCACACATGGAGATTAAATATCTGCAGCAAAGTGATCAGTAGCACAGTAATATGATAGTTTTGATAGCAGTGGTAACAGTAGTAGTAACGGTAACAGCGATAGCAATGATTTTGTAGCAATTGTGGCAGTAGCAATAGCAATAGTAACTTAGCAAGAACAATATATGAAAAACTCATAGGCATTGGAACGGATGATTCGTTGGATGATATTCATCATTTAACAGTCATAACCTAAGGCGATACAAAACTAGCTCCAGTTCATAAATATAATGTAGGCATGTATTCCGTAAATAGTCATACGTGCTTATGAAAAGAACTTGCATGACATCTTTTATCCTACCCTCCCATGGCAGCGGGGTCCATGAGGAAACTAAGGGATATTAAGGCCTCCTTTTAATAGAGAGCCGGAACAAAGCATTAACACATAGTGAATACATGAACTCCTCAAACTACGGCCATCACCGGAAAGTATCCCGAATACTGTCACTCCGGGGTTTACGGATCATAACACATAGCAGGTGCATATAACTTGCAAGATCGGATCTAGAACATAGATATAATGGTGAAAAAATAAACAGTTTAGATCTAAAATCATGGCACTCGGGCCCTAGTGACAAGCATTAAGCATAGCAAAGTCATTGCAACATCAATCTCAGAACATAGTGGATACTAGGGATCAAGACCTAACAAAACTAACTCGATTACATGATGAATCTCATCCAACTCCTCACCGACCAGCGAGCCTACGAAGGAATTACTCACTCCCGATGGGGAGCATCATGGAATTGGCGATGAAGGAGGGTTGGTGATGACGAAGATCGAAGATTCCCCTCTCTGGAGCCCCAAACGGATTCTAGATCTGGCCTCCCGATGAAGAATAGGAGGTGGCGGCGACTCCGTCTCGTGAAACACGATAATTCTTCCTCCTTGATTTTTTCTCCAAAGATAGGATTTTATAGAGTTGGAATCAGGGTCTGCGGGGCCACCACGTGGGCACAACCCACCTGGGCATGCCAGGAAGTCGGGCGCGCCCTGGTTGGTTGTGCTCACCCAGGGGCCCCCTCCGGTGGTTCTTGGCTCCAGTATTTTTCTTTTATTGTATAAAAATTCTCCAAAAAGTTTCATTCCATTCCGAGAACTTTTATTTCTGCACAAAAACAACACCATGGTAGTTCTGCTGAAAACAGCGTCAGTCCGGGTTAGTTTAATTCAAATCATGCAAATTAAAGTCCAAAACAAGAGCAAAAGCATTAGGAAAAGTAGATACGACGGAGACGTATCAAGCATCATCTTGTAAACTCGAAGATTATCAAAATTTTACTTCAGATCTGCAAGCAAGATCTCCTTCTTCCTTGACTTGACCACAATATCAAACACATAAGCATGAACATTGCGCCCAATCTGACCATGAAAACAATTTTGAACACAGCGCTGCTAAGTCACCTGGGCACTCTTGAGCCCAAAAGGCATGGAAACATAGCAGAAAGCACCAAAAGGTGTGATGAAAGATGTCTTCTCTTGGTCTTTAACTGCCATCTTGATCTGATGATAACCAGAGTAAGCATCCAGGAAGCATAAACTCTCACAACCCGCCGTTGCATCAATGATCTGGTCGATACGGGGGAGAGCAAATGGATCAGCCGGACAAGCCTTGTTGAGGTCTGTGTAATCAACACACATACGCCATGTGCCATTTTTCTTAAGTACAAGCACAGGGTTAGCCAACCACTCAGGGTGAAAAAGTTCCACGATAAACCCGGCCGCTAAGAGCCGGGCTACCTCTTCTCCAATAGCCTTACATCGCTCTTCATTGAAACGACGGAGGAACTGTTTGACCGGCTTAACTTTGGGATCCACATTAAGGTGGTGCTCAGCGAATTCTCTCGGTAAAACCGGCATGTCAGACGGTTTCCATGCAAAGATGTCCCGATTCTCACGGATGAACTCAACAAGCGCGCTTTCCTATTTGGGATCCATATTAGCACCCACAGTGAACTGCTGAAAAGAGTCGCCAGGGACAAAATCCACTTGCTTGGTATCATCAACCGTCTTGAACTTCAGCAAAGGGTCCTGTTCAGTAGTAGGCTTTTTCAAAGGGGTCATGTTGGCCGGGTCAACATTGTTCTTATAAAATTTGAGCTCCTCAGTAGCACAAGCCACCTCTGCATAAGCGGCATCACCTTCCTCGCACTCCATGGCGACATTCCGATCTCCATGAACCGTAATCATCCCCTTTGGCCCTGACATCTTCAGCTACAGGTAAACATAGCAAGGGCGGGCCATGAACCGAGCATAAGCTGGCCGTCCGAACAACGCATGATATGGACTCTTAATTTTGACCACCTCAAACCACAAAGTCTCTGCTCTGTAGTTATATTCATCACCAAAGGCGACTTCCAGGGCAATCTTCCCTACAGGGTAAGCCGACTTGCCTGGCACAACACCATGAAAGACTATGGAAGATGACATAAGATCCTTCTCCGTGAGATTCATCCGCCGAAAAGTGTCATAATACAGGATGTTAATACTGCTACCGCCATCCATAAGCACTTTGGTGAACTTGTAACCACCCACTTGGGGAGCGACCACAAGAATCAGCTGACCCAGATTATCAACCCGGGGTGGGTGATCTTCTCAACTCCAAGTAATGGTGTGCTCGGACCACCTCAAATACTGCGGAACAACCGGCTCAACTGCATGAACCGCCCATTTATGAACCTTCCGATCACGCTTGCAAGTACTTGTAGTGAAGACGTGATATTGCCCAGTGTTAAGCTAGTTGGGGTTGCTCTGATACCCAGACTAGTTGTTACCCTGACCAGACTACTGGTGACCCTGATTCTGATACCCAGAGGTTGAGCCGCCTCCATTGAAGCCGGCTCCCGGGAACCCGCCGGAGCCTGACCCGCCAGGCGGTCCATAGCCATTGTCAGGATGCTGCTGAAACGTCTGGTTCTTGAACTCCCTCATGATATGACAATCCTTCCAAGCATGTTTAGCTGGTTTGTTTGGATAACTGTGCTTTGGACAAGGGCCATTGAGCATTTCCTCCAGACTCTGTGACCTCCCCCCATTGAAGGGCTGCTTACCATTGCCATTACGACATTGATTCTTATAGCCAGTGTTGGTGTTAGCCACTAGATCTGACCCACCACTGGGGTGTCTGCGCTTACCACCATTGCTCGGGTTATTGCCATTGTGCCATGCCATATTCTGCTGCTGGCCTTTAGCACCGCCGTTTTTCTTGCCCTTGTTAGATTTATCATCATCGGAGCTGGGGTCCTTTGTGTTGTCAGAATCTGCATATTTGGTGAGAGCACTCATGAGGTCACCCCTGTCCTGGCACTTACGCTTGAGCCGCCTGAGCTTCTGCTTAAGGGGCAGGAAATGACAATTTTTCTCCAGAATCAGAACAGCCTGAGCCGCCGCAATGTTATCTGATGAGTGGATGATAGTAGAGACCCACTGTCGGTGTCAAAACCGGCAGACCTCGGGGTAGGGGGTCCCGAGCTGTGGATCTAGGATCGATGGGTAACAAGGGACGACAAGCACAATATTTACCCAGGTTCGGGCCCTCTCGAAGAGGTAATACCCTACGTCCTGCTTGATTGTATAACGTGGTTTACAGAGTAGATCTACCTCGAGATCAGTATGAGCTAAACTCTAAGCTACGGGGGGATGAAGATAGCTCTCCTCCTAATGACTACAACCCTCGGTTTATATAGACACCGATAGGGTTAGGGTTACCGAAGATAGATTACAACAAGAGGGAAAGAGATCTCGTCCACCCTTGACTTGGAGGGCACACCACAGCTTCACAGGTCTTCGGTCACCACACGGCTCCACCAGTCCGGCCCATGCACAATGGGCCGTCGCCCCGAGGACCCCTTAGTCCATGACTCCCTCAGTAGCCCCCGAACTTGCCTCCAATGCCGAGACTTGTATCCGGTATCCATTCCGACCAGTATTCGGTTTGCGGGGCGAGTTCCTCAGCAAGTCTTCCCCCTGATCGGTACCAAGTGACGTTCGGAGTCTGAAACGACTGTTTTACTTAACACCGAAGGTAGTAATAAAAATATCGCTCAAGCGCAAATAGTGCCTTTATCTGACACCTTTTTCTCCTTCAACGAAGAGTCACTTCCGGCCATCACGCCAAGCAGTTACTATTTCTTGAAGCACGGCTCGAGGCTGACGCCCCGCTTAACACGTCCCTTCAAGGTGGAGATCGTGTCCCGCTTTTCGGGGGATATGGTTAATGATTTCGATTCCCCTCCCCGCTCATAACATTGCGGAGATATCAGTAAGTGGAGAGGACAATGGCGTGAAAAAAGGGATCTCTGGCCTGCTCGCAGTCTATAAAAGGGGGGGGGGGGCTACAGTCTGCATCCCACGCCTTCTCCTACCTTCCGCACTCGCGATCCTTCAGAACTCCAACGCCCTTTCTCCCTGCTTCCATAGACAATCCCACTTTACCTCCTTCGACCATGGCTGCCAATGGGAAGTGGGAGGCCTCCTCCGTCACCAACGAGGATATTCTGAAGCTGAAGGAGGCCGGTTACTTGCCGGCCAACGTCGCCCATCGAGCCCCCGAAGAGGGCCAGATCATTCCTACGCCCGAGCCGGGCGAAAGGGTAGTTTTTCTCCCCCATTTCCTTAGGGGGCTTGGATTTCCCCTGCACCCCTTTGTGCGGGGGCTAATGTTTTACTATGGGCTGGATTTCCACGATCTAGCCCCCAACTCCCTCCTCCACATTTCGACCTTCATCGTCGTTTGCGAAGCGCTTCTCTGGGTCCAGCCGCACTTCGGCTTATGACTGTAGGTGTTCAACGTGAAGCCCAAGGTGGTCGGCGGCGAGCACGCGGACTGCGGAGCGGCCATGATTAGCAAGCTGACACGGGTCCAGTGGCCGGACGACCACTTCGTCGACACCGTCCGGATGTGGCAGAAGGAGTGGTTCTATACCACCGAGCCGAGGGAGGCCGCATGGGGAGCAGCCCCCGCCTTCCGGTCCGGACCCCCCACCAGATTGGCCTCCTGGACCGCCAAGAGTCCAGACTAGGGATGTGTTGCTGGCGCCAAAGTGCTGCAGAAGTGCGTCGATAACGTAATAGAGACCGGCGCGAAGCTGGTCGACGTGTTCCAGATCATGCTCCACCGCGGGCTCCTCCCTTGCCAAGAGAGGGCCAAGCCCATGTGGGAGTATCAGCCCGAGGATCTGGCCACTGTGCGGCACCTCTTCGGCATGACTCCTGACAAGATATGGGGCCAATTGTTCCAGCCCCAGAAGGAGTGGCCGGCCGAGCAGAAGAACATCGGTTTTGATGCCGCAAATCCCCCAAGGGAGGTGAGTGGCATGTCTCTTCGAAGAGTATTCAGATATTCACATTACGTGAGATTCAATCTAACCTGGTTATGTGGATTCTGCAGGGCTGGCTCGCCAAGGCCAAGAAGATCAGCAGCCCGGCATCGCTGCCGGAGGGGCCCCGATCAGAGCAGTTGGAGAAGATGCTGTTCATGGTGCCCTACGAGGCGCCCGCTAAGAAGGGCAAGAAGCAAGGGGCACCGTAGGCCAGGGAGGGCCTCCGCCGCAGGATCCGTCTGGGCAACCGGTCCGGAGATGTTGCGGCCTCATTTCGTACAGGATGGGGGCGAGGGGGAGGACGAAGAGGAGAGTGCCTCTTCACACTCCAAAAATAGGCTGGCGTGCGAGGACGCCGAGGAGGTCCAACCTTCCGCGGCCCCATAGAGACGACACCGGCCTAAGCTGGTTATACCTGACTGCTCGGATGACGAGAAGTCCGAGGCGTCCGAGGAGCTCCCGAAGAAGGGATCCAGGGTCAAGCCTCCTGCCAGCAGGTAAGGTGTCTGTGTTTTTTGCTATTATGCTTTCAGTAGTTTGTTTTAGTTGAACGTTAACCCCTCCGAATTGCAGTCCCCGCATGAGCGCCCCATCGAGCAAATCTTGGAAGGGATGTCTCCGCCCACTGAGCTAGCGGACAGTGGGTCTATGGCGCACTCCGCGCCTCCTTTGGTCCTCGAAGAGGCTGAGGAGGTGCGGTCCCAAAGAACTCCTCCTCCGAACACGGAGGGGGAGGTAGATGCCGTAATGGCCGAGGTCAACACCTCGGTCACCGAAGACCAGGAGGGAGCGTCCCTCCTGTCTGATGAGGGAAAAGAGTCCGGGCCATCCGGACCCCCTCCGTCGACCGCTCCCTAGCCTCCGAGGCCCTCGATGGTGCAGATTCCTCCCAGCGGGGAGGGGGCCGGGGAGCCAATGTCAGCGCCGAACACCTCTGCACGGGTAGTGGTGGGCTGGTCGGACACGCTGGAGGAGTTGGTGAGCAACTCCGTCATCGTTGAAGGGCACCGCACCCTTATGGGTGCGGTTATGCAGAGTGTTCGGTCCGTCTAATCCGGACTGAACGACGCTGTCCAAGGCCTTCTAACAGGCTTTGAGGTAAGTCAAGTAATGATCCTTCCTCATAATGCGGTTATAGTTCTTAGTTTAAGTAGGCCGCATACATAGCAGCCCCCGAGACTCTGCCAGGATCTTCGAAGAGACATGCACAGGATCAAATTCGGTAGGTCGGTTAACAGTGTCGACATTTTTGATGCTAACACAGGCATCTTCCGTGGCCGTAGCTGCTAATGCCGCGGCGCTAGAGGAGATGGATCGGAAGCTCAAGCTTTCCGATCAAGAGCTGGACCTTGTCAACAAACGGCTTGACGAGGTGCAAGGTAAGCTATGTAAAAAGATGTGTATTTGCCAGGTAGGGACTGGCCGGACCATTGACTGATCCTTTATCTTGATGATCTTGCAGCTGCTGCCGCTGAGGTCGAGGGCTTAAAGGAGGCCCTCAAGAAAGCTGAGGCCGAGGCGGTCGAGAAGAGGACAGCCGCTGAGAGGGCGGTGTCCGAGCTTGAGCAGGCCAAGCGTGCTGCTAAGAAGCATGAATCTCGGGTAACCGAGGTCCAAGGGGAGCTCCAGGATGCCGCTGAGAAGCTTGAGGCCCTTGAGAAGGGGCGGGAGGAGCAATCCTCTTGTCTGTCCAAGGCGGAGAAAGAGCTCCAGGAGGCGAGGAGTGACGCCCGAGGTGTCCGGAAGGAGCTTCGGCAAGCCGCGCAAATTGCCAATGGTAAGAAATATTTATTGCAGAGTGTGTTCGGAGGCAACAGATTCGCCCTGCTGACGAGGGTCTGGCGCTCCGCAGGCATCTTCGCTGAACTCCCGAAGAATGCGGCGGCTGTGGCGAGGCACTATACCACTCATGAGGAGGGTCCCATGCAGCAGCTCTTTTGGTCACAGTTTCCGGACTCTGAGTGTCCTCCCCTCCTCAGCGATCAAATGAAGCAGCTGATCGAGATGCATCGGATGTCCGAGCTAGCCTTGAAGGACCTCTGTGTCAGCCTGTGGCCGGCCGAGCCCATTCCGGACACCTACTTCGACCTTGTGCAAAGGCTGCGGGAGGCGCCGCTCTGGATTGATGCCATGAAGCGGTCGGCGTGCCTTGAGGGGGCGAGGCTTGCGTTTGCGAAGGCCATGGTTCATTGGCCAAGGATTAATCCAATGGAGAGGGCCACTGGTCCTCCGCCTCAGGGGAAGGAGCATCGCCGCCCCAAGCAGTACTTCACACAGGTGATGACCGGAGTGCGGACGATATAGGGCCAGTGTTCGAAAAATGTAATGCTTGAGTAGATGTAGCAAGCTTGTACCAAGTGGGATTTATGCTTTATTATGCGCCCCGCGAACTTAGTGATTAAATTTTGACTCCTGTGTGGCCGTATGTTTAGTTCTGAAAGTTACTAGTCGTCGGCTTCAACCCCCAAGTGAATATCACGAAGGGTGTTTTGTTTCCGCACTGTTACCCTTAGCCAACGTCTTGGTGCTCGGAGGCGGTAGTGCGGGAACGAAACCAGGCAATCAGACTATTCCGTTTTACTGCTTTCACTTAGCCTTAGGAGTTTGACGATGGGGACTAGGGACTAGCCCCCGGTGTATTTGTGATGTACTTGGGGGTCGAAGCCTGCCCTTTCCGATCACATGGTTTGTGTTAATATGAACCCTTCGCGTGACACGGCGAAATCGCCAACGATTTTTAGAGTCCAACCTCGTCATCGGATCGGAGACCCATTCGCGCTTACTATGACGATCAGTTTTCGGCTTTTTCCTCCTGAGGTACTTGACCGGGCGAACCAGTAGTACAATTGCAGGGGTTCTCCCTTTGCCCTCTTAGCCGAACAAGCGGAACATAAGGGGCAAACACAGGAGCCGGGCAACCCAACTATTAACCCAAGACATAGTTCGGAATAGATGCATATAGTGCAATATCCGAGACGCCGGACACCTAGCGGGAAGCGGTGCCGGACTTAAAGATATTGAGCTGATGTATAAATCAAAATCATAACTGATTAATATATTTTCATGTCGGGTTGTTTGAAGAGTGAGGAGAGAATCGAAAAGGGAAAGAAAAATTGCAAGATGCAGATATCCGAACACCATAAAGGGTATTTTTTCTCGTAAGCTCAGGACGTCTAACCGTACAATTCAAATTGCGAAGGCAGTACTTGCAAGAGAGAAAGAAAAAGAAAATTTACAGAGTAAAGGTTGACGCAGGGCCTTGATGCGTGAGTTGAAGCCTTCGCTGTGCCCTGCTGCACGTCTGCGGCTTTGCTTCTGATAGGTGGGGGTTGGGACCTTCGATGAGACCTTGATGGGCGAGAACCCTGCCGATTGTAACACCCCAAAAATTTAATCATGTTTTTACTAACTAAAATTTGGCCAATTTTTTTTGAATTATACTAGGTCTTCTATTAATTTCAGAACCCTTTCTGTTTTCTGTTTTCCAAAATTCTTCCCTCCATATAGAAATTTTTGGAAATAATATTGTGGCTTTGGTAGTTTTCTCAAATCTTTTCATTTATACTTTAATAACAGTAGCAATTATTTTCATAATAAAAATGTTCCCAAGATAATTCTTTAAAAGCATTTTAAATACTTTAAATGCCTCTGTTGCACTACACCCATTTTTTAATAATTCTCATCATATTCCACAAAAATTATGGGAGGTCATGTAATGTCTATATATCACTTTGGTGCCAAAACCCAACTTGGTCTTTTGATAATTTTGAGTGCAACTTCCCTTTTCAATTATGTCCATTTTCTAGGTTATAACTACAACCCCAATTTTCCTTGCTCCAATAATTCTGAAAATTTTCCCATTTATAGTCCTTTCAACCAAACCCTTAACTCCAGAAGCTCAGCCCTATATGAATTTTGTAAAGCCACCAAATAACCTCCTGTAGTTTCTATCCAGAAATGAATTCTGGTAAAACTTGCACTGGCAAGTTTTTCTTTTTGCCAAACCAACTGCACCACCATTTCTATCATCCAAGGAGACATCACACTGCCAAGTTTCACGTCCAACAAAACCCTCTAGATGGTCATAGCATTTTGTCAAGCACCTTGTATGCATGGCAGAAGTTATGCCTCTTCCCAAACTTCATTACGAACCTGATCTTCTGGCAAAACAAGCATGTCCATCACTCCTCTCATGCCTAGTAGTACCATCCTGTTAATTCTCAGCTCTTCTAGATCGCTGTAGATGCCACTGGCATTGCATCGAGCATGTTGTGCGCGTGCACAGAGCACGTCCAGAGCGTGTGCTGTGCACCGCTGGCATCAGACTACTGCCGCTCTGCTGCTGCCTCCCCTGTTCGCCCGAGTCCACCCCTGGGTCATATGATCATCCCTAACCCTCGCCGACACCTCCCCTTGGCTCCTAGTGCCGGCCACCGCCTACCATGCCACCCACCGTCGCCGCTTGACGAACTCCTCTCCGCCACGTCTCTGCCTTTTAATTGCCAACCACCGAGCTTATCCGTGGGTGACCACCGTCCACGCCGACCTACACCGACCCCAACGACCCTGACCACCGCCCATAACCACTTCTCCAGCGCAGTTATGGCCGCCCGCCGCCGTGCCTATCGTCGGGCGTCCCGGAACCGACCTTCTCCGGCTATAAAAGCCACCTCCGAGCTCTCCTAGCTCATCACCACTCCTCCTCCTCCCTCTGAAAACTACCCCGAGGAACAGTATGACCGGAATAGGGCGTCTTCCCCATTTCTAGCCGAGACAACCGCCGCCACTGCCTCGTTGGTTTCGGCGCAACCACAACCTCTCCCCCTCCATCTCCTCCACCACTAGCTCACCCTTGACCTCACGAACCTGCTCCCCCTCTCAATTTGGCTCGGGAGCCACCGTGGGTGGAATTCCCTTTTTACCCGAGGCCGCCGTCCGCCGCAGAGCTCGCCGCCGGTGACTCCGTCCACTCCGGAGACCATGGCGACCACCGGAAGGATCGCCTCAACGTCCTGAGCACGCCCATGTGCTGAGCACCCCGAGGGATGCCGCCGTTCGTCGGAGCCCGTGCTCTATTCTGCCACGGGAGGGAAGGCGCCGGCTGACCAGTCAAACCTGACTGGTGGGCCCGTGGGACCCACCATCAGTGACTGGAGGTCGGGACCCGCGTCTGAAAGTGAAGGTGTATTTCTCTGAGAGTACGTCTCCCTCACTGGAAGACGTGTTTCTCCGAGTGCACCTTCGACATCAGCACCTCTCTCGAGCGGGCGAACGGCTGGGCTCGGCCCAGTGGCACCGCATGGCTAAGTATCGCTCAGGGCGCACCTCCGCCCTTTTTCCTCTTTTCTTTTTCAGCAAGTTTTCAAACAATTCCACAGACAACATTTCTAATCCAAATTTGATGATTCAAATTTCTACAGTCTCATAGAATCATGCTCTATTTATCTAGATTAGGTGAACATTTTTCCTAAGCCTTGTTCCTATGGGATCTATTAAATAGTCCACTTCTTCAATTATTCCATCTTAGAAATTCTATAGGAAAATCATATGAACTCCAAATAAATTGATTCTTTTTGGGTAATTCCTTATATTTCATCTAGTTTATTTTAGTTTTTATTTCAAAATTTTCTAGACTACTTTTTGGCACTGTTGTTGCTATATGTGGAAATTAACCCCTCATGTCATCACCAGCCCCAGGATTTCTGTTACTGGTGGACACGTCCTTGTTACAGATCACCAAGCTATTACAAGAATTGGATACAGGACCATAAAGGTCTAATGATACAACAATGATATCTGGTGACGGGTGACGAAAGCGACTCGTGGTTCTCCAACGTCGATGGGGCTCCATTCCCACAGGAACGGCTGACCTTGATAATTCCTATCCCGCGTGGTTGCTATCCTGTGCTCCGCACAGACATCACTGTGGTACTCCTTGTAGAAATCCTGACCTGGCCAAGTAAATAGCCAGGGACAAGCCTGTGAGTACGTTGGAATGTACTCGCAAACATAATGAACAAAAGATATACCGAACGCATATGCTCATGCTGGACTAGGTGATATGCAGGTGTTGATCCAAATTTTAACATGACATGACTATTATTGATATGTGCATAAATATGGGCATGAGCAGGAAAATGGGTTTAAAAATTGTTAGTGACCAACAAGGAAGGTTAAAGGAAAATAAATAAAAGAAATGCCGGTCGGATGTCAAGTGAAACCATGGTAGGTCTTGAAGAGAAATGCCAAACGGGTGTCTAAAAGAGAAATCAGACGAGACAGAACCATCCGAGAACTCAAGCGACGCCATGAGAGGTCTTGAAAAGAAATGCCAATCGGGTATCCACAATAGTAGTGGCGAGATAGAACTGCCTGAGAACTTGAGGGACGCCACGAGAGGTCTTGAAAAGAAATGCCAATCGGGTATCCACAAGAGTAGTGGTGAGATAAAACTGCCTGAGAACTCGAGGGACGCCATGAGAGGTCTTGAAAATAAAACTGAATGCCCGGGGTAGTCTAGCTAGCCCCTGAGAAACTCAGAAAATAAAATAAGATAAACGGGTTAGTCCACAATAATAAACATAGCATCAATAATATTCACAACAGTAGTAATCATAGAAAAATTCATGACAGCATTAGTGATGACAAAAATATCCTGCAAAAATGAATCATGCACCATTTAATTATTTCCTCCGGAGACCGACACTAAGACCGACACTTGACCAACCCAGACTATAGTCCTTAACCGCGGACACGGCTATTCGAATAGATATAACTCTGCGGATGGTGTACTCTTTACCCACAAGTAAAGGATTTCTTTAGCCAGCACCGAGATGCTGACTAATTCCCATTATGGTCTTTGGGTTGAAAACACACCTGACCAGCACACACCAGCTTAACTTTCCGAATGCCAGGAATCACCCAAAACATCATTCAAGAAAAACTCTAAGTCGGGGTGACTACAATCTCGAATAGCATGGGATCACTATTCATACGTGCGGATTACAAGGGGTGCCCCCCTCTCGGCTACAATCAGAAATGCCCATGCCCCCTGACCCAATGACAGGATTTAGTCCATGGCCGTGGAAACCCTCACCGTGGCCCTCTATGTGGTGTGTGCACGAAAAGGGGTTAACAACTTACTGAACCATACCCCACCTGTGGCAGGGACAAGTGGCAGCACGAATCAAGTATGGGGGTTACCGGTGACAAGACTCAATCTACGCTCGACTCAGGAGGTGCTACTTATTATCACCGGTATGCTTCACATATATCACGTGACACCACCGTGTCAAATATGTCCTGTGCCCACCGGCACGTCCAAGGCAGGAGCACACTCCTGGATTCTCACAACTTATGCATGTCAGAACTTGAGTGGAATGCATGCAAGAGAAAATATATACATGACCATGCATGCATGCAATATTACTACCCATATGCAATCTCTATTAAAATTATCAAAACCATGCTTCAAATATTCTAGCTAGCTATTATCAAACATTCACCATATCAAGTGTTCAAAAATGCTTGCCTTGAGCATGCAGAAATATTGGGTGCACTCCAAAAGTTTGAAATATTTATCTCCCCTCCATTTCCTATTTTCAAAAATATTTAAATTACCACATATAGCAACAACAGTGCCAAAAAATTTTCTAGAAATTTTTGAAATAAAAACTAAAATAAACTAGATGAAATATAAGGAATTACAGAAAAAGAATCAATTTATTTGGAGTTCATATGATTTTCCTATAGAATTTCTAAGATGGAATAATTGAAGAAGTGGACTATTTAATAGATCCAGTAGGAACAAGGCTTAGGAAAAATGTTCACCTAATCTAGGTAAATAGAGCATGATTCTATGAGACTGTAGAAATTTGAATCATCAAATTTGGATTAGAAATGTTGTCTGTGGAATTGTTTGAAAACTTGCTGAAAAAGAAAAGGGGAAAAACGGCGGAGGTGCGCCCTAAGCGATACTTAGCCATGCGGTGCCACTGGGCCAAGCCCAGCAGTTCGCCCGCGCGAGAGAGGTGCTGACATCGAAGGCGCACTCGAAGAAATACGTCTTCCAGTGAGGGAGACGTACTCTCAGAGAAATACACTTTCACTTTCAGATGCGGGTCTCGACCTCCAGTCACTGATGGTGGGTCCCACGGGCCCACCAGTCAGATTTGACTAGTCAGCCAGCGCCTTGCCTCCCGTGGCAGAACAAAGCGCGGGCTCCGGTGATCCTCGCTGGCGAACGGCGGCATCCCTCAGGGTGCTGAGCACATGGGCGTGCTCAGGACGTTGAGGCGATCCTTCCGGTGGTCGCCATGGTCTCCGGAGTGGACGGAGTCGCCGACGGCGAGCTCTGCGGCGGATGGCGGCCTCGGGTAAAAAGGGAATTCCGCCCACGGTGGCTCTCGGGGCAAATTGAGAGGGGGAGCAGGTTCGTGAGGTCAAGGGTGAGCTAGTGGTTGAGGAGATGGAGGGGGAGAGGCTGTGGTTGCGCCGAAACCAACGAGGCAGTGGCGGCGGTTGTCTCAGCTAGAAATGGGGAAGACGACCTATTCCGGTCGTACTGTTGCTCGGGGTAGTTTTCAGAGGGAGGAGGAGGAGTGGTGTTGAGCTAGGAGAGCTCGGAGGTGGCTTTTGTAGCCGGAGAAGGTCGGTTCCGGGACGCCCAAAGATAGGCACGGCGGCGGGCGGCCATAACTGCGCCGGAGAAGTGGTTATGGGCGGTGGTCAGGGTCGTTGGGGTCGGTGTAGGTCGGTGTGGACGGTGGTCACCCGCGGATAAGCTCGGTGGTTGGCAATTAAGAGGCAGAGACGTGGCGGAGAGGAGTTCGTCGGGCGGCGACGATGGGTGGCGTGGTCGGCGGTGGCCGACACTAGGAGCCAAGGGAAGGTGTCGGCGAGGGTTAGGAATGATCATATGACCCAGGGGTGGACTCAGGCGAGCAGGGGAGGCAGCAGCAGAGCGGCAGTAGTCTGATGCCAGCAGTGCACAACGCACGCTCTAGACGCGCTCTGTGCACGCGCACAACGTGCTCGATGCAATGCTAGTGGCATCTACAGTGATCTAGAAGAGCTAAAAATTAACATGATGGTACTACTAGGCACGAGAGGAGTGATGGACATGTTTGTTTTGCCAGAAGATCAGGTTCCTAATGAAGTTTGGGAAGAGGCATAACTTCTGCCATGCATACAAGGTGCTTGACAAAATGCTATGACCATCTCGAGGGTTTTGTTGGACGTGAAACTTGGCAGGGTGATGTCTCCTTGAATGATAGAAATGGTGGTGGAGTTGGTTTGGCAAAAAGAAAAACTTGCCAGTGTAAGTTTTACCAGAATTCATTTCTGGACAGAAACTACACGAGGTTATTTGGTGGCTTTACAAAATTCATATAGGCTGAGCTTCTGGAGTTAAGGGTGTGGTTGAAAGGACTATAAGTGGGAAAATTTTCAGAATTATTGGAGCAAGGAAAATTGGGGTTGTAGTTATAACCTAGAAAATGGACATAATTGAAAAGGGAAGTTGCACTCAAAATTATCAAAAGACCAAATTGGGTTTTGGCACCAAAGTGATATATAGACATTACATGACCTCCCATAATTTTTGTGGAATATTATGAGAATTATTTAAAAATGGGTGTAGTGCAACAGAGGCATTTAAAGTATTGAAAATGCTTTTAAAAAATTATCTTGTGAACTTTTTTATTATGCAAATAATTCCTACTGTTATTAAAATATAAATGAAAAGATTTGAGAAAACTACCAAAGCCACAATATTATTTCCAAAAAATTCTATATGGAGGGAAGAATTTTGGAAAACAGAAAACAGAAAGGGTTCTGAAATTAATAAAAGACCTAGTATAATTCAAAAAAAAATTGGCCAAATTTTATTTCGTAAAAACATGATTAACTTTTTGGGGTGTTACACCGATGAAGCTTTAAACTTGGGGGTATCTGGAATTGGCCCCCGAGTCATCCGAAGACGAGGTAATTCCGAAGTTCGGTTTAATCGAACATGTACTTCAGATTAATGTATGCCTCACGGCTGCCCATGGTATTTTGAGTGCGAAGTTGTGCTGACGAGGCACGTGGAGCGTGAAGAATGTGGGCGTGCCGTGGGGCGCGTATCCCTCTTTGCGGCGAATGCATGCGGGTTCGCATGATGGGGAACGGGTTCGAACCTGTTTACTGTTGTCGCCGGCCCTTACAGTGGGTCGACATCCGGGCCTATATGGGCTGGTGTGGTCTTCGGCCACTAGGGCCGCAGTGTGCTCTTCGGTTCAAAGTGAGCATTCTGTGTTGCCGTTGATAGTTATAACACCCGAAGGACCAGGCATTTTCAACTTGAGGTATGTGTACTGCAGAACGGCATTGAATTTAGCGAACGCTGTTCGGCCGAGGAGTGCATGATAGCCACTGCGAAAAGGTACAATATCGAAGATCAAGTCCTTGCTTCGGAAATTATTCGGAGATCCGAACACCACTTCGAGTGTCACGGTGCCCGTACAGCGGGCCTCCACTCCCGGAATGACTCCCTTGAAGGTGGTGTTACTGGGTTTAATCCTTGATGGATCGATCCCCATTTTCTTCACTGTATCCTCGTATATCAAATTGAGGCTACTTCCTCCGTCCATTAGGACTCTAGTGAGGTGGAATCCATCGATGATGGGGTCCAGCACTAGGGCTGCGGACCCTCCATGGCGTATACTGGTGGGATGATCCCTGCGATCGAATGTGATCGGGCGGGCTAACCATGGATTGAACTTTGGCGCTACTGGCTCGATGGAGTATACGTCCCGTAGAGCTCGCTTCCTCTCCTTCTTCGGTATGTGGGTTGCATAGATCATATTTACCGTCTTGACCTCGGAAGGGAAGGGTTTCTGGCCTCAACTATTCAGCCTGTGGGGCTCGTCATTGTCCTCGCTTCTTGGGCTTTTGCCCGAGTCTTCGGCTGTGAGTTTGCCGGCCTGTTTGATCACCCAACAATTGTGGTTGGAGTGGTTGGCGGGCTTCTCTGATGTGCCGTGGATCTGGCAAGGCCTGTCCAGAATTGTGTCCAGCCTAGACGGGCCATCACTGTTGCCTTTAGGGGCTTTCTTTCGGGTTCTGGACTTCTGGTTTCGGAATCCGGCATTTACTGCCGTATCCTCACCCTCACCGTCATTGTGGCGATGTTTATTCTTGCTGCGTCGGGGCTTTCCATTTCCGTCCCGAACCTCGGAGGTACCGGGTGTGTCTGGGTTGGTGTTCTTGTGAGCAAGCCAACTGTCTTCTCCCGTGCAAAAGCGGGTCATGAGGGAAGTAAGGGCTGCCATAGTTCTTGGTTTGTCTTGGCTGAGCTACCATACAAGCCATTCGTCCTTGACACTATGCTTAAAGGCAACCAAGGCTTTGACATCCGGACAGTCAATGATCTGATTTTTCTTAGTCAGGAATCGGTTCCAAAATTGTCGGGCAGATTCTCCGGATTGTTGCATGATGCGATTTAAGTCGTCAGCATCCGGAGGCCGGACATAGGTACCCTGGAAGTTTGCTCGAAAAGCATCCTCAAGCTCTTCCCAGCAACCTATAGAGTCTTCGGGAAGGCTGTTCAGCCAGTGTCGAGCTGGGCCTTTAAGCTTGAGTGGTAAATATTTAATGGCATGGAGGTCATCTCCTCGCGCCATGTGGATGTGGAGGAGGAAATCCTCTATCCATATGGCTGGATCTGTGGTTCCGTCGTATGATTCGATGTTCACAGGCTTGAAGCCTTCTGGGAATTGGTGCTGCATTACCCTCTCTGTGAAGCACAGGGGGTGTGCGGCACCCCGAACTCAGGCCACGTCGTGACGGAGGTCTCCAGCCCTCCTACTCTGCTGCTGCTCCCGAACTCTATCGTTTCGGTTTAACCGATCGTAGTATCCTTCCCGGTATGCAGGCAGATCCTCTCTGGCTCCGTAGATGGACTTGGTGCGGCCTCCACGAGCATCTAGGTCATGGCGGAGGTCGTACTTATAAGTGGGCCGCACCTGATCCTTGCCGTGACGGCTAGGTGGGGCGGCTGGATGTTCGGCCTCGTCAGCTTCCCTGTCCCGCCCTCTAGGGCATCGGTCTGGCTGTTCGGCATTTGTATATGTCGGGCGTATTGGCTCTATAGCCTCGTCGTTGAACTGAGGCAATATCCTTCATTTAGGATAACTCCTGGTTGGCTGATCACGGCCGTACCCCTCTTCGACAGCTAGGACTTTAGTCCATCGGTCGTTGAGGGTGTGCTGTTCAGCCTTGATTTTGTGTTTTTGCTTCTTTAGGCTGCGGGCGGTGGCTAATAGCCTCCGCTTGAACCGTTCTTGCTCCAGAGGGTCTTTGGGGACGACAAAATCGTCCTCCCCGAGACTGGCCTCCTCTTCAGAGAGTGCGAGGTAGTTGCCAGCCTCGGAGTCTTCGTGGCTTTTCGAATTGAGCGGGTCCTCAGTTGCTACCAAATGGGTGGTGGGTGGGGCACAAAATTCCTTGTCAAATGCCTCGAAGGGTCGATGATTGAAGGCAGAGGGCAGGTTCTCCTGGATAGTCATTTTCTGAATTCGGTCTAGTGCCTCGTTCAAAATATCGAGGGTTGCCGGACTTGAGGGCTCTAGGCCGGACTTTGTGATGACGAAGCGGAGGTCGGTCTGTGACTCAGCCAATCCTTGGTCTCGGACGGACCTATCTTCGGGATTCGGGACCGAAACCTCGAGGGGCACCGAATTGTCCTCGGAAACTGTCTAGGCCGGGCTTTGTGGTGACGAAGTGGTGGTCGGTCTGTGACTCAGCCGATCCTTGGTCTCAGACGGACCTATCTTCGGGATTCGGGACCAAAACCTCGAGGGGCACCGAATTGTCCTCGGAAACTGAGGATGCGCTTTGACCCTCCTGTGCACCTTCCACGCCAATGTTTGAGGTCAGGTCATTTTGGGCCGGGGGTGACCCCTGGCCGCTATTCGCCGACTCAGGGTGCGGGCTCGAGGCCAGCAAGGCGTTGTGGGGGAGGAGCTCAGCCGAGATCGAATCTTGGCTTTTCACCTCTTGTTCTGCCTCGAGGGCCAGGGATAAATCCTCCGCCGATGTGAGTTCGATTGACGGTGGGGTAAGGTCCCCTCTATCAGGGAGTCCTTCCTGGCTCAAAGCCGTTTAGTGGACTAGGGCCGATTCACAGATCGGATCGGAGGTGTACGTCGGAGCAGGTGCGGCAAGGCTTGCGGGGGTGGTGAATCCGGTGAAAACCAAATCCCCCCGCGCATCAGTAACGTACTCCAGATTGCCGAATCGAATCCGGTGTTCGGGAGCAAAGTTGTCGACCTGGTAAAGATGACCGATCGAATTAGCATGCAGTACGATGCTGCCAAAAGCGAAGAGTTTTCCAGGGACGAAGAGATCCATGGAGCTGATGTCCTCTCCAAGGACTAAGCTAGCCATCGATCCTTCCGGTGATCCAACAGCGGAACTCTCAATGAAAGCACCAATGTCGGTGTCAAAACCGGCAGACCTCGGGGTAGGGGGTCCCGAGCTGTGGATCTAGGATCGATGGGTAACAAGGGACGACAAACGGAGTATTTACCCAGGTACGGGCCCTCTCGAAGAGGTAATACCCTACGTCCTGCTTGATTGTATTGATTGTATAACGTGGTTTACAGAGTAGATCTACCTCGAGATCAGTATGAGCTAAACCCTAGGCTACGGGGGATGAAGATAGCTCTCCTCCTAATGACTACAACACTCGGTTTATATAGACACCGATAGGGTTAGGGTTACCGAAGATAGATTACAACAAGATGTAAAGAGATCTCGTCCATCCTTGACTTGGAGGGCACACCACGGCTTCACAAGTCTTCGGTCACAACACGACTCCACCAGTCCGGCCCATGCACAAGGGGCCGTCGCCCCGAGGACCCTTTAGTCCAGACTCCCTCACCCGCTGAGCCCAATGATGGGCCGACTCATCCTCACGCTGCACACAGTGATCCAAATCAATGATTGTCAGCGGTTGCTTGCATGTTCTTTGAAAATTCTTAATGAAACGCGCCTTTAACTCCGCCCATGAGCTGATAGAATTAGGAGGTAAGCCTTTTAACCACATGCGGGCCGGCCCTTCCAACATCATAGTGAAGTACTTGGCACAAACTGCATCGTTGACTTCCAACATGTCCATGGCTAACTCATAGCTCTCAATCCAAGCTGCTGGCTCAAGATCTGCCTTATAGTTGGGTACCTTTCGAGGACCTTTGAAATCCTTGGGCATACGCTCGTTGAGCAAGGCCGGCAGCAAACACGGCACTCCAATGCTTCTGGCACTTAACCCAGCTCCTACCAAAGCTGAAGGAATCATAGGGGGCGACACATAAGCCCCCTGGTCTACTGTCTCTTCCCCCCGACGGGCCCTTGCATCATCCACAATCCCTTGAGCATCAGTCCTTGGATTAAGAGGCGGGTTAATGCGGGGCGGGTTACGACGTTGCTTGCTGCTAGAGACCGCGGGCGACTCAATGCGCCGGCTATAGCTGGGACTTGGGAGGGGGGTTGAGTGCACCCGATCATGACTGTATGAATAGGTGGCTTGTTGCGCGATGGCTGTTTGCAGGAGCTCGACTGCGTTCTGGGTTTCCACCATGACTGGTGAGTCACCAGTGATAGGAATCGCTACAAGCCGGGTTGCCGCCGCTACCATGTTATCCACCGGGTTAGAAAAGTGCCCGGGTGGTGTCAGGAAACGATGTGGTGGGGTCTGATTAGGGGGCGGGTTAGGCGCCGACTCTTCCCTCCGTACCGGCTCAGACTAACGGGGTTGAGCTGCCGCCCGGCTTCCTGGCACGTCAGGGTTTAATTGGGGGTTAACCTATGCTCCAGGAGTACTCGGCCCTGCTCCAGGTGTATCAAAAAGGCGCCTCGGGTCATATACCGACAGCAAGGGACTCTGGTGCCATCTCCAGAACACTGCATTAGATGCGTTCTGGTCCAGATTCAAATGCCAAGCCTACGCCTTCAAGCGCTCTGCCTCTACATCAACCTGAGCCTTTAGTGCAGCTATTTGGACGTTCTCTGCATTGATATCCTCCTGGGCCTTGTTCATCTGATCGCGAATCTTTGCAATCTCTGCATTGCGCTCCGCTTTATTCACGGTGGTGACTTTCGTCACTAGCAGGGTTGTTAAAGTGCCCATGAGGTCAGACAGCACCTAAGCCGGCGGTCTGACTGAGCCGCCAGCACCAGCCGCCGCGGCGGCCGAGTCAGATGTCCCAGTCACAGTCGTCGAAGAATTGAGAGTCGGCGTCGTCCCAGCCATAAAGATGGTGGCTCGGCTCGGCGGCTCATAGGGGTCTGAAATCATGTTGCCATCGGAATAGCCCCCAAGCCTGCCATCTTGAAGTTGGTAGATTGACTTCGTCTAACCGGTGAAGGAATCATCGCCTGAGTAGACGAGAGTCTCCCCTCCAGATGCAGAGTTTTCCGCAAGTTCCGCGCCTTGCGTGAAACCAACGAAGACGCGCTTCTGGCCGGCTTGAATCCGGGCGGGTTGCTTGCGCCGTGCCGACTCGATGAGGTCGGTGCAGGTGTTTGGCTTAGGCTCAGATCCGCCGATCTTGCCGATGAAGACATGAATTCTGCCGAAGGGGACTCGGTATCCGTACTCGATTGAGTCGGCCTCGGGACCCTAGCCAGCGTCGTTGATGTAGAGCTTGCCATGGTGACTCTTGGTCATCTTGCCAACGGCGTATCCCTCGATCCTTGGGAAAGAGCCCTTCAAGAACTCGAAACCACCGTGCGCTGGCCCCATGGTGGGCGCCAACTGTCGTGGTTTTGTCACGGCAGATGTCCTCGTGAAAGGACTTAGAATTGAGGCCATCGCGACGGTGATTAACTTGTCGGGGTTGAGCGGGACGAGAGACACGAGTTTACCTAGGTTCGGCCCCTCACGGCGGAGGTAAAAGCCTACTCCTGCTCTTGTTGCTTATTGCTTGAATATCACTTCCACCTGCTTGAGAAGGGTTTCATGCCACGCTATAATGTTTCGACCAAGCACGGAGAAAGAGGGGTTATGATGGAAGACAACAAAGAAGAGGATGATGACAACTATCCTATGTTCCCTGAATACGGTGATACTACAACCGGGGAAGCTGAAGATCAAGAGGCACCAAACGATGTCCCCGATGATGATCTTCCCCGGGTCATTGTTGATGCACAGAGAGAATGCAAAAGTGAAAGGGATAAGTTGAAGTTCAATCTCATGTTAGAGGATCACAAAAAAGGGTTCTACCCAAATTGCGAAGATGACAACACAAAGCTCGGTACCGCACTGGAATTGTTGCAATGGAAGGCAGAGAATGGTGTATCTGACAAGGGATTTGGGAAGCTACTGAAAATAATGAAGAAGCTTCCAAAGGATAATGAATTGCCTGACAGTACGTACGAAGCAAAGAAGGTTCTGTGCCCTCTGGGATTAGAGGTGCAGAAGATACATGCATGCCCTAATGACTGCATCCTCTACCGCGGTGAGGAGTATGAGAATTTGAATGCATGCCCGATATGCGGTGCATTGCGGTATAAGATCAGACGAGATGACCATGGTGATGTCTAGGGCAAGCGCCCCAGGAAGAGGGTTCCTGCCAAGGTGATGTGGTATGCTCCTATAATACCACGGTTGAAACGTCTGTTCAGAAACAAAGAGCATGCCAAGTTGTTGCGATGGCACAAAGAAGACCGTAAGAAAGACGGGAAGTTGAGAGTACCCGTTGATGGGTCACAGTGGAGAAGAATTGAGAGAAGGTGGCAGGAGTTTGCAGGTGACGCAAGGAACATATGGTTTGGTTTAAGTGCAGATGGCATTAATCCTTTTGGGGAGCAGAGCAGCAATCATAGCACCTGGCTCGTGACTCTATGTATCTATAACCTTCCTCCTTGGTTGTGCACGAAGCGGAAGTTCATTATGATGCTAGTGCTCATCCAAGGCCCTAAGCAACCCGGCAACGACATTGATGTGTACCTAAGACCATTAGTTGAAGAACTTTTACAGCTGTGGGATAAAAAAGGTGTACGTGTGTGGGATGAGCACAAACAGCAGGAATTTGACCTATGAGCGTTGCTGTTTGTAACCATCAATGATTGGCCTGCTCTTAGTACCCTTTCAGGATAGACAAACAAGGGATACAATGCATGCACGAAGTGTTTAGATGAGACTGAAAGTATATATTTGGACAAATGCAAGAAGAATATGTACCTAGGACATCGTCGATTTCTTCCGGCCAAGCATGCCTTAAGAAAGAAAGGCAAGCATTTCAAAGGTGAGGCAGATCACCAGAAGAAGCTTGTCCTCCATACTGGTGATGATATACTTGATATGGTGAAGGATTTACAAGTAATCTTTGGAAAGGGTCCTGGCGGACAATCTGTTCCGAATGACGCTAACGGACATGCACCCATGTGGAAGAAGAAATCTATATTTTGGGACCTACCCTATTGGAAAGACCTAGAGGTCCACTCTGCAATTGACGTGATGCACGTGACGAAGAATCTTTGCGTGAACCTGCTAGGCTTCTTGGGCGCGTGTATGGGAAGACAAAATATACACCGTAGGCATGGGAGGACCAGAAATGTATGAACGAAAAAGACAGCATGCCACCAAAGCAGTATCATGGTCCTGCCAGCTACACTCTTACCAAAGCAGAGAAGGAAATCTTTTTTGAATGCCTGCTCAGTATCAAGGTCCCATCTGGCTTCTCGTCGAATATAAAGGGAATAATAAATATGGCAGAGAAAAAATTCCAGAACCTAAAGTCTCATGACTGCCACGTGATTATGACGCAACTGCTTCCGGTTGCATTGAGGGGGCTTCTACCAGAAAATGTTCGATTAGCCATTGTGAAGCTATGTGCATTCCTCAATGCAATCTCTCATAAGGTAATCGATCCAGAAATCCTACCAAGGTTACAGAATGATTTGGTCCAATGTCTTGTCAGTTTCGAGTTGGTGTTCCCACCATCCTTCTTCAATATCATGACGCACATCCTAGATCACCTAGTCAACGAGATTGCCATTCTGGGTCCTGTATTTCTACACAATATGTTCCCCTTTGAGAGGTTCATGGGAGTCTTAAAGAAATATGTTCGAACCGTGCTAGGCCAGAAGGAAGCATCTCCAAGGGCCATGAAACAGAGGAGACCTTAAGCCGATTGGTGTTCCTCAATCACGGCATGAGGGGAGACTGTGTGGAAAAGGCACGCTAGGAGCGGAGTCAATAATATGTAGGGACGGGCATTCTTGGGCGCAAGCACACTACACAGTTCTACAGAATTCTACCTTAGTGGCCCCGTATATCAATGAACACAAGAATATTCTACGCTCCAAACACCCGGAGCAGTCTGACGACTGGATTACACGTCAACATGTCGGGACTTTCAGTGGTTGGTTGCAAACACATCTCATGGGTAACAACATTGCTGGAGATGAGCTGTACTTGTTGGCCAGGACACCATCTTCGACTGTATTGACTTACCAAGGGTACGAGATAAATGGGAATACATTTTACACGATTGCCCAAGATAAAAAGAGCACCAACCAAAACAGTGGTGTCCGCTTTGATGCAGCAAACACCAATAGGGCAAAGGACACATATTATGGTTACATAGAGGAGATATGGGAACTTGACTATGGACGTGAATTTAAGGTCCCTTTGTTTCGGTGCAAATGGGTCAATCTGACAGGAGGCGGGGTATAGGTAGACCTGCAATATAGAATGACAACAATGGATCTCAATAATCTTGGGTACACAGACGAACCATTCGTCCTAGCCAATGATGTGGCGCAGGTTTTCTATGCGAAGGACATGTCTACCAAACCGAGAAAAAGAAAAGATAAGGAAGCGAATACATCATACGATGAGCCAAAGCGCCACATAGTTCTTTTAGGGAAAAGAAACATCATGGGAGTGGAGGACAAGATAGACATGTCAGAAGATTATGAAAAGTTTCATGAAATTCCTCCTTTCAAAGTGAAGATTGGCCCAAGCATCCTGTTAAATGATGAAGATTATCCATGGTTATGGCACAATAAGCAAGGGGCACACATGAAGAAAAAGTGAAGACTTTCTCTCTAGTGAAGACAACATATCAGGTGGTACGATTGTTCAAGTAACTGTTCGACATATACAAGATAACCGAATATTTTGCACCTTTGATTCTGGGTTGAAAGCCATAGTTAGGCTCCACAAATGAAATCCCTTTGTAATAGATGAGTTTTCATCCGAAACCCTGATACTTCGAAAGAGATTGTCCAGTTTGTACATGAAGTGCATCCCGTTTTTGTCGTAACCCTCTCAACTTTTTAGCACATGCTATGTGGGTGAAATTATGATTGATACGTCTCCAACGTATCTATAATTTTTTATTGTTCCATGCTGTTATATTATAGTTCAAGGGGTTGACTACGATGAGACCTTCTCACCCGTAGCGATGCTTAAGTCAGTCCGAATCATGTTAGCGATTACCGCATTTCATAATTATGAAATCTGGCAAATCGTCGTCAAAACTGCATTCCTTAATGGACACTAGTAGAAAAAGGGCCTAATGTGGAGCACATTAGTCCCGGTTTGTAACTGAACCGGCACTAATGGTACCGGTTCCAACGGCTAGGCGGGCGACGCTCATTAGTACCGGTTCGTGGCGAACCTTTAGTACCGGTTCGTGCCACGAACCGGTACTAAAGAGGTGGTGGCAGGCTATTGTCAGGCTGGGGCCCCACCAGCACCTTTACTACCGGTTCATGCCACGAACCAGGACTAGAGATGCACCTTTAGTACCAGTTGGTTAGACGAACCGGTACTAAAGGTCATCCTATATAAACCCCTTCGTCGAGCCCGAGAGCTCTGTTCTTCCCCTTTCCTCTCCTCTATTTTCTTCCTCTTCTTCTCAAGATCACACTCCATTTTTGCCAAAATTTGTGAAGATTTGAAGGCACCCCATCCATCCAAGTGATCACAAAGGTTGGCAACTTTGTCCTTTCATCTCTCATTGCTAGATTAGCTCTTGCAATGCTCTATAAGTATAGTGATTTGTGGGTTTTATTTTGGGAGGAAATATATGTGGAAGTATTTGATTTATATGCAATTTGAGGTCAAAATAACTCTTAGTTTGCATATGTAGGTGTGGTTTACTTAGTGCCTTCCCGTCTCCGTCCAAACCACCGTCGATCGCCCGCACCGTCCTGTCGCCGGCACCACCTTGTAGTGAGCCTCTTGTTCTTATCTTTTTTATATAAAAAAATCATGTTTGTGTGATTTAGATATATAGTTACTTGTATAATTATCTTACCCGTACGTTGTTTATTATACATAGTGCCATGGTTTTGATATCCGTCCCTGTCGGCCCTCGTCCGGGTTATGATTCGGATGTGGTATATTCTCTTTTATAACTATTTGTTGCATTTTGTGTTTATGACAAATTATGCCCATCAAGTTGACATAGATATTTTTATCCAGGAGGTATGTGAAACGGAAATTCCAACCGACCCTATTGTCGAGAGGTTAAATTTAGTTGAAAGAGAAAACAAGTATTTGAAAGAAAAATTGAAAGGAATTGAGGGGGAGAAGATGGAATTGGAGTTGCATGTTGCCGATGTCGTCGATGATCACAAGATCAAGATGGAGAAAATGCGCTTGAAGATTAGAAAGATTACAAAATATGCCATTGATAGTGAGGCTTGGTATCATTATGCTGTTGGATCAATTGTTACCTTAGTTGCGATCTTGATCGCATTTGTTGTTGCATTTAAATGCTTTAGCTAGAGAGTTATTTGTATGTTTGTTTTATGAGAAAAAGTGTTGTATGAACTTTATGTATGAACTTGTATTAATTTGGTCTATTCGGTGCTGTGTAATGAAGATGAGCCGGCAATGGATGTACGATGACCGATGCTCTCCCCAGTTCGTTAATGGCGTGCAAACTTTTCTGCTTGCGGCTGAGGCAAACAAGCGGGTGGATGGTTTTATGTCTTGTCCATGTGCTGGCTGTAAGAATGATCGGAGTTACTCTAAGTCAAAAACCATTCACGTCCACCTGTTTGAGGCCGGTTTCATGCCCCACTATAATGTTTGGACCAAGCACGGAGAAAGAGGGGTTATGATGGAAGACAATGAAGAAGAAGAGGACGACGACAGCTATCCTGGCCATGGGTTCCCTGAATACGATGGTACAACAATGGGGGAAGAAGCTGAGCCGGCAATGCGGGAAGAAGCTGAAGAAGAGGCATCAGATGAGCCCGCTGATGATCTAGGTCGGGCCATTGCCGATGCAAAGAGAAACTGCGCAAGTGAAAAGGAGAAGAAGAAGTTGCAGCGCATGTTAGAGGATCACAAGAAATTGTTGTACCCGAATTGTGAAGCTGACAAGAAAAAGCTGGGCACCACACTGGAATTGCTGCAATGGAAGGCAGAGAATGGTGTATCTACAAGGGATTAGGAAAGTTGCTGATAATGTTAAAGAAGATGCTTCCAAAGGACAACGAATTGCCCGAGAGTACGTACGAAGCAAAGAAGGCTGTCTGCACTCTAGGATTAGAGGTGCAGAAGATGCATGCATGCCCTAATGACTGCATCCTCTACCGCGGTGAGTACGAGGATTTGAACGCGTGCCCGGTATGCGGTGCATTGCGCTATAAGATCAGCCGCGATGACGCTGGTGATGTCGAGGGTGAGCGCCCCAGGAAGAAGATTCCTGCCAAGGTGATGTGGTATGCTCCTATAATACCACGGTTGAAACGTTTGTTCCAAAACAAAGAGCATGCCAAGTTGATGCGTTGGCACAGAGAAGACCGTAAGAAAGACGGGAAGTTGAGAGTACTCACTGATGGGTCGCAGTGGAGAAAAATCAAGAGAAAGTACTGGGAGGACTTTGCAGGTGATGCAAGGAATGTATGGTTTGGTCTAAGCGCAGATGGCATTAATCCTTTTGGGGAGTAGAGCAGCAATCATAGCACCTGGCCTGTGACTCTATGTATGTATAACCTTCCTCCTTGGGTGTGCATGAAGCGGAAGTTCATTATGATGCCAGTGCTCATCCAAGGCCCTAAGCAACCTGGCAACGACATTGATGTGTACCTAAGGCCATTAGTTGAAGAACTCTTACAGCTGTGGAATGGAAAAGGTGTACGTGCGTGGGATGAGCACAAACATGAAGAATTTGACCTACATGCGTTGCTGTTTGTGACCATCAATGATTGGCCTGCTCTCAGTAACCTTTCAGGATAGACAAACAAGGGATACCGCGCATGCACGCACTGTTTGGATGATACCGACAGTATATATTTGGACAATTGCAAGAAGAATGTGTACATGGGACATCGTCGATTTCTTCCTAGCAGGCATCCCGTAAGAAAGAAAGGCAAGCATTTCAAAGGTGAGGCGGATCACCGGACGAAGCCTCGCCATCGTACTGGTGATGATGTACATGATATGGTCAAGGATTTGAAGGTAATCTTTGGAAAGGGTCCTGGCGGACAATCTGTTCCGAATGACGCTAACGGACACGCACCCATGTGGAAGAAGAAATCTATATTTTGGGACCTGCCTTATAGGAAAGACCTAGAGGTCCGCTCTGCAATCGACGTGATGCACGTGATGAAGAATCTTTGCGTGACAATGCTTGGCTTCTTGGGCGTGTATGGTAAGACGAAAGATACACCGGAGGCACGGGAGGACCAGCAACGTATGCACGGAAAAGACAGCATACATCAGGGTCATGCCAGCTACGCTCTTACCAAAGAAGAGAAGGAAATCTTCTTTGAATGCCTGCTCAGTATGAAGGTACCGTCTGGCTTCTTGTCGAATATAAAGGGAATAATAAATATGGCAGAGAAAAAGTTCTAGAACCTAAAGTCTCATGACTGCCACGTGATTATGACGCAACTGCTTCCGGTTGCATTGACGGGGCTTCTACCGGAAAAAGTTCGATTAGCCATTGTGAAGCTATGTGCATTCCTCAATGCAATCTCTCAGAAGGTAATTGATCCAGAAATCATACCAAGGTTAGAGAATGATTTGGTGCAATGTCTTGTCAGCTTCGAGTTGGTGTTCCCACCATCGTTCTTCAACATCATGACTCACGTCCTAGTTCACCTATGCGAAGAGATTAACGTTCTGGGTCCTGTATTTCTACACAATATGTTCCCCTTTGAGAGGTTCATGGGAGTCTTAAAGAAATATGTTCATAACCGTGCTAGGCCAGAAGGAAGCATCTCCAAGGGCCATGAAAATGAGGAGGTCATTGAGTTTTGTATTGACTTTATTCCTGACATTAAGCCGATTGGTGTTCCTGAATCGCGGCATAAGGGCAGACTGGGTGGAAATGGCACGCTAGGACCAGAACAAATAATATGTATGGACGGGCATTCTCTCACTCAAGCACACTACGCAGTTCTACAAAATTCTGCGTTGGTGGCTCCGTATATGGAGGAACACAAGAATATTCTACGCTCCAAACACCCAGAGCAGTCTGACGACTAGATTACACGTGAATAAACGGGGACTTTCGCCGGTTGGTTGCAGACACGTGCCATGCATGACGCCGCTATTGAAGATGACCTGTACTTGCTGTCCCAGTTACCATCTTCGAATATAATGACTTTCAAAGGGTACGAGATAAATGGGAATACATTTTACACGATCTCCCAAGATAAGAAGAGCACCAACCAAAACAGTGGTGTCCGCTTTGATGCAGCAACCAAGAGGGGAAAGGACACATATTATGGTTACATAGAGGAGATATGGGAACTTGACTATGGACGTGGTTTGAAGGTCCCTTTGTTTCAGTGCAAATGGGTCAATATGACACGAGGCGGGGTAACGGAAGACCCGCAGTACGGAATGACAACAGTGGATCTCAAAAATCTTCCGTACGTATACGAACCATTCGTCCTAGCCAATGATGTGGCGCAGGTTTTCTATGTGAAGGACATGTCTACCAGGCTGAGAAAAAGAAAAGATAAGGAAGCGAATACATCATACGATGAGCCAAAGCGCCACATTGTTCTTTCAGGGAAAAGAAACATCGTGGGAGTGGATGACAAGACAGACATGTCAGAAGATTATGAAAAGTTTGATGAAATTGCTCCCTTCACAGTGAATATTGACCCGAGCATCCAGTTAAATGATGAAGATTGTCCATGGTTACGGCGCAAAGGGACACACGCGAAGAAAAAGTTTCACACCAAAAGATCCCACTCTGGGATGTGACCGGCTTCACTGTCATCACTTTCTTCTCTAGTGAGTTTTCGGACTTATATATCTGGAAAGTCCCACTTTGGACAAACCGTAGGGAATGTTTGTAATAGTTAGGGTGCTTATGTGTTTTGGCATTTGAAATGTGTACTTTTGTGCTTCGGACAAACGTGTACCTTTCTGACTTCATTTGCTATTTTTCAGCTCATTTACTGATTTTTTTTAGCTAAATGACCCTGAAATTGAAAAGCACTACAAATGAACTATGAAAAAGTTGAAAGTTGGCATGGTATCATAATTTCACCCACATAGCATGTGCAAAAAAGTAGAGAGGGTTACGGCAAAAACTGGATGCACTTCGTGTACAAAATGGACAATCTCTTTCGAAGTATCAGGGTTTCGAACGAAAACTCATCTGTTACAAAGGCATTTCATTTTTTTAAACTTATTACAACTCCAGACTTTTTGTGCATTCAGTATGCACCATTCAAAGCCACGTCATCAACTTTCAACCCTTTCTGACATCATTTGCTATTTTTCATGCATTTGCTGATTTTTTTTGAGCTAAATGAACCTGAAATTGAAAGGCACTACAAATGAACTCTGAAAAGGTTGAAAGTTGGCATGGTATCATCATTTCACCCACATAGCATGTGCAAAAAAGTAGAGAGGGTTACGGCAAAAACTGGATGCACTTCGTGTACAAAATGGATAATCTCTTTCGAAGTATCAGGGTTTCGGACAAAAACTCAGCTGTTACAAAGGCATTTCATTTTTTTAACTTATTTCAACTCCAGACTTTTTGTCCGTTCAGTATGCACCATTCAAATCCACGTCATCAATTTCCAACCCTTTCTGACTTCATTTGCTATTTTTCAGCTCATTTACTGATTTTTTTGAGCTAAATGACCCTGAAATTGAAAAGCACTACAAAATGAACTCTGAAAAGGTTGAAAGTTGGCATGGTATCATCATTTCACCCACATAGCATGTGCTAAAAAGTTGAGAGGGTTACGGCAAAAACTGGATGCACTTCATGTAGAAAATGGACAATCTCTTTCGAAGTATCAGGGTTTCGGACGAAAACTCATCTGTTACAAAGGCATTTCATTTTTTTAAACTTATTTCAACTCTAGTCTTTTTGTGCATTTAGTATGCACCATTCAAAGCCACGTCATCAATTTCCAACCCTTTCTTACTTTATTTGCTATTTTTCAGCTCATTTACTGATTTTTTTAGCTAAATGACCCTGAAATTAAAAAGCACTACAAAATGAACTCTGAAAAGGTTGAAAGTTGGCATGCTATCATCATTTCACCCACATAGCATGTGCTAAAAAGTTGAGAGGGATACGGCAAAAACTGGATGCACTTCGTGTACAAAATGGACAATCTCTTTCAAGTATCAGGGTTTCGGACGAAAACTCAAGTGTTACAAAGGCATTTCATTTTTTTAAACTTATTTCAACTCCAGACTTTTTGTGCGTTCAGTATGCACCATTCAAAGCCACGTCATCAATTTCCAACCCTTTCTGACTTCATTTGCTATTTTTTATGCATTTACTGATTTTTTGAGCTAAATGACCCTGAAATTGAAAAGCACTACAAAATGAACTCTGAAAAGGTTGAAAGTTGGCATGGTACCATCATTTCACACACATAGCATGTGCTAAAAGTTGAGAGGGTTACGGCAAAAACTGGATGCACTTCGTGTACAAAATGGACAATCTCTTTCGAAGTATCAGGGTTTCGGACGAAAACTCATCTGTTACAAAGGCATTTCATTTTTTTAAATAACCTAAGTATTACCAAATTGAATATAATGATAAAAGCACACTAATATTAAACATAAGAAAAATGAATCACTGAAAAATCTATTTTAAAAGTAAAGTTATTCACAAACTAGTGATTCACACAAATTTCAAATAATTCAAGTTTAAACTATTCAGATTTGAAAACAACTGGCACTAACAGAAAGTTTATATTATTTTTTTACCTAAAGCAAAAATATTCACAAAGAAACTCTAAATAAAGCAAAAAACAACTCAGAAATAAAAGAAAATAAATAACGCAGAAAACAAAAAAAAAATGCCCGCCTACTGGGCCACAACAGCCTGCATACGACTAGAAACCCAACCTATAGTTGGGCCAGGATGCAGGCCCGCTTGGCCCAGTAGGCCCACAAGGCAGCGCACACTTTTAGGCCCAGAAGCCTGCTTTGGAGAGGAGCTCGAAGGAGCAGCCGCGGCTGGCTTTATAAACCAGTGCGGCTGCCCTTCGCTCGGCGAGGTGGGACTAAACTTTAGTGCACCGCGGGTGGCAGCGCACCACCTTTAGTACCGGTTGGTGGCTCGAACCGCGACTAAAGGGGGGGTCTTTAGTACCGGTTGGAGCCACCAACCGGTACTAAAGGCCTGCGCTTCCCGCCGCTTAGCCTGGCCAAAACAGACCTTTAGTACCGGTTGGTGGCTCCAACCGGTACTAAAGGTCCCTCCTATATATCCAACACTTGAAAAAAAATCAGTTTCGCTCTCCTTCTTCCTCTGTTTCTTCCTCTCCGTCGACGCCGCCTGCCCCGATCGACGCCGTCGCCGCCCCCGTCCTCGTCGCCGCCCCCATCGTCGCCCGTCGCCGTCCCCGTCGCTGCCCCCGTCGCCGCCCCGGCCCGTCGCCGCCCCCCGTCGCCGCCCCCTTCGCCTCACCTCGCCGCTGTGAGCCCCTGCCGCGCCATGGCCGCACACACACACGCGCGTACACACACACAAGTTATTTTTTGTTTTATATAAATGTTAGATGAATATGTTAGATGAATTTTTTAGATATATATAAATGTTTGATGAATTTTTAAGATGAATTTTTTAGATGAATGTTAGATGAATTTTTTAGATGAATATGTTAGATGAATTTTTTAGATATATATAAATGTTAGATGAGTTTTTTAGATGAATGTTTTTTTATTTTTTAGATGAATGTGTTAGATGAATTTTTTAGATATATATAAATGTTAGATGAGTTTTTTAGATGAATGTTTTTTAGTTTTTTATACTTTTAGTACCGGTTGGAGCCACCCACCGGTACTAAAGGTCCGTCCTATATATACAACACTTACGAAAATTTCACTTTCTTCTTCTCTGTTCGTCTCCTCTGCTTCTTCGATCGACAGCGCCGCCGCCCCCCGTCGCGCGTAGTCCACGTCGCCGTCGCCGCCCCCGTCCCCGTCGCCGCCCCGGCCCGTCCCCGTCGACTCGCGCGCCGCCCCCGTCGCCGGCCCGTCCCCGTCGCCGTCCCCGTCGACTCGCCGCCACCGTCGCCGCACCGGCCCGTCGCCGCCCCCGCCGCCTCGCCACCCCGGCCCGTCGCCCCACTGTGAGACCCCCGCCATGCCCGGCCGCCCTCCCAAGCCCGCACACACACATGTACATGTACACACACACACACACTTAGATGTTATATTTTTAGTTTTTAGTTTTTTCTGTTTTTCTGTTTTTTAGTTTTTTATACAAAGGTTTTAGATGAATTAATTAATTAATTAGATTAATGTCAAATGTCAAAGGTTTTAGATGAATTAATTAATTAGATTAATGTCAAATATTAGATGAATTAGCTAGATATATTAATGTTAGATGAATTAGTTTTTTATACTTTTAGTTAGATGAATTAGATATATTAATTAATGTTAGATGAATTAGTTTTTTATACTTTTGTCAAAATGTTAGATGAATTAGCTAGATATATATATTAATGTTAGATTAATTAGCTAGCTAGATATCATATGTCAAAGTTTGAATTTTGACATATGCAACGATATTTGATAGTCGACATATGTCAAAGTTTGCATATAGAATTTGCATATAGAATTTGTATATAAGAAATCACAATCCAATCATTTAAAAAATGTTACATTTGCATATAGTATTTGTTCTCGACGTCAATGATGTCCGGCCCGCATCCTCGCCGTCGACCCGTTCGCGACGACGTCCTGCTTCAGAGGAGCCATGTCCGGGACTGGGCTCCGCCGGGCTGGTACTGGGAGGTGCTACCTTCAGGGGCGCGCCGCTTGGTGAGGAACCCGGCCCCGGGTCCCGTCGTCGACCCGGAGCTCCTTTGGTGGCATTCGCGTGGGCCACTTTTGGTGCGGAGGGAGCCGGCCCCGCCGGAGGTGGTACGTCGCCGTGTCAGGGAGGAGGACGAGCACGTCCATCGCTACATGGCTGCTATGGACGTCAGGTTCTCCAATACCTGGCAGGTTCTTCGGGGATCTCACCCGAGCTATGATCATGTGATGGTTCCTTCTCTTTGGGTGTCCACCGCCCGCGCCTCAGGAACCGCGAGTGAACTAGATTATTCGATAGTATTCGATCTATATTAGCTAGCTAGTGAGATATTCGATAATATTCGAGACGATGTATTCGAGATTATATATATTATTCGATAATATTCGAGATGATGTATTCGAGATTATATATATTATTTGATAATATTCGAGATGATGTATTCGAGATTATATATATTATTCGATAATATTCGAGATGATGTATTCGAGATTATATATATTATTCGATAATATTCGAGACGATGTATTCGAGATTATATTCGATGATGCATATTATGTACTATGATTGAGTTTTTCCTTATTGATTGCATGCATGCATTGTAATTTGAATACTAAATTGTTTTATATTTCTTCTGGATTAGTTAAATAAAAGCTATGGACAATACCGGCAGAGAAGGAGAGGAGACCCTGTTCAACATCACACGCTCATCCCCTCGCCCAGATGAGTTTGAAGAAGATGACGGCTCGCAATATCTGAACCCTACCGGTGAGGGTATGATATTTGATGAAGACGAACGAATAGATGAAGTCCAGAACTATGATTATGATGACGAAGAAAATGTTGATCTTGAAATAACAATGACCGACGAGGTATATTTATATAAGCAGGCATCTGGTGATCATCACATGTTTTAAATGATTTGTATATATATTAACGAATTGATCTTTCTTCTTTCAGCCCTCTGAATCGAGCAAATCTTCTACAGGCAGCAGGACAGTGCGAGGCCCGGCCAAAAAGTTGAAGGATGGCGTAAAGTACAACATTGATGCCATCAAACCTAATGGCGAACCAAGCGAGCCTAAGAAGAATGCGGGCAAGTTCGTTCGTCAGTGCGGAGTTCTTGAGCCTAAGATGAATGGAAACAGCCAGCAAAGGAACGTCCAGATCTTACTTTTGTTGACCAAAGAGCAAAAGATCTGCTTTGGGAATCTCTCATGTCACATTTCACCCTACCAGATCATTTCATAGATGCAGATGTGCAGAAAGTCAAGGACGCTGCTCTTAGGAAGATGGCGGTTGCATTCAACAACCACAAGAAAAGTATATGTGCCAAGTAAGTCGAAGGAGGAAAGAAGACTCCAGAATTCACGGGAACACTGGAGAAGCAAAGAGATCACTGGCCTGCTTTCATGAAATTCAAGGAATCGGAATTAGCTAAGGAACGGTCGAGAATAAACAAGCTCAATGCCGCGAAAAAGGAGCATTACCATAGGCTGGGGCCAGGTGGCTACGCGGTGGCCCGGCCTAAGTGGGATAAGGCTGAGCAACAGATGGTGGATGCAGGGGTCATTCCAGTTACATTGAGCTAGCCCCCCAGGTGCAGGACTTGGTTCTATGCGCATGGGGGGACGTTGGACCCAAAGACAGGCAAGGTTTTGGAGAAGGCAAGTCTTAAAGGAGCGGACCTCAAACTACTTGTTGCAATAGAAGAGGCTCGAATGGGGGTGTTCACGCCCAACAGAGAGAACGACGAGCTTACGCGCGCCCTGGGAAATCCTGAACACCCGGGAAGAACACGAGGCAAAGGCGTTGTTCCGTGGTATGAGGGGTTTGAGGACTGGAACGCCGACTACAGAAGCCGTGCGAGAAAGAAGATGGAGGAGGAGAAGAAGAGGAAGCTGGAGGAGGAGCAGAGGAAGCAGGAAGCAGAACGCCTTCAAGGCCTAGAATCAGCGCACGCAGAGTTGGCACTCCAATTCCAGCGGCAGCAGCAGCAGATCGACTCACTTAGCCAGGAAAGGGGGTCTCAGCAGCGGCAGCAGCTAGCAGATCCAACATTGGATAGCACCGTCCCATCCATGCCGAGAAGCAGCGTGGGTTCCGCCCCGGGCGAGGCACTGCTGGATAGATACCCTGTGGATGACATCATGGAAAACACTAATTGTGAGCTACACTTCAAAATGAAGAACATATCCATGAAGGTGGCGGATGCCATTGCTTATACAAATCCCCCTGAAGCAACCTTCCATTGCAACCCGATTCCAGCTGGCTATGCTCGTGTCATGGTTGATGAAGTGGTGGCACAATATTCGGGGCTAGAGCTTGACATTCCTGGAGGTGACGACGAGCACACACTGGGAGAGGCCACACATCGTATCATTCTATGGAGAAAGGATTGCATCATTTTTCCAAGGCCACCGACACCGCGTCAGTCGACTCCTCCTCCAAGTCCGCCACCGCGTCAGCAGACTCCCGCTCCTCCAAGTCATCAGCCACCGCCTCAGCAGAGTCCTGCTCCTTCAAGTCTGCCAACGCGTCAGGCCACTCCTCCTCCTCCAAGTTCGGCAACGCGTCAGCCCACTCCTCCTCCTCCAAGTCAGGCACCGCGTCAGCCGTCTCCGACGGCTCAGTGGGCTATGCAGCCTAAGCCACAACAGAAGAGAGCCGCCACAACTATGGTAGCTAGCGGTACAAGTACAGGTACAGGAGGCAAGAGATTCCAATTTGGTCCAAGCCTCACACCTCTTCCAAAGAGGCCTTACGACCTGACTGAGGAGGAAAACGAAGCCAAAGTGCAAGCCCAATTGAGGGCCCATTTTGGACCGAAACCGCCACCGCCGCAAAAGGAGACAGTACCTGAGCATGTCATTGACCACTTTATTCGTATGGCTGAACCACCAGCTCCCAAGCCTATTGACTTAGACTATGAGCGCCAAATCAGGAAGGCATATCAAGCACAAAAAAAGAAGGAGTCGAGCTCGATCTTGAGCTCCAGCCAAGCAGCTGCCAAAAAAAGCGGGAAAACTGTTCCCCAGCTGGGAGAACAGGCGGTGCAATTGATCCCCCCGCTCATTGTACCAACACATGCAAGTACCGACGCCGATCAGCTGGTAATAACTGACGCTCATAGAAGTATGGCTGAAGAGGCCAGTATCACTGTTTATCAACTCCTAGAGATCGAGCCCATGGATATGATTAGAGAGGAGGACATAAAATGGAAATATGCCCGTGGTGAACCTATGGTCAAGCCTGAGGAGGTCAAGAAGCTCTCAACGAGAATGTATGAATTGCATGAATGGTACATGAAAATTGCCAAGACTACCAATCGAGAGTCCCTCATGGTGAAAGTCAAGCCAGAGTATTACTACCATGGGAAAGATCTATATGTTGAGTTTACAGAACTGTTTTAGTTATTCAATCAAGACGCACTCGACAAATCTATCGTCAGTTGCTATTGTCTGTAAGTGATTTCTTCCTGTAATTTAAGTCTCAAGCTGCTAGCTGTAGTGCTCGTTGATCATTACCTGTAATTATCCTCACTATATTCTTTTCTGTGGTATTATGCAGGATGAAGATCTATGAAATGAAAAAAGCTGGACGCAATGGCATTGGGTTCATTGACCCAAATACCATTAATGAAGAGACATGGACGCGTCCATGGGAACGAAAAGACACAGAGAAAAGCTTGCTAGAGTTCTTGAAGCTCCTAAATACCAATCGAGATATACTACTTCCTTACAACTTCGGGTGAGTCTCACACTGTCTTGTACTACAAATTCTGTTTTTGCTTACTAGCTAGATGTTAATAAGTGTATAGGATTTAGGGTAGTTGATGAGTGTTAGTCACATGCTCGCTTAATTTATACATGCAAACGTGTGCGCATGCAGTTTCCACTGGATCTTGTTAATCATTCAAGTTGAAGATGGAAAAGTTGAAGTACTCGACTCACTACTTAAACCAGTTACTGAGTACGTAATCGTGAAGGGGATAGTCAACAGGTAATTTCAATCATTATCGAACTATATATGTCGACCTCTTTAGTTCGTCATTTCCTGATATCAACTAATTAATAACTCCTTTATTCATTTTCTTTGCCGGCGGGTAGGGCTTGGGAAAAGTTCATCAAATAGGTTCCAGGCACTTGGAAAGAAAAGCTGAAATGGTATCGACCCAAGGTAATTAATTAAGTAGTACTAGCTAGCTACCATCTCTTTAATTCTCGTTTCAATACCATTAATTATCATGCTTAATTAATTATTATCTGATTGAATTCTATTCTCGTAAAGGCCATGAAGTAGGCGCGGGGGACTGATTTATGTGCATACTATGTTTGCGAGAACATTCGCATGATGGCGTCCGAAAGGAGCAGATCTGATAGACAGATATGGGTACGTTTGCCAGAACACTATTCACAATTTTTACATCATTATCGATATCTAATATATATACACACAAAACTAATACATGCATATTTGATCTCCTTCTTTAAAAGTTCAACGAGATGCGGGATAAGCTCCTACCAACGGATCGCGTACGAGCAATTCAAGAGGAAATAGCGGGATTTTTGCTCGACCAGGTCATAGATCCCAAAGGAGAATTCCATTACCCGCTACCGCAGTAATGCCTCCATGTAGGAGAAATTGTATATACCAAATTGCATATATACATGTGTATGTGTGAATGGTCGTGCGAGACATTCGATGATATATATATATGATCGGTTCTACGAGAAATTCTATTTATATATATGCATAACGTGTAAAATATGTAGTATCGTAAAATACCAGCAAATAAAAAAGAATTAAATGGAAAACACAAAATAAAAGGAAAAATAAATCATAAACCCAAAACCCCCCAAACCTTTTAGTACCGGTTGGTGTTACCAACCGGTACTAAAGGTCTCCCAGCCCATGGCGCTGGCTCGTGCCATGTGGTGGCCCTTTAGTGGCGGTTCGTGTCGAACTGGTACTAAAGGGGGGTGGCCTTTAGTACCCACCCTTTAGTGCCGGTTACAGAACCGGCACTAAAGGGCCTAATGAACCGGTGCTAAAGCCCGGTTCTACACTAGTGGGATTTCTTAAAGAAGAGTAGTATATGATGCAACCAGAACGTTTTGTCGATCCTAAAGGTGCTGACAAAGTTTGCAAGCTCCAGCGATCCATCTATCGACTGGTGCAAGCATCTCGTAGTTGGAATATACGCTTTGATGAGGTGATCAAAGCATATGGTTTTATACAGACTTACGGTGAAGCCTATATTTACAAGAAAGTGAGTGGGAGCTCTGTAGCATTTCTGATATTATATGTAGATGACATATTGTTGATTGGAAATGATATAGAATTTCTGGATATCATAAAAGGATACTTGAACAAGAGTTTTTCAATGAGAGACCTCGGTGAAGTTGCTTATATATTGGGCATCACGATCTATAGGGATAGATCGAGACGCTTAATAGGACTTTCACAAAGTACATACCATGGCAACGTTTTTTGAAGAATGTTCAAAATAGATTGGTCGAAGAAATAGTTCTTGCCTGTGTTACAAGGTGTGAAGTTGAGTAAGACTCAAAGCCCGACCATGACAGAAGACATAGAGAGAATGAAAGTCATTCCCTATGCCTCAGCCATAGGTACTATAGAGTATGCCATGCTGTGTACCAGACCTATTGTGTACCTTGCCATGAGTTTGGCAAGGGGGTACAATAGTGATTCAGGAGTAGATCACTGGACAGCGGTCAAAATTATCCTTAGAGAACTAAGGAAATATTTTCTCGGTTATGGAGGTGATAAAGAGTTCATCGTAAAGAGTTACGTCGATGCAAGCTTTGACACTGATTTGGATGACTATGAGTATCAATCTGGATACATATTGAAAGTGGGAGCAATTAGCTAGAGTAGCTCCATGCAGAGCATTGTAGACATAGAAATTTGCAAAATACAGACGGATTTGAATGTGGCAGACCCGTTGACTAAACTTCTCTCACAAGCAAAACATGATCACACCTTAGTACTCTTTGGGTATTAATCACATGGTGATGTGAACTAGATTATTGACTCTAGTAAACTCTTTGGGTGTTGGTCACATGGCGATGTGAACAATGGGTGTTAATCACATTGCGATGTGAACTAGATTATTGACTCTAGTGCAAGTGGGAGACTGATGGAAATATGCCCTAGAGGCAATAATAAAATGGTTATTATTATATTTTCTTAATCATGATAAAGGTTTATTATTCATGCTAGAATTGTATTGACCGGAAACTTAAATACATGTGTGGATACATAAACAAATATCATGTCCCTAGTGAGCCTCTACTAGACTAGCTCGTTGATCAAAGATGGTTAAAGTTTCCTAACCATATACATGAGTTGTCATTTGATAACGGGATCACATCATTAGGAGAATGATGTGATGGACAAGACCCACCCGTTAGCTTAGCATAATGATCGTTCAGTTTATTACTATTGCTTTCTTCATGTCAAATACATATTCCTTCGACTATGAGATTATGCAACTCCCGGATACCGGAAGAATACCTTGTGTGCTATCAAACGTCACAATGTAACTGGGTGATCATAAAGATGCTCTACAAGTATCTCCGAAGGTGTTTGTTGAGTTGGCATAGATCGAGATTAGGATTTGTCACTCCGTGTATCGGAGAGGTATCTCTGGGCCCTCTCGGTAATACACATCATAAGCTTGCAAGCAAATGACTAATGATTTAGTCACGAGGTGATGTATTACGGAACGAGTAAAGAGACTTGCCGGTAACGAGATTGAACTAGGTATAGAGATACCGACGATCGAATCTCGGGCAAGTAACATACCGATGGACAAAGGGAATTACGTATGTTGTCATAACGGTTAGACCAATAAAGATCTTCGTAGAATATGTAGGAGCCAATATGCGCATCTAGGTTCCACTATTGGTTATTGACCGGAGAGGTGTATTGGTCATGTCTACATAGTTCTCGAACCCGTAGGGTCCGCACGCTTAACGTTCGTTGACGATATAATGTTATATGAGTTATATGATTTGGTAATCGAATGTTGTTCGAAGTGCTGGATGAGGTCACGGACATAACGAGGAGTCTCGAAATGGTCGAGAGGTAAAGATTGATATATAGGACGATGGTATTCGGACACCGGAAGTATTTCGGAGGTTACCGGGTACTTATCGGGTCACCGGAAAGGTGTTTCGGACAACCCCGGCAGAGAGATGAGCCTTATGGGCCAAGTGAGGGAACACACCAGCCCACAAGGGGCTGGTGCGCCGCTATAGTGTCCGGCACTATGAGGAGGAAAAGGAAAGAGGGGGGGCAAGGAAAGTGTGGAGTAGGACTCCCCCTTCCTTCCTTCTCCCCCCTCTTTCCTTCCCCTTTGGTGATACAAGGAAAGGGGAGCGCAGGGCAAGGCAGGAGCCCTAGGGGGCGGCGGCCAGCCCTAAGGCACGCCTGGCTGCCTCTCCTCCCCTCCCACCTATATATATGTGGGGAGGGGGCGCCACACAAGGAGACACAACATTGTCTTAGCCGTGTGCGGCGCCCTCGTCCACCGTTTACTCCCTCGGTCATATTTTCGTAGTGCTTAGCCGAAGCCCTGCGGAGATCACATCACCATCACCGTCACCACGCCATCGTGCTGTCAGAACTCATCCACTACCTCGCCGTCTTGCTGGATCAAGAAGGCGCGGACGTCACCGAGCTGAACGTATGCTGAACGCGGAGGTGTCGTACGTTCGGTACTCGATCGGTTGGATCACGAAGAAAGTTTGACTACATCAACCGCGTTGTGAAACGCTTCCGCTTACGGTCTACGAGGGTACGTAGACACACTCTCCCCTCTCGTTACTATGCATCTCCTTGATAGATCTTGCGTGTGCGTAGAAATTTTTTTGTTTTCCATGCAACGTTCCCCAACGGTGGTATCAGAGCCAGATCTATGCGTAGATGATATGCATGAGTAGAACACAAAGAAGTTGTGGGCGGTGATGTTCATACTGCTTACCACCAATGTCTTATTTTGATTCGGCGGCATTGTGGGATGAAGCGGCCCGGACCAACCTTACATGTCTACGTACATGAGACCGGTTCCACCAACTGACATGCAACTAGTTTTGCATAAAGGTAGCTGGCGAGTGTCTGTTTCTCCTACTTTAGTTGAATCGAATTTGACTGCGGCCGGTCCTTGAAGAAGGTTAAAACAACAAACTTGATAATTCACCGTTGTGGTTTTTGCCGTAGGTAAGAACGGTTCTTGCTAGAAACCCGTAGCAGCCACGTAAAACTTGCAACAACAAAGTAGAGGACGTCTAACTTGTTTTTGCAGGGCATGTTGTGATGTGATATGGTCAAGACATGATGTGATATACGTTATTGTATGAGATGATCATGTTTTGTAAGTTATCAGCAACCAGCAAGAGCCTTATGGTTGTCGCTTTATTGTATGAAATGCAAACGCCATGTAATTGCTTTACTTTATCGCTATGCGTTAGAAATAGTTGTAGAAGCAATAGTTGGCGAGACAACCACGACGCAACGATGGAGATCAAGGTGTCGAGCCGGTGACGATGGAGATCATGACGATGCTTTGGAGATGGAGATCAAAAGCATGAGATGATGATGGCCATATCATGTCACATATTTTGATTGCATGTGATGTTTATCTTTTATGCATCTTATTTTGCTTAGAACGACGGTAGCATTATAAGATGATCCCTTCACTAAATTTCAAGATATAAGTGTTCTCCGCAAGTATGCATCGTTGCGAAAGTTCATCGTTTCGAGACACCACATGATGATCGAGTGTGATAGACTCTATGTTCACATGCAACGGGTGTAAGACAGTTTTGCACATGCAGAATACTTGGGTTAAACTTGACGAGCCTAGCATGTACAGACATGGTCTCGGAACACTGGAGACCAAAATGTCGAACATGAGTCATATAGTAGATATGATCAACATAGAGATGTTCACCATTGATGACTACCCCATCTCACGTGATGATCGGACATGGGTTAGTTGATTTGGATCATGTATCACTTAGATAACTTGAGGGATGTTTATTTAAGTGGGAGTTCATTAGTAATTTGATTAATTGAACTTAATTTATCATGAACTTAGTCCTGATAGTATTTGCATATCTATGTTGTAGATCAATGGCCCGTGCTACCGTTCCCCTAAATTTTAATGCGTTCCTAGAGAAAAATAAGTTGAAAGATGATAGTAGCAATGATGCGGACTGGGTCCGTGATCTGAGAATTATCCTCATTGCTGCACAGAAGAATTATGTCCTTGATGCACCGCTAGGTGACAGACCTATTGCAGGAGTAGATGCAGACGTTATGAACGTTTGGCAAAGCTCGATATGATGACTACTTAATAGTTTAGTGCGCCATGCTTTATGGCTTAGAACCGGGACTTCAAAAACGTTTTGAACACCACGGAGCATATGAGATGTTCCACGAGCTGAAATTGGTATTTCAGACTCATGCCCGTGTTGAGAGGTATGAGACCTCTGATAAGTACTTTGCCTACAAGATGGAGGAGAATAGCTCAGTCAGTGAGCATGTGCTCAGAATGTCTGGGTAAAACAATCGCTTGAATCAAGTGGGAGTTAATCTTCCAGATAAGATAGTGATTGACAGAGTTCTCTAATCACTATCACCAAGCTACTAGAACTTCGTGATAAACTATAATATGCAAGGGATGACGAAAACGATTCCCGAGCTCTTCACGATGCTAAAATCGGCGAAGGTAGAAATCAAGAAAGAGCATCAAGTGTTGATGGTTAACAAGACCACTAGTTTCAAAAAAAAGGGCAAAGGGAAGAAAGGGAACTTCAAGAAGAATGACAAGCAAGTTGCCGCTCCCGTGAAAAAGCCCAAAGCTGGACCTAAGCCTGAAACTAAGTGCTTCTACTGCAAAGGAAATGGTCACTAGAAGCGGAACTGCCCCCAAATACTTAGCGGATAAGATGGATGGCAAAGTGAACAAAGGTATATCTGATATACATGTTATTGATGTATACTTCACTAGTGTTCATAGTAGCCCCTGGGTATTTGATACCGGTTCAGTTGCTAAGATTAGTAACTCAAAACAAGAGTTGCAAAATGAACAGAGACTAGTTAAGGGCGAGGTGACGATGTGTGTTGGAAGTGATTCCAAGGTTGATAAGATCACCATCGCGTACTCCCTCTACCTTCGGGATTAGTGTTGAACCTAAATAAATGTTATTTGATGTTTGCGTTGAGCATGAATATGATTGGATCATGTTTATTGCAATACGGTTATTCATTTAAATCAGAGAATAATTGTTGTTCTGTTTACATGAATAAAACCTTCTATGGTCATACACCCAATGTAAATGGTTTATTGAATCTCGATCGTAGTGATACACATATTCATAATATTGATGCCAAAAGGTGCAAAGTTGATAATGATAGTGCAACATACTTATGGCACTACCGTTTTGGTCATATTGGTGTAAAGCGCATGAAGAAACTCCATGCAGATGGACTTTTGGAATCACTTGATTATGAATCATTTGATACTTGCAAACCATGCCTCATGGGCAAGATGACTAAAACTCTGTTCTCCGGAACAATGGAGCGAGCTCATGACTTATTGGATATAATACATATCGATGTATGCGGTCCGATGAGTGTTGAAGCACGCGGCGGGTATCGTTATTTTCCGACCTTCACAGATGATTTGAGTAGGTATGGATATATCTACTTGATGAAACACAAGTCTGGAACATTTGAAAAGGTTCAAAGAATTTCATAGTGAAGTGGAGAATCATCGTGACAAGAAAATAAAGTTTCTACGATCTGATCGCGGAGGCAAATATTTGAGTTATGACATTGGCCTTCATTTAAAACAATGTGGAATTGTTTCACAACTCACGCCACCTGGAACACCACAGCGTAATGGTGTGTCCGAATGTCGTAACCGCACTTTATTAGATATGGTGCGATCTATGATGTCTCTTACCGATTTACCACTATCGTTTTGGGGTTATGCATTAGAGACAGCCGCATTCATGTTAAATAGGGCACCGTCTAAATCCGTTGAGATGACACCGTATGAACTATGGTTTGGCAAGAAACCTAAGCTATCATTTCTTAAAGTTTGGGGATGCGACACTTATGTCAAAAGGCTTCAGCCTGATAAGCTCGAACCCAAATAGGAGAAGTGCGTCTTCATAGGATACCCTAAAGAAACTATTGGGTACACCTTCTACCACAGATCCGAAGGCAAGATCTTTGTTGCTAAGTTTGGATCCTTTCTAGAGAAGGAGTTTCTCTCGAAAGAAGTGGGTGGGAGGAATTTGTACCTTCTCTCAAATTGGAGAGTAGCATATCACAGAAAATTGTTCCCGTGATGCCTACACCAATCAGAGAGGAAGCAAATGATAATGATCATGATACTTCAGATCAAGTTACTACAGAACCTCGTAGGTCGACCAGAGCACGATCCGCACCAGAGTGGTATAGTAATCCTGTCCTGGAAGTCATGTTACTAGACCAAGGCGAACCTACGAACTATGAAGAAGCTATGATGAGCCCAGATTCCGATAGATGGCTTGAGGCCATGAAATCTGAGATAGGATCCATGTATGAGAACAAAGTGTGGACTTTGGTGGACTTGCCCGATGATCGGCAAGCCATAGAAAATAAATGGATCTTCAAGAAGAAGACAGACGCTGATGATAATGTCACCATGTACAAAGCTCGACTTGTCGCGAAAGGTTTTTCGAAAAGTTCAAGGGGTTGACTACGATGAGACCTTCTCACCCGTAGCGATGCTTAAGTCAGTCCGAATCATGTTAGCGATTGCCGCATTTCATAATTATGAAATCTGGCAAATCGTCGTCAAAACTGCATTCCTTAATGGATTTCTTAAAGAAGAGTTGTATATGAAGCAACTAGAAGGTTTTGTCGATCCTAAAGGTGCTAACAAAGTTGGCAAGCTCTAGCGATCCATCTATGGACTGTTGCAAGCATCTCAGAGTTGGAATATACGCTTTGATGAGGTGATCAAAGCATATTGTTTTATACAGACTTACAGTGAAGCCTGTATTTACAAGAAAGTGAGTGGGAGCACTGTAGCATTTCTGATATTATATGTAGATGACATATTGTTGATTGGAAATGATATAGAATTTTTGGATATCATAAAAGGATACTTGAACAAGAGTTTTTCAATGAAAGACCTCGGTGAAGCTGCTTATATATTGGGCATCAAGATCTATAGGGATAGATCGAGACGCTTAATAGGACTTTCACAAAGTACATACCTTGGCAAAGTTTTTTGAAGAAAGTTCAAAATAGATCGGTCAAAGAAAGAGTTCTTGCCTGTGTTACAAGGTGTGAAGTTGAGTAAGACTCAAAGCCCGACCACGGCAGAAGATATAGAGAGAATGAAATTCATTCCCTATGCCTCAGCCATAGGTTCTATAAAGTATGTCATGCTGTGTACCGGACCTATTGTGTACCTTGCCATGAGTTTGGCAAGGGGGTACAATAGTGATTCAGGAGTAGATCACTGAACAGCAGTCAAAATTATCCTTAGAGAACTAAGGAAATATTTTCTCGGTTATGGAGGTGATAAAGAGTTCGTCGTAAAGAGTTACGTCGATGCAAGTGAGGGAGTCCTGGATTAGGGGGTCCTCGGGTGTCCGGTCTATTCGATATGGGCCAGACTGATGGGCCGTGAAGATAGAGCAGAAGACCATCCCCCGTGTCCGGGTAGGACTCCTATATGCGTGGACGGCAAGTTTGGTGCCCGGATGTACTATTTCCTTCTTCTGTAAACCGACTCTTTACAACCCTAGGCCCCTCCGGTGTGTATATAAACCGGAGGGTTTAGTCCGTAGAGGCAATAAGAATATTCATAGGCTAGACAGCTAGGGTTTAGCCATTACGATCTCGAGGTAGATCAACTCTTGTAACCCATATACTCATCGAACACAATCAAGCAGGATGTAGGGTTTTACCTCCATTAAGAGGGCCCGAACCTGGGTAAACATCGTGTCCCCATTGTCCATTGTTACCATCGATCCTTAGACACACAGCTTGGGACCCCCTACCCGAGATCTGTCGGTTTTGACACCGACATTGGTGCTTTCGTTGAGAGTTCCATTGTGTTGTCGACAGAAGGATCGATGGCTCGCCTTGTCATCGACGACAACGCTGTTTCCGGGGAGACTTTTCTCCCTGGTCAACTCTTTGTGTTTGGCGGCTTCATGCTACATGCCAACTCGACCGGTCACCTTGAGCTGGTCGACAGCTATGCCCCTGGTCACTAGATCAGGTTTGGAAGTTTGAACTACATCGCCGATATCCGAGGAGATCTAATCTTCGAGGGGTTCACGGCCTCGGCCGCCGCTCCCCACCCATACGGAGAAGACCCTTCGGATCCGCTATTAGATCCCATCCAGGGATCGACTATCATACCCGCCCTGGCCTTAGATCCGGAGCGGGACACTTCGTCCGAAGATGGGAGGGTGAACCCAGTCAGACTCTCTCCCATTACGGAGCTTCTAACTGGAGACCCCCCAGATGCAACCATGCCGTCAGTGGACCCGGAGTCAAACGAGACTCTCCCCGTCATCGGGAAGCCGGATTCGCCTCTGGACGTCAACTCCGAACTCTCAAGGTCTGTGTCTATTGGGCTCGGTCAAGTGGTTATTACCGAACCTAGCTCCGTAGATCCTCAGACTCCTGTCCAGCTTTCACTCTTAAACGAAACACTGGACCTAATGCAATCTCTCGCCATCACGGAAATATCACCTCCGAACTATGCCTAGCTTGAACTGGGGGCTGAGAGTAGGGAATTTTGTGTCCCACCCACCACCAACTTAATAGCCACTGTCGAGGATTTAACCAATATGCTAGATTACGCCTCCGAAGACATCGATGGCATGGACGACGATGTCAGAGTTGAACCAGGCCAAAACCCACCCATCACTAGGTGTTGGACGGCCACTTCTACTTATGATGTATACATGGTGGACACACCTGAAAAGAAGGATGACGATGGCACTGAAGATCCAGACGAGGAGAAGCCCGTCGATGAACCACCAAAACGCCGGTGTCAGCGGCGCTGCTCACGATCGCGTTGGGCAAGGGAAAGCAATACCGGCACCAGAGATAATGACACTCCGGACAAAGCCGAAGACTCCGACCACCCCGCTGAGCCTGCGTTCGAGCAGGATGAGAGGGAAGAGGGTCAAGCCAACCCCGACGAACTCGCCGATCACGGTTATTCGGAAGATAGTAACTACTTACTTGTCTCCGAAGAGGATATTATCCTCGGTGACGAAGATTTCATCGTCCCAGAGGAACCCCTCGAACAAGAACGCTTCAAGCAATGGCTGATCACCACTGCACGAAGCCTGAAAAGGGAACAGCAGCAGATTCAAGCCGAACAGGATAAGCTCAACGACAGATGGACTAAGGTCCTGGCTGCCGAAGAGGGATACGGCTTTGAGCGCCAAACAAAGAGCTATCCTAAGCTCAGGTTACTGCCACAATTTGACGAGGTGGCCTTTGAGCCAATACCGTTAAAATACAATCATGCCGATCGACCGGACCGACCAGCACGTGGATGGGACAAAATGGCCAATTATGCCGAACATCAGCCCGCGCCCCCTCACCGTAGAGGCAAGGAGATAGCGGCTCAGCGCTACATGTACGACCTGCGTCAGGACCTAACCAATAGAGTCGGCTAGACCAGATCCATCTATGGATCAAGAGGACGTGCCCCCACACAAGATGACGGCTATCAAGCCTGGCATGACAAACCTAACCAAGTCCGGGGTCAGCACCGAACACAGATGTCATCCGAACTCCATCGCGATGTCGCCCGGTACAGAGGTGCCGCACACCCCTTGTGCTTTACTGATGAGGTAATGCAGCACCAATTTCCGAAAGGGTTTAAACCCGTGAACATCGAGCAATACGATGGAACGACGGATCCCGCCGTATGGATTGAAGATTTTCTTCTCCACATTCACATGGCTCGCGGAGATGATCTCCGCGCCATTAAATACCTCCCTCTAAAGCTGAAAGAACTAGCATCGCACTGGTTGAATAGCCTCCCAGAGAACTCCATTGGAAGTTGGGAAGCCTTAGAGGATGCTTTTCGGGACAACTTTCAGGGCACTTATGTCCGGCCACCGGATGCTGATGACTTGAGTCACATAGTCCAGCAACCTGGAGAGTCAGCTCGCAAACTTTGGAATCGGTTCCTAATTAAAAAGAACCAAATCGTGGACTGTCCGGATACCGAAGCCCTAGCGGCATTTAAGCACAGCATCTGTGACGAATGGCTTGCCCGACACCTCGGTCAGGAAAAGCCAAAGACTATGGCTGCTCTTACTGCACTCATGACCCGCTTCTGTGCGGCCGAAGATAGCTGGCTGGCTCGTAGAAGCAATAGTACCAGCGACCCCGGCACCTCTGAGGCCAGGGATGGCAATGGAAGGCCATGACATAGCAAAAACAAGCATCGGAATAACAACGAAGAAACAGAGGATAGGGCAGTAAACGCCGGATTCAGTGGCTCTAAACCCGGTCAGCGGAAGAAGCCATTCAAAGGTACTAGGGACGGTCCATCCAACTTGGACAAGATACTGGATCGACCCTGCCAGATTCATGGCACCCCTCACAAGCCTGCCAACCACACCAACAGAAACTGCTAGGTTTTCAAACAGGCAGGTAAAATAAACACCGAACATAAGGGGAAAGAACCTCCAAGCGAGGACGATGATGAGCCTCGCCCACCACGCACCAGGGGACAGAAACAGTTTCCCCCCGAGGTAAAAATGGTGAACATGATCTACGTCACCCACATCCCCAAGAGGGAGCGCAAAGACGCATTAAGGGACGTCTACGTCGTAGAGCCCGTCGCCCAAAATTCAATCCATGGTCGGCTTGTCCGATCACCTTTGATCGCAGGGACTTCCCAACTAGTATCCGCCACGGAGGTTCGGCGGCCCTGGTACTCGATCCTATCATTGACGGATACCATCTTACTAGAGTTCTTATGGACGGCGGCAGCAGCCTCAACTTGCTCTACCAGGATACTGTCCGTAAGATGGGTATCGACCCGTCAAGAATCAAACCTAGCAACACTACCTTTAAAGGAGTGATACCTGGCATGGAGGCCCACTGCACGGGCTCCTTAACACTGGAAGTCGTATTCGGCTCTCCAGATAACTTCCGAAGCGAAGACTTGATCTTCGACATCGTCCCTTTTCGCAGTGGTTATCATGCACTGCTTGGACGAACGGCCTTCGCCCGCTTTAATGCGGTCCCGCACTATGCTTATCTGAAGCTCAAAATGCCAGGACCTCATGGCGTCATCACAGTAAATGGGAATATGGAGCGCTCCCTCCGTACTGAGGAGCATACTACGGCCCTAGCAGCCGAAGTATAGGGCGGCCTCATCAAGCCGGACAACCCATCGGTCATCAAGACCCACAACTCTGCTAAGCGAGTCCGATCCGCACTACAATGCGATAGCCCGGTGGAGCCGGAGCTTAAATAGCGGTTTAGCCTCCGCCGACCGCCCCATAAGGTTGCGGCATACGTACCGCGTGTACATAACTACACACTTATAATACCTTGGGCAGCGCCGGAGGCACACTGCGGAAAAGGTCCATAGTACGGTTTGACCCTATTCAGACCTCAACTTTTTTTTCTATAGGTTCGCTAAAAAACCTACCTGATCTACAGAGGCTCTTTTCCGGGTCCCTCTTTCTTATAGACAACCATCACCTCCTCCTCTTCAAGGATTCCCCACCAAGGAGAAACGGCGCAGACGTGCGGCAGGGCACCATTGGGATCTTCAAACCACTACTTTTAGGCCCTATGTAAACCTTTCCCTTGTGTAAACTTTTGGCATGTAAAAAAGCGTCGATATTTATGGCATTATCTGTAATAACACGGCTCGACGTACTCATCAGGGTATAAAGGAAGCAGTTGATCACCACTTTTATTTGGCACTCATTTATTTTTGTCATCTGTATGCCCTCCCTACTTCAGACTGCCACACGTGCTTTAGTCCGGCCTTAACACCGGGGGTTGTATTCAGTCCTGCACATTTCAAAGACCGAACACCTATAGGGTACTCTTCGGCGTCCCGGATAGTGCATTATATGCATCGGCTCTGAATCATGTCTTTGGTCTATAGTTGGGTTGCCCGGCTCCTGTTCTTACCACCTTACGTTCCGCTCGTTCGGCTAAGGTAGTAAAGGGAGAACTACTGCGATTTCTGGTTCGTCCGGTCAAGTACCTCAGTAGAGAAAGCCGAAAACTGACTGTCATGATAAGCCAGAGCTGGTCGGCGATTCGGTGACTTAAGTATTATACTAAAAATCGTTAGCGATTCACTCCGTGTTATACGAGGGGTTGGTCTTCATCCAGCCGCGTGGAAAAGGCACCGTAGTCCGGATAGCCGCACACGCACCAGGGGCTAGTACTTAGCTCGACAGTCAAATTCCTATGGCTAAGTGAAAGTAAAAAAGCCGCACAGTCTGATTGCCTGCTTCACCACGCTGACACCTCCTTTACGGACCAAGATGTTCGATAAAGTGTGGTCACGCGTTACGCCGAACACCCCTGTAGCATCTACATGGGGGCTGAAGCCGACGACTGGCAACTTTCAGAAATAAAATAATAAACGGCCGCACAGGAGGAAAAATTGCTTGAAACAAAAGACGCAAACATAGATATATAAACAGCATGGGTTCATTGCATTGTTTGTACAACCCGAACACACTCAATCAAACATTACGTCCTTAGAGCATTGACCCTCGATCACTCGGGCTCCTTCTAGGACATCATCGAAGTACCTCTCCGGCTTCCGGTGATCTTTGCCTTCGGGCGGGCCTGCGGTTGCCACTTCGGTGGCCTTCATCTTTGCCCATTGCATCTTAATGCGGGCGAAGGCCATCCGGGCACCCTCTATGCAGGCCGAGCGCTACAATGCATCAATCCGAGGCCGCGTGTCGACAAGCCACTTCACCAAACCGAAGTAGCTACTAGGGATTGGCTCGGCCGGCCACAGCTGGACTATCAGGTCCTTCATGGCCAAACCTGCCACCCTATGCAGCTCCGTCAGCTGCTTCAGCTGGTTGTTCAGAGGCGCCGGGTGTTCCGGCGCGAGAAATTGCGACCAGAACAGCTTCTCGGTCGAGTTCCCCTCCTGGACTCGGAAGAACTGTGCGGCATCGGTGGCACTCCTCGGAAGATCCACAAACGCGCCTGGAGAACTCCATACTCGGGTGAGCAAAGCAAACCTCTGACCTCCAAAGATACTCTGCAAAAGAAAGGCCTTACCAGCCGCTATCTGCCTCACGTGATGGATCTCTTCACGAGCACTCCGGGACTCGATCCGCGCCTCTTTGGCATCATGGAGAGCCTTGGCGAGCTCGGTCGACTGGTCCGAAGTCTTCTGCTCCAAAGTTTCGCATTTGCTGATGGCATCCTTCAGCTTCTGCTCTACTTCGGCCACCCGAGCTTCGTGTTGGCGGCGAGCATCTTACTCGGTCTTCAGTTCAGCAGCCGCCTTGTCAGCGGCTGCCTTATTCGCCTCCGCCTCTTTTTTGGCCTGGGCAAGGGCGCTTTTGAGGGTCTCGACCTCGGCTGCGCCAGCTGTGATTATAATCAAGGCATTCTATGAGTTAATATCTAAATATACATATCACTTCTGATATCAAAATAAACTTTTAACATTATACGCATACCTTGCGTCTCATCGAACCGTTTATTAATGCGGTCGATTTCCTCATTGGCCACCTGAAGCTTCCGATTGAGTTCGGAAAATTCTGCGGCCTGGGCGGTTGCCACCAACAGGGAAGCCTATTACAATAACAGCACAGCAGGTTAACTCTCCCGAATACTATGTGGATCCTCTGTCCGGTTTCTTTTAACCGAACAGAGCCTCAGGGGCTACTGTCTGTACACAGGTATATTCCTCTATATGAAAAGTTTTTAGAACATTACGTCGCATACCTCAAAGCCTGTCAGTAGGCTGGTGAAGGCTTCGTTCAGTCTGTTCTTAGCAGACTGAACCTTCTCCACCACCGCACCCATCAGAGTGCGGTGCTCCGCCACGATGGAAGCACGATTCAGTGCTTCCTCCAGAGTGTTGGGCGCCTCCGGGTTAGTGGAGGTCGCCGATGGAGCAGATGCTCCTCCCCCTTCTTTCAAAGGGGGCTGCTTATCCAATCTCGGAGCCGCGTTGGTCTCCGGAATGGTGTCTGGCTGGGGTCCGGATTGTTTGGGGTCCCCACCGTCGGTTGTCATAGGGGTCGCCTCCCCTAGGTCTTCGGCGACCGAGGTATTAACCTCGGGCGCTTTCTCGACGGCCTCGTTCGCCCTCCCTCTGCTAAGAGAGTTCCTTCGGGACATCGCCTCGGTGTCCTCCATGGTGATAGGCGAGGGGGCTCGCGGCGGCGTGTCACTCTCTACCATTTCGGGCGGCAGAGAATTCCCCTCTGATAATGTAGTATGCGGGAGCTCGTGGGCAGGGCTGAAAGGCAAATAAGAAAATAACTTGTATAATGGAAGCAGGTAGACCGAAGATAACAGTAAGTTTCCGAATACTTACGATTAGGCCAGGGGCTTCACCCTGGGTGGTTTCTTGGGGACTAGTTCAGTCTCTGAGTCCGAACTGTCCGGAATGGCCAGCTTCCTTCTGTTGGGCACCTCCCCCTCCGGGTCTTCGGAGGCCACCCTCTTCTTCTTCCTCCCCTTACGGGGGGAGTCGCTCTCCACCTCCTCCTCTTCTTCCTCATCTCCTTCATGGGAAGAGAGGGCTTCGGTCTCTCCGGACACTGTTTCCGAAGGACCTTTATGGTGGGGGTCGCCCTTGGCCTCCTTGCCTTTCTTCTTCTTGGTTTTCTTCTTCGGCACCTAATAGGGCGCCAGGAGCAACATCTCCATTAGCTGGGGTATGGCCGGATCCTCAGGCAACAGTGCCGGACAGTTGATCCGCTCCGCCTTTACCGTCCAGGCCTGTAAAGAAAGAAGGCAATATAATTTCTATCATATCTGAAATATTGATCGGATAGGTCTTCAGGAAGACTATGCTTACCGCCGTGGCTGGGTTTTCGATGTCGAGCGCGATGTCTTCATTCTTCTTTGGCCACTTTTTCTGAGCCTTGAAGAGCTACTTCCATATATCTTCGTGCGTGGTGCCGAAGAAGTGCTTCAGGGTCCGTGGTTTCTCCGGATCGAACTCCCACATGAGGGAGGCCCGGAGCTGGCAAGGAAGGATGCAGCGGAAAAGCATCACTTGAATCACGTTTGTGAGACCAGTGTTCTCACCCAACATGTCGGAGATGCGTTTTTGGAGCACCTTCACCTCCGGTTTGGACCCCCAATCAAGACCCTTGGCGGTCCTTGAGGTGAGTCTCATGGGGGGTCCGGATCTGAAGTCAGGCGTGGCCACCTAGTTGGCGTCGCGGGGTTCAGTGATGTAGAACCACTCCTGCTGCCACACCTTGACCGTCTCTATGAATGCCCCTTTGGGCTAGACGGCGTAGGGGGGCTTGCTTACCATAGCCCCGCCGCAGTCTGCATGCTGTCCATCGACCACCTTCGGCTTCAGATTGAAGACCTTGAGCCACAGGCCGAAGTGTGGGGGGATGCGGAGAAGAGCCTCACACACGACGATAAACGCCGATATGTGAAGGAAGGAATTTGGGGCTAGATCATGGAAATCTAGCCCGTAGTAGAACATAAGACCCCGGACGAAGGGGTGGAGGGGAAACCCTAGCCCCCGGAGGAAATGGGGGATGAAGACGACCCTCTCACCGGGCTCCGGAGTAGGAATAACCTGATCTTTGTTAGGGATCCTATGCGCGATATCCACGGACAAATAGCCAACGCTCCGGAGATCCTTGACGTCCTTTTCAGTGACGGTGGAGGCCTCCCACTTGCCCTTGGAGCCGGACCCGGCCATTGCTGGGGTGGGTGGCAGCGGTGGAGGAGATTGGAGTTATGGGCGCTGGAGCTTGGAGATTGGGAGACAGAAGCTAGAGGAAGGCGTAAAGAAAAAGGAGAGGTTTTTACCCTTTTATAGACAGTGAAAATACCAAATGTCCCCCTCCTAAGCCATAAACCTCGCCTGCTCCCAACGAAATCGTGCGTAAGGTGCGGTTGGATTACTCAAACCATATTGATGAGATTCCCGTAATGGGCGGGCATGATCTCTGTTTTGATGAGATGTGCCAATGAAGGCTAGACCTCGAAACGCGAAACGGGATGCGTGAAAACGGTTCGAAATGTTAAAGAGTCAAGTGTGACGCTTCGCCGAAAAAGTTGTCAGTAAAAGACACTGTTCCTATTATGACATCTTGCCTTCGTGGCTAAGGGTTGTATTGATTATGCAGAGCTGGATATAGTTTCTTTATGCATGGAGCTAACTTAAAATTTTCGAGGGAAGGAACCCGCCTTGCAATGCCGAAGATAATCCGCATGCCGAACTCATCATCATCGAAGACTGGTTCAGGGGCTACTGAGGGAGTCCTGGGTTAGGGGGTCCTCAGGTGTCCGGTCTATTCGATATGGGCCGGACTGATGGGCCATGAAGATAGAGCAGAAGACCATCCCCCGTGTCCGGGTAGGACTCCTATATGCGTGGACGGCAAGTTTGGTGCCCGGATGTACAATTTCCTTCTTTTGTAAACCGACTCTGTACAACCCTAGGCCCCTCCGATGTGTATATAAACCGGAGGGTTTAGTCCATAGAGGCAATAAGAATATTCATAGGCTAGACAGCTAGGGTTTAGCCATTGCGATCTCGAGGTAGATCAACTCTTGTAACCCCTATACTCATCGAATACAATCAAGCAGGACGTAGGGTTTTACCTCCATTAAGAGGGCCCGAACCTGGGTAAACATCGTGTCCCCATTGTCCATTGTTACCATCGATCCTTAGAAACACAGCTTGGGACCCCCTACCCGAGATCTGCCGGTTTTGACACCGATAGCAAGCTTTGACACTGATTTGGATGACTATGAGTATCAATCTAGATACATATTGAAGTTGGAGCAATTAGCTAGAGTAGCTCCATGCAAAGCATTGTAGACATAGAAATTTGCAAAATACACACGGATCTGAATGTGACAGACCCGTTGACTAAACTTCTCTCACAAGCAAAACATGATCACACCTTAGTACTCTTTGGGTATTAATCACATGGCAATGTGAACTAGATTATTGACTCTAGTAAACTCTTTGGGTGTTGGTCACATGGCGATGTGAACTATGGGTGTTAATCACATGGCGATGTGAACTAGATTATTGACTCTAGTGCAAGTGGGAGACTGATGGAAATATGCCCTAGAGGCAATAATAAAATGGTTATTATTATATTTCCTTAATCGTGATAAAGGTTTATTATTCATGCTAGAATTATATTGACCGGAAACTTAAATACATGTGTGGATACATAAAAAATACCGTGTCCCTAGTGAGCCTCTACTAGACTAGCTCATTGATCAAAGATGGTTAAAGTTTCCTAACCATAGACATGAGTTGTCATTTGATAGCGGGATCACATCATTAGGAGAATGATGTGACGGACATGACCCACCCGTTAGCTTAGCATAATGATCGTTTAGTTTATTGCTATTGCTTTCTTCATGTCAAATACATATTCCTTCGACTATGAGATTATGCAACTCCCGAATACCAGAAGAATACCTTGTGTGCTATCAAACATCACAACATAACTGGGTGATCATAAAGATGCTCTACCGGTATCTCCGAAGGTGTTTGTTGAGTTGGCATAGATCGAGATTAGGATTTGTCACTCCGAGTATCGAAGAGGTATCTCTGGGCCCTCTCGGTAATACACATCATAAGCTTGCAAGCAAATGACTACTGAGTTAGTCACGAGTTGATGTATTACAGAACGAGTAAATAGACTTGCCGGTAACGAGATTGAACTAGGTATAGAGATACCGACGATCGAATCTCGGGCAAGTAACATACCGATGGACAAAGGGAATTACGTATGTTGTCATAATGGTTCGACCAATAAAGATCTTCGTAGAATATGTAGGAGCCAATATGGGCATCCAGGTTCCGCTATTGGTTATTGACCAGAGAGGTGTCTCGGTCATGTCTACATAGTTCTCGAACCCGTAGGGTCCGCACGCTTAACGTTCATTGACGATATAATGTTATATGAGTTATATGATTTGGTAACCGAATGTTGTTCGGAGTCCTGGATGAGATCACAGACATGATGAGGAGTCTCGAAATGGTCGAGTGGTAAAGATTGATATATAGGACGATGGTATTCGGACACCGGAAGTGTTTCGGAGGGTACCGGGTACTTATCGGATCACCGGAAAGGAGTTTCGGACAACCCCGGCAAAGATATGGGCCTTATGGGCCAAGTGAGGGAACACACCAGCCCACAAGGGGCTGGTGCGCACCTATAGTGGACAGCCCTATGAGGAGGAAAAGGAAAGAGGGGAGGGCAAGGAAAGTGCGGAGTAGGACTCCCCCTTCCTTCCTTCTCCCCCCCCCCCCCCCCCCCCCCCCCTTTCCTTCCCCCTTGGTGATACAAGGAAAGGGGGCGCAGGGCAAGGTAGGAGCCCTATGGGGCAGCGGCCAGCCCTAGTGCGCGCCTAGCTGCCTCTCCTCCCCTCCCACCTATATATATGTGGGGAGGGGGCGCCACACAAGGAGACACAACATTGTCTTAGCCGTGTGCGGCGCCCTCGTCCACCGTTTACTCCCCCGGTCTTATTTTCGTAGTGCTTAGGCGAAGCCCTGCGGAGATCACATCACCATCACCGTCACCACGCTGTCATGCTGTCAGAACTCATCCACTACCTCGCTGTCTTGCTGGATCAAGAAGGCGCGGACGTCCCCGAGCTGAACGTGTGCTGCACGCGGAGGTGCCGTACGTTCGGTACTCGATCGGTTGGATCGCGAAGAAAGTTCGACTACATCAACCACTTTGTGAAACGCTTCCACTTACGATCTACGAGGGTACGTAGACACACTCTCCCCTCTCGTTGCTATGCATCTCCTTGATAGATCTTGCGTGTGCGTAGAATTTTTTTTGTTTTCCATGCAATGTTCCCCAACAACCGTCGCCGCGCCCCTGCCCCGATGCCGTCCCCCGCGCGCTCCCCTCATCGCCGGCCTCCAGCTCCATCGCTCGCCGCCCCCAGTGAGCTCCCACCTTCCCCTGCTGCCACTGCTCCGCTGCGTGCTCTGCTTGCCGCCGCCGCTGCATTGCTATTTTTTTTGTTCATAGAAATTTTTGGAGCTCACTAACAAAGCCTTCGGCTACCCACATCCATATTAATGTTTCTTTCATGATCAAAGTATCTTCTGGATATATGCTCAGATGCAACAGACAAGGCCTTAGATGAAATTTTTGTTCATTGTGATGCATGAAAACTTGGTCAATATTTTGTCTTTAGAGTTTATTTAGAGTTCATTTTGATGTTCATTGTGATGTATGAAAACTTGGTCAATATTTTGTCTTTAGAGTTTATTTAGAGTTCATTTTGATGTTCATTGTGATGTATGAAAACTTGGTCAATATTTTGTCTTTAGAGTTTATTTAGAGTTCATTTTGATGTATGAAAACTTGATCAATATTTTTTGTTGTGGATGTTAATGGTATTGTGGATGTTAATGGACAGAAAAACAAATCAAAGAACAAATTTTTTGCACTAGAGTTCATTTTGCCGTTCTTGTCTATTTTAATGCAAGCATCTTTTGGGCAATCTTTGAACATGAAGTAGGAGCATTTTGATGTCATCTTGATGGTAGATTTTAGTTCATGCCATGTTAGGACCTGTATGCTACAAGCTTGTAAACTTGCTATCTATTCATTTCTGCCATGCCATGCTATTTTTTCTCCAAGTCTGAAACTGGCAGTATTAATACTTTGCATATTGCCTTGAGGTTTGCAACAAATTTGTGCATCTTTGGATCATGATCAGTAAGAGTGTTTTGTTGAGGGTAATTAGTACATACTTGCCATGCTCTTTTTTGCCATGAAAAACTGTTGTAGCATATATTTTACTTGCCTCAAAGGTTGCATCATGAATCTGTTTTCTGCCACTCTATGCAAATATCACCAAGTCTGAAAATCTGTTAATACTTGTTATTTGAATTAGTTCAGTAAGCATATTTTGCCACGTGTTACATGCACATTCATGTCATGCCATTTGTTGTCATGTTGAAATTCTGTAGCATGTTAAAATCTTGCTTTCAAATTGGTATCTAGCTACATTGCCATGCTATTTTTCTCCAAGTCTGAAACTTGCTTTCAAATTGGTATCTAGCTACAAGTTTGCCATGATCTTTAGGTCCATTTCAACTAAAATCTTCCATTCTATCTAGTGGCATACTTGGGTTTTGCCTAAGTTTTTTTCACTCGGTGGAATTATAGGTTGTGGTGTTGCATCTCCGTGGAGTTCGTCCCTGATCGTCCCTCCGTTGTTCGACAAAAGGTGTCCATTTGTTGTATGTTGAGTTTTGTTCATAGGATGATGGTTGGTTCATTTGTTGAGTTGTGTATTCATCTTGTATTCATCTTGTGTATAAATCTTGTATTCATCTTGTGTATAAATCTTTTATTCATCCTGTACAAATATCATCGTAAAGTATCCTCTACCGAAAGTATCCTCTGTTTTCTGCCACCCTAAACCCTATATTGGATAATTGATCTTCGTATAAATGAAGCATAAAAGTTTAGCAATGAGGGGGGTGGGGGGTCGTTAAAACATAACCCCGATAATTTCGGTATAACTTCGGCATGAGGGGGGAGGAGTCCTCGATGATCGTCTGAAACTGACTGTTATAAAACTTGTCAACTTTGCATGATGTTTGCCACTAATCCATTGCTCATATGCATATGATTCCTTGTTGTGATTAGGTCTATGTTTGCCACTAATCCATCTCTCATGGTTGTATATTGCCATGTTGTAATATTTGCAGAAATTATGGTGTGGCACCCCGGCTCAGAGAAAACCGGAATGCCCCGTATTCCAGCCCAGGGACAAGTCTCCTGGAATACGGCACTGTTGGCATAGAACAAATCAGCTTTTTATTACTATGGATAAGGTTACAAGGGTACAATGATTACATCGGCACGGCGATAATACGCCTGCTCAGGATAGCTCTATGCTAACAGCGGATCAACCTGAGGAAGCGGAGTATCTCTTGGCAGCGGAACAACGTCGGCGGTGATGGACTCCACTCCGCAGGGACTCTAGCTGGAACGCGTATCCTAGCTCGCAATATCAACATCTTCAAGCAAACAAGCAAACATGGCATGACCTGCAAACTGGCATGACACGCCAGGTGAGTACTTTGAATGTACTCGCAAGCTCACAACAAACACCAGCATTAAGGCAAGACAACATCATAGAAATCAAGATTAGGTCAAGATTTACTGTTGCCGCAGGAATGGTTGAAATTAGCAATGACAGGCTACTCTCCCTGCATTCTGGTGACCAACTTGTGATCACTCCAAGAACACCCAACCATAATCCTCGATATTGTTACCAAGAGTTGCCACTGGCATGATGTCCAACTGTTTCATTCTCAGACAAGTTCTTCCATCATTATCAACACTACTATGGTTGACCACCTAGTGAGGTCTGGACGGGCTGTCCAATACCGTGGACGTGGCTATTCGAATAGATTTTACACTCTGCAGAGGTTGCGCACTTTACCCACACTATGGAGCACTGACCTCGTGATCCCATTCGGGTGGACCAGCGTTGCTCCAACGAAACCCGCCTGACCCGTGACTCTTCCATCGTACCACCGGCAATCACACTCCCTCGGAGTCAAGCCTTGGGTGGCCCCGTGTCACCTCGTGACACCCTGCCACCGTCGTGGCCAAACTAAACTGTCCCAAACGGGGACGGGATCCCAAACAACTCAACTGGGCTCACAGGGTTATCGTCGTCTACCTAATCAGCGCAGCACGCACGCATAACCCTCCCTCTTTGGAGGTACCGGTGAAAGAGCACGCGATCAGACCAAGTCAAGGCCGTCCCATACCGGCAAATGTGGTTGCATGAATAAGCCCGGACAGGTGACTCAAGATCAACCAGCTAAGGATTGTATCCCCGAATAATATTTCCGTCATAGCTGACCTTCCGATATCATAGTAATCCAAGTCAAAACATTAATCAACTAGTAATCCAATACCCCTATGCTCAAGCCACTGCTACTAATTCTTATTCACATACTACCGTATGAAATCCAAACTAATCATAGACGGTAATCTCTTAATCCAACCACGACATAGCATCATCAAGTGGATAAACTACTAGCTCCTAACAAACCAGTCCTCAACATGATAGTTACCGATACAAGAATTTACTCTAGCATTGCAGAATCTAATCCATTATACAAATAAGCATATTTGCTATTAGAATAATTAGTTTAACTATGATATTGCAATGCAATTATGCAGATGAGGGTTGTGGCTTGCCTGGAGATGAAGGAACCACCGGGAAGGAGTACGGAAAGGTCGCGGAAGAAGTTGCCGGAAACAGTTCTCTCCCGGAGGGGGCTGTTTACGGGCAAGGGCAAAAGGGTCATTTTCACAGTGTGTAAACATTATGAAAGTGACCTCATCGGAATAGGCTCAAAGAGATGAAGAAGTGGGCGCTGGATTCACCTCGATCGGAGTTAGGATCAAAAAGTTATAGCCGTTCGAAGTACAGGGACCAATCTGCAAATAAAATATTCACAGACAGGCCCCTGGCGGCTAAACAGAAAGCGCACTCGGTTGAAATACGTCTTCTACACGGGAAAACGATTTCTCAGCCGAAGTAGATTCGAAATACGCTTTCTTTAGATGAAAACGTATTCTCCAGAATACGTCTCCACTTAAAAATGCGCGGGCCCGGGGTGGGGTCGACGCCTGTGAGGCTTACAGGCGGGGCCCACGGCTGACCTCTCTCCCTCTCCTGTCTCCTTCTTCTTCCTCCCGAGGACCAGAACAGAGGAGGCAAGGCAGAGGCGAGGCCGACGCCGGACAGGCGACTCAGGCCGACTCTAGCCGAGCTCCGGCCACCGGCGGGTGCAGAAGACGACGCCGTGCCCGGCAAGGGGCCCTCGTGCGTTGGGGAGAGGCCGTAGCTGCGGGGGCATTGGCGGACAGAGGAGGCGGACAGGGCGCGGCCGGCGACCGAAGCTGCTGCCTCCGGCCACCCCCGGCCAAGGCAGGAGCACCGGTGGCCTCAGGGGGCGGCGCCGCATCCATCCCGCAGCGAAACGGGGGCCGGGAAGGGCTCTGGCCACGGCGGTGTGAACTCCGGCAGAAGCGGCCTCCAGCTGATCTCGGGGCGAGGCGACGGTGGCTCCGGTGATGGAACGAGGTAGTGGGGAGGGTAAATGGAGCTCAATGAAGAGGCTGGTGAGGTCAGAACGGAGAGAGAGGGCTCGGCCTCCTCGAATTTGAGCACGAGGTGGCGGCGGCCATGGAGGCAATGGGCAGCGGGGAGGGCTTTTCCGGCTCGGGCAGGTGGCTAGGGAGGGGTAGTCGAGTGCGGTGAGTGCGATGGTGAGCTAGGGAGAGGCTCAGAAGGCCCTTATATAGGCGAGCGATGAGGAGGTCCGGGCACGGCCATGGTGCCACGTGCACCGGCGTCCCGATGCTTCGGGAGCTCTCCTGGAGGGGAGGAGAAGCATCCGCGAGCTTCACGGAGGGCGGAGAGGGTTCAGGCGCGGCCGGGGAGGTTCGGGAGGGCTCCATCGACCGGTCACGTCGGCGACAGGGGCGGCCATGTTACGGGTGCGGCTGTGCACTGCGCAGGAAGAGACGGGAGAGGGGGGAGAGGGGTCCAGAGTGAGGGCGACGACGAAACGAAGCCGCTGGACATGATGTGGTGTCGAACGAGCGAGGAAACGGACGAGGCCAAGGGTCCCATGCACAGAGCGCGCGATTTGGCAAGTCAAACACGTGGTCACCGTGTGGACTTGATTGGAGAGGACCAGAGAGGCTGGCTCACTATGTCTGGGGTGAAGACCTTGCTCCCCAAGGTAGCCTAGAAGAGAAATATCATCAGAAGAAGCCAAGAATTGACTATAGGGAGTCTGGTTACAATGCACCAGCAAGGTGTTTGCGCTGTGGTGAGGAAAATCCAAGAGGAGATAGAGACTGATCTTTGGCATGGAGTGATCACATGCTAAGGTGATCATCTCTGCAAAGTTTCAGCCTAATTGGATGGAGATAAAGAGCACTTGCAGTTCAAATGCTCTTACTGGACAGAATTGCAAATCATGAAGTGGCACTCACCTCAAGTGTTTCCTTGGGCTGAAAATGGGCATAGGTTGATGATTTGGTTATATGAAGATTCTGTAAAATTTTCATACCATTTCGACATGCCAAAATAGTACTTCCTTCACAGACATCCTCTCTGACCAGAATCTAAGAAAAATTGCTGAGGAAAACTGGCTAACTAGATTGATCCCAAATTTGGTGGAGAGGAATAATATGGGTAGGAAAAGGCTCTGGTAAATTTTCAGAAATTATGAAGCAATATAAAATATAGTTGCTTCACAACAGGAAAATATGACCAGAAACCAAGATTTGATGGTCTGCTCACATAGATGATTGGATAGGGTTTAAACTTGGTGGAGAGTCAATATTTGAGCATACAAATGTGCTTGCAAAATTTCAACTCATTTGGATACTCCTAGCTGGTACTTCCTTCATTAGGCCTTCAGTTGGCCAGAAACTTAGGAAATTAGCCAAGGGAGATTTACTAACCAAATGAAGTTGAATTTTGGCATGAGGCAATGATGTGGATAGGAAAGAGTGCACAAAAAGTTTGAGAGCAAGCAAGCAAATATAAAGGGTACTTGCTTCACAAACTACCAGCTGGGGCAGAATCAGAAAAGGAATATTGGTGGAATATTTTTGAACATGGCAAAGAAGGTTTTGACATATCTGAAGAAGATATGACCCAAACAATTTATGAGAATTATTTGGGAATCTTTTGAATGATGGAAATGTGGGTTGCTTCACAACCCAGGGCAATTAGGGTTATTCCTTTAATAGAAAAAGGAATATCCCCAAGGAAAAGAATATTGGGATTAGTCCAGGATGGAAATGGCGAGGTCTTGAGATGATTTTGAGATTGACAAGCCACTGGGGAGAGGAATCATAGGTGATCTCTCCAGGTTTCAAGACCACTAAGCCACAGAAAAGCAAAACCAGGCCAAAATCGAAATAAAAAGCAAATGGGCAAAATCCAGGGTGTTACATATGGAACACGACAGAGACTTAGACCAAGAAGAGTTGTTGGGGGATATAATCCATGACGGAGGTGATGATATCACCTTATCGTTTCTCAACGAGACCGATGGTGAGGGAAGAGAGGATGACGACTCTGGTGATCGAATGGAGGGAGGAGATGACGGCTCCGCCAGTGTTGGAGCCTTAAATGTTGCAAAGTCCGGCAAGGTATATAATATTAATTAAGCCTCTGTTGACTAGATGCATTAATTGTTTTGTTTGTACATATATTAACGCTTCTTTCTTCTTTTAGCCCTCCGGATCGAGCCAAACTTCTATAAGGAGACGAGTCCCGAAGAAAAGGTTGGGCAAGAATGAAAGGTTCACGATCGAAGAAGTCGCTCCAGATGGCCAACCCATTGCTCCCAAGCGGACCAAAAACAAATTTGTACATCAGTGCGGAGTTGTTGTTAGGGACAGCATCCCGATCAGCATCCAAGAATGGAATAAGAAGAAGGACGTTGAAGTATCTTATGTCGATGATAGACAGAAAGATGAGCTTTGGAACTCGCTCATTTCAAATTTCAGCCTACCACCAGAGGAGGATCCGAATAACCCAGTTATACACCGACAAGTCAAGGCGTGGGCTCTTAAGAAGATGGCAGAACAATTCAAGAACTGGAAGAAAAGAGTGAACGAACAGTTTGTCAAGAAAGACGAGACTCCAGAATTCACCGGTCAATATGCGAAGAAAAAATATCACTGGCCCTCATTTGTGGCTTATAAGAAATCGGAGAAAGCTAAGAAAAGGTCACAGATAAATAAGCAAAATGCTACAAAGAAGCTGTATCACCATGTTACAGGGTCAGGTGGCAATTTTGCCCGGCCTACGTGGGACAAAGCTGAGAACGACCTGCTTGCTAAAGGGGTCCAACCAGCGACATTGAACTGACCCGAACGGGCAAGGACTTGGTTCTTCGGGCATGGGGAAACTTTGGAACCAGAAACAGGGAAATGTGTTTTCACGAAAGCTCAACTTGAAACACCCGTAAAAAAGATCCAGGAAGCAATTCAGGAAGTGCAGGAAGGGAGGTTCCATCCCGACAGAGAGAAGGACGAGCTGTCAAAGGACCTCGGGAATCCTGAACACCCTGGACGAACATGAGGCACATCAGGCTCCGTTCCGTGGAAGCATGGGTTTCCCGACTGCACTGGTTATAGAAGCCGAGGGAGAAAGAAGAAAGAGGAAGCAAACATGATGCATAAGATGGAAGAAAGATTAGCGCTGCATGAGAAGAAACTAGAGGCACTTACCAGTCAGCGAGCTACCGGCCCACCATCTCAGCAGCACGAAGATCCTTCATTCGATGCTACCCACGAAGAAGCTACCCCACCATCTTAGCGGAAAAGCAGCGTGGCTTCCACGGAGCTTGTTCGGCCTGATATCATGGCTCCTCGCTACCGTGTGGATGATATCACGGAGAGGGAACATTGTGAGCTAATTGCAAAATGCCATAACCTAACCTTGAAGGTGGCGGTCGGCTATGTCTTACCTCGTCGACCTGATGGAACTTTCCATTGCGCTCCGATTCCAGATGGCTTTGCTGTTGTTGGGGTGGATGAAGTTAAGAACGGATTCGAGGGGCTGGAGCTTGACTACCCTACAGGTGAAGGGGAGAATCATCTGGAAAATGCCTTAAGGACTACCATTCTATGGAGAAAGGAAAACATCGTGCTTCCAAACTGGACACTGCCTCAGCAGACTCAGCCGGAGGAGGCCCCTCAGCAGACTCTTCACAGTCTAGCTCTATCTCTGCTGCCTCATCTGTCTCCGCCACCTCAATTGTCTCCGCCGCATTAGCGGACTCCGGCGGAGGAGGCCCCTCAGCAGAATCCTCTTCCGCCTCAGCTGTCTCCGCCGCGTCAGCGGACTCCGCCTCCTCCACCGCATCAGCTGACTCCGCCGCCTCAACAACGGCGGAAGAGAGCCACCGTCGCTCCGGTGGCTAGCAGTACAACAACGAAGAAATCCAGAGTAGGTACAAGCATCAAGAAGACTCCTTACAAGTTACCATATGAGATGACCGAGGAGGAAAACAATGACATCGTGGCTGCCGATGTGAAATAGATTCGGTAAAAGCGAAGCGCTGTCTAGATGCCCCTAGGCGACCACCACCGCCTCCGCCGCTATCATACTATGACCGTTGTATTGTAAAGACATATGAGAACCGGTCGGGAAGTACTAGCAGTGCTGCAAAAAGTGGGAAAACAATTCCCCAGCTCGGCGAACAGGAAAAGCAACCATGCCCCCCGCTCAAGGTGTTTACCGATATCGCTAATGATCCGGGGGTAGCAGCCGGTGGTCTTGGTCTCACTCTTGGTGATTACTTAGGCGATGATGTACAGTTCGAAATGGCTAAGGTAGTAACCTTCAGATACGAGCATAGGAAGCCTCTCGTCAAACCTCCGCAGCTCCCGCATCTATCAACGATGATGCGAAGATTCCATGACTGGTACTTGCAAACCTGCAAGGATGGGACCGACTGTATCTTGGTGGAAATTAAAGATGAGCACTACTTCAATGGAGAAGAGCAGTTGTACATTGAATTTGAAGAATTATTTTAGTTATTCAATCAATACGCCATCAACAAAACTATCGTCAGTTGCTATTGTCTGTAAGTATTATTTCTGTAATTAAGTCTCTAGCTCAGCTCGTTCATTGCATGTTTAATTATCCTCACTATATTATGCAGATTGAAGATCCTCGAATGCAAAAGAGGAGGACAAATCTATGACATTGTATTCATTAACCTAAATACCATAAATGAATATACGGTACAAAAGAACCCCAAGGATACTGAGAAAAACTTGCTAAACGTGTTACTTCGACAACAAAATAGAAGGGAGATACTCTTTCCTTACAACTTCAAGTGAGTGTTACTGTCTTGTGCATATTCTGTTTCGCTTACTCGAGGTTAAGTGTAATTGATGAGTTATGCGTGCGCAGCTTCCACTTTATTCTGCTAGCCATTCAGATTGACGCGGGACTAGTAACTGTCTTGGACTCGAGACGTAAAGAGCCTAAGGAGTGGGCGGACATGAGTGAAATGCTCCAGAAGTAAGTTCAATCATTATCGCACTATATCGGCAACTTTTGTTCATTTCCTGATATCAAGTAATCATTTTCTTTGCCAGGCAGGGTTTGGAAAAATTTCACCAGCAAGGTACCGGGTGAATGGAAAAAGGAGCTGCGATTTTCACACCCCAAAGTAAGTAGTACTAGCTAGTTCCGTGCATCTCTCATTGGTTCTAGTTTCAATACCATTATCATGCTTGATTATCATTTTGATTGAACTCTATTCTCGTAAAGTGCTTGTGGCAGGCACCCGGAAATAATTTATGTGGATACTACGTTTGCGAGTTCATTCACCACTCGACCTCTGAGCGGGGCTTATCTGCAGAACAATTTGAAGTACGTAAACAATATTCACAATTTTATTTTATTACCATCAATTGTGTTGAGTTTCATTCATATATATATATATTGACCCCCTTCTTTAAATTAGATCTGGCGGAAGCGGGACGAACTCCTACCACATGATCGCATATGAGGAATTCAAGAGAAATTGGCGGGATTCTTTCTTGAGCACGTCATACCTACAGACGGAGAATACCATCGGCAATTGCAATGAGATTTTGGTAGATGTTAGGGATCGTAAGAGATGTTATATTGTATATATACATGATCGTGTACTATATGTAGTAGTGGCGGATAGATATATGAAAACTTGTTGTTCGACCAAGCACGAAGAAAGAGAGGTCACCTCTCTCTATATATGTTCATGACGATGTTGTGTAATTAATGGTTCCTTCATTGCTATATGTAGTAGCTAGCGTCGAGTTGAATGGAAAACATAAAATAAAAATGAAACCCTAAATGTAAAAGAATTGAAGGGTAAACACAAAAAGAAAAGGAGGAAACACAATATGAAACCCCTAAACCCCTCCTTTAAAAAAACAAAAAACCCAGCGCCTGACAGCTGCTGACGCATGGCTGCCTTTTAGTCCCGGTCGGTGTTACCAACCGGGACTAAAGGTCCTCCTGCCTGGGCGCCCCACAGAGGCCATGTGGAGCTCCTTTAGTCCCGGTTCGTAACCCAACCGAGACTAAAAGTGGGGGCCTTTAGTCCCGATTGTTTAGTCTCGGTTGCAGAACCGGGACTAAAGGCCCTCTGGAACCGAGACTGATGCCCTGTTTTCTACTAGTGGTTGGTGCCTGGAACCGGGACTAAAGGTACCAGCCGAACCGGGATTGGTGCCTGCCAAGGCCCGGCCGGCGTCCTGGCAGCTCGAACGGAGACTGATGCACCCATTAGTCCCGGTTCGTAACACGACCGGGACTGTTGCTCTGATCTGGCAAAAACCAATGACCGGTTTTCTACTAGTGACATGACCTTACTCCTACTCACTTCATTATATCGGAACCATGTTCATTATATCGGAACTGTCGTTGTAAGACAGCTTACTGTGGCATTTCTAGTGCATGATGAACCTGACAGAACATTGCTACAAATGGTGTTCAATGACATTATTCTTCTTACTCCTATGTAAGCATGTGAGGCACCGCTCGCGACAGGTCCAATAACATTATTCTTCCTCCTCATCCTCATCTAGCCTCTAAACCTCTATGTGATACCACTTTTAAAGTTTCTATGGGCAATGATCTGTCAGGGATGACAATGTGACTTCTTAACTAGGTTCAAGGCAAAGGCCTAAATTGCCAACACATGACTATGGGTGCTCATCTTAGGTATATTGAATAGATGACAAAACTTGTCGGCCATCTGACAAAATATTCAACCACGGGTCCACAATATACATGTGAGTTTCCTCTAGTATGTTTTGGCTACCCACATATATAGCCTGGGAAAGTATCCAGTGCTCCCAGCCTTGGGGTACTCCTAATGCTCCAACGTCCAAAAATTATTTTTTTAATATTTCAAAAAATTCTGAAAAAAATTGTGAATGTTCACAATGAATGTGACTACAAGCCCTAAACATTTCTGGTCCAAACTCGAAACACACATTGAGAAACAAAAATGTGAAATCTAGCATGAATAGTGTAAAGAAGAGACAAAAGCAACATTGACACTATTTAGATCTGAATTTCTCTTTTTTGTTTCTCAATGTACATTTCGACTTTGGACCTGAAATTTTTAGGGGATGTAGTGACATTTCTTGTGAACATTCTTATTTTTTTCCGGAATTTTTTGGAATATTTTAAAATGGTTTTTGACATTGAAGCACTGGGAGTACCCTAAGGCTGGGAGCACTGGATACTTTCCCTATATAGCCTAGGATCATCAGCCGGGAATTACACGTGTTCAGCTCAAACACTTATAACTCTAATTACAAGTCCAACTCCAAATAAATGCAAGTCATATACATACTATTTGATGCACACAATTATAGTCTTGTATAGATGGCTAAATCAAGAAGGATGATAGTCGGTTCTCCAAAAAAAAAAAAGAAGAAGAAGAAGAAGAAGGATGATAGTCGTGCGCTACGCTGCTGGTGCCGAGCAGCTGGCCCAGCAGAAGAAGCCAATCAGGATCGCTCGGCTTCATGTATCCGACGCACTTCCGTTTGTAGTCGCGAATCGGCAGCGCTCCATTGGCGCGAAGCGCCTCTTCGTTTGCCAGCAGATAGGTGACAAGCTGAGCTCTGAACCTGCAGAAGCGGTTGAAGCGCCGGCTGGTGGTGCCGTAGTACTCGGCGGCTCGCTCGTAGAAGAGGAGCGCGTTCTGGAGGTCGTTATGGTCCAAGTGGAACTCGGCTAGGTCGGAGCAAGCGGTGGCGGCCAGCCGCCGCAGGTCGCCGTTCTTGACGAACAGCGCGAGGGCCTCCTCCAGCGTGAGCTTCATGGCGGCGACGTCCTCCGCGCCTTTGTCCTCGATCTCGGCTTAGCATCTCGCCGAACGGAGCAGCGCCGACCCTGCGCTCAGCTCGCTTCGTCTCTGCAGCAATATGCAGCGCTCGCTTCCTCTCTGCATCGCATCAATATACAGCGATCATCAGATGAAACTCTCCAATAAGAAGTAACCACGTACGATGAAGCGGTATGTTATGCATGTATGGCAGCAGGGAAGCGAACCAACCATGAGGGAATAGGCGGCTAACTCGGCGTATGCCTGCACCGCTTTTCTCCCTACATTATTGTCATCCAAACAACAAGAGCCGGCAATTAGAATAGTAACTAATTTGAGTTATTTGGGGGAGTTAGTAGCAGAGCATAGTAGGAGTAGTTAGCATATTGGTACTACGTACAGCTTCCGGCTCGGGTGTACATGTAGGACGCGTCAGCCAAGTCCTTTCAGCTGGCGAAGCTCGTCTCGCTCCGGCCACACCCCTCCGGACCCTCCCCATCCCGCTCTTCCTCGCACTTGAGGAGGAACGAGATCCTCTGAGGCTCTGACGTAGAGAAAGCTGCAGAGGGACGCTGTTGCTTGTCGTTCGCTGGATGCGCATCGGACGGCAGCGGCTCGAACACACTGGGAACGCAGCCAAACAGTCGGCCCAAAGCCCATATCAACGAACGGGAGAGGAAAACGGTGAGCTCCCAGCTCTGAACAAAAAAAAAATCCCCTTATCACTCGCCGTCGCCGTCCGCGCACCGGCACGCCCAGCTCCGCCTGCGTGGCCGCCACAACCGGATCCGTGGCCTCCGGCGCTTCCTGTACATGTGTAGAACTGAACAGATTGTAAAGGAATTATGCGTATGCTCGAATGTTATGAATAAATGTGTGTTCAACGATTGTTCGGATAAACATTGTGCATGTGCAAATTGAACAGGAGTACATATGAAAAAAATCTGGATTGAACTGAATGTCAGCTGTTGCTCCAAACCGAATTGAACAGGAGTACATATGCAAATATCTAAACTGAATTGATTGCCAATTGATGCTCCAAACTGAATTGAACTAAATGGCACCAAAACCTGAACTTGAACTAAATGGCAGCTATTGCCCATAGCAAAAGTGATCTAAATGGCACCCACACCTAATCTTGAAGACTTGAACTGAACTAAATTTGCGCTGTTATCACATGCACTAGATTTGGGGAGCATTCAGTACACAGTTTAATTCAGAAAAATCAGTATCCAAAACGGGCTGACAGTGGTCATTCAAAGACTGTTGGGCATAATCTTGTTTGGGGTAAAAGACTGCCCGACAGAGTCTTCCATAGGCTAGAAATGTTACTCCGCTGATCCAAATCGTGCAACTGAGGCACCATTGGAAAGGTATGACTATGTACTACGACTTTGATTTTGGTCCTAAGTCGAAATTGCGCACTGATTGAGACCAGTTTTAGGTTTGACCCTTCCTGATTGCATCTACCTAGGACAGGTCAGAAAGGCAGGCTACAGAGATTTACTTGGTACTCCAGGTTCTGGTGATCTCCTTCTCGCGCCGTTTTGGACTTTGGGCCGACTGTTTCACCGGATTTTTACAGTTCGCGCGCCTTGTTTGTTAGAGATGCTCTAAGAGCATCTTCACGAGTGCCCCCAAGAAGTCCCCTAAGCCATTTTTTGGCGCCGGCAGACAAAAAACGTCCCACTCGGGTCCCCAGAATCTCACTTTTCGCCGGATTAGCCAAAAAATACAGCCGGCGAGCCCAGCCCACACCCAGGCCATCGGGGGGCATCTGAGGGCACCGGCACTTTATTTAAGCAATCCAATTGGCCCACGTCAGCCACCCACCCCTCTCTCTCTCCTCTCCTCTCGTTTCTCTTTTCTTCTGCCTACCCCACGCACACACGCTGAGCCGCATGGGAGAGGACTCTGCACGCCGAGCTGCACGGGGAGGCGCCGTGGCCGGAGTTGGCACTTGATGTCTGCGCGTGGCTGGGGCGGAGCTCGCCCGCGCCCGCCTGTGCGTGGCCGGGGCGGAGCTCGCCGTGGCCGGGCATGGTGCACCACGGGCAGCAGCAGCCGGACGGGCGCGCTCGGCACCATGGTCCGGGGCGCCCAGGTCTTCTCGGCGGCGTCAGGGGCCCCGGGCGGGGATGCGCGCGCAGGGACGGGCGCGCTCGGAAGGGTCGAAGGAGCATGACCTGGTGCGGGAGCCGTTGAGGAGCAGCGCCGGCGTCGCAGGAGAGCACGTAGCGGGAGCGGCCGGCGTGGTGCGCCTCGAGGTGGATCACGGGGGCGCCGTCGAGGCCGCGCACGAGGAGCCGGGAGGAGGCCGTGGCGAGGGTGAGCCAGCCGTCGCCGTGCGTGCGCCGCGATGCAACCGTGCGGCGTGGCCCGCGAAGAGCAGGCAGTCTGCGTGCGCGGGGAGGACGACCTCTGGTCCTCCTCGCCGGGGGGAGGGGGGCGGGCGGCGAGCTCGAGCAGCGCGTCGCCGGCGGCGGAGAAGACGAAGACGCGGCCGAGGGAGTCGCCCGGTCGGCTGGGGTCGTCGCCGACGAGCTCGAGCTCGCGTGGCCCGGCAGTGCCCACAACATGTTTATTGTAATGACATGCACAATAAAAACGAAAAAGAAAAAAAAGACACAACCTATTAGGAAGGGAGGGACTGGAATTTTTTTCCACCCCAAAGCAAAGTTTGCGCCGGGCAACCCCAGGAGACCGAAAAATCGCCTCCTGGGGACAACGGCTGGGCTGGAGATGCTCTAAGGCCTTCCACTATGTAGGCCAAAAGAGGTGCCAAATCAACTTTTGCACAATTTGGCACCGGTGCCCTCCATAGCCCATGCGGTGCTATAAAATTTTTTGTGGGAACCGGAGCAAGTACTAGCACCGATGCCCACTTCCATCATGACAATAAAATACATTAAACTGTAACTGCCACCTCTACTACAGCTTTCCTATCTCAACTACCACCGCACTGTAGCCTTCAATTCACAGCAAACAACATACAATTCAAAGCATATGGCCGTTGCATTGCACCAGAAAAATTTGCCCGTTTGAAGGAAGAAGCAGATCTCTATATAATGTACAGAACAAGTTCATAGAACACAACAAAATCCTGGAAAAGCTCTCCCCCAAAACATGGAGCATTCATCTTCTCAAAGCTTCACAAGCATGATGAACTCCTCATTCACACCTTCAGATACACAGAGCCCAAATAGCCTACAAAATCCACAAAACCCAATTAGCCTGCAATACAATCCTAGTTTCCAGCCCCATCATCCACATATGAACTATCCACCCATACAATATATTCCTAGTTTCCAGCATCAACACCCACACCATGCAAATTTATATTCTCAAGGAGGTTACCAACAAGTTCCATCCATACCTCCAGGATATCATGGTGTTTCTTATCAAGGTAACATGGGGCAGTACCCTCCAGGAGCATTTGGAGCAGGCTCAAGTAGCAGTCCAGCTTCTCCTGTTGGATGCATGCCTTTTCTTGGATCTGCTAGAGGCACTAGTTCAAGAGGAGATGAGAATAGTCCAGTTGGATTAAGTTCTCCCATGTCACCTGCATATCAAGTGGATGAAGATCCGGTTGTCAACAATCAAGATGGCAGTGATAGTAGTCCTGATGAGATTCAAAAAAAATGCATCAGGAGCATATAGTTCTCCAAGCCAGGCAACAGATGAGGAAGGTGAACTTCAACGACCCCCGGGACGCAACACTTCCAAAGACACAAAAGACAAACAAAAATCAGCAAGCAAGTCTAAATGCTCTGGCAGCTTGACAACAGAGAGTGTGGACAGATTTAATGAGATTCAACTACGTAAATCAATTGCCGCTGAAAAAATGGCCGACGCCACCCTTATTCAAGCAGAAGCCACAAAAGTTCAAGCAGAAGCTGAGAAAGAAAGAGTTGAAACTGAGAAGGAGAAGATAAAGGTGGACAAACTGAGCAAATACCTTGATCTTCTTCACAAAGATACTTCAGGTTATGATGATGCCCAAAAGAAAAGACATGAACAAGTTCTAGATTTCCTAGCTAAGGATCTGTTCGGTTAAGATTAGATGTATCTTGTAGGTGAATGATGCACTATGTAAGCAGTTGCATGTAATCGTTGGTTGTTAGAACTTTATGAATTAGTTTGTAATCATTTGTTGTGAGCATTTTCTGAATTATTATGCACTGCATTTAACTTGCTGGAAACTAGCCGTTGGAAACTACTCCCTATTAATAGAGGCAGCAGCTCCATCCCACCAAGCCCAAACACAGCACACCTTCCACTCAAGAGATGTCCACCGATGAGAACCCACAAGTAGAGCAGCAAGACAATGTTGACGAAGCAATTAGTTTCGAAGCCATTGGTGACTTTTTCTGGGACTTCATGAATGACCCAGTTGAAGCACAGATTGAAGCAGAAATTCGAGCTCAGATTGCAGCACAACAGATAGGTACGTCCAATGAACACAGAAGACTACCTAGAAGACACCTTGATAGAGATAGGCAAGGTGGTGAGGATAGGCTGATGGCTGACTACTTCTCAGAAAATCCATTGTACACTGACAAGCAATTTAGGCGTAGGTTTCGTATGAGGAAGCATTTATTTTTACACATTGTCCAAACTCTTGGTGAGTGGTCTCCATTCTTTACTCAGAGGAGTGATGCATTTGGCAAGCCTGGCTTTTCCCCCTTGCAGAAATGCACTGCTGCTATGCGAATGCTAGCATTTGGGACACCTGCTGATTTGTTCGATGATAACTTGAGAATGGGTGAAACCACAATCATCAAGTGCATGACCACATTTTGCAAGGGTGTGATGGAGAAGTTTGGTCCAGAATATCTTAGAAGGCCCACTAACGAAGACATACAGCGCTTACTTCATGTAGGGGAGGCTCGTGGCTTTCCTGGCATATTGGGAAGTCTTGATTGCATGCACTGGACATGGAGAAATTGTCCAGTGGCTTGGAAGGGAATGTTTACTCGTGGTGATCATGGAGTTTCCACAGTCATGCTCGAAGCTGTGGCCTCACATGACCTATGGATATGGCATGCATTTTTTGGGGTCGCTGGATCAAGTAATGATATCAATGTCCTAGACCAATCAACTTTGTTTACTCAAGTGCTGCAAGGTACAGCTCCAGAGGTTCACTTTGAAGTCAATCACAATGAGTATAACTTGGGATACTACCTAGTAGATGGCATTTATCCGGAGTGGGCGACATTTGTGAAATCAATCCCTATGGCTCAAAGTGAGAAGCACAAGTTATATAAAGCACACCAAGAAGGAGCAAGGAAAGATGTAGAGCGGGCTTTTGGTGTTTTGCAAGCTCGTTTTGCTATAATTCGTCATCCAGGGCGTATGTTGCAAAGGTGTGCCCTTGCTGAGATCATGTATGCTTGCATTATATTGCATAACATGATCGTTGCAGATGAGAGGCACACCTACAAGTGCTATGACAAATATGACTGCGACTATGAATTGCTACAAGGCGCTCAAATACCATATCTTGAAACTGAACAAGGACCATTTGATGGGTTTGATGGGTTTGATGTGGTTCTTGAGACAGACGCTGCCATTCGGGATCGATCCACACATCGTCGTCTCAAGGCTGATTTGGTTGAGAATATTTGGCAAAAGTTTGGAGGAAATGGACATTAGCATTTATAAGTTTCACATGAGTTCGTCCAATTAATTTCTACCCCTTTGTACTTTAGTTTTCCATTCGAGCATCTTCTTTTGTAATTGTTGAATGAGAACATTTTTATTATTATTTCTTGCTGCTAAATATTATTATCTCTTGCTGCCAATGTTGAACACTAATGCATTGAATATTGAAAGATAAACCAATCAAACATTCAGAACTAAGCTACACAGTTGTATTCGTTAATTTGTAAGAACAGGAAGCTAGCATCACTGCGATTATTAACTACTGTACTACACTACATGCAAGTATAGCACGTCCTAGTCTGAACATTACTATGTCCTAACTGAATCTAGTAAAGCATTTTTGCTTGTCCTGTTTGTAACATCACGCATCCTCACCTGTGGTGCTTCGAGTTGTGTACGTGCTGTAGTAGAAAGTAGAGGCAGCAGCAGCAGCCGCTCGTCCACCAGTCCAGGCCGCGATAGCCGCAACAACCTGCTGGCCCGCCTCCGCCTTCGTGGAGCTCGTCCCCCGCCGCACATCACCTCCACTCGCCGCGGCGCCTCGGCGGACCTCGCCAGATTCCGCCTCCTCGCGCCTCCGCTCTGCCCGGACCTTGGGCCGACGAGCACCTAGCCTGGAGTACGGGATGCGTGTCGATTTGGGCTAGATCCACGCCGGATCGAGACGAGGAGGCGAGGATGGAGATGGATCTGGTCGGAGGAGAAAGGGGATTTTTTCCTGGAGAGGCGGATGGAGAGGAACTCGCGCGAAGGATCGAGGGGGAGGTTGGCTTGCTCGATTTTTTTATGTACGTGCGGGTCCCGCTTTTCTACGGGCTGCAAACCAACGGTGTGAGGGCGGTGCCAAATTTTTCCATGAGGGCATCGATGCCCAGTCTACCCTATTTTAATGCGCCGGGCACCGGCTACGTTGCCCGGCTACGTAGTGGAAGGCCTAACCCTGGTTGCCAAATACTCGCCGCTGCCCCCTTTGCTGAGAGGTAACCCTAGTTCCCAAATCCTTGTTGGATCCGCAGCCATGGAGGAATCCTTCACGGCCCCCTCCGTCGACCTCCCCGCCGTCGATCCCGCCTCCTTCCACCCCCCCGCAGTCGACCCCGCCGGCGCCAACCCATCCCGCTACCCCTCCTGGGTCCTCCTCGACAGCAGAGCCTACTTCGCCGACCGCGTCAACGCCACCACCGTGAAGGCCACGACGAGCACGGGCCACGAATTCATGGTCACCTTTTGTCTCGCCGACCCGCCCGCCGTCTCCTACTTCTGCGTCCACTTTCCCGGAATCAGCGTACTAGAGTGTTGCACCACGGAGCCCCGCGTCATTACCTCCGCCAATGACCTCGCCCTCCTATGCTTCCCCTTCAGAACTGGCACATCGAGCACCTACGACTACTTCGTCTACAGGGCTGCCTCCGGCGGCAAGCCCACCATCAGATCGGTCCCGTGTCCTCCTCCAACCTACAGGCACTCATGGCACGCAGCCATCGTATCCCGCGAGGATGGCAGTTTTTTGGTCGCTGATCTTTCCCTGGGTCGGGACCTTGGGCACTACAACCTGCACATCTTCTCGTCGGAGACAGACGAGTGGAGCACCAAACATGTGCAGCTGAAGGAGCCTCCTGGTATCCTGCCAAAGCTAACTCACAAGGTGATCTCTCTTGGAGAAGGCACAGTAGGATGGGTCGACCTCTGGCGCGGCATTGTTGTCTGTGATGTGCTTCAGAAGGATCCTGTTCTCTGCTTCATCCCGCTGCCCAGGCCGCTGCCCAAGGCTGATTATGACGAGCCCCCGGAAAGCCAAGCACTGGCCGATTATGATGAAAGCGCTGCACGGTCAGTGCGGGACGTCACTGGCTTCCCCAATGGTTTCATCGACTTCATCGAGATCGAACATTGTTCCAAATGGTCTAAGTTTATCAACATGAGGAGTTTCAAAACGACGGCCTATCTTGATTTCCTAGATACCATCAGTGATAATGAGCTCCTTAGGTATCATGAAGAGGACATTATGGAGGATGAAATTAAGTGTGCATCTGATGGCTGGAAGATCCGAACAGGCTTTAGGAGCATTTCTTGGAACCATTGGAGAAAAGGGTACAATTTCCATGTTGATGACATATCAGCCGAACCACAACTTGCTCTGCAGCTACTTCACCTGTGGGATAGTAGAACTGAGAAATGCAGAGTGAGAAACCTGAAGACTACACCAGGCTTCCCGACCTTCACCATTTATGGTCGTGCTATTGTCCTCATGTCTAAGGTGGGTGTCGACCAAGTCACATGGATGCTTGGTGTAGATCTTGGGAAGAAGTCACTGGAAGTCATCAAGCCATACCGTGCCTCGAGAGTCGATTATTACAATCCGACCTTCATTTCCTGTGAATTCTCCAAATATCTGAATACCGCTCCAATTCAAAGGCATGTTTTTGTTTTGCATTGTTCTCTATTTTCTTAACATTCATACAAACTGAAAAATATTTGCCAAACTAATTGTATGTTTCCCCCAGTTCTTCACTTATTTTACCACATGACACCTGACATTTTGCCTCTTAATTTGCTTAAGGCCATGTGATGAGGAAGTTGCAGCAGAGTCTGCTCCGAATGAGGAAGTTGCAGCAGAGTCTGCGCAGAATGGTGTGCCTAATGATCAACTTTCATTGGGGGATACTGTTCCAAACAATGTGGTAGGCACGCTGTAATCATCTTGCTACAACTATAAACGTGTCCATTTTGCCATCTGTTAAATAAGATTTAGGTGAACCCTTGTACAGCAACCCCAGCAATACAAGTGGAATGGGGGTGTTCCCATTAGGACTTCTAATGAATATGGTTTTGGCGAATACCACGACGACTATCAGCAGCTACCCAGTCTGACACAAACTGGGCAGCACACGTCGTCTTCAACTTCAACTCAATTAGGTAAAGACATTATCAATGCTTATATGGATCCCATGCTTATAATATGGTGCTGTTCTTTTATCCTAGTTCTTCTTGACTCGCGATATTTAACTCTAAAATGTTAGAAATTTTGAACATTAACATTTGATATCATGATTCCAGAATAATGTGCGACTTGGGCCACCATGTTGCCTTTCTTGCAGTATATGACAGCTGTAGTTAGGAAGCAAATGTCCGTTCAATTTATGTTCTTGCATCTCTTTGTGAGGTTTTATATTTAACGGAACTGAATTGGATAATTAATTAATCATTATTTGTAATTCAGAGACCACAAATTGCTCTCCTGTTGACAACTTGCAACATTATCAATAGGGATACTATTTGTAGTAAACTGCATCCTGTACTGAGGCCCAGTTCTTTTAGCGGCTTATGGCATAAGGCGCCCCCTTCCTAGCTTATTTAGAAACCGTTCCCCATATTCATTTTGAGTTAAGGATTAATCAGATTAGCAGCTTCAATGAATATTGGGGGCGGCTTCTAAAATAAGCTGGTGAGGGGCTAGCTTATTTCAGAAGCTGCCAAAAGAACTGGGCATTAATGTGCCAAATAAGTAAGTGAAACCGTTGCGTGAGCTAAGAAACATCTTTTAGGACTCGCAAAGTTTCATTCAACTTATAAGCAGAACTTATCAAAGTTTATGTCAGCCTTTCTCCCAAAAGGGAAATTTTTTATCTTGAATTGGAGAATACAACCTTGCAACTGCAAATTAGCCAGTGCAGTAAAGTTGAGTGCAAACCTAGTTGTGGTCAGTGAGTAGGCTTACTAGCTGATGATTTTAAAATTCTACTCATGAAGATAATTATATGGGAGGTGATGATAGGAATCTTGGTTTCCTTGGGTGAGTGACTCGATTTGTGTGATATATGGAACTTTTGAGTATTCACTGTTTGTGGTGAAAGTTTCTTCCCCATTGTATTTTGTATTAACTAGATGACCCGTTGCGCCCATGGTGCAAAGGGCGATGGGAAGCCAAGTATAGAAAGAGTGTGTATAAAAAAAATCAGACACAGATTGAAAATAATACATAGTGTTCTAAGAAGCTAATGATTGATTATTTACAATGCTATTGGGAAGGAAAATAGATAGTCAGAGAGGCATGATATTGGTGTTTTGAAATGATGAACATTACACGTTTCATTATAACTGTTGCTCTTAGAATACTCATGTCACACCCTAACTAGTTCATGCATTAGAGTGTTGCATCATGTTTAAACTTTTCCAGAAACTTGAAATGGGGATGATAGAACCCCCAACACCCCCCGGAAACAACTAGGGTTTACTAAAATCTTTTTCAATGAACCTGAAATGCTCTTCTAAAATGTCCATCATTTTTGTCTTGGGTTAGAACCTCTGCCAAAATTGGTTCACAATTTTCTAGGTCATCATAAGGTCATTGAATTAAATCATATGTAACTTGCATTTGGGCATTTAAATGCTAGTAAATATTTTAAATGTCCAAATAATCCCAAACTGAAATGTTCCATGTTGGATATACACTATACAGTGGGCATGAGAAGTTTGGTGATTTTTGAAATTGCCTAGGTATTTTTAGGAAAGCCACAAACTTGCAGAAATAAAGAAAACGGAAAATAAAAGGGAAAACTAACTTACCTGGCAAAGCCACCAGCCGGCCCACCTGGCGGCCCAGCACTGTGCTGGCCCGTGCCAGCCAGCTGCTTCGTCCCCGCCAGGCAGGCAGGGAGGTGACGCCGGCGTGCGCGAGCTCGCCACGGCGCCAGCTGCTTGCCGCTTCGCCCTGGACGCGCTGGTCGACCTCCACGTAGTCCCCCCCAACCGCCTGGACACGTCCATTCTCCCCCCAACGGCTCTCCCTCGCCCTCTTCCACCATGGCCGACGCTGTCGCGCCCGCGCCACCGTGAAACCCGCGTCCACCGTCGTCCCCGCGCCGCGCTGCCGTGTGCACGAGCTCCGCCGTCGTCCACTACGTCGAGCTAGCCGAGCCCCGAGCGCTCGCACGCTCTGCTTCGTCTTCTTCGACCTCGTCTTCACCGAACGCCGCCGGAGATCCCTTTCGGCGTCACCGCCGCACCCGCTCGTCCCCGACCTCGCCGTCTGCTTCGTCGTGACCGCCGTGAGCTCAGCTACCTCCCCATCCTTCACGTTCTCGTTCTCGAGCCCTGCATCGACTGGACCGAGCTCGGCCGCACCCGCCGCCGCCACCGCACGTCGCCGTCGTGGCCACAGCCACGTTGGCTCGATTCCGAGCACGCCATCGTCTTCGCCGCACTCGCAGGAGCCCGCAGCACCACTCCACCCACATCGCCGTGCCCCCTAGCGACGAGCCCGAGCTCGCCCGAACTCCGGCAGCCGCACAGCTCGTCGCCGGCGTCGTTTCCGACGACCCCGAGCCCCACCGCCACCACCACTCGACGCGGCTCACTCCTAGCTACCCGTAGATGGTCTCCGCCGCCCATTTGGTCGTCGGAGGACAAAACCCGCACCGCCCCGCCGCGTCTGGCCTCTCCGGCGGCTAAACGCCGGCGAGTTTGACCCCGCTGACCCAGTTTGACCCCCCTGGGTCTATGACAGGTGGGACCCGTCTGGTAATTAACTTAGGATTAGGACTAACTAAAAATTAGTTAGACTAATGACACTGACACGCGGGACCCACTGGCCAGGTTTGACCTGGACCGACCCCGTTGACTGCTGACGTCACCCTGACGCAATGCTGACGCAATAAGTATTTTTCTGGATTTATTTTTATACAAGAAATTCCAAAAAATACTACAAACTTCAAAAATTCATAGAAATTAATCTGTAACTCCAAATGCAAAGATTTATATATGAAATTGGATCAGAAAAATCCAATCTTTCCATCTGTACTGGTTTCATGCAAGTCAGAACACTTTAACCTTGCTGTTTAGATGAAACAAGTTAATGCACTAATATGACCTCTTATTTTGGGTTTGCATTTGAATCCTTGATTCAAATGAACTCAAACCAATCTGTTCTAAGTTGCATTAGCCAAAACACACTCATTTTGCCATGTCATAGCATGCATCATATTGTTGCATATTGCCATGTGATGATTGTGTTTCGATGTGTTCTTCGTGGTAGGTTCTGCCTCCGAGGATATTCACGAGTATCCAACTGAAGGGCAGTATTCCACTACCACTCTGTCAGGCAAGCAACCCCATTGATCATCTCGATACAAACCCATCTTCTCGCTTCTGCTCTCGTTTACTGCATTAAGACAACAGCGTTTCAAACTGCTGTGTCTTGTGGTAGTTGAACCCATATCCTCTGCATGACCTGTCATTGCCACAGTAACTAGATGAAACCCACTAGCATGTGTAGGAGTTGATTGAGCCATGTTTGTGTTTCCTACCATGCTATGCTTGCTATGCTTAGAGTCGTGTCAGGTCTGGCTCATCAGGGTGATGGACTAGAGTGAATGGTTGTGTCGGTAATGAGAGTGAAGTGTTGAACATGATTTGGTAAAGGTATCGATGAGAGGCCATGTAGGAGTACATGGTGGGTTGTTTCATTGAGGCCGTCCTTAAGAACCGAGATCTGTATGCGTGATTTAAGATTCAGCTACTACCACACATTGGGATCCTTAATTGACTCTCTCGACTTATTAACCACCCCGTCCTCTGTCCAGGAGTTGCAAGTAGTTTCTGGTGTTTGTAGTTGCTGGAGGCCGTGCGCAGCGCTGACCTTAGGGGTGGGCTGTGATGCGGTAGGCACGTGGCACGTTGTACCGGGTCGCCCGTTTGGTGTCTCGGGAACCCTGCACACATCGTTTGGGGCCGTTGAGGACACCCCGGCCGGATTTCCTAGCGGATTGAACCCGAATAGGCGATAAACCTGGACTAGAGACTCGTGTGTTTAGTCAGGTCGTGGCCGACACCCTCGCTGGACTTCCGTTTGAAGGTTGCCGGGTACATGTCGTGTAGCGGCGATAAGTGGTGAAAGCGTGTGTGAAGAAGTACACCCCTGCAGGGTATAAAACTATTCGAATAGCCGCGTCCGCGGTAAAGGACTACTTGGTCGCTTATGCAGTTCATAGACAAGTTAATGGTAACTACTAAAAGACTCAAGATAAGTGTGAGTACCGCGGATGGCCCTCTCATAGGATGACGAGGGAGGATCCACGGTGTAGTATTGTGATGGTGATTAGTGGACTCGTGTGCGAAAACTAATTTCACAAGTGGTGTCTCGTAGGATAGCGTAGCCAAGAGTCAAAGCTGGCTTGCTGCAATAACTCCACCACCCTTCTTGAGAATGTGCATGTATATTAGGATCTGTTGTAAGACTTGCTGAGTACCTTTGTACTCATGTTGCTTTAATAATTGTTGCAGACGAGAACACTTGATGGGTTCTATGTAGATCTCGACGTTGACGAGTGACTTGCCACCCAGGTGGTGACCCGAGCTTGTGAAGGGCCTATGTAGATAGACAGGCTTCGTCAAGCCTTCTTTCTTTCTAGTGTCTGTACTCAGACTAGTTGCTTCCTCATGTGCTTGTATGTTTGTATGACTTGAGTGTCGGGTCGTGTGACCCCTATCTGTATGAACATGTTATGTATGGCTCCCCGGAGCCATTAAATAAAGTACTTTGAGTTGTAGAGTTTTGTTGTGATGCCATGTTGTATTTACACATATCGAGCATATTGTGTGTATGATTGAAATGCTTGGTATGTGTGGGATCCGACTATCTAGTTGTTTATCCTTGGCAGCCTCTCTTATGGGGAAATGTAGTCTGGTGTCTCCACTGAGCCTTGGTAGTCCGTTACAGCCCGGTTTACCGGAGTCCTGCTAGCCCAGCACTACTGCTCCGGAACACTTAGACTGGCCGGCATGTGTTTCACTTCGTTCCTGTGTCTGTCCCTTCGGGGAAATGTCACGTGGTGACATCCGGAGTCCTGCCTAGCCTGCTACAGCCCGGGTTCCCGGAGTCCTGTTAGCCCAGTGCTACAGCCCGGATTCACACGCTGCTGACCGACATGCTCGATGTTGATTCATGTATGCCTGTCCCCGTAAGTTAGCGCCGCTTTGGGTTCACGACTAGCCATGTCGGCCCGGGTTCTCTGTCATATGGATGCTAGCGACACTATCATATACGTGAGCCAAAAGGCGCAAACGGTCCCGGGCCATGGTAAGGCGACACCCGTGGGAATACCGTGCGTGCGGCCGCAAAGTGATATGAGGTTTTACTGGCTAGATCGGTGTGACTTAGAATCGGGGTCCTGACAGCGTTGGCATCAGAGCCGGACTGCCTGTAGGTTCGTTGAGCCAATTTGGTCGATGTCGAGTCTAGAAATGCTTTAGTTATATGTAGGGGAATTGATTGTGGGAGGGACATAAGGCTCTTTTTACTCCTTTACCTTATGCCCTCTGATCCGAGTCATTCTCTTCTCTTTCTACGTGGGTTAAGGACTAGGCTCTCTTCTCTCTATCAGGTTCACGTGTTACTAATCCGTAGTAACTTATAGGATTGTTGGTTACAAGCCTCAGTTCAGTTTCTACTACTTTTAGTATGTTGTCAGTTGAACCAGAACCTTGATATGATGTTGTTGAGTGGCTTTGCAAACTGCTGTGAATGTCTCAAATCTTTTCCTGAGCATTTACAGCCGTTATGCTGTCCGATTTCTCCTAGAAAATTCTAATGCCTTTGCATTATTTCGTGCTTTCAGATGGCTTCCCGCAACCAGAACCAAGTGGTTCGTTTGACTCGGTGCCTCGATGTACCTGGTCACACGGCCATGCTGGTCCGTGTGATGATCGAGACAGGCTATCGATGGTATCCTGAGTATACCGTCGAGGAGCAATTTCGAGACTTCAATCAAGGCCAATACCTTTGTACAGTCAGGATATACCCTTCCTATCCTGGAGCTACTGAACCCCTCCATTGCTCATATGGACTTGGGGTTACCATCGAGATGTCCGTGCAGGACGCTGCTTACTCGATGATGACTATTATGCGAGCCAGAACTGCCTTGCTTCGGAACACTGACTTCCGCTATATGCCAGCATCACTCCCTGGGGCAGAAGGATACTTCCAGGCTCTCTACACTGACTCCTCCCATGAGGATTCGCTACTCCGCACTACCACAGAGATGCTTGAGGACAAGGACCGTGAGAATCGTGCCTTGCGAATGGAGCTCTTCAACACTCGTTCTGATCACTGGGCCACTCTGACACGGTTTGCACCTGCCGTGCAGGCTGGGTATATGGACATGAGGGACTTGTACCCCGTGCGGTCTGGTCTACCAGATTGTATGGACTGGCGTGATGTAGGAGGCATCACTCCTCCCCGTGGACCCCGTCTGCCACCGTTTGTTGGACCAAGGCCACATCCGAGTCCTTTTGGACCGCAAGCTCCACAGGCCCGACTGTTTCCAGATGATCATGTTCAGCTCCCAGGACATGGTGGTAATCTCTATGAAGATTACTACGGAGACGTCTGAGTTGGTAGTAGCTTCACTAGTATTGTAACAGTTGTATTCTGCACAGTCCTGCGTGACTCGTGGGATACGACTTGGTGTGTATCACGTTCCGGAGGTGTAGAAAAATAATGTATAGGAGCTTGGAATGCCTCCGATGAGATGTAACGTCTTTCACCGTAGTTGTACTTTAGCCTGGGCTTGTACTAAACTATGTACGGTGTGTATCACCGATGGTATATATATGGCAGTTTCTATATTACCATGTCGTGCAAATGAACATCTCAGCATTTCATGTCGTCCATTACATTCTGCGCTTCCTTGCCAGCATTTTGCCATCCTTGTCTAAGCCGTTGTCTTGTCTCTCCTAGGATGGTTAATACCCGCAACAACCCTGCTGCCCTGGAGCAGGGTGAAGCCAGTGCAGCTAGGGATGGGAATCTGCCTCACCCGCCTTCTCAGGCCGAAGTTATGCTGGAGGCAGAAAGAAACAAGCTTGAGACCAACCGCTTGCTAGCACGCATTGAGGAGAATACTGCACGTCATCAGAGGAACGAATTGGTGTCAATCAATGACTTTATCAAGTTGTACCCACCGACATTCCATCATTCCGTCGAGCCCCTCGACGCGGATGATTGGCTTCGCAGCATCACCAATAAGCTACATTCTACCAATGTAGCCGAAGCTGATAAGGTTACCTATGCTGCCTATCACCTCGAAGGCCCTGCTAGCCTTTGGTGGGAAAACTATGAGGCTATGCGCCCGGCTGGCCAGATTACCACTTGGGCTGATTTCAGTGAGGCTTTCTGTGAGCATCACATCCCGGAAGGTCTCATGGATCGTAAGAGGGAAGAGTACTGCAATTTCACCCAAGGTAGACTGACCGTGGATGCATACAGCCGTGAGTTTGGAAATCTAGCACGTTATGCTCCTGAAGAGGTATCCACCGACGCCAAGAAGCAGGCAAGGTTCCGCAAGGGACTTAGCCCCGAGCTTCGCCGTGATCTTCGTCTGCATGAGTGCACCTCTTTTCAGAAGTTAGTGAATAAGGCCATCAGTGCTGAGACAGGTCAGACTGACTATGAGGCTTCACGCAAGCACTCCCGTGACTTTGGTTCTTCATCCGGTTTTGGACATCAGAAGCGCCGGGTGTGGATTCCAAACACAGCCCTGCCACCCAGGTTCACTCCGAGGCCATCCTTTGAGCCGCCTCGCCCCAATCAGCAGTTCGCACCGCCCAAGGCCTATGGTGGCCCCGCTGCTAATGCTGCTCCACGCCCCAATGTTGTGACATGCTTCAAGTGTGGAGAGACGGGTCACTACATACGCGAGTGTCCCCAGAACAACCACCCCAATCAGCCCGGAAAGTCCGTTGGTCGTGGCAAGCCAGCGGAAAAGACATATTACGCTAAGCCAGCCACCACTGCACGTGGCCATGTCAACTATGTCTCAGCTGAAGAAACTCATGAGGATCCCAACGTCGTCCTTGGTACGCTCCTTGTTAACTGCCATCCGGCAACTGTTCTTTTCGATACTGGAGCATCTCATTCTTTTATCTCTGAGAGCTATGCTCGATTGCACAACACCACATTTTGTGACATGCCCACCTCCATGGTAATTCAAACCCCTGGTTCTAAATGGCAAACCTCTCAAGTAAGCCATGGAAATGAAATTCTTGTCGATAGATTGGTCTTCCTTGCATCACTGATAGCTCTCAAGTCCTCCGACATAAACGTCATCTTGGGTATGGACTGGATGTCAGCCCATTATGCTAAGATTGATTGCTCTACTAGAACTGTTCAACTCACCCATCCATCAGGCAAGACAGTCAATGTTTTGACCCGAGTGTCTAAGCGTCAGCTCTACTCCCTAAATGCCAACCCTCTTCCAGACCTTGAAGATATTCCGGTAGTCCGTGACTTCCCGGATGTCTTTCCAGAAGAACTGCCAGGTGTTCCACCTGACAGGGATGTCGAGTTCGTGATAGACCTTGTTCCAGGAACCGTCCCAATCTCTAGAAGACCCTATAAGATGGCACCCCTAGAACTAGCCGAGCTTAAGAAACAACTCGATGAGTCCTTGAAAAAGGGTTTCATCCGTCCTAGTTCTTCTCCATGGGCTTGCCCCGTCCTCTTCGTCAAGAAGAAGGATGGAACGGATCGGATGGTTGTAGATTACCGACCTGTCAACTTGGTCACTATCAAGAACAAGTATCCGCTCCCTAGGATCAACGATCTGTATGATCAGCTCGCAGGATCCTCAGTCTTTTCCAAAATGGATTTGAGTTTGGGCTACCATCAAATCAAAATCAAGAACGGGGACATTCCTAAAACGACCTTTGTTACTCGTTATGGCCAATACGAGTACACCGTCATGTCCTTCGGTTTAACCAATGCTCCAGCCACTTTCTCTCGGTTAATGAACTCGATCTTCATGGAGTATTTGGATAAATTCGTCGCGGTATACCTCGATGATATACTCATCTACTCCAAGAATGAGGAAGAACATGCCGAGCATCTAAGGCTAGTATTGATGAAACTTCGGGAGCATCGCCTTTATGCCAAATTCTCCAAGTGTGAATTTTGGTTGCCAGAAGTGACCTATCTAGGCCACGTAATCTCTGGTAAGGGTATTGCTGTCAATCCCGAGCGAGTTCAAGCCGTCCTTGATTGGACTCCACCTGAAACGGTCAAGCAAGTTCGGAGTTTCCTTGGCTTAGCGAGCTACTGTCGCCGCTTCGTCGAGAATTTCTCCAAGGTTGCTAAACCTCTAACTAAACTTCTCAAGAAAGATAAAAAGTTTGAGTGGACCCCACAGTGCGAGTTCAGCTTTCAGGAACTGAAAAGACGCCTGACATCTGCTGCCGTACTTGTGCCACCAGATTTTTCTAAGGACTTTGTTATCTATTGCGACGCCTCGCGACAAGGACTAGGTTGCATACTCATGCAAGATCGTCATGTGATTGCCTACGCTTCTCGACAGTTGCGTCCACATGAGGATAACTATCCCACACATGATCTAGAGCTTGCAGCTGTGGTCCATGCACTCAAAACATGGCGACATTACCTTCTCGGTAATCGTTGCGAAATTTACACCGATCACCAAAGTCTGAAATACATCTTCACCCAACCGGATTTGAATCTCAGGCAAAGACGTTGGGTCGAGTTGATTACAGATTATGACTTAGGAATAACTTACACCCCGGGCAAAGCCAATGTCATGGCTGATGCACTAAGTCGTAAATCTTATTGTAACAACTTGATGTTACAACAAAGTCAACCACTTCTCCACGAGGAATTCCGTAAGCTTAACCTTCACATTGTTCCTTGAGGATTCCTATCCACCCTGGTGGCGAAACCTAACCTTACGGATCAAATCATAACCGCTCAGCAGTATGATAGAGGAATATCTCGGATCAAGGAGAACATTGCTAGCGGAGCTGCTAAGTGTTTCTCCATGGATGAGCGAGGTGTTGTCTTCTTCGAGAACCGCCTAGTGGTTCCCAAGAAACAACAGCTACGGCAATTGATCCTTAAGGAAGCTCATGAATCCCCTCTCACCATTCATTCCGGTAGTACTAAAATGTATCAAGACCTACGCCAGAGGTTTTGGTGGACTAGGATGAAGAGAGAAATCGCTCAATACATTGCTAATTGCGACGTCTGTCGTCGTGTTAAAGCAGAGCATCAACGGCCTGCTGGCACCCTTCAACCTTTGGTTATTCCTGAATGGAAATGGGATAAAATCGGTATGGATTTCATTACCGGGTTTCCCGGGACCAAGAGAGGGAATAATGCTATCTTCGTCGTTGTCGATCGTCTTTCCAAAGTAGCCCACTTCCTACCTGTTCGTGAGAGTATAACCGCTAGCCAGCTAGCTGACTTGTACATCTCCCGAATAGTGTCTCTTCATGGTGTTCCATTGGAGATTAACTCAGACCGTGGAAGTCTTTTCACCTCTCGATTTTGGGAAAGTTTCCAAAATGCTATGGGAACTCGTCTCTCCTTTAGCACCGCCTTCCACCCTCAATCAAGTGGTCAAGTAGAACGAGTCAATCAAATTCTGGAAGATATGCTCCGAGCTTCTGTCATCTCTTTTGGTATGGATTGGGAGAAATGTCTTCCATTCGCCGAATTCGCTTATAACAATAGTTATCAAGCTAGCTTGGGCAAAGCCCCTTTCGAAGTTCTCTATGGACGAAAATGCCGAACGCCTCTTAACTGGACAGAAACCGGGGAAAGACAACTCTTTGGCCCGGATATGATTCAGGAAGCAGAAGAGCAGGTTCGCATTATTCGTGAGAAATTGAAAACAACCCAATCTCGTCAAAAGAGCCAATATGACCGCAAACATAAGCTCATGACTTATGAAGTTGGCGAGAAGGCTTACCTTCGGGTTACTCCTTTGAAGGGAACCCATCGATTCGGTATCAAGGGTAAATTGTCTCCTCGTTACATTGGACCCTTTCGCATTCTTGCCAAACGAGGAGAAGTTGCCTACCAATTGGAACTACCTCCGCATCTCTCCAGAGTTCATGATGTCTTCCACGTTTCTCAACTCAGGCGTTGCTTCTCGGATCCTATCCGTGGAGTGGACCACGAAACGCTTGATCTCCAAGATAATCTCACATATCGAGAATATCCCGTTCGTATCCTTGACCAAGCCGAACGTACCACTCGACGCCAGAATATCAAGTTTCTCAAGGTTCAATGGTCACACCATTCCGAGAAAGAAGCTACTTGGGAAAGGGAGGATCGTCTTCGACTTGAGTACCCCACCTTCTTCCCGGAGGATCCTAAATCTCGGGACGAGATTCTTTTGAGTGGGGGTGAGTTGTCACACCCTAGCTAGTTCATGCATTAGAGTGTTGCATCATGTTTAAACTTTTCCAGAAACTTGAAATGGGGATGATAGAACCACCAGCACCCCCCTGGAAACAACTAGGGTTTACTAAAATCTTTTTCAATGAACCTGAAATGCTCTTCTAAAATGTCCATCATTTTTGTCTTGGGTTAGAACCTCTGCCAAAATTGGTTCACAATTTTCTAGGTCATCATAAGGTCATTGAATTAAATCATATGTAACTTGCATTTGGGCATTTAAATGCTAGTAAATATTTTAAATGTCCAAATAATCCCAAACTGAAATGTTCCATGTTGGATATACTCTATACAGTGGGCATGAGAAGTTTGGTGATTTTTGAAATTGCCTAGGTATTTTTAGAAAAGCCACAAACTTGCAGAAATAAAGAAAATGGAAAATAAAAGGGAAAACTAACTTACCTGGCAAAGCCACCAGCCGGCCCACCTGGCGGCCCAGCACTGTGCTGGCCCGTGCCAGCCAGCTGCTTCGTCCCCGCCAGGCAGGCAGGGAGGTGACGCCGGCGTGCGCGAGCTCACCACGGCGCCAGCTGCTTGCCGCTTCGCCCTGGACGCGCTAGTCGACCTCCACGTAGTCCCCCCCAACCGCCTGGACACGTCCATTCTCCCCCCAACGCCTCTCCCTCGCCCTCTTCCACCATGGCCGACGCTGCCGCGCCCGCGCCACCGTGAAACCTGCGTCCACCGTCGTCCCCGCACCGCGCTGCCGTGTCCACGAGCTCCGCCGTCGTCCACTACATCGAGCTAGCCGAGCCCTGAGTGCTCGCACGCTCTGCTTCGTCTTCTTCGACCTCGTCTTCACCGAACGCCGCCGGAGATCCCCTTCGCCGTCACCGCCGCACCCGCTCGTCCCTGACCTCGCCGTCTGCTCCGTCGTGACCGCCGTGAGCTCAGCTACCTCCCCATCCTTCACGTTGTCGCTCTCGAGCCCTGCATCGACTGCACCGAGCTCGGCCGCACCCGCCGCCGCCACCGCACGTCGCCGTCGTGGCCACAGCCACGTTGGCTCGATTCTGAGCACGCCATCGTCTTCGCCGCACTCGCAGGAGCCCGCAGCACCACTCCACGCACCTCGCCGTGCCCCCTAGCGACGAGCCCGAGCTCGCCCGAACTCCGGCAGCCACACAGCTCGTCGCCGGCGTCGTTTCCGGTGACCCCGAGCCCTACCGCCACCACCACTCGACGCGGCTTAGTCCTAGCTACCCGTAGATGGTCTCCGCCGCCCATTTGGTCGTCGGAGGACAAAACCCGCACCGCCCCGCCGGGTCTGGCCTCGCCGGCGGCTAAACGCCGGCGAGTTTGACCCCGCTGACCCAGTTTGACCCCCCTGGGTCTATGACAGGTGGGACCCGTCTGGTAATTAACTTAGGATTAGGACTAACTAAAAATTAGTCAGACTAATGACAATGACACGCGGGACCCACTGGCCAGGTTTGACCTGGACCGACCCCGTTGACTGCTGACGTCACCCTGACGCAATGCTGATGCAATAAGTATTTTTTCTGGATTTATTTTTATACAGGAAATTCCAGAAAATACTACAAACTTCAAAAATTCATAGAAATTAATCTGTAACTCCAAATGCAAAGATTTATATATGAAATTGGATCAGAAAAATCCAATCTTTCCATCTGTACTGGTTTCATGCATGTCAGAATACTTTAACCTTGCTGTTTAGATGAAACAAGTTAATGCACTAATATGACCTCTTATTTTGGGTTTGCATTTGAATCCTTGATTCAAATGAACTCAAACCAATCTGTTCTAAGTTGCATTAGCCAAAACACACTCATTTTGCCATGTCATAGCATGCATCATATTGTTGCATATTGCCATGTGATGATTGTGTTTCGATGTGTTCTTCGTGGTAGGTTCTGCCTCCGAGGATATTCACGAGTATCCAACTGAAGGGCAGTATTCCACTACCACTCTGTCAGGCAAGCAACCCCATTGATCATCTCGATACAAACCCATCTTCTCGCTTCTGCTCTCGTTTACTGCATTAAGACAATAGCGTTTCAAACTGCTGTGTCTTGTGGTAGTTGAACCCATATCCTCTGCATGACCTGTCATTACCATAGTAACTAGATGAAACCCACTAGCATGTGTAGGAGTTGATTGAGCCATGTTTGTGTTTCCTACCATGCTATGCTTGCTATGCTTAGAGTCGTGTCAGGTCTGGCTCATCAGGGTGATGGACTAGAGTGAATGGTTGTGTCGGTAATGAGAGTGAAGTGTTGAACATGATTTGGTAAAGGTATAGATGAGAGGCCATGTAGGAGTACATGGTGGGTTGTTTCATTGAGGCCGTCCTTAAGAACCGAGATCTGTATGCGTGATTTAAGATTCAGCTACTACCACACATTGGGATCCTTAATTGACTCTCTCAACTTATTAACCACCCCGTCCTCTGTCCAGGAGTTGCAAGTAGTTTCTGGTGTTTGTAGTTGCTGGAGGCCGTGCGCAACGCTGACCTTAGGGGTGGGCTGTGATGCGGTAGGCACGTGGCATGTTGTACCGGGTCGCCCGTTTGGTGTCTCGGGAACCCTGCACACATCGTTTGGGGCCGTTGAGGACACCCCGGCCGGATTTCCTTGCGGATTGAACCCGAATAGGCAATAAACCTGGACTAGAGACTCGTGTGTTTAGTCAGGTCGTGGCCGACACCCTCGCTGGGCTTCCGTTTGAAGGTTGCCGGGTACATGTCGTGTAGCGGCGATAAGTGGTGAAAGTGTGTGTGAAGAAGTACACCCCTGCAGGGTATAAAACTATTCGAATAGCCGCGTCTGCGGTAAAGGACTACTTGGTCGCTTATGCAGTTCATAGACAAGTTAATGATTACTACTAAAAGACTCGAGATAAGTGTGAGTATCACGGATGGCCCTCTCGTAGGATGACGAGGGAGGATCCACGGTGGAGTATTGTGATGGTGATTAGTGGACTCATGTGCGAAAACTAATTTCACAAGTGGTGTCTCGTAGGATAGCGTAGCCAAGAGTCAAAGCTGGCTTGCTGCAATAACTCCACCACCCTTCTTGAGAATGTGCATGTATATTAGGATCTGTTGTAAGACTTGCTGAGTACCTTTGTACTCATGTTGCTTTAATAATTGTTGCAGATGAGAACACCGCCCCCTCCGATGGGTTCTATGTAGATCTCGACGTTGACGAGTGACTTGCCACCCAGGTGGTGACCCGAGCTTGTGAAGGGCCTATGTAGATAGACAGGCTTCGTCAAGCCTTCTTTCTTTCTAGTGTCTGTACTCAGACTAGTTGCTTCCGCATGTGCTTGTATGTTTGTATGACTTGAGTGTCGGGTCGTGTGACCCCTATCTGTATGAACATGTTATGTATGGCTCCCCGGAGCCATTAAATAAAGTACTTTGAGTTGTAGAGTTTTGTTGTGATGCCATGTTGTATTTACACATATCGAGCATATTGTGTGTATGATTGAAATGCTTGGTATGTGTGGGATCCGACTATCTAGTTGTTTATCCTTGGCAGCCTCTCTTATGGGGAAATGTAGTCTGGTGTCTCCACTGAGCCTTGGTAGTCCGTTACAGCCCGGTTTACCGGAGTCCTGCTAGCCCAGCACTACTGCTCCAGAACACTTAGACTGGCCGGCATGTGTTTCACTTCGTTCCTGTGTCTGTCCCTTCGGGGAAATGTCACGTGGTGACATCCGGAGTCCTGCCTAGCCTGCTACAGCCCGGGTTCCCGGAGTCCTGTTAGCCCAGTGCTACAGCCCGGATTCACACACTGCTGACCGACATACTCGATGTTGATTCATGTATGCCTGTCCCCGTAAGTTAGCGCCGCTTTGGGTTCACGACTAGCCATGTCGGCCCGGGTTCTCTGTCATATGGATGCTAGCGACACTATCATATACGTGAGCCAAAAGGCGCAAACGGTCCCGGGCCATGGTAAGGCGACACCCGTGGGAATACCGTGCGTGAGGCCGCAAAGTGATATGAGGTGTTACAGGCTAGATCGGTGTGACTTAGAATCAGGGTCCTGACAGCTCAATGGTATATGTTAGTGCTATAGCTCTTGAGCGGAAGATGGATGCTGGTATGTAGGGCATGCGTTTTCCATGGGTAGCATATTCGGTGTTGTTGTTAAGTAGTTGATGCTTGAAACAGAGAGAGCAGTATAAACAGATAATCATAGATAAGTGTGGCATTATGCATATTAATCAAAGTTTTGAATAGCGCGCTATAGCCGCCAGGAATCCCTTGCGCTACGATATGGCAATTTCCAGGTCGTGGGCTCTTTCACGCTATTAGCCCGCTAAAGGCAGTTAGCGTGGCACCGAAATAGCGTTAGCGTCCTGCCTTCACCCAATTTTTTTGCTCCAGAAACAAAATCGTCGCGCGGGCCAAAGCCCAAATAGTCCAAAACTACCGATACACACCCCAGCCAACCCAATCGAGCAAACCCTACCCAATCCCTTTCTCCTCCTCGAGCAAAAAAAGCGGCGGCGGCTGCGACCTGCGACTCCGGCAGCCGCGGCTGCGGCCTGCGACTCCGCGGCTGACAGGGCTTCCTCACCACTCCCTCCCAACGTAGTTGCTCCCGGCGACGAAGGCATCCACCGCGCAACGCAGGCGTCAGATCTCGATGACGGCGAGGCATCTCCCGGCCACTTTCTTCCGGCCGCTCCCGGCCACAACGTCCCGTCCACACAGCAGGCAACAGCGACCGTGGACCAAGAAATTCCATCGGCAGGTAAGCTTCTCTAATCTCTGTACAAAAATTTGTGATGGATACTGAAGTTGCTCTGGTGGTATGCCAAACTTTACTATGTTATGTAATGAGCTGAACCATCTTCTGAATATCAAGTATATCTATGATATGGCTGTACGCTATTTGATATTGTCAATTGTCAAGTATATCTATGTTGAATTGATGGCTGATCCTATGTTTATTTTGTATATTTTTATTGATTTACTGAAACGCTAAATAGGGCTTAGCACGCTATAGCTGCGCTATAGCGTTTCATAGCTTTCTTTTGGTTGGGCTGCCGCTAAGCCGCTATTCAAAACTTTGATATTAATAGATGGATGTGCATCACATGAGCAACAATAGTAGAGGTTACATAGGCAAGAGCATAAGTGGTAGCTATTGAAAAGCAACACATGGCATCGTTGAAAAACAGAGGAAGGTTTTATCCTGTTACATAGCCTGATTAGAAGTTCTTAGAGCGCTAGATCATATTTAGATAGGACTTGTGTTGCTGTTGATGGTTCATCTAAAGGCAATGCACGATGAGAACCCGGCTCTGCTTTGTGGTGACCTTCAAGTGAAAGGCACAAATGTTTCCTTCATGGATGTTTTCATGGTAGCGGAATTCTGACCAGTTGGTGGTTATGGTGGCTCTCTTGTCGGTGCCTAGTATGATGCGACAATTGGCGTGCAGTTCACTGTTCGCGAGTTTCACCTTGAGTGTATCATCATTTGGGTCAATGTAATCCTTCAGGGTTTTTTTCAGTGTAGGAAACCTGAAAATACTGGTGAGAGAAAGGAATTAATTGAATGTATTGCAGACTGTAGTTCGACTCTTACATTGAGAAGGTTCAAATATAGATAGTGAGAAGAGGGACATGGAGTATTTGATCCCGAGCTCATATGCTCCCGCATGAACAGTAAAATTGAAAAAAATAGTAAAAAAATTCAAAAAAATCTGAATTTTTTTTGTGATGAACATTGATAAATTTTCTAACTGCGTGCAAAATTTAAGGTCGAAATGACATTCGTGGAGGTCTGGGCAAAAAAAATAAAATTGATGGTCCAAAAAGACAATTGTTGGAAGCATTTTGGAGCATCGATTTTGTTATTTTTGCCTAGACCTCCACGAATGTCATTTCAATCTGAAATTTTGCACGCACTTAGAACATTCATCAATGTCCATCATAAAAAAAAATCAGATTTTTTTGAATTTTTTTACTATTTTTTTCGATTTTACTGTTCATGCGGGAGCATATGAGCTCGGGATCAAAAGAGGACTTTCGGTGAGAATAGTTATTAGTAAATAATAGCAGAAAGCAAAAAAAGAGTGCAGAACATGCTACATTCTTTCCTATGTAGAGTATAAGATGTAAATTGGTTGTTTCTGCGTGTATGTCACTCTAATGAAGGAGAACAAATATAGGATGGAAGAAAACATAGACATGACGCTATATGAATATTAGTTACTAACCATTAATGTTCATGCTTGACTTTTCAGGAACTTAATGAGAGTCACTGCACCGGTACTAATAGCAATGTATTCAGTTTTTTTTTGAATATTTTGCAATAAAGTCAATTTCCAGAACAAAAAGCACACTGTAGGTTGTACTTGATATGATCAGTCAGGCAAGTACTTTAGTTGTGAGGTATAAGCAAAGATCATTTTCTGTTTCAATGAAGTGCGAGGAAGGATGTTACCATGCGCTGGCCTGGCTTTGCGAATGTTTTGTTGATAGTGCACACATAGTATTTGATGTCTGGCTTTTTGTGGCGGAACATGGCAAACAAGGTGTTCACATGGTGCTGATAAAGCTTAACTTCATTGCCCCAGTGACAGTATTTTTCAAGCTCTCCGCAGTACTGGATAGCGGGGGTGGCCCTGATTTAGGTAAGAACCAAATGAAGGAGCATATGCAAGAAGACTGAATATTATTTCTTGTTAAGAGACTAAGCTTTCACTAAGAGAAAAGCTGAATCAAGCTGTAAACCTATGGTAGAAAAAATAAAGCAAGCAAGGTAATTAAGCTGAACATTATTAATCGGAATGATATAAGGTTTTTTTGGGTTTGAAGCAGTAAATTGGCGTCGGAGAAGTATAGTAGATCATAAAAACTATTATTATCAGTTGTAGCTCGTAAAGTTGGGAAAACATAGATGATTGTAGAAAAATGATATAACAGCAGTTAGATTACAACCTGCCTGAAAGAGTCATCTTTAAAGGAAACAGTAGAAATGAAATGAAATTTCTGTTTGGAATATGGTAATTTTCATTTCAATGGAGAATAACATAACAGAATAATGTGTTTTGCAGTGTTGTTTTATATATGGTGAGTATGGAGTGGGCTCACCGCGAATGATATACTCTGGATGCTCACATTCTTCACCCTGTACAATTGTTGAGAGAATTGTTAGTGTGAGTAATCAGAAACTTGTTTGTTGATAGCAATTGTGTAGCTTAACGGCGATACAATTTAATCATGCACTTTAAAAGAAAAGGAAAATGGATTTAACTTGTGTAATTGGGTGCTTTTATAAATGGGTATGTAATCATTTGAGTACACGAGCTATAAATCTTTAAACAATGCTAATAATGTAACTTGTCAAAGACACAAAAACTTGCTACTATTTTTCAGTGTTGAACTAAACTAAACACAAAATAAGGCATTAAGAAAAATCCTCCATTAAATAAAACATTACAACAAACTTGTTGGGAAAACCTGCACACAACTACCAGATAAATAAAAGTAAGACATTAATTCTTCTTAGCACAAGAAATTACGTCCTAGGAAAAAGAACAAAATTACTGACTAATGTCACATTGCCTGATTGGAGTATTACCTGGAAATGAAAACAAGCTAGACAGATCAACGATGCACTATAAGGTTATTTACATTGAACTTATAAAGCAACGGCAAACAAGCAATAAATAGCGGTGGCCCTTCACATAAATCACTGGTAGAGTAAATGCCTTACCACCAAAAAGATCTCACACCGGTCATATAGAATTATGCACATTCCTTTTTGATAAACCACCTATGTTTGTAAATATAAGATGTTTTTACAGTTCAATTTAAACTGCAAAATTTTCCTATATTTAGAATCTGAGGGTGTACATTGGAGCACTCAGATTCCGACAATGAAATCAAAGATGTGCTATCTATGGTGGTGTTTCAAGCATATAGTACACCCGGTGGTCCTTTTGTATTCTGAGCAGTGCAAATAGGCCATGTCAACACAATTAATAGTTTAGCAAGTCCACAGAATGAAAAGATTCTGGTAGTGATTAAATGGTTTTAAGCACCATGATTTTAGCAGATCATACCTTGAACAATTTTACTTTCTAGTGCATCAAGCATCTATCAATTATATTCTCAAATGTTTTAGGTTTTCTTCCATGTAAAACACAATACAGTCGGAAGCACGAGTGTCAAAGTAACGTACAGAAATGCTCTTATCTTATATGCTCTGAAACTTGATAATATGATAAAACTACTCACTCAGGAGACTTGATTGCACACTCTAGCTTGCTAAAGAATATATGCTTGGAAGAGAACAATCGTATTGCAAATGGATATAAAACGAAAGCAGCAATGTGTGTGCCTCATCCTTTCCATTGGGAAGCTCTATTTATGAGCATCATACAGACTATTTCCACTTGGCAGGAAGGCATAGGCACACAAAAGGTTAACCTGTACATGCTATTTATCTCTTATAATATCTATCTTTGCAAAGGAAAAAAATGTAGAATAAAAACCAAATATCATCTATGGAATAAAAACTTAGTACCGTTATCTAAAATAGTACATCATAAATCATCTATCCTATCATCAGTATGCAGTATGAAGTATACCATTTGTCATAGCTGGAAAGAGACCATGCATCATAACCAATATCGAGAAAGTAAGGAAGGGAATGGGCTCACCAGGGACCAACGACATTTATGTGATGAGGTCTTTACCAGAATGGAGATGGTCTGAGACCTAGAAAGAAAAAAATAGAAGCAAAATATGTGTAGCTTAGCTGAATGGGGGAGATGATTCCAAACTTGCAGATTCAGAATTAATGGGAATGCTTCCCTGTCGGCGGCGGCCACATGACCACAGCCTAGGTGTCATGGCCATCTTGAGATCAAGCGATGACCGATCGTTCCTCCCACTTCAGTGACCACGACAATGCAGGGGATAGTGCCATCTCGCGATCAAGCATAACGATGGCCACAACCCTAGGTCAAACACCGCTACCTTGGCAAGTCCGCTGACCACAAGGTACCTTTGTTGCAAAAAATAACCATATGACATGGCCCAGGATATTACGCAGACATGGCAACCAATCACAAGGTCGTGAAGGATGACTATAATGTATTAACACTGCAGCAGTTAAGTTTCTATAAGTGGAACAATGAAAAATTATTATATAAGCCTACTTAATCTAGTCATGATCTGTAACCAAAAGTAGTTATCTTATCAAAACAGGGAGGCACACTCTCACATATCAGTTCTTAGTAATTATAGAATGCCCATTATATATTAACTGAAGTAAAACCAAGCATGTATGTGCGCTGACTTTCATATCTGCCAGTAAATTCATCCAAAAAAAATAACTGCCAGTAAACTCAATGGATAACTATAGATACACCAAAGCGTACAATGCTCAAGGTTAGGTACAGAAACAAACACAAGGAGCAGAGGACATGCACCTGAAACCTGTCTGAGTTTGCTTCAGCCTCTGTTTCAATGGACAACCAGGAAACATAATCAGGAAACATGTGCAACTCCTCCATGTCACCTCAAAAGTTGGAATTGACATCAGCCTTAAATCACAAGTTCTTGTTAAAGATAAGAGAACTCCTACAAACAAGTCAGTGTTGTCAAACTAAGTTTGGTAGTACACAAAACTTTTAAAATCATCAGTAAATAAGTATCGAAATATTGCTACCTTCAAGGAACTGCAAGCAAAGAATTATGGCCTTGAATATGGCAACACAACAGAACTTCAGTCAGAGGTTTGCACACATGGACAACCTTGCATTTAACCTTTTCCATACCATTTCATACACCATCATTAACATTTCCCTTCAAGAAATCCAAGCCCGTCAAGGATAAAAGGAGTTATCATACACACAAATGATAGATAGTACATTAAACTCTAGTAACAATGAAGTACGAACTACAAGCAGATCTCCGTAAGAAAAATGTAAGAAAATGATTAGCGAATCATCAACAACAAGGCTCTGACTATAGGAACAAGGCTCTGACTATAGCAAACAACAAGAACAAGGTTCACGTATAAACAGTACAGGATAAATTTAGGATGTAAACACTCTTGTTCTTCAGGTACTGCTCATGGAGGAAGACGGAATGCTCTCTTGCCCCTGGGTTAGTAATCTCGTATTTACACAAGATGTAAATAATGCTGGAACTTAAACTGCATGTTTCTTATTGAAATTGTTTCTTCTTGGATAAACTGCACATTTGGTTGTATTTGCATCAGATTGTTAACTGGAAGGATCAGATTCAGTGACTATACACTGTGTAGTTATTTTCTTCTGTGTGCAAATGTATGCAAGATGATCGATTACTTTGATACTGTTAGGTACCGGCCTCTACAAAGCCAAAGGCGCTGGCATTGCCATTTTCCTTTTTCTTTGCACATAGAAGAAAAGGCTACTAATTGGCAGAAATGTTCTGAAGATCCAAGCTTGGTTCGCAACGCGGGGGCTGGGGGTGCCGACATGGCCAAGCCAGACTAAGCTGCCTACAGCGCATATCTATAGTTTCAAAAGTAGTAACACTCATTTTACAGTTCACTCTATTTTTGTATGTTTGCTTTGCCATAAATATTTGCAGTAGCTTCAACTTGATAATGCCTGCATAGTTTTGCATTGCCGTATGGCCAAGTATATATTACACATAGAAGATACAAATACTATCAAAGGCTCTCATCATCAACGGATATACCTATCAGGCTGTCAATGCGGTACTCTTTCTGGACCCCGAAGACTAATTATATTCATTCAAGGGTGATTCAGAATAAAAGGTTTCTAAATTGGAAACTAAGAAAATACCTAGAACATATAAAAGGGCATAGGTACAAGTTCAAAAGCGAGAAGGGAATGAAACCGTGACGCAATATAGTCACTACTCCAACACCAATAATCCTAAAGGTGGTTGTACTATACACTATAACCAACAACTATGCATAAAATTTAATAAAAGCATTTGATAAAAAATAATAAGAGTAAAATGACATATACAATTTGTTCAATAGTCCAATGCTTTGCAAGATTATAAAATTACTCCAAATAGATGACTGAACAATAGGGAAAATTAATAAAGGTACGATGCTGATGATTTATTTCATATTAAAAGAAGATAAGTAATGGAGATTGTATTATTAGTAAATAAATAACAAAATGATGTACTTTTATGTAGAATTAAAAATATGGAGGGCAAATTAAATACATATGGCTATCCTATTCCACAATGAATAAGAATAAACAACCAGCCAAACTAAATCAGTCTATTTGAAGGTTTGTACTCCCTCCGTCGGTGCATTAGGCAACTAAGGAGCTGCATCGCGACCTAGGCACACACAGATGCCCAATGCACGGGAAGGAGGGAGTAACCTATGTCCTGATTAGCGACAGGCCATCAAAGCAAAACTATATTCAAGATTTTCAATGATATAAATGTAGTTGAAATAAAGCTCCAGATTCAATATGCTATGCTTAGTTCTTTCTGGAGCCAGAACATAATAAGAAGAATATTCACTATTTAGATAAACAAGAAAATCACCTCAAACCACATTTTTCTGCTCGTGAGCTTATCAATTGAGCTCACTTGTGATGTCAAATCTTCCTGAACTGCCATTGATATGTGCAGCATGGCAAAGGCACATAACCCTGTCATCAACAACATCGGTATTTTGAATAGTCAGGAAAGGTGCAACACAAAATATGGCTGCAAATTTCTTTTTTCTGTAATCACAACAAGAACTGAACATATTACAAAAAGAACTACATCATCTCCCATCAGTAGAAAAAATCTCATTGTCTTGTCGTTGATCGCTCCACAATATAATTCTAGCAAATACATTATAAGTTTTGTGGTTTTTGACAGAACCGCACATGCCTGAAATATATTTAATTTAATAACTAATTCAGGAAAGCTCATGCACACGCGTAGCATAATAACAAAACAACAGTTCCCTTAAAATTAAGTGAGCATCTAAGATAGCCTCGGCGAACAACAGGGGATGGATAGTCTATAATTTGAAGGGAACTGTTGTTATAAACTTAAAAAAATGATTCTGAACTGCAATAGTAATGTAGCACAAATATAATGTTTTATGTATTCCAGTTGATCAGTTCATTTCAACTTGACTTTCCAATGCTTGAACAATTGAATGAATTTTGCAACTGAAACTGAACACAAACTAACACCATCAAAACAGAGGCAATTGACGTGGTGCCACGCAATGTCTTATTGACCTTGGCCACCACACCAGCCTAAATTGTAAATAGATGCACAAGACAATCTCCATACCTATAAGTATTCGGTGTAGGATAGTGCATATAAGGGATATTAGCCTACAGAAATATGGGGTCATGGCAAGGTTGATCCCTTTCTTTTTCTATCATGTTCATCTTTCTGAGTCCAAAAAGCATCCCATCTTTGCTTCAAAGATAAGGAGCCCCACAAGGGTGACCAAAGCCAATATAGCAATCAAATGAGTCGATATCTCCTTGTAAGCATTGTGTTTATGTTGGTTATATCCTGCATTTGACATGAAACAGATGGTAAGAGTCATATTGAGTTGATCCACTGACAAATAAAATCAAGGTCAAGGCATAAAGAAGTTGATTCCAGCTTGGGCATATGCTCACAACAATCAATGAACAGAAGATATTACACGCGGGGGGGGGGGGGGGGGGGGGGTTGTACGGGGGGGGGGTGTATGTAATGGGGGGGGGGGGGGGTTGTTTGTATTGTATTTTGTTATGTAATTGGATTACTCTGACCTTGGATGCGCCAAAATCCTTCATGGCCAGCACCATTGAGCTAGCATCTTCTCTCCCTGTCACCTCCATCGGATAATATCATCAAAAACAAAACACCATTGATTCCAACATTTCCGAAAATCCTCAAGACTCATGGAGTTTCTCCCGACCAATCAAAACTAGAGAATTCACCCTTTGCTAAGGGGGGGAGTATTATACCTGAAACTCGCAGGTAACAGTAAATAGGCCGGTGAGGGAACTAACCAACAAGGTAAACACACTACCCATTCAATTCGAACATATCTTCTTGTGCTTTCCTCCGAAAGGCAACACAATTTTCTCAAAGAGATGGCCTGAAGCAACATGTTGTTTTGTTCATATCAGAAAGTCAGTATAAAGTATTACATACCTTTAGCAAGAGGGCTTCGGCAACAGTTATGTAAGTTCTGATGACCTGGGATAGAATCAACCATAACATCAAAATCAAACTGTAGGAACAAACATGGGGGGGGGGGGGTGGGGGGGGGGGGAGAGGGAGAGAGAGAATTCACCTTGTTCCCCATGACCCACTCTTCATCAAAATTCTTTCTCTTCTTTTCTGTCTCAGATCTTCACACATCACTACAAAAAAACCACTTCCGTGATGATACGTGTTTGTCACAGTAGGTCACGTTTTCTGTCATGCATGTACATCCATGACAATTTTATGACAGAATCAAGATAGTCATACCTGTGCTGTCATAGAAGTGTTCCATGACATTACCAAAATTATCATCATGGAAGTGTCCACTTCCATGACGATAAATGCCGCGTCATGGAAGTGCTTTCGTCAAGGGTAACCGACACGTGGCATCCACTGTAACGGGTCGCCGTTAAGCTATCGGGTTCCGGTTTGGATCCGATAACCCGTTAACAGCCCGGACCAATGGCGATTTTCCACGTGTAAAATTCTCATTCGCCGACGATCAACGTGTCAGCTCAGCGTTGGGATAGATGTCAACCGTCCATTGGACAAGAATCGCCAATGAAACATTGACACGTGGGACGGCCCAATAGAGGCCCATATAGGTTTAAAAGCCGGCCCAGGAACAGGCCCACAAGATTTCGTCAGATCTAATGGGCTGGCCCATTAACAGCCTAATATTTTCTGGACCAAATTATGGCCCACATCGGATACGAGGCATTAAAGGACTGCAATATTTTGGGCCAGTTTACGGCCCATTTCAGATCCAGCCCGTTAACAGCTTGCAATAGTTTGGGCCAAATTACGGTCCATACCGGATCCGGCCTGTTAACTGACTTTCATTTCTTGGGCCAAATTACGTGAAGGAAATATGCCCTAGAGGCAATAATAAAGTTGTTATTTTATATTTCCTTATTTCATGATAAAGGTTTATTATTCATGCTAGAATTGTATTGATCGAAAACTTAAATACATGTGTGAATACATAAAAAAATACCGTGTCCCTAGTAAGCCTCTACTAGACTAGCTTGTTGATTAAAGATGGTTAAGTTTTCCTAGCCATAGACATGTGTTGTCATTTAATAACGGGATCACATCATTAGGAGAATGATGTGATGGACATGACCCATCCGTTAGCTTAGCATAATGATCGTTCAGTTTATTCTTATTGCTTTCTTCATGTCAAATACATATTCCTTCGACTATGAGATTATGCAACTCCCGGATACTGGAGGAATACCTTGTGTGCTATCAAACGTCACAACATAACTGGGTGATCATAAAGATGCTCTAAAGGTATCTCTGAAGGTGTTTGTTGAGTTGGCATAGATCGAGATTAGGATTTGTCACTCCGAGTATCGGAGAGGTATCTCTGGGCCCTCTCGGTAATACACATCATAAGCTTGCAAGCAAATGACTAAGGAGTTGGTCACGAGGTGATGTATTATGGAACGAGTAAAGAGACTTGCCGGTAACGAGATTGAACTAGGTATGAAGATACCGACGATCGAATCTCGGGCAAGTAACATACCGATGGACAAAGGGAATTACGTATGTTGTCATAACTGTTCGACCGATAAAGATCTTCGTAGAATATGTAGGAGCCAATATGGGCATCCAGGTTCTGCTATTGGTTATTGACCAGAGAAGTGTCTCGGTCATGTCTACATAGTTCTCGAACCCGTAGGGTCCGCACGCTTAACGTTCGTTGACGATATAGTGTTATATGAGTTATATGATTTGGTGACCGAATGTTGTTTGGAGTCCCGGATGAGATCACGGACATGACGAGGAGTCTCGAAATGGTCGAGAGGTAAAGATTGATATATAGGACGATGGTATTCGGACACCGGAAGAGTTTTGGAGTGCACCGGGTAGTCATCGGGTCACCGGAAGGGGTTCCGGACACCCCCAGTAAGTGTATGGGCCTAATGGGCCAAAGGGGGGACAGACCAGCCCCTGGTGCGCCCCTTCTTTGGACAGCAGGCCCTAAGGGAAGGAAAGGAGGGAGGGCTAGCCCCTCCGGCCTTTCCCTCTCATGGGAGAAAGGAAAGGGGGGGGGGCATCCTCCCCTGCCTTTCCCCCGCAAGTATATAAGGCAGGGGGCGCGGCTTGGAAGGACTCCAAGTAGGATTCCTCCTACTTGGGCGCCTCCTTTGGCTGCTCCTTCCTCCCTCCCACCTATATATATGTGGGAGGGGTGCCTAGCAAAGATACAACATTGTCTTAGCCGTGTGCGGCGCCCCCGTCCACCGTTTACTCCGTCGGTCATATTTTCGTAGTGCTTAGGCGAAGCCCTGCAGAGATCACATGACCATCACCGTCACCACACCGTCGTGCTGCCGGAACTCATCCACTACCTCGCCATCTTGCTGGATCAAGAAGGCGGAGGACGTCACCGAGCTGAACAGGTGCAGGACGTGGAGGTGCCGTGCGTTTGGTACTAGATCGGTTGGAGCACGAAGAAAGTTCGACAACATAAACCGCGTTGTGAAACGCTTCCGCTTAAGGTCTACGAGGGTATGTAGACACACTCTCCCCCTCATTGCTATGCATCTCCATGGATAGATCATTGCGTGTGCATAGATTTTTTTTTGTTTTCATGCAACGTTTCCCAACATTACGACCCATAACAGATACGGCCCTTTAACAGCTACTGTGCCATCGGGCCCATTGGGGGCCTGATTTGCTCTTCGGCCTCTTAATGGCCCATTTAACAGTTTGACCCGATATTAGTTTCGGCCTGTCAGTGGCCCTGTCTACATATGGGCCTCTTTCGACCCGGTTTCACTTTCGGCCATTTAAAGGCCTGAGTTGCACCTGGGCCTGATTCTGGTCTGTAGTTACTTTCGGCCTCTTAACGGCCCATAGTCTTCATGGATACATTCTAGCCCAAACTGCCTATCGGCTCGTTAAAGGCCCTTGAGAGTGTTGGGCCTAATTTTGGCCCATTATACATCTGGCCTGTGATACGTCTCCGTCGTATCTACTTTTTCTAACGCTTTTCCTCTTGTTTTGGACTCTAATTTGCACGATTTGAATGAAACTAACCCGGACTGACGCTGTTTTTAGCAGAACTATCATGGTGTTGTTTTTGTGCAGAAATAAAAGTTCTCGGATTGGAACGAAACTTTGCGAGGATTTTTTATTCAATAAATAAGAATTTCTGGAGCCAAGAACCACCGGAGGGGGGGCACCTGGGTGGGCACAACCCACCAGGGTGCGCCCCCCTCCAGGCGCGCCCGGGTGGGTTGTCCCCACCTGGTGGCCCCGCAGACTTCAACCCTGATACTATAAAATCACATATTTGGAAAAAAAAATCAGGGAGAAAGAATTATCATGTTTCACGAGACGGAGCCGCCGCCACCTCCTGTTCTTCATTGGGAGGCCAGATCTGGAGTCCGTTTGGGGCTCCAGAGAGGGGGATCTTCGATCTTCGTCATCACCAACCCTTCTCCATCGCCAATTCCATGATGCTACCCACCAGGAGTGAGTAGTTCCTTTGTAGGCTCGCTGGTCGGTGAGGAGTTGGATGAGATTCATCATGTAATAGAGTTAGTTTTGTTAGGGCTTGATCCCTAGTATCCATTATGTTGTGAGATTGATGTTGCTATGACTTTGCCATGCTTAATGCTTGTCACTTTGGGCCCGGGTGCCATGATTTTAGATCTGAACTGTTTATGTTATCACCATTATATCTATGTTCTAGATCCGATCTTGCAAGTTATAGTCACCTACTACGTGTTATGATCCGGCAACCCCAGAGTGACAATAGTCGGGACACTTCCCGATGATGATCGTAGTTTGAGGAGTTCATGTATTCACTATGTGTTAATGCTTTGTTCCGGCTCTTTATTAAAAGGAATCCTTAATATCCCTTGGTTTCCAATAGGACCCCGCTGCCACGGGGGGGGGGGGGGGTAGGACAAAATATGTCATGCAAGTTCTTTCCATAAGCACGTATGACTATTTACGGAATACATGCCTACATTATATTTATGAACTGGAGCTAGTGCCGTATCGCCCTAGGTTATGACTGTTATATGATGAATATCATCCAACGAATTCACCGATCCAATTCCTACGAATTTCTCTCATATTGTTCTTGCTAAGTTACTACTGCTATTGTCACTGTTGCACTTGCTACAAAATCATTGCTATCACTGTTACCGTTACTATTGCTGTTGCTACTACTATCAAAACTATCATACTACTTTGCTACTGATCACTTTGCTGCAGATAATTAATCTCTAGGTGTGGTTGAATTGAAAACTCAGCTGCTAATACTTGCAAATATTCTTTGGCTCCCCTTGTGTCAAATCAATAAATTTGCGTTGAATACTCTACCCTCGAAAACTCTTGCGATCCCCTATACTTGTGGGTTATCAAGACTTTTTTCTGGCGCCGTTGCCGGGGAGCATAGCTATATTTGTTGAGTCACTTGGGATTATTATCAAATTATCACTATGAAGAATCTGAAGGATGCTAATACTAAGATTTTTCCCTCTAAGACGAGGGGAGGTAAGGAACTGCCATCCAGCTCCGCTTTAGATTCACCTTCTGTTATAAGTAGACTTGCAACACCACCACATGCTATCAATTCTGATATGTCGCAAGTTATTGATGATGCTACTTCTGCTATGAATGCTACTCATGATGATGCTAGTACCTTGCTTGATGATAATGTGCCACTAGGTGAATTTCTTGATGAACAACTTGCTAGAACTAAGGCTTTTGAGAATGCTGAAACTGATGAAATTGTTGAAACTAATGAAGAGCTTGAAACTGAAAATCTTGAAACACCTATTAGACCTAGTTCTCATAGATATGAATTGGCAAAGGTACCGGAAGGTTATGTTATGGATGAGGAGACAACTAGAGACATTCTTGCTTGTAAGGATAGAGATGATCTGGAAAAATTATTATGCAAGTATAAAGAAAAGACTTTGAATGCTAGAATGAAATGTGATCCTAAGTTTGCTACTTCACCTATCTTTGTTGATGATAAGGATTATGAATTCTCTGTCGACCCAGAGTTAATTACTTTGGTTGAATCTGATCCTTTCCATGGTTATGAAACTGAAACTGTTGTGGCACATCTTACTAAGTTAAATGACATAGCCACCCTATTTGCTCATGATGAGAAAATTCGCTACTATTATATTCTCAAATTATTTCCATTCTCATTAAAGGGTGATGCTAAGGCTTGGTACAATACTCTTGCTCCTTGTTGTGTGCGTAGTCCCCAGGATATGATTTATTACTTCTCTGAAAAATATTTTCCTGCTCATAAGACACAAGCTGCTTTACAGGAAATATTTAACTTTGCGCAAATTGAAGAAGAGAGTCTCCCACAAGCTTGGGGGAGGCTTCTCCAATTGCTTAATGCTTTGCCTGATCATCCTCTTAAGAAAAATGAAATACTTAATATCTTCTACAATGGACTAACCGATGCTCCTAGGGATTTCCTAGATAGTTGTGCTGGTTGTGTTTTCAGGGAGCGAACTGTTGAACAAGCTGAAGAATTATTGAATAACATATTGAAAAATTATGATGATTGGACTCTTCCCGAACCACCACTCAAACCTATTCCCAAGAAGAGGGGTATCTTATATCTCAGTCCTGAAGATATGCAAGAGGCAAAGAAATCCATGAAGGAAAAAGGTATTAAAGCAGAGGATGTTAAAAATTTACCACCTATCGAAGAAATACATGGGCTTGAAACACCACCACCACCAAAGGTGGTAGAGGTAAATTCTTTACTAAAGTTTGATGAAGGTGATATTCCTTATAACAAACATCCTAGTCAATGCCTTTATGAGTTTGATAATTACATTAGAAAGCAAGATCACTTCAATGCAAATGTTATGAAACAATTGAAATACAATTCTGATATGATTGCTCGCTTGAGTGACTTGTTATTTAGAATCTCAAATGATGTTAGAGGTGTGGGAAAACATGCTTCTATGGTTCAAACTCAATTAGAACAAGTTGCGAAATCTCAAAGAGAGTTGCTTGATGAAATGAATAATAATATCAATGATCATGCTGTTAGAGTAATGACTAGAGGAGGTAGAATGACTCAGGAACCACTTTATCCAGAGGGACACCCAAAAAGAATTGAACAAGACTCTCAAAGAGTAGACACTAATGTACCTAGTCCTTCTAAAAAGAAAAAGAAGAAGAAAAATGATAGGACTTTGCATGCCTCTAGTGAACCTGAAGTTGAAAAACCTTCTGATAATGATAATGAAGTCTCTATCTCTGATGCTGAAACTCAATCTAGTACCGAACACCCACCTTCTAAAAATGAAAAAGACAATGATGAGGTTCATGAAGATACTCAATCAAATAATAAAGAACTAGATAATGATGTTGAGATAGAACCAGCAGCTGATCTTGATAACCCACAAACCAAGAATAAAAGATATGATAAAAGAGACTTTGTTGCTAGAAAACACGATAAGGAAAGAGAACCGTGGGTTCAAAACCCTATGCCCTTTCCACCTAAGTCAACCAAAAAGACAGATGATGAAGAATTTGAACGCTTTGCTGAAATACTAAGGCCAGTCTTTTTGCGTACTCGCTTGACTGATATCTTAAAAATGCCTCCTTATGCAAAGTACATGAAAGACATCATCACCAATAAGAGAAAAATACCGGAAGCTGAAATTTCCACCATGCTTTCAAATTATACTTTCAAGGATGGAGTACCTAAAAAACTTGGAGATCCGGCAATACCAACTATACCTTGCTCCATCAAAAGAAATTATGTGAAAACTGCTTTATGTGATTTAGGAGCTGGTGTTAGTGTTATGCCTTTCTCTTTATATAAGAGACTTGATTTGAATAAACTCACACCTACTGAAATATCGTTGCAAATGGCTGATAAATCAACTGCCATACCTATCGGTATTTGTGAGGATGTGCCTGTTGTTGTTGCTAATGTTACTATCTTGACTGACTTTGTTATACTTGAGATACCTGAGGATGACAACATGTCGATTATCCTCGGTAGACCCTTCTTGAATACTGCAGGGGCTGTTATTGATTGCAGCAAAAGCAAGTTCACTTTTCATATCAATGGTAATGACCATACGGTGCACTTTCCGAAGAAACAATTCCAAGTGAATGGCATTAATGTTATTGAAAAATCTCCGACAATCACTATTGGAAGTTTTCAATTACCCCTACCTACTGTTAAAAAGAAATATGAAATGCTTATTGTTGGGGACATTCACATCCCCATTGAGGTAACTTAGTGTTTTACAAAAGCTCTTCGGTTTCGTGCTAATCGAAAGTGGTTGTTAATAAGACTTGATCAACCTTATTAATGAATCATTTTTTAGAGGTATGAAGTTGATGAATTTAGTGAGCACTACTTTCTGTCCCTACCTTTTGTTTTCTGTTTTTATTAGTTAAATAAAATAAAATGCCATGCCTTTCCTGTTTCCTGAGTTTTCCGTACAATAAAAAATGACCCAAAAATAAAAGTTCTCAGAATGCTCTGAAAATTTAATATGATTTTTTTCTGAATATTTAAGAATTTCTGGTGCAAATAACATCAGAGGGAGGTGCTCCAGGTGGGCATAACCCACCTGGGCGCGCCAGCACCCCCAGGCGCACCCTGGTGGGTTTTGGTCCCCACGTGGGCCCCCTTACTTATCTCTTCGTCCCACATCATCACCTACCTCCAGAAAAAATCACCATTTCTCTCTCTCTCGTGTTCTTGCTCTCAAACCCATGGATTTCGATCTCTTTGCTCGAACCTCCGTTTCCGAAACTGTTTTGGGGGATTGTTGCTTGAAAATTGTATGCGAATATGATGAACCTCTTTGGAAGGAGTTCTTCGAGGCGGAGGTCCTCGGAGGCATCTTCTAGTAGTAGCTCCGTTCGCCGGTCTTATGTTGAACCAAGTGAAAATTCCATTCGAGATGCCGCCACCAAATCATGTTTATGGCCATGCAATGATTATATGGAGCGTGTGGGCATTAAAGAAGAATTTGAGCAATATGTTCACAATGCCGAGCTCGGTCCCTACATTGTAGATAAGTGCAACCAACACCTCAGCCTCACTGAATCATTTACCAAAGAATTTAAATTCCATCCTCGTGAGTCCAGAGTATCATTTAAACTATATGACAATTCATTTACTATACCTCTAGAGACATTTTCTAATCACTGCAAAATTCCATTTTGGGGTTCATTAGTCGAGCCACCAAGGTCGGAGTTTGAGATATTCTTGACTAGCTTATGCTATGGTGAGACTAGAGGAGTGACTCAAGGTAGAGTAAAGAGCATTCATTTTCCCTCAATCCAATACTTTGCACTATTTAATGGAAAATGCATTGTAGGCAAACAAGATTGTAGTACACTTTGTGCCCCAGACTTGAGCCTTATCCGCACCGCTCTCACCGGTGACAAAAGCTATAACCTTGGAGTGATAGTGGCACGTAGGTTGCAACACAACGCTGGTAGTGGATATTTTTATGGTGGGATTTACGCCACGCGCTTAGCAAGAGAGCTAGGTGTTTCACCTTGGCCTTATGACCCCATCTTACCCACGCAATACCTTGACTTCGATGCTATGAAACGTCATAAGATCCTTAGTGGTGAACCCCATAATTTTACTTATAACCTGTTGTTTAATAAAACGTCCATCGTGGACACCTTTTTGCCTGCACCTGCTCTCTTTGATGTTCACAGCAAGGGAAGATATTACGTTCTTGAGAGCGAGGCCCGAGCACATAACGCGGCAGTTGTGGCTGCACGACGGGCTGAGACATCTACACCTAGAGCCTCCGTGAGCTATCACTCCGACCATTATGCAGGCTACTGATGAAGATTGCCAAGTTAGGCCAAAAGCCTAAGCTTGGGGGAGTATGTATTTCCGCCGACATTACATTCATGTTCACACATTTCATTCCAGTTGTCGGTGTCCACACTTTTTCATTGTATTATCCATACTAGATTTATTTTTTCGCCTTCTTCTGGTGTGTTTAAAAAAACTTTGAGAAAATACAAAAATATTTCCTGCTTCTTTCTAGTATAACTACCTGTAGTATTTAAAAAGAAAACCCAAAAAGATTTCCTTGTTCTTCTTTTTGCTTGTTGGGAGCTCTCCCGTGTAAATAGTTTTTCTCGTTTTTGTTTTTCCTTTCTTAAATTTGCTTTCTTTTAGAAAACCAAAAACTCCAAAAATATTTTAGTGTGTTTCTCTAAATTTATTTTTATTGCGTTATACCGAGGAGAAGACCACGATGAAAATGTTGAGTGGCTCTCATATGCATTGTTGTTGATCTAACAGAGAGCCCGTATTACCTTGTTTTCTTCTTTTTGAATAAAATGTTTGCAGATTCCAGCTTAGTCCATGACACTCTTGCACTATTATTATTTTCATATCGTTCGGTCATGCAAGTGAAAGGCAATAATGATGATATTTGATGAACTGGCTGTGGCAGAGAGAAACGGGTATGAACTCAACTTGTTCTGTTTTTGTAAATATGTTTAACCTAGTATCCATGATTCAGCTCATTATGATCAAACATGTTTGCAATGACCCTTAGAGATTATACTTTCTCATGTCATGCTTAAGTAGCTAGGAGTGGATAATGATTTATCTTGGATGTCAACATTGCGTTAAAATAATTGTGATGTAGTATGATGATATGGTATCCTCCTCTGAATGTTCGGGTGGCTTGACTTGGAACATGTTCATGCATGTAGTTGAATCAAAACCAACATAGCCTCTATGATATTTATGTTCATGGTGTTCATATCCTACTCATGCTAGTATCCAATGTTACTTATGCATAATGCATGTTCATGACCGTTTTCGCTCTCTAGCTGGCCGCTTCTCAACCTAATTGCTAGCCTTCGCCTGTACTAAGTGGGAATTCTGCTTGTGCATCAAAACCCTGAAACCCAAGTTATTCCAGATGAGTCCACCATACCTACCTATATGCGGTATTACCCTGCCGTCCTATGTAAATTTGCATGTGCCACCTCTAAAAAACTTCAAATAAATATCCTTTTTTGTGTGCCTGGATTGTTCATAGAGCGACAAGAGGAAGTCAGTATCTTCCATGTTAAGCGCGTTATTATCATGATGAGTGTTTATTCACTCGTCCTTGCACGAGAGGGGCGGTAATAGGGATTCCCAGTCCCGAATTCAAATTGCAAATAATTAAAAAAAACTCCCCCAGGAATGCTGTTGGTATGGACGGCACTCGTTGTTTCGGACAAGCCGTGGAGTGTGATTGTTGGTGGAGGGGGAGTAAACCTTTACTTTTATCGCTTGGGAACCACCACTAATGTGTTTAGCATGGAAGATACCGATAACTAATGGTCGCGAAGTAAATAAGAAGGGTGCATTTCTCAAAATTTCATTTACCTCTGTTTTAAAACTTGAGCTCTGGCACCTCTGTAAATCACTGCTTCCCTCTGCGAAGGGACTATCTATTTACTTTTATGTTGTGTCATCACCTTCTCAAATAAGCGCCAGAACCTGAGAGCACTATTGTCATCCTCATGCATTGTGTATAGCAAATGTTGGGTGCATCATGACTGGATCTTTTCTACCATGAATTACAATGTTTAGTCGCTGCTTGAACTTTGGAGGTGCTCTACATTTATGTTTTGCGGTCTCGGAAAGGGCTAGTGAGATACCACTATTGTCATATTATATCATGGTTGCTTTGACAAAGTGTTGATTGTTTGAGATATCTTATTATTGCTCGCTAGTTGATTATGCCACTGTTATGAGTTAATATAATTTTTAAGAGTTATTGTCGACATGGTTAGTTATAATCTTTGCTGAAAACCTGGGTGCTACTTAAGCTTATTTATGTAAACAAGAGCAAAAGAGTTCGTAAAAGTTTTTCTTTTTCACTTTCAGTTTATCAACTGAATTTCTTGAGGACAAGCAAAGGTTTAAGCTTGGGGAGTTGATACGTCTCCGTCGTATCTACTTTTCCTAACGCTTTTCCTCTTGTTTTGGACTCTAATTTGCACGATTTGAATGAAACTAACCCGAACAGACGCTGTTTTCAGCAGAACTACCATGGTGTTGTTTTTGTGTAGAAATAAAAGTTCCCGGATTGGAACGAAACTTTGCGAGGATTTTTTATTCAATAAATAAGAATTTTTGGAGCCAAGAACCACCGGAGGGGGGCACCTGGGTGGGCACAACCCACCAGGGCGCGCCCCGCCTCCAGCCACGCCCAGGTGGGTTGTCCCCACCTGGTGGCCCCGCAGACTTCAACCCTGATACTATAAATCACATATTTGGAGAAAAAAAATCAGGGAGAAAGAATTATCGTGTTTCATGAGACGGAGCCGCCGCCACCTCCTGTTCTTCATCGGGAGGCCAGATCTGGAGTCCGTTTGGGGCTCCGGAGGGGGGGATCTTCGATCTTCGTCATCACCAACCCTTCTCCACCGCCAATTCCATGATGCTCCCCGTAGGGAGTGAGTAATTCCTTCGTAGGCTCGCTGGTCGGTGAGGAGTTGGATGAGATTCATCATGTAATCGAGTTAGTTTTGTTAGGGCTTGATCCCTAGTATCCATTATGTTATGAGATTGATGTTGCTATGACTTTGCCATGCTTAATGCTTGTCACTTTGGGCCCGGGTGCCATGATTTCAGATCTGAACCGTTTATGTTATCACCATTATATCTATGTTCTAGATCCGATCTTGCAAGTTATAATCACCTACTACGTGTTATGATTCGGCAACCCCGGAGTGACAATAGTCAGGACACTTCTCGGTGATGACCGTAGTTTGTGGAGTTCATGTATTCACTATGTGTTAATGCTCTGTTCCGGTTCTCTATTAAAAGGAGGCCTTAATATCCCTTAGTTTCCAATAGGACTCCACTGCCACGGGAGGGTAGGACAAAAGATGTCATGCAAGTTCTTTCCATAAGCACGTATGACTATTTACGGAATACATGCCTACATTATATTTATGAACTGGAGCTAGTGCCGTATTGCCCTAGGTTATGACTGTTATATGATGAATATCATCCAACAAATTCACCGATCCAATGCCTACGAATTTCTCTCATATTGTTCTTGCTAAGTTACTACTGCTATTGTCACTGTTGCACTTGCTACAAAATCATTGCTATCACTGTTACCGTTACTATTGCTGTTGCTACTACTATCAAAACTATCATACTACTTTGCTACTGATCACTTTGCTGTAGATAATTAATCTCCAGGTGTGGTTGAATTGACAATTCAGCTGCTAATACTTGCAAATATTCTTTGGCTCCCCTTGTGTCGAATCAATAAATTTGGGTTGAATACTCTACCCTTGAAAACTGTTGCGATCCCCTATACTTGTGGGTTATCAGCCTGCTTCCTGCCCATCATGTAATTGGGTCAGCCAAGGCCCAAAAACATTTCAGCCTGTTAATGGCCAGGCACACAAATGGGCCAATAATGGGCCGATGTATATTACAGCATGCTGTCCGCTCGTGAATTGTTCGCCACAATTAAGGCTCAATCTAGTTCTCAACCTGTTAAAAGCCAATTTAATTTTCCGGCCCAATTAAGGCAAGCGGTTTACTCGGCCTTTTAAAGGCCCGAAACTAATAGTGGGCCAGATTTAGACTAGACCTAACTAATGGCCCAAGATGATTGTAGGCCCACGAATCGGGCCGTACTAGCGATTGGCGACCGACCAGTTTTAGTACCGAAATTATTTTTTTATAAACCTAACCTATTGGCTCATTGCGCTCCGATCGAAGATTATGACCTTTTCTCATAGGGACGACAGCGTAAACAACAAATAAATTACGGCATCGTGATGAAGAATAAACCTGGACTATACAACAAAGAAATTACATCATATTACATCCTGTGGGCATCAAAGTTCGCCGCCAGTGATAATAAAGGGCAACTAGACAATAGACTCCATAACTGGGCAGGTCGCCACCAGTGGAAGTTAACAGGCCGACAAAATAATAGACAGAACCGACAGCACTTCAACACAGTTCAAGAAAGGTTAGCCCGGTCCAGGAGCTGCAGCGCAAGCAGCTTACAACCTGATGAGACTGTGCTTGTTTGACGCTTATATCCACCAACTTAAGCTGCATAGCATCAATAGACATCATGTACTTATGGTTAATCTTGCATAGAGATTGGAGTTCCAGTCAGATTTGAGCGGAAGCATGCTTTCTGCTTGAATTTCAGACTGAAGAAGTCGAACAGATTCAGGCGATGACTTCATCGAGCTTGTATCACTGAGTAAGTTCGACACTACATCAAGACATGACTTTGTGGTTGTATCCCTACCCTCAAGATGTGTTGCCTTGTTCTCTGGAATATATGTTAGAGGGACAAACAATGGGTTCGTCTCACTATCATTGTGGCCGTTCTTCCTAGCATCAGTGATGTCGCCCTGAAAGAGAAACAAGTAGGTAGATAATAGGTTTTGCATGTATAAGCATCAGCACTGTCAATTCATCTCATTTCTTTGTCAGAAATAAAGAGACACGGTTTTAAATAGCATTAACATAATAGGCATTGTTCATAGTTAAGACGGCAGGAAATGGCATTGTGCAGGAGCGGCCAGCTTCACCATACCACTGGATTACAGATCAAGAACACAAGCATACATGTAGTGCTAAACAACGTATAAGCATGAATGGTGAGTGTACTGTCAATTTATACCATTTCAGATTGGTAAATAAGGAGACATGATTTAAATAACAATAATATAATATGGCATTGTTCATAGTTGAGACATAGCAGGATATGACATTGTGCTGGAGTTGGTAGTTTCACCACACCACTGGATTACAGATCAAGAACACAAGCATACACACAGTGCTAAAGAAGATAACTTGCTATGTTTAGTTTAATTTACATGGTATGAATAAGGAACTAGGTTGTACAACTAAAGACTGAAATTGAGAAGGACAAACTTATGTTTATGTACTTCTTCGTTATAAACTTTGAACAAGCAATTTGATGCAGACGACAAAAATAAACGGCATTTCCACTCATAGCTATTTAAATATACACAACAAAGTTTGAAGGCTCGAGGAGGACAAACTTACATTAGGAGTGAAGACCGGCTCTATAAAGCCCTTGTCCATATTGATGGGGGGGGGGGCAATTCAAGAAGTTTACCGCACACTCTTCTTCAAGAGCATTGCCTTTATTCTACATTTTGTTAACATTAAATATAGATGTGAAAATATAGGAACAAATGGAGATTATTTAACCTAAGATGCAGAGTACAAATGTGAATACAGCATACAGGCAAAAGGCACTGACAAGAGCAATGCAGAGCTAAACTTCTTTAGTAACATTGGTTTTATTCAATATTTTTGCAAGAGTAAATGTATATCTGATGTGTAGAAAATGGAGGGCAAGGGAAAATAAGCTGCAAAGTGTACATGAAGAACTAGCTGACAATATAAGTACAGTGATGAAGGACAACAGATACTTACAAGAACAATGCAGAACTAAATTTCTTCATAAGCATCATTATTGTAAGCATTAATATAGATCTGATAATTTGGAGTGAACAGTAGATAAGCAAGCTATAATGCACAATGATGTCACATAATCCACCAGGTATGAATGTAAGTACAGCGATAGGACAATAGGTACTCACAAGAGCAAAGCAGCGACCATCATAGTTACGATATCCTAGGTTTTGCGGCGCTGGTTCTATCGCCAATATATGTGGGGTGCTATCTGATTTCTCCGGTAGCACCACCTTTTTCAAGGACTTTGCTTGTAGTCCTTCAGGTTCTGCAATCACCCTCTTCCTTTTGGATGTCTGAAACACAAGAACAACATTTGAATGGAAAAACATGGTATGACGACAAATGGAATAGGTATTGATAATGGATGGGCATGGCATCTTCACATATATCATGAGTAAATGAAGTAGATGGCGGTGCAACGAAGCAAAAGAAATGCAAGACACCTTATGCAAGATATGTGCAACCAATAAAACCTTGCCTAATTAGAACATGCACCTTATTGGGTGAACAGGATAGGCCATCTGCCTTTGACTCCTTGAGCTCAGAATAGTCATTAGGATCATATTCTGAATATGAATCTATAGGTCGGGAGCATGTGGGTTTCATTACATCCACAATGGACCTCAATCCCTTGATGCCAAGTTTGTTACCCATTGAACTGTTCCGCAATATTCTTCTGATGTGCACATTCTTATATTCATTGTGATTATGTACAATCACTGGTACGTGTCGGTGCTATACAAACGGTTTTTAACCCCTTTCCGCGACGGCATTTGGAACCGTCGCCAAGTGAGTGTGGGCGATAGGGGGGTCCTTCCCACACGACCCAGAAACCGTCGGGGATGGGCGAGGGGCTACTGATGATCGCCATAGAATAAACGTATGAGAAGCCGCCCCAGTCCCACACGTTACATCTCGATGTTACGTTTCTGATCAGAGAGACATCCCAAACGATTACGCCGCTATAGTCGTGTGAAAAAGGTGGACATCAACATTTAATCTACCGATATGTTTGTGATAGGTACGTTATCGCACATGGTTCAAGAATGTAAAATGTGTGCGGTGCCTCTACTAATGCCAATGTGTCCATTTTCATAACTGTGTGCGATTGGTATTCCTATCACACACGCACACTGGTTTGAAATGTTTGCCGTATTACCATGAATCACACACGCATATGATACGAAACCATGTGTGCGTCCGTCGGGCATCGCAAACATTTCACATCAAAGAACCGTTTGTTCTGGTTTTTTCATCGCACACGATGTTTTCTTTCTAACCGTGTGCACACTATTTTATTAGCTCCTGTATATTTTTATTTTTTCCTGTAATTTATTATTCAAATTGGAAATTTTGAAATATGAAACGTGCAATTCAAATTCTCAGCACAATGGTTCAACAACGAATCCATAAATAAAATTGTCAGTACAATATGTTCAGTAATTACAGGATTACAGGATTAGACAACAATTAACTATGATGAACCACAATATTTAAAGGCGGTAAAGGTGAAGAGACAAGTGTAAATCATTTTGACTGCCGATGGTGTTGAAGAAGCGGAATGCCCATAATGTGCCTTCCTGCATGCCATAGGCACGAACCACTTTTGTCCAACCCCTTGTGATGATCGCCCGCCCATCCTTCACTGCCTTCAGGAAGACTTCTAGAGCATTATCATGGTAGCATGAATTATATACTTTAACCTTAGTTGCCTCCACTCCGGTCATGTAGTTTGCAAGGTAATCATCAGTAAATAGCTTCGGAAACCACTGAAAAGAGAAAAATATCAGATACTGAGGTCTAATAGAGTAACTTGTTGTGGGCAGGGGGAAAAGGCAACACATTACTTACCATCCTAAAGTTCATTGTTGTCTTGGACAAAGTGTAAATAAAGAGCTTAATTCCAATCACCCGTTTCTTTCGCCTAACAATCTTTCTTAGTTTCCTCACTTGACGCTTGTTCATGAATATCTCATTGCCCCATACACAAAAGGGATCGAAGCGTGGATCAGTACCGCTCATATATGTAATTACAAGCTACCAGTAAATGTTAGAAGCTAAACTGAGATTGCACAAATGATGTAAAATACAACTACCTACGTTCCTAAGTACAAGTATTTTTAGAGATTTCAATATGAACTACATACGGATGTATATAGAATTATAGATATAGTTTAGATTAGAATCTAGATTCACTCATTTTGCTCCTTATGTAGTCTATATTGGAATCTCTAAAAATACTTATATTTAGGAATAGATGGTGTATAAGACATGGGATGCAGCTAACCATGACGGCAAACAACAGCATCGCCCATTGTAGCCCTGTGTAAGTACATGGAAAGCCAATGTTAACTACAACAGGGTTAACATCCACCAAAAATAGCAAATGGTAATAAAACGGCAGCATCTGTAGTGATATCTTCATGGCAAAAGAGTAGCATGGTAGTAAAGGGACGGATTAAAAAATGGATACAATTGTTAATTGCAACAGGCTTAACAGCATCCTAATACATGTTTTGTAAGTTTGTAGCCATTGAAATACAACTGTTTAAAAATGGATACAACTGTTAATTGCAACAGGCTTAATGGCCATTGAAACCGGTAGTGATAAAAATGCAATTGGCAGAGTTAAACATCACAAGGCAGGTGCTGCCAGAGCAGAGAATGGCCCAGTTGTCTATAAAAAGGTAGGAAAAATAGCTAAAATGTGTTAGGCATGTTTACTACAACATGCTTAATACATCAACCATACAAAACATAGCCATTAATTGCAACTGGTATTGGTAAGATTGAACTGGTGAGTACATACTTGGTAAGTCCTGAGAGGTAGTTGCTGGGGCACTTCATCTTGGCCAGAGCCCGCCCAGAGTCAGCGGCGGCGGAGGCGAGCTATTCCTCCGGGTCGAAGCGTGGATCAGTGCCACTGACATGTGTACCTACAGGCAACCAGTAAATGGTAGGAGTTAAACTGCAATTGCACAAATGATGTGAAATACTGTAAGACATGGGATGCAGCTAACCTCGACGGCAAACAACAGCATCGGCCGTTATGACCCTGTGTAAGTACATGAATAGGCATGTTAAGTACAACAGGGTTAGCATCCACCAAAAATAGCAAATGGGCAGCATCTCTAGTATATCTTCATTGTGGAGAGTAGCATGGTAGCAAAGGGACAGATTAAAAAATGGATACAACTGTTAATTGCAACAGGCTTAACAGTATCCTAAGTCATGTTTTGTAAGTTTGTAGCCATTGAAATACAACTGTTTAAAAATGGATACAACTGTTAATTGCAACAGGCTTAATGGCCATTGAAACCGGTACTGATAAATATGCAATTGGCAAAGTTAAACATCACAAGGCAGGTGCTGCCAGAGCAGAGAATGGCCCAGTTGTCTATAAAAAGGTAGGAAAAATAGCTAAAATGTGTTAGGCATGTTTACTACAACATGCTTAATACATCAACCGTACAAAACATAGCCATTAATTGCAACTGGTATTGGTAAGATTGAACTGGTGAGTACATACTTGGTAAGTCCTGAGAGGTAGTTGCTGGGGCACTTCATCTTGGCCAGAGCCCGCCCAGAGTCAATGGCGGCGGAGGTGAGCTATTCCTCCGGGTCGAAGCGTGGATCAGTGCCACTGACATGTGTACCTACAGGCAACCAGTAAATGGTAGGAGTTAAACTGCAATTGCACAAATGATGTGAAATACTGTAAGACATGGGATGCAGCTAACCTCGACGGCAAACAACAGCATCGGCCGTTATGACCCTACGTAAGTACATGGACAGGCATGTTAAGTACAACAGGGTTAGCATCCACCAAAAATAGCAAATGGGCAGCATCTCTAGTATATCTTCATTGTGGAGAGTAGCATGGTAGCAAAGGGACAGATTAAAAAATGGATACAACTTTTAATTGCAACAGGCTTAACAGCATCCTAAGTCATGTTTTGTAAGTTTGTAGCCATTGAAATACAACTGTTTAAAAATGGATACAACTGTTAATTGCAACAGGCTTAATGGCCATTGAAACCGGTACTGATAAATATGCAATTGGCAGAGTTAAACATCACAAGGCAGGTGCTGCCAGAGCAGAGAATGGCCCAGTTGTCTATAAAAAGGTAGGAAAAATAGCTAAAATGTGTTAGGCATGTTTACTACAACATGCTTAATACATCAACCATACAAAACATAGCCATTAATTGCAACTGGTATTGGTAAGATTGAACTGGTGAGTACATACTTGGTAAGTCCTAAGAGGTAGTTGCTGGGGCACTTCATCTTGGCCAGAGCCCGCCCAGAGTCGGCGGCGGCGGAGGCGAGCTATTCCTCCGGGTCGAAGCGTGGATCAGTGCCACTGACATGTGTACCTACAGGCAACCAGTAAATGGTAGGAGTTAAACTGCAATTGCACAAATGATGTGAAATACTGTAAGACATGGGATGCAGCTAACCTCGACGGCAAACAACAGCATCGGCCGTTATGACCCTGCGTAAGTACATGAACAGGCATGTTAAGTATAACAGGGTTAGCATCCACCAAAAATAGCAAATGGGCAGCATCTCTAGTATATCTTCATTGTGGAGAGTAGCATGGTAGCAAAGGGACAGATTAAAAAATGGATACAACTTTTAATTGCAACAGGCTTAACAGCATCCTAAGTCATGTTTTGTAAGTTTGTAGCCATTGAAATACAACTATTTAAAAATGGATACAACTGTTAATTGCAACAGGCTTAATGGCCATTGAAACCGGTACTGATAAATATGCAATTGGCAAAGTTAAACATCACAAGGCAGGTGCTGCCAGAGCAGAGAATGGCCCAGTTGTCTATAAAAAGGTAGGAAAAATAGCTAAAATGTGTTAGGCATGTTTACTACAACATGCTTAATACATCAACCGTACAAAACATAGCCATTAATTGCAACTGGTATTGGTAAGATTGAACTGGTGAGTACATACTTGGTAAGTCCTGAGAGGTAGTTGCTGGGGCACTTCATCTTGGCCAGAGCCCGCCCAGAGTCAGCGGCGGCGGAGGCGAGCTATTCCTCCGGGTCGAAGCGTGGATCAGTGCCACTGACATGTGTACCTACAGGCAACCAGTAAATGGTAGGAGTTAAACTGCAATTGCACAAATGATGTGAAATACTGCAAGACCTGGGATGCAGCTAACCTCGACGGCAAACAACAGCATCGGCCGTTATGACTCTACGTAAGTACATGGACAGGCATGTTAAGTACAACAGGGTTAGCATCCACCAAAAATAGCAAATGGGCAGCATCTCTAGTATATCTTCATTGTGGAGAGTAGCATGGTAGCAAAGGGACAGATTAAAAAATGGATACAACTTTTAATTGCAACAGGCTTAACAGCATCCTAAGTCATGTTTTGTAAGTTTGTAGCCATTGAAATACAACTGTTTAAAAATGGATACAACTGTTAATTGCAACAGGCTTAATGGCCATTGAAACCGGTACTGATAAATATGCAATTGGCAGAGTTAAACATCACAAGGTAGGTGCTGCCAGAGCAGAGAATGGCCCAGTTGTCTATAAAAAGGTAGGAAAAATAGCTAAAATGTGTTAGGCATGTTTACTACAACATGCTTAATACATCAACCGTACAAAACATAGCCATTAATTGCAACTGGTATTGGTAAGATTGAACTGGTGAGTACATACTTGGTAAGTCCTGAGAGGTAGTTGCTGGGGCACTTCATCTTGGCCAGAGCCCGCCCAGAGTCAACGGCGGCGGAGGCGAGCTATTCCTCCGGGTCGAAGCGTGGATCAGTGCCACTGACATGTGTACCTAGAGGCAACCAGTAAATGGTAGGAGTTAAACTGCAATTGCACAAATGATGTGAAATACTGTAAGACATGGGATGCAGCTAACCTCGATGGCAAACAACAGCATCGGCCGTTATGACCCTACGTAAGTACATGGACAGGCATGTTAAGTACAACAGGGTTAGCATCCACCAAAAATAGCAAATGGGCAGCATCTCTAGTATATCTTCATTGTGGAGAGTAGCATGGTAGCAAAGGGACAGATTAAAAAATGGATACAACTTTTAATTGCAACAGGCTTAACAGCATCCTAAGTCATGTTTTGTAAGTTTGTAGCCATTGAAATACAACTATTTAAAAATGGATACAACTGTTAATTGCAACAGGCTTAATGGCCATTGAAACCGGTACTGATAAATATGCAATTGGCAAAGTTAAACATCACAAGGCAGGTGCTGCCAGAGCAGAGAATGGCCCAGTTGTCTATAAAAAGGTAGGAAAAATAGCTAAAATGTGTTAGGCATGTTTACTACAACATGCTTAATACATCAACCGTACAAAACATAGCAATTAATTGCAACTGGTATTGGTAAGATTGAACTGGTGAGTACATACTTGGTAAGTCCTGAGAGGTAGTTGCTGGGGCACTTCATCTTGGCCAGAGCCCGCCCAGAGTCAGCGGCGGCGGAGGCGAGCTATTCCTCCGGGTCGAAGCGTGGATCAGTGCCACTGACATGTGTACCTACAGGCAACCAGTAAATGGTAGGAGTTAAACTGCAATTGCACAAATGATGTGAAATACTGTAAGACATGGGATGCAGCTAACCTCGACGGCAAACAATAGCATCGGCCGTTATGACCCTGCGTAAGTACATGGACAGGCATGTTAAGTACAACAGGGTTAGCATCAACCAAAAATAGCAAATGGGCAGCATCTCTAGTATATCTTCATTGTGGAGAGTAGCATGGTAGCAAAGGGACAGATTAAAAAATGGATACAACTGTTAATTGCAACAGGCTTGACAGCATCCTAAGTCATGTTTTGTAAGTTTGTAGCCATTGAAATACAACTGTTTAAAAATGATTCAACTATTAATTGCGATAGGCTTAATAGGCATTGAAACCGGTACTGATAAAAGTGCAATTGGCAGAGTTAAACATCACAAGGTAGGTGCTGCCAGAGCAGAGAATGGCCCAGTTGTCTATAAAAAGGTAGGGAAAGTAGCTAAAACGTGTTAGGCATGTTTACTAGAACATGCTCAATAGATCGACCGTACAGAACATAGCCATTAATTGCAACTGGTATTGGTAAGATTGAACCCGTGAGTACATACTTGGTAAGTCCTGAGAGGTAGTTGCTGGGGCACTTCATCTTGGCCAGAGGCCGCCCAAAGTCAGCGGCAGCGGAGGCGAGCTATTCCTCTGGGTCGAAACATGGATCAGTGCCACTGACATGTGTACCTACAGGCAACCAGTAAATGGTACAAGTTAAGCTGCAATTGCACAAATGATGTGAAATACTTTAAGACATGGGATGCAGCTAACCTTGACGGCAAATAACAGCATGGCCGTTATGACCCTGCATAAGTACATGGATAGGCATGTTAAGTACAACAGGGTTAGCATCCACCAAAAATAGCAAATGGGCAGCATCTCTAGTGATATCCTGAGTCATGTATTGTAAGTTTGTTGCTGGTATTGGTGAAATTGAGCTAGACAGTTAATATTTGAACATCACACAGTGTGCAGTACTGAAATAATTAAGGCACAAACATGCTTAATACATTGAAAGTGCAACTAATCCCAGGGTGGTTTTGGTAATTCTTAACAACAAATAGCTCATTGAACTAATACTCTTTCAAGATGATCATTTCAGAAAGTTCAATGATTGGCATGGCATGGACTAGAGATGTGGACCCCTCAAAATGCTAAGGACATATATTGGCTCAAGCTCAAGACTCTACTCTTTTAATTTTAGTGATCCAAGATCACATTGAGTCCATAGGAAAGCCAAGACTATTAAAAGGGGATGAGGTGTTGCTTAATGGCTTGCTTGCTCAAAATGCTTAGTGATATGCTCCAAAACCCTCAACCACTTTCTCATATCCACATATGCCCCAAACCAAAAGTCAAACTCGGCCCCACCGATTTGATGTATCCGGCGCCACCGAGTTCACTTGACATAGCCACTGCCAGGAACCCTAATCAGTTCGGTCTCACTGATAGCGATCTCGGTCTCACCGAGATGGGATTGCTAACTCTCTGTTTCCCTTCGTAATGTTTCGGTCTAACCGAGATGAGCGATTGGTCCCACCGAGTTCAAAATGCAAACTCTCTGTTTCCTCTTCGTAACATTTCGGTCTCACCGAAATGAGCGATCGGTCCCACCGAGTTTTCCTGACCAACTCTCTGTTTGCCTATTATAGAAATCAGTCTCACCGAGTTCATGTGATCGGTCTCACCGAGATTACGTTATGCCCTAACCCTAACGAAATCGGTCTCACCAAGTTGACATGTCGGTCCCACTGAAAATCCTAACGTTCACATTTTTGAACTAAATCGGTCTGACCGAGTTTCACTATTCGGTCCCACCGAGTTTGGTAAATTGTGTGTAACGGTTAGAATTTGTGTGGAGGCTATATATACCCCTCCACCCTTCCTCCATTCGTGAGGAGAGCCATCAGAACGTGCCTACACTTCCAGCATTCATTTTCTGAGAGAGAACCACCTACTCATGTGTTGAGACCAAGATATTCCAATCCAACCACAAGAATCTTGATCTCTAGCCTTCCCCAAGTTGCTTTCCACTCAAATCATCTTTCCACCATATCCAAATCTGTGAGAGAGAGTTGAGTGTTGGGGAGACTATCATTTGAAGCACAAGAGCAAGGAGTTCATCATCAACACACCATCTATTACCTTTTGGAGAGTGGTGTCTCCTAGATTGGTTAGATATCACTTGGGAGCCTCCGTCAAGATTGTGGAGTTGAACCAAGGAGTTTGTACGGGCAAGGAGATTGCCTACTTCGTGAAGACCTACCCTAGTGAGGCAAGTCCTTCGTGGGCGATGGCCATGGTGGGATAGACAAGGTTGCTTCTTGGTGGACCCTTCATGGGTGGAGCCCTCCGTGGACTCACGCAACTGTTACCCTTCGTGGGTTGAAGTCTCCATCAACGTGGACATACGATAGCACCACCTATCGAAACCACGCCAAAAATCTCCGTGTCTACATTGTGTTTGCTCCCTCCAAACTCCTCCCCTTTACCTTCATATGCAATGATTTACATTCCGCTGCTATACTCTTAGAATTGCATGTGTAGGTTGATTGCTTGACTTGTGCTAAGTTTCTAAAATCTGCCAAGAGTTAAAATTTGGAAAAGGCTAGATTTTTATTTGGTCAAGTAGTCTAATCACCCCCCCCCCTCTAGACATACTTTTGATCCTACAAGTGGTATCAGAGCTTTGGTCTCCATTTGCCTTGATTTCCATAGCTTTGGTGATCATAGCCTTAGTTTCACAACCTCGGAGAGTATGGTGTCTAGCGAGGGAAATTACCACCGTAGAGGTCCTTACTTTGATGGTACTAATTTTGCTAGTTGGAAGCATAAGATGAAAATGCATATTCTTGGACATAACCCCACCGTTTGGGCTATTGTGTGCATTGGTTTGCAAGGTGAATTCTTCGATGGGAGAGAACTGAACCGTGAAGCTACCGCTGAAGAATTGAAGATGTTGCAATACAATGCTCAAGCTTGCGATATCCTCTTCAACGGATTGTGCCCCGAAGAATTCAACAAAATCAGCCGTCTTGAGAATGCAAAGGAAATTTGGGATACTTTGATTGATATGCACGAAGGTACCGACTCCGTCAAGGAATCCAAATTGGATGTGCTTCAAACTTAGCTGGACAAGTTCAAAATGAAGGATGGTGAAGGTGTCGCTGAAATGTACTCTAGGCTTGCTCTCATCACAAATGAGATTGCTGGCTTAGGAAGTGAAGAGATGACCGATAGATTCATCATCAAGAAGATCCTAAGAGCGTTGGATGGAAAATATGATACCATGTGCACTTTGATCCAAATGATGCCCAATTACAAAGATCTCAAACCAATCGAAGTCATTGGAAGGATTGTTGCTCATGAGATGTCACTCAAAGATAAAGAGGAGCTTCACAACAAGTCTAGTGGTGCTTACAAAGCCTCATGTGATGCTCCTACATCATCAAGTGAGAAACAGGCCTTCAATGAAGAATTGAGCCTAATGGTGAAGAACTTCAACAAGTTCTACAAGAGTAGAAGCAAAGAAAGAAGTTCCAAGTCAAGGTCCTACAATGACAAAAGATCTTCTAGTCGTGAGCGAAATTGCTATAATTGTGGAAGACCCGGACACTACTCCAATGAGTGTACGACCCACACAAAAGAAGGGAAGACTCACCTAAGAGAAGAAGTAGAAGAGAAGAATCACCTCCAAGGGAGAGAAGGAGTATAGATGATCGTTATGAACGAAGAACCTCTCGCAGAAGCAAGGATTCAGAAAGGAAGGACAAGTCATCAAGGAGCTATACAAAACGAAGACATCAAGCTCATGTTGGTGAATGGGTATCCGGCTCCGACTCCGATCACCACTCCGAGAGAAGTTATCACTCCGACTCCGAATATACTCAAGATGAAGGTGTTGCCGGTGTAGCACTTGTGTCAACCAACTCCTATGACATATTTAACTCACCAAGTGAAGGAATTGGAAGATGCTTCATGGCTAAAGGCCCAAAGGTATCACACCCCGAGTATGTTGATTTCAATAGTGATGAAGATGATTTGCTAGGAGATGATGATTTACTTGTTGACAACTCTAGTGATGATAACTATGATGAACTTGCTATTAATCATGCTAATCAAGATAAAATGAATGACAATGATAAGGAGGAGATTGAGCGTCTAACTAAAGAACTAAACACTCTTAAGTTAGCTCATGAAACTACTTTAGGAGATCATCGAGAACTTTTAAAGACTCATGAGAAGCTACGCTTTGAAAAGCTCAATCTAGAGCAAGAGCATGAGTTCTTAAAAGCCATCAATGATGATCTTCGGAAGAAAAGTTCTTCTTACATTGCCAAGCGTTTACTCTTGTCTACTTACATGCCACAAGTAAAATCTAGCAACAAGAGTAAGAAAGATTCTTCTTCTAGTAGTAACAATAATCATGCTAAATCCAATATTGTTGCTTCTAGTAGTTCTCTTGATTCCACTAATGATTCTCTTAGCCAAGTTACACTTGAGCAAGAAAATAGCTTATTGAAGGGAATTATAGAGAAAGGTGTTTACAAGAGCCTTGCCGGAAGTAAGCAATTTGAGGAAATTGTACGCAAGCAAGGAAGGCACCAGAAGAATCAAGGTGTTGGTTTTGAACGAAAGTTCAATGCCAATGGAGTTGAGTGGGAAGAAGATCAATACCCCAAGACGAAGTTTGTTCCTCAACAAGAGAAGTATGATCCTACTTCCTTCGAGGGGACACAAGCTCAAGATGATCTTCCACCACAAGACCTCAAGCAAAAAGGCAAGGACAAGCTTCAAGAGGAGATTGATGCATTTAAAGAAGCTCCTAAGGCCTTGGTCAAGTGGGTTCCCAAGACTACATCAAGTTCTACTTCATCAAGTACGACTACAACTCCAAGGATTCCCATCAAGATGATGTGGATCCCGAAGAAGAAGAACTAGAGAATTCTTGAGGGTGACTCCGCCAACATATTTCACTCATATCATTTTGGCAAGAACAAGTGCAATCATCTTCCACATCTTGCACTAGTTCAAGGAGTCACAAACCCTCTTGTTGGTAAGACAAGGGACAAGTTAACCTAATGCTTTCATGGACATCATCTTGTGTGTACTTCACTCTATGTCTATGGATATCCTTGTTTGTTCCTTGTGGGACTAACCCATGTAGGTATTGAAAGTGCAACTCACTCCAATGGATTGCTCCAAATGATCTACATTAACATTGAGCATCCACATCTTCAACATCTACATGAAGTCATCATCAACAAAACCCAAGGTTAGTTCATACCTCTTAGGGGGGACATCACATCTAGGGGGAGCTTTACTCTAAGAATTGAGCTAAAGCAACTCTAATGGTGTGAACACAACAATGCTTTATGTCAAAGTGGTAACCCCACTTATGCTTAAACGATGAGTATGACCTATGATCAAATGTTCTCATTTGACTCCTAAGTCAATATACTCATATATAGATGATCTAGTCATCGCCAATTGCTTGATAGATGCTAGAATGTTTGTGCATGCTTTGTCACATATTTCATTTGCCATTTTATTGTGTGAGCATGTTGGTTGCATATTTTTCTAATTCGAGGACATCCATTTGTTGCTTTGATTGTTTGGCTCTTTTTCTTTTGCCAAATGGATGGACAAGAATGCCTAAGAACTTCCTCTAGCTATCTATGCTTTTCTCATCTCAAACTCTATTCTTGCTACATCACAAAGTTTGATCAAGTCATATTCGAACCCTCTGGGTGAGGAGCACTCGGAGCCACCGATTCGTCATAGACTTAAACTTCCAAAACCTCTCACTGTATTTTGGTGTGACCGATTCTTTCCATTCGGTCACACCAAGTTCATTGAGTTGATCTAGGTTTTCAATCTCGGTGCAACCGATTTGAGCAATTCGGTCACACTGAGTTGCAGTAACCGCTTGCGATTTTGCATCTCGGTGCCACCGAGGCGTTCCACTCGGTCACACCGACAGGGTCAGGATATAAATCCCCACGTGTCGAATTTCAGAAATTTCTCCAAAAAACCCTTCGCTCGCGCGTATCCTGCTCCGCCGACTCGAGTCTCCAAATCGTCTCCTCATCGCCAGTGACCTCCAGCCGCTGGTCTCCGCCGCCATCAACGGGAATCTTCGCCGCCGTTGCCGCCGTAGCGAGTTCACCGCCGAGTTAGGGTATGAACTTGACCCCTATGTGCAATCTTTACCTCCGATTCCTGCACTTAGGTCAATGGCATGATTCTTACCACGTATGAGATTACTCTATCCAGCAAAAACTTCCTTTAGATTAGTTTTGATTCGAAAATTTAGGGTTAAGTTTCTGCCGAACTCATCTCGGACCGACCGAGTTGTAGAAATCGGTCTCACTGGTTTGGCCTAGGCCATTGCACTTGTAATTTTCGGTCTAACTGAAACTTACGAATCGGTGCGACCGAGTTCAACTCTCAGTGAAACCCTAGCAATCTCGGAGTCACCGAACTGTGTCTCGGTCTGACCGATTCCACTAGTTTAGACTCTTATGTTGCTTCGGTGTCACCGAGTTTAACAAATCGGTAGATCCGAAATGCTTTCTGTAGAAAACTAAAACTAATTTTTGACTCAATTGTTTTGCAAAATCTCTGCACTTTGTGATGCTCATCCACTCTATCCAAACTACATCTATTCACAGGGTCAGTTTGCAGTGTCAGCTATGTCAGATCAAAGTGACAGCCAGAACAAGTCTGAGGAGCAAGTTAGCATGAGTGAGGGCACTAGTCCCTCTGGCAGCTATGATGAGGGTAGCAGAAGCACCCCAAGCAACTTGCCCAAAGCAGCTACCAGTACAAGGAGATACCTGACAAGGCTTTGGAAACTCACAAGCTAGGCTCAGTGTACTATCTGTTGTCTGGATTGGCCAACATAAACACCATTTTGAGGCACACCCTGTTGCCCAAATCAGGAGATCACAGGATGATCAGAGGCCACTCCATCAACTTGCTTCAATTGTTCGATGTGCCACAAAAATTCAAGGTGATGAGCTTGATAGTTGAAACCATCAAGAGAACTGTAGCAGACCAAAAGAGATCATGTGGGTATGCTCCACACATTCAGATGCTCATCAACTCCAAGATGGGCAAAGGCATATATCTGTTGGACAAAGAGCACCTTCCCTTGAGGCCTGATTTTGAGGACAACACAGTTGTCATGGATGCTAAAGATCCTACATCAGTAGAGGCTCAAGAGAAGAGGGAGAAAGCAAAGGCAGAGAAGGCAGCCAAGATGCCAAGTGTTGAAGAGGCATCTCAAGTTTTTCTCAAGTCAAAATAAGATTAACTTGGCTATCTCATTCAAGCAACTTTGAGGATTGAGAAAGTGGCCACCCTGACTCAGAATCAAGAGAGCCTGGAGAGGATCATTGAAACAAAGTTTTATGATCTGGACTTGAAGGTGATAGAGATGCAGACAGCTGTTGAGCAGCTCCAGGAAGAAGCTGAAGAGAGGAAAGGGAAAGCTACCACAGATGCTTTTCAGAGAGTGCCTAGGGCACAGAGATCTGCAGCAATGCCTGTGACAGATACAAGAGCTACTGCGTCAGCACCTGCAGCTACAGCTTTAGTTGCCCCTCCGGTTGCAACTCCACCAGCTCCAACAACCTCAACAGATGCATTTGTTCTTGGAGTCCTCTCTACACCGCCTCCCGAAGATCAAGCCTAGAGAGACGCATAGCACTACGCATTTTCAAGCTTTTTGGTAACTTGTTGCCAAAGGGGGAGAAAGTGTATAGATCATAGGCTTCGAGAGAGAGTGCTTGCTTCTTTCTGCCATTCTCTTTGCTACTTTTTGTGTGCTTGCTTGGTTGATATTCTATGTTTATGTGTGTGAGATACTTATGGTCATGTGTTTGATCATATCCTACATTAATGTTTGAGCTTGGATGATGACATTATTTATCTCTCTTGTATGATCATTCACTTTACCTTGGTGATGAGTGCATATTTTTTCATATTCCATCATTTTGAGCACTCCACCAAGATGTATGTGACATGGAAGAGTAACCCATGATCCTAATCGATTGTGCATTTGCATTCAAAAGCAAATTTTAAATAATGCACAAATTTAGGGGGAGCTCTTGCTTCTCACATACTTCTCAAAGCGACGATATACTTCATTCTTATTATCATGTGTCGAAGCTTTGATCTATATGTTGTCATCAATTACCAAAAAGGGGGAGATTGAAAGTGCAACTAATCCCTGGGTGGTTTTGGTAATTCTTAACAACATATAGCTCATTGAACTAATACTCTTTCAAGATGATCATTTTAGAAAGTTCAATGATTGGCATGGCATGGACTAGAGATGTGGACCCCTCAAAATGCTAAGGACATATATTGGCTCAAGCTCAAGACTCTACTCTTTTCATTTTAGTGATCCAAGATCACATTGAGTCCATAGGAAAGCCAATACTATTAAAAAGGGATGAGGTGTTGCTTAATGGCTTGCTTGCTCAAAATGCTTAGTGATATGCTCCAAAACCCTCAACCACTTTCTCATATCCACATATGTCCCAAACCAAAAGTCAAACTCAGCCCCACCGATTTGATCTATCCGGCGCCACCGAGTTCACTTGACATAGCCACTGCCAGAAACCCTAATCAGTTCGGTCTCACCGATAGGGATCTCGGTCTCACCAAGATGGGATTGCTAACTCTCTGTTTCCATTCGTAACATTTCGGTCTAACCGAGATGAGCGATCGGTCCCACCGAGTTCACAATGCAAACTCTCGGTTTCCTATTCGTAACATTTCGGTCTCACCAAAATGAGCGATCGGTCCCACCGAGTTTGCCTGACCAACTCTCTGTTTGCCTATTACAGAAATCGGTCTCACCGAGTTCATGTGATCGGTCTCACCGAGATTACGTTATGCCCTAACCCTAACGAAATCGGTCTCACCAAGTTGACAGGTCGGTCCCACCGAAAATCCTAACATTCACATTTTTGAACTAAATCGGTCTGACCGAGTTTCACTATTCGGTCCTACCGAGCTTGGTAAATTGTGTGTAACGGTTAGAATTTGTGTGGAGGCTATATATACCCCTCCACCCTTCCTCCATTCGTGAGGAGAGCCATCAGAACGTGCCTACACTTCCAGCATTCATTTTCTGAGAGAGAACCACCTACTCATGTGTTGAGACCAAGATATTCCAATCCAACCACAAGAATCTTGATCTCTAGCGTTCCCCAAGTTGCTTTCCACTCAAATCATCTTTCCACCATATCCAAATCTGTGAGAGAGAGTTGAGTGTTGGGGAGACTATCATTTGAAGCACAAGAGCAAGGAGTTCATCATCAACACACCATCTATTACCTTTTGGAGAGTGGTGTCTCCTAGATTGGTTAGGTGTCACTTGGGAGCCTCCGTCAAGATTGTGGAGTTGAACCAAGGAGTTTGTACGGGCAAGGAGATCGCCTACTTCGTGAAGATCTACCCTAGTGAGGCAAGTCCTTCGTGGGCGATGCCCATGGTGGGATAGACAAGGTTGCTTCTTCGTGGACCCTTCGTGGGTGGACCCCTCCGTGGACTCGCGCAACCATTACCCTTCGTGGGTTGAAGTCTCCATCAACGTGGACGTACGATAGCACCACCTATCGGAACCACGCCAAAAATCTCCGTGTCTACATTGCGTTTGCTCCCTCCAAACTCCTCCCCTTTACCTTCATATGCAATGATTTACATTCCACTGCTATACTCTTAGAATTGCATGTGTAGGTTGATTGCTTGACTTGTGCTAAGTTTCTAAAATCTGCCTAGAGTTAAAATTTGGAAAAGGCTAGATTTTTATTTGGTCAAGTAGTCTAATCACCCCCCTCTAGACATACTTTCGATCCTACATACATCAACTGTACAAATCATAGCCATTGCAAGTGGTACTGGTAAGATTTAGCTGGTCAGATCTTACCTGTTAAGTCCTGGGGGGTAGTCGCTGGGGCACTTCATCTGGACCAGAGCTTGCACCATGTCGGTGGCGGCGGAGGCGAGGGGTTCCTTCGGGTCAACACGCACAGCGGCCATCGCGCCATGGACCGCCATCAGCTCCCGGCGGTGGGGATTTGGAGGCATGAGGATGATTCGCAGGCGCCATTTAAGCAATCAGGCCGGGGCCATGATAGAGATCGGTGGGTTACCTGATTGGATCCGAGCTGAACGTAGATGTGGTTGAAGCTGTGGTTGCGGCGGCGGCGGTTTGAGCTGCCGGTAGGAGGAGGCGCGGGGGGGGGGGGGGGGATACTGAGGAAATTTGATGGGTGGGGATGTGGTTGGAGGAATAAATTCTGAAATCGCGCGCCTAATGAAAATTTGGCTGCGAAACTTGAAACTTGGGCGGGGGAAACACACAACGCTGACGAAGCGCGCAAAATACTCGTGTGCGAGAAAACAGAAAATTGGCATATCCCGTCTCCAAAAAAATGTACACATGTAGTTGATTTTTTTCGGTCAATGGTACGCCTGGTTCATTAGGAAACATCGCACAGGTAACTGACTTATGGATCATTAACGCAAAAAAAGCAGATGGGTACGGCATAGAAACTGTGTGTTTTGTGATCGTCTAATGATTAACGCAAAAAAAACGCATACGGGAACACATGCTAATCAACGCTCAAAGCCCTCAAAGGATGCTCTTACCGACATTGTACGTTAATACCACAAACTTAAAGTACTACTGGTAATTTGCTCTAATACTACAAACTTAAACTACTTCTCACATGCTCCCATCGGGGCATGCTGGCCAGACATCGGCGTTCTCCTTCCCGGCCTTGTAGGCGGCAGCCCACCGTGCTTCGATCTCCGCCAAGCTCTCCTCACCACGGCGTGCGGCCTCTTCTTTCTTGCGGCGGTGGGACTCTCTTTTCTTGACTGCTTTCTGCCTTTTCCACTCCTTATGTGCGGCTTTGGCCGCCTCTAGATCCACCGCCCATTCGGCCATGGCAGCCTCAAAGTCCGCCCACGTAACTGTGTGGCCGCCGGCGGCGATGAACTCGGCGCGGCGAGATGCCATTGCTTCCTTACCATGTGTGCGGTCGCGGGCGGTGAGGAACATGGTGCGGTGGGATGCCATCGCTTCCTTACCAGTTACTGTGCGCCGCGGTGCCATGAACGATGCTTGGAGAGAGCTCTGGGATGGAGGGGCCGGGTAGCCGTACAGTGCGGTGGTATTCAAGAGCTCAACGACAAACGACAAAGGAAATTTGTCTTCCCTTACAATTTTGCACGTTCATTATCGCCCACGGTTCATCTCCGTCGCTTCCAGAAACAGTGTGTGCTGAGCCTATTGTGTGTTGCGTTATGATTGGCCGGAACCCCAGCCGCGCGGATCGCGTGTGTGCACCGTAGGATGCGCCATGATCGAACGGCAATTCACGTCCCTCACATCACACCCGTGCAACTGTAGCTAGATTGGATTTATATGCGCTAAATGCCTAGAAAATGCACATAATCCCCTAAATATGGTAAATGAGCCCGAAAAAATGCCAAATTTGAACACGAGGATTTGCAGGGTGTATGTTCGTCGTAGAAAAAAAACTCCAGGGCAAAGAACGAAGAAAATTTGGATTCCCTTTCAATCTTGGTGATTTCCTTCTTGAAAGCATGGAACTTCCTCGGTGATGGTTCGATTTATGAAGGGCGTGCATGACGACATAAGCAAAACCTTCTCATATTTTTACCAGGGCATGGCGAGGTCATACCATGGCACCATGCCAGGCGTCATGTTTTTCAAGCATTTATTTCATTTTTTCTATAGTTGAAAACCCAATAAACAAACGTTTGTGGTTGACTATTGCCACACATTTCATCAAAATATCTGTCCATTTCTTGTAAAAGGCATGAGAATTTACTAAATGTCACGAGCATGGTTTTCAAGGCCGTTCTTGTGCACCCTTTCATGCACCGATTGTTTGAACTTGAATTATGTGCATTAATGCCTAGGAAATGCACATAATCCCCTAAATATGGTAAATGAACCCGGAAAAGTGCCAAATTTGAACACGGTGATTTGCAGGGTGTATGTTCATCGTTGAAAAAATCTCATGGACAAAGGACAAAGGAAATTTGGACCCCCTTCAATCTTGGTGATTTCCCCCTTGAAACCATGAAACTTCCTCGGTGATGGTTCGATTTATGAAAGGCGTGCATGACGACATAAGGAAAACATTCTCCAATTTTTACCAGGGCACGGTGAGGCCATACCATGGCACCACGCCAAGCATCATGTTTTCCAACCATGTATTTCATTTTTTGTATAGTTGTTAACCCAGTAAACGACGCGTTTATGGTTGACTATTGCCACACATTTCCTTGAAATATTTGCCCATTCCTTGTAAAAAGGCATGAGAATGTACTAAATAGCACGAGCATGGTTTTCCAGACCGTTCTTGTGCACCTTTTCATGCACTGATTGTTCGAATTTGAATTATGTGCATTATTGCCTAGAAAATGCACATAATCCCCTGAATATGGTAAATGAGCCCAGAAAAATGTCAAATTTGAACACATTGCATTTGAGGCGGTATGTTGATCATTAGAAAAAAACTGAATGACAAACTAGGACGGAAATTTGGATTCCCCTTCAATCTTGGTGATTTCCCTCTCGAAAGCATGGAACTTCCTCGGTGATGGTTCGATTTATGAAGGGCGTGCATGACGACATAAGCCAAACCTTCTCAAATTTTTACCAGGGCATGGTGAGGTCATACCATGGCACCATGCCAGGCGTCATGTTTTTCAAGCATTTATTTCATTTTTTCTATAGTTGAAAACCCAATAAACAAACGTTTGCGGTTGACTATTGCCACACATTTCATCGAAATATCTGTCCATTCCTTGTAAAAGGCATGAGAATTTACTAAATGGCACGAGCATGGTTTTCCAGGCCGTTCTTGTGCACCCTTTCATGCACCGATTGTTTGAACTTGAATTATGTGCATTAATGCCTAGGAAATGCACATAATCCCCTAAATATGGTAAATGAACCTGGAAAAGTGCCAAATTTGAACACGGTGATTTGCAGGGTGTATGTTCATCATAGAAAAAAACTCATGGACAAAGGACAAAGGAAATTAGGATCCCCCTTCAATCTTGGTGATTTCCCCCTCGAAACCATGAAACTTCCTCGGTGATGGTTCGATTTATGAAAGGCGTGCATGACGACATAAGGAAAACATTCTCAAATTTTTACCAGGGCACGGTGAGGCCATACCATGGCACCACACCAGGCGTCATGTTTTCCAAGCATGTATTTCTTTTTTGTATAGTTGTTAACCAAGTAAACGACGCGTTTATGGTTGACTATTGCCACACATTTCCTTGAAATATTTGCCCATTCCATGTAAAAGGCATGAGAATGTACTAAATAGCACGAGCATGGTTTTCCAGACCGTTCTTGTGCACCTTTTCATGCACCGATTGTTGAAATTTTAATTATGTGCATTAATGCCTAGAAAATGCACATAATCCCCTAAATATGGTAAATGAGCCCGGAAAAATGTCAAATTGAAACACGTTGCATTTGAGGCGGCATGTTGATCGTTGGAAGAAAACTGAATGACAAACTAGGACAGAAATTTGGATTCCGCTTCAATCTTGGTGATTTCCCTCTCGAAAGCATGGAACTTCCTCGGTGATGGTTCGATTTATGAAGGGCGTGCATGACGACATAAATCAAACCTTCTCAGCTTTTAACCAGGGCACGGTGAGGCCATACCATGGCACCATGCAAGGCATCATGTTTTTCAAGCATTTATTTCATTTTTTCTATAGTTGAAAACCCAATAAACAAACGTTTGCAGTTGACTATTGCCACACATTTCATCAAAATGTCTGTCCATTCCTTGTAAAAGGCATGAGAATTTACTAAATGGCACGAGCATGGTTTTCCAGGCCGTTCTTGTGCACCCTTTCATGCACCGATTGTTTGAACTTGAATTATGTGCATTAATGCCTAGGAAATGCACATAATCCCCTAAATATGGTAAATGAACCTGGAAAAGTGCCAAATTTGAACACGGTGCTTTGCAGGGTGTATGTTCATCATAGAAAAAAACTCATGGACAAAGGACAAAGGAAATTTGGATCCCCCTTCAATCTTGGTGATTTCCCCCTCGAAACCATGAAACTTCCTCGGTGATGGTTCGATTTATGAAAGGCGTGCATGATGACCTAAGGAAAACATTCTCAAATTTTTACCAGGGCACGGTGAGGCCATACCATGGCACCACACCAGGCGTCATGTTTTCCAAGCATGTATTTCTTTTTTGTATAGTTGTTAACCGAGTAAACGACGCGTTTATGGTTGACTATTGCCACACATTTCCTTGAAATATCTGCCCATTCCTTGTAAAAGGCATGAGAATGTACTAAATAGCACGAGCATGGTTTTCCAGACTGTTCTTGTTCAACTTTTCATGCACCGATTGTACGAATTTGAATTATGTGCATTAATGCCTAGAAAATGCACATAATCCCCTAAATATGGTAAATGAGCCCGGAAAAATGTCAAATTTGAACACGTTGCATTTGAGGCGGCATGTTGATCGTTGGAAGAAATTTGAATGACAAACTAGGACAGAAATTTGGATTCCCCTTCAATCTTGGTGATTTCCCTCTCGAAAGCATGGAACTTCCTCGGTGATCGTTCGATTTATGAAGGGCGTGCATGACGACATAAATCAAACCTTCTAAGCTTTTAACCAGGGCACGGTGAGGCGATACCATGGCACCATGCCAGGCGTCATGTTTTTCAAGCACGTATTTCATTTTTCTATAGTTGATCCCTGATACGCGTCGGTGCTATACAAACGATTTTGGATGGGATTAATTATACCTATGGTGCACACATTGAACAAGACCAATTGTGTGCACAAAACGCTGGTAAAAAGTCTTATTTTAATGTTGATGCTCATAAACTATATATATCTTCAATGATATGTTACAATTGGTTTTTATTCTACATGTCAACAGAAATTGCCCGCTGTAGCAGTTCCTGGATCGATTTCCCGGCGTGGTCGAATTACACTTGTGCCTGCTAATAATGCCAAAGTGATTGCAAGGTACTGCATTTCCCGCAGAAATGGAACCATTCAAATTAACAAGTTCTCGCTTGTCGTGGCAATGCATCCATATTGTAAAATTGGAGACACTGTTCTACTCATGCTCTACCAAGGCACAGGAGGGTTCTTCCTTTTCATTGACGAGATGCCGAGTCGCCGTGATCAAGCTGCTTCCAGCGGATAGTTGTGGTTGTTGGCCCTCAGCCTCTTAAAATGTGCTAGTTGTTACTATGTTAAGTATGTAGATATGGACCACATGGTTGTTGGCCCTTAGCCTCTTAAAATGTGATAGTTGTTACTATGTTCAGTATGTAGATATGGACCATATGGTTGTCAAAACCGTGTTACGAAGATCCTCCTTTTGTCGAATAGTGTAACCACTATATATATATGTTACTCAAATGCTGTTACCCAAGTTCTTAAATTTTCATGGAAAGTATTAGTATCGTACACAGTTCATTGAGTTTAAGCGTGTGCCCGATGTCCAGAAGGCATTTGCATATTAACTGTCCATATTGCAAATTCACACACATGTTAACATAAGGAAACGTATGTGTAACTTACTAATCATCGCACACGAGTACTCGCAGACGCATCGTGTGCGATACTCCTAGCGACCGCAAGCAACTAGTTTGCATTTTTCAAAGTTTTTTGTACTCACAGAATCGCACACGAACTAACTGTATTAACCGCCTGTGTTCTAATTTCACATCGCAAACAGTTCATCTGAGTCGGCTGTTTGCCACGTATCACACACATCCTGTTTACACGGCTCGTTTGTGTTCTTTTGGCTCATCGCAAACAGTTCATCCATGTGAACTGTATGCCGCATATCACACACATCTTGTTAAGTTGAACCATTTCTGATGTGTTCCCTAATCGAAAATAGTTCGTCCGAGTGAACCGTATGCCGTATATCGCACACACATTGATATGGCTGCCCATTTCTGTTGTTCTGCCTCATCGCAAACAGTTCGAATGGAATAACCGTGTGCCCTGCATCGCACACGCAACTAAAATATGAACCGTGTTTGATGGCTCAGCCATCGCAAACGTTTTGCACCTTTTTTGACGGTTTTTTACACCACCGTTTGCGATTAATGCATCGCACACAGTTTCGTCAAAGGGTCTCTGATCGTAGTGTCGCGTTAGCAGTATCCTACAGTAGTGAATATCTGAAAAACATGAAAACATAAATAGTAGTGAGATTATCTTTGTAATGCAGAGGATATTGTAATATAATAGGGGCTCCCAGTAAACCCTTGTGTGCTATCACTGGATTCTGATGAGAGAGCCCATGTGTGCTGCAGTATGGTGAGTAGATTAATATAATTTGGCACAACTACACAAAAAAATAGGCTCCCTATTTTGAGCTCCAGATGTAAGGATAGTTGGCAGATGATAGGTTCATAATATACCGTATAGAAAGTTTATTGCCAAACCATGATAATGAGAGTGCACAACCACTAGGCAGATCGTAGTGTAGATAATAGGGGTACACCATAACCACCATAAATAAATCGGGAGAGCGGAACTGGCTGGAAAATACAGGGTTTTGCCGCTACTAATATGCAGCCTATCGATCACCTACAGGCCAGCTCTATTCATCAGAAGGCGCACAGCTGTTACTATCAGTCTAGTCTATCAAAGACCGCGCGGCTCCCACCATTTCCGGGATATTATGGCAGGCCAACTCGGAGTGCGAAATCATGTAGCAGAACCGTCCCAATAGAGTTGTCGACTGCAGATGTCCCTGCTCCCCTTCCTGACAAGGAACATACTGTACTTACTAAAGAAGACCAGAAGAGGAACATGTTAAAGAATAGAAGAGGAAGCATATTATTGAGATTCCCCTTCTTTCTATACAATGTTGGTTGCCCATCCATGATGAATCAGAGTGCCCAAAGAAATGCCATTCCATGATGCCTCTCTATATGTGGCCACATCCATTTGGAAAATCAAGTGGGAGCATTAGCTAACCAGTTAAATGTGTGTCTGTTAGCTAATGTCAGTATCATATCACATTCGTATTTGAAGAACCTTAGGACGTATGATTGGTGTGTTATTTAGCTTTAAAGGATGGACAGCTGCTAGTAGGACACAAAGCACCTACGCAGATCATAGTGTAGATATAATGGGAAAACCCTAAGCATTCAGGAGTAAAATCAGGAAAGTGGAACTTGTTGGAATATATGTGCTAGTATTGCCGGTACGGCTAGAAAGGCTTCGGATACCAGCTCTCTACAACAGAAGGTGCAGTACTGTTACTATCAGTCTAACTCTCAAAGGCGACACATACGACCAAATACGAAGAGTTGAAAGCGTCCATGACAATCGACATGAAGACCAACACGAAGAGTTGAAAGCGTCCATGACAAGCGACCGAATAGACCTGTACACTGCAAATGTCCCTGCTCCTCTTCACTACAAAGAACATACTGTACAACTATTATACTCCCTCTGTTCCTAAATACAAGTCTTTGTAGAGATTCCACTATGGATCACATACAGATGTATATAGATACATTTTAGAGTGTAGATTCACTCATTTTGCTCCGTATGTAGTCCATGGAGGAATCTCTACAAAGACTTATATTTAGGTACGGAGAGAGTACTTACAAAAGAAGAACAGAAGAGGAGCATGCTAAAGAAGAGCAAGCAGATTTTGGATAATAAAATGTTGGTTCGCCACACATGATGAACCAGAGCGCATTAAGAATGCAACTCCCTGCTGTCCCTCGATATGTGGCGCATGTGCTTTTTGAAAGTAAAGTAGGAACATTAGCTCACCAATTAAACATTCTCCATTTTAGTACATGTCAGCATCATATCAGATTCGTATTTGAGCAACTAAGTTTGGAATTATGAGTGGCATGTTGTTTAGCTTGATGGGTTGAGGAGCACTGCTTGCACGTACGTCTCGAAGCACCTACGATAATGGTACTGAATATATGGGAATGTCTACATGCAAGTCGCCTGACTTTCCCCATTTGGGTCAGTCGACCATTTCAGGAGGTTGGATGAAGATCCTACGTCTCCTAACCCTTCTTCTTCCTCGCCTCTTATTCTTCCCCTAAAGACCACCGCATGGGCCTCCGGCCAAACCACCAGACCCCGCCCTCCCTTGAACCACTCACCACTTCCGGTCTTCCGCCGCCCTCGGCCATCCCTCTAGCTAACCCCACCCCCCCACCCGCGTCGCGTTTTGCCTCCGGTGAGGCCCCACCATAGCCCGACGACAGCCCCCCACAACCACGGTCCCCACCTGAAACCCTAAGATAGATAATGGCACAGCCCTCCGGCGAGCCCCTTCCTTCCCTCCGGCGAACTCCCAAAAATGGACTGACCCCAATTTGAAATTCAGTCGACTATCATTTAAGCTAATGTGGAATATAAAAGGGGAAAACCATAAGCATTGCGAGTATAGTGGTGCACGTGCCATGGCGGATCTGAAGGTGCAAACCGGATAAACGCAACTTCGCAACCAATGTTTGGTTTCAACTAACAAGTAAGATTCTAAGTGATGGACAAGAAATCACAGTAAAGCAGTGGCGATCTATTTTCTTGCTGAGATAAATGACTTGAGCAGATATGAAAGAGTACCGCCTCTGGTGTGGCGCCGTGTAAGCATCTGCTGGGGCGTTGAGGGTGCTGCGGTAGCGATGGCTGTCGGCGGCGTGGAAGCAGATCTAGGAGGGTAGACGGTGGCGGCGAGGGAAATATCCCGGTGCGGTGGACGAGAGGGTCGTACGAGCGGCCTCGGCAAGGTGGACGACGACGTGAATGAAGCGAGAGGACGCGATGCAAGGATCCTGGTCCGAAGCCGTGGATAAGAGAGGTCGATCTCTTGTAATGGACGACGGCGTCGGGGTATCTGCTCCGGCATGGTGGAGGAGGACGGCGGTGGATGGGTTGGCGGACGGAGGAGACTGCGGTGGAGAGGGTGTTTTGGCGCCCAGGGAGTACGAATGGGGAAATGGAGGGAGAGAGGAAGGGGGGAACCATGTCTTCAGGGCGCGCTTGTCTCAAATGCAAGGAAATTTACAAACTTAGCCCCCGTTTAAAATTTCCTACATCACATCAATATTAGTCGGTTGGGGATAGGATGGTAATCTCGCATACACCGAATATTTGTCGACGGAGATTTCGGCCGAGGAGAGTTTGTTTTGGCGCACACCGTGTATGAATCGGGGAGGGAGGTGAGAGGCGATTTCGGCCGAGGAGAAACTGTGTTTTGGCGCCCACCATGTATGAATCCGGGGAGGTGAGAGGTGGAGGCGGTTATGTCACGTTTGAGTGAAATTACAAGCCTACCCCTATCGAAACCTATAGAAATCGAGCCGATAGGCTTTGCGTGTCAGGGATAGGCAGTAATTTCCATCTCGCAGATTTTGGTTTCGGGCGGTTACTGCGAGTTTCCCCGCTTCGTTCAAATTTTTGCAGAGAAAGAGTGCACGTTTACCGTGCCAACTCAATTCGAATCCAGTTTGTATTTTTTTCGGGCAGGATCCATTTTGTATTCGAATACAAATCTATATACATCATTTTTTTACATATACTTTCAAAAGCACAACACCCTTTATACATAAATATGGTTTACAAATGGCATGATCTCAGATTCATAAGGCTGGATCCATCTTAATTTGGATTTTCAAATATTTGAAACCACTTTATGTTGAAATCCAATGTATGCATTCCTCGCTAACTGTCTCCAATTAATGTGAGTTTCATGCGGGTTTTTTTACTTCTCAAACACGTATAATGTGTTTGACACACGCAACATATAGTGTAATCCCGTTTAGACATTAATTGCATATAAACCATGCATTGTCTCTAATTAAAGAATCTATGGATCACTAATATTGATAAACTATATAACATTACACATGTCCCCAAATTCAAATGAATATGCATGTTTGTTAGACCAATTTTCGTTATGATATTATCGATGTCGTGATCTCTAGTTTAAATATTTGAATCCCCTTTAATCCAGATATTCGTCTCATATTGCTATCACTCATGGGTGTATATCTCTCTAGACCTATACGCCTTCATCGTCTCTCGGGTATCTCTCGTGCTACTTGTATGTCGACAATGATCTTTTATCTTCATAACACACTGACGGTACTCTCTCCCTCGACATTCACTCTATCTCTCTCTAAGTATATCTCGCTCCCTGCTATGTGTCTCTAACTATGATTCTCCCAGTGAAATCTCTTTCTCTCACACAAACACAAACTTCGTCTCCCGGGGTCTCATTTCTCTCTACTATTCCCCTGTGTGCCACTCGCACACCCCATCTCACACAGAGATGTCTTGCGCTCCTTAGGTATGAGAAGTTGTGAATCTCCCTCTTAAATATCTCTTTCTCACACACAAACACAAACTCTATCTCCCAGGGTCTCATATCTCTCCACCATTCCCTTGTATGTCGCTCACACACACTCTCTCTCTCCCTAGAGATATCTCACGCTCCCTGATATGTCTCTCTAGCTATCACTCTCCTTGTGAAATATCTTTCTCTCTCGCAAACACAAAACTTTGTCTCTCGGGATATCATTTCTCTCTGATATTTGTTTGTATGTGACTCACATGCACCCTCTCTCTATCTCTCTCACACCCACACACATAACTCAACCTTCTGATCCACTCGACTCTTATCTCTAACACACACACTAGCTAGCCGATCTCCCTCTAGCTAGCATATTTATCTTTCTATTTATCTGTTTCTCCATCAACCTTCTTTCTCGCCCTCACTCTTGCTTCCTATCATGCACACTATATATGTTTCTCTCTACATGCAGTCATGCGCCCTCTTTTTATCTTTCTCTCTCACACACACATAACTTCACCCCTCCGAACCACTCGGTGGTCATCTCTAACACACAAACTAGCCGATGTCCCTCTAGCTAGCATCTCTATCTATCTGCAGTTTCTCCATCAACCTTTCTTTCTCGCACGCACTCTTGCTTCCTATCACGCACACTATATCTGTCTCTCTATATATGCATCTATAGGTTGATCTCTTTTGCACAATCGTTGTGTCTCGCTCTCTCTGCTCGCCATAGATGCATGCTCCAGCCCATGCCACTATCTCTTAAAGAGAAAAACACATGCTCAATTATCGGGCCTTCTTCCCTCCATTGTCACATGCATGCATATTGTCATACTGATCCGTCTCTCCCATGTCGTTGATCTTATGACTTATGTCTTCTTTCTTTTATCTCGATCATGCACGCACGCACACACACACACATCCCACGTATACATGTATACCTCTCGCACATGCACGTTCAAGGTCTCCTATGTCTCCATACGTAGTTAATTACCCTCAGCCCTAACCCCACATCGAATCGTTCTCTTCTTGTGTGCACATGACTTCCGCCTGGATGGGTCTCTTCTCTAAAACACACACTCACACTTAACAATCTCCTTCTAGCTACCCCCTCTCCCACTCTTCCCATATATCCCCAAAACCAATAAGACCATCCCTTCGTTTCATTCCCGCCTACATGCACCATCGATATATAGTAGTCTTCCTCGGTGTCTCTTGAACAAACATGTTATCTCGATGTCGACTCCTCTCACGCGCACACGCCTTCTCTTCCCTCTTTACGGGCCTCTTCTCTCTCGCACCCCCTCGTTGGTGGCCTCTGCCATACACATCACCTCTCTACGATGAAGCCACACACAAGACTCCGCTTCACACACACACAACACACACAACCACAACACACACACCACACACACACACAAAACAAAAACACAAAACACACCCACACACACACACCACACACACACACACACACACACACACACCACACATGAAGACTTTCCATCTCACACACGCATGCTCTAGGTGGAGCATTTGTTCCTACCACCCTTCGTCCAACCTTACCCGTATGATAAACAATGACCTTAATTTACTTATATAACATGGACAAATTCCACTTTATTTTAGTAGTTAGCAAAGTTCTCATAATTATATAAGGCAAATCACGAGCAGGAAGTGACATTTTTTTACACAACCACGTTAACATGGCCACGTAAATCACAAGCTAAAGTGTAATACCATTATACTTATATCCCGATGCAAAAGGTGGAGTACATGTCCGAAGAGTAGAGTCGCACACACGCACTCTGTCTCTCAGAATCTCACACACATACCAGTTACGTGACGCCCCCTAAGCAGACCCGTATGTTACAATTTGTGCACCCGCGGGTACACGTGATGGTGTGCATTTATTTAAGCCGGACGGCGAACCCAAACAGTAGCTGCATTCATTCCCCTCCCACCGCCTCTTCTCTGGTCGCCGTCGCCCGATAGCCATGGCCCGGCCAAAGGTAACAACATACGCCATGCTCCTGTCGGAGCGGCACTTTGATCTGGAGGCGGCGCGAAGCCCAGATCGCAGCCGCCCTTCCTTCGGAGTCTGGACTAGCCAGAGCCGGACGAGGAGGCGTTGGAGGCGGAGCAGCACGCGGAGCCGGAGGAGGAGAACAATGATGCAGAGCCGGAACAGGAGGACGATGACGCGGGTGAAGCCGAGTCAGAGGAGGACGATGATTTCCATTATACTCGGACTTAAAGGGCTTTGAGTTTCCCGCCACATTTATTTCATAGAGATAAAGAAAGGAAATTTTAGTGGTCATGCATGCATCTATTTGTGCTAGCACTCCTATATAAGGGTTGACCGGCCGCTTCCCGCGGACGTGCGCGGGCGGTGGAAGAGGAAGGAGAAGGGAAGCGGGCTGTGGAGGAGTACGCAATTTGCAGCACGAGCTCCAAGGAACATTCATGCCAAACAATGCATAGTAGTACAGTATAGTCCAGCGGAGTATGAATTGGCATTTAGGTTGCGTGTGGATGACATGGCTGCAACATGCAGGCTGCAGTTTGACAGCCTACCGCTCCGCTTCGCACGGTTTGGTCACGCAAGATTTGCATGCACGCATGTCACGCACGTACTTGTCGAAGGGGTGCTCGAAAAAGGGCAACCAGGTCCGCTAGTTCGCGTTGGTCCATGCGGACGGAAAACAACTAATCCCAGTCACTGTAAATGTCGTGCGTGCTTTAATTCCGGGCTAGTGGATGGACGTGAACGTGCCGTACAACGAACCGCCCGCCAGCTCCCTAATCACTATCTCTACTCTTATAATAATAATAATCTATCTATCCACTACAAAAAAATACATTTCCGTGATGATACGTGTTTGTCACAGTAGGTCACGTTTTCTGTCATGCATGTACATCCATGACGATTTTATGACAGAATCAAGATAGTCATACCTGTGTTGTCGTAGAAGTGTTCCATGACAATACCAAAATTATCATCACGGAAGTGTCCACTACCATGACGATAAATGGCGCGTCATGGAAGTGCTTTCGTCAAGGGTAACCGACACGTGGCATCCACCATAATGGGTCGCCGTTAAGCTATCGGGTTCCGGTTTGAATCCGATAACCCGTTAACAGCCCAGACCAATGGAGGTTTTCCACGTGTAAAATTCTCACTGGCCAGAGGAACCACATGTCGGCTCACCGCTGGGACAGATGTCATCCACTCATTGGACCGGAGGCGCCTCTGATACGTCGACACATGGCACGGCCCAACAGAGGCCGATTCCAGTGAAAAGGCCGGCCTGTTTGACTTGGTCAAAAGGTAGCGGGCCGGCCCACGGAAAGCCTATTAACGGCCTGTTCGCATATAGCCCATTTACAGCCCGCTAACTCACGGCCCGTTACGGCCTATCCGAATTAGGCCTAGTAGCGTCATCTGGGCCGTCCAATATGATTCCAGCCCATTGTAACTTCCGGCCCATGTATGGCCCATGACGTCTTTCGGCCCATACGAGGCCCTTTGTAACTCTGGGCCCATTAAAGGCCCGAGGTGAAACTAGCCCATAATGAACAGTGTATCGCTTTATACCCATTAACGGCCCATTATTTTGTCGGCCGTTTCCAGCCCGTGTTAACTTTCGGCCTTCTAAGGGCCCATTTATTCTTGGGCTCATTTCCAGAATTTGGTTACTTACGGTCCGTTACTGGCCTGTTCTGCTTGTGGGCCAAATTGAGCCCATGGTTACAGTCGGCCCGTTTGTGGCCCGTTAACCCGTTGGGCTATTTTCATAGCGTCATCAAATACGGCCTATTAACGGCCCGTTATGGTTGGGCCATAAACAGATGATTTCCACTCTAGCCCATTTACGGCCCAGTTTGTGGACCGTTATTGGTCCATGAATAGTATGGCCCATGTTTGGCGAAATGATTATACGGCCCGTTGAAGGCCCATTGATGATACGGCCCGTAGAAGGCCCATGGATCCTATGGCCCGTAGAAGGCCCATGGATCCTACGGCCCATAGAAGGCCCATGGATCCTACGACCCGTAGGAGGCCATGGTCACTACAGCAGGTAGCAGGACTATGGTTACAACAGTCTGTGTGTTGCCATGGTTATTGTGGCCTAGTTATAAAAATAGGTCATTGTGGCCACTAGAAAAATGCGGAAAAAGAACTAGACTACAAGCAAACAACTAAACAAGACAATAAGGAAATAAATAAGCAAGCAACTAACACTAGGATATTACAGCTATTACACATATTACATCCACTGGGCATCAAAGTTCGCCACCAGTGCAAATATAGGGAACAAAGCAGCATATTACATACACTGGCCGACTAAATTGGCCACCAGTGCAAATAAACGCGGTAGCAAAACAAGTCCATAACTGAAACAACTTTAGAAGAGCTCAAGAAACATTATCCTGGGTATCCACCATTCTGGCAATAAGCTTAGCAAGCTTATTAGCTTTCTCCTGTTTGGCGCTAAAATCCTCCAACGCTTGCGGTTGCACCAGAAAGTATGCATCTGAATTCTCCAGGGACTTCTGCAGTCCTTCAGCTTTTTGTCGCAGCACAGCTGATCGATGTCTTTCAACTTGTAGTTGATACTCAAGAAATCGAACTGATTCAGACAGTGAGTTTGAATAGCTTATGCCAGCGGTAGTGGCCAGTAACTCGAACACTACACCAAGACAGGACTTTGGGGTTGCCTCAGTGTCTTCAAGATAGTTTTCCTTAGCTGTTTTAGCAGCTTTGTTGGAGACCAACAAGGATGTCTCACTATCCTGAACCTTATCTGCATTACTTCCTTTACCATTGCTTAATAAGGCACTCTTCCCCAATATTCTGTCAGCATTCTAAAAGAAGAAACAAGCAGACACATAATAGGTTTAGCATGTACTAGTATATGAAACTCATTTAGGTGAACCAGTTCATTAGTAAGGTGGACAGGATTAAACTATCAAGTCTTCTATTGCCAAGTACTCCCTCCATCCCAAAATAAGTGACTCAACTTTGTACTAGCTTTAGTACAAAGTTAGTACAAACTTGAGTCACTTATTTTGGGACGGAGGGAGTAGTACATAATAAAAGCATCAAACAAACATATATCTATGTCCTATGGTCACTGCATTGTCTTCCCAAATCAAAATAGAGACACAGTTCAAATCATATCAGTTCAAGACAAAGCAGCACTGAAAGAATACAAAGCGTGGGAAACTACACGGCACAACAAGATTTCAGATGGGTACCACGGGTCTACATGTACAATAACACTATTGGCTCTGTTGTGATGTTAGTAATGTGCACGATATGAGAAGTCAACTGTATAGATAATTGAAATTGAAATCAACAGAGCTAATTATAAGAGCAAACCAGTTAAAGAAACATGCGTAAACATACCTGTTGTGCCATTGGAGTTTCGATTGGATCCTTCAATTTAAAAATAAGTTGGTATGAGTAAATACAGTGATACAAGAGCAAAGCAGTATGCACCATAGCAATGGAATCTTAAATGAGAACAGTTGTTCTTCCGGTTTAAGCACTTGTTCTACACGAACAGAGTACAGTAAGATGCAGGCATATAGTACTTAAAAAAATGAGCTCATAGACCTTACCACATTCTTGGTTCGGGACCAGTACAGAACAAGGCGTTCCCAGTCATCGTCCAGTAAATGTGTCTCAGGAGAATGCAAGGGAATTTGATGAGTTTCTTTGCCAGTGAAGTACATTTTCTTCAGGTAATTCTGATACTGCCACCAAGCATTCTTGAAGATAGCAGAGGTATTAGCACAGTTTACCTCATCCTGAGTTTCCAAATCGGTACTTCTCTATAGAGAAAAATGGGAAATTTTGATGTATTATAACCATCATGGAGGTAGAATGTATGGGACAAAGCAAAGTAATTGCCATGAATAACATTATTTACACATAACTCCTGGACGAACACCTGCAACTGGCATTTTCCTTCATCTTCAGTATAATATTTCCATGATGGGAAGATATGCACATAGGATTTAACAACATCAAATGCGATAGATGCTAAACTACGAATGGATGGTTGTGCTTCCTTGTGACACTCTGATTTTGGCAACTTTTTCTTTTCAAACTTTTCTTGGCTTTATTTGAAATTTGAATGGTTTTTGAATCTTTCTAGTTGGTCTTGGAAACTTTTGAAGCTTTCCAAGTAATCCAAAGCCTCATCACCTTGCCAAAACCCTGCCAAGTACCTCTAGGACCCAAATCCCAATTTAAATCTTTTCCAATAACCCCTTTTCTTTTATTTGGGAATTTAGGTCATCACTATGGGTTGTGAAGCAACCTATAGTTTGGATGGCCAAAAAATTATCAAATAATTCTCTAAAATACCTTGGACCATATCTTGCCCCAATATCCAAAAATATTTCATGGCCTAGTTCAAATATTTTGCAAAACAATTCATTTTTGTTCCTGGTCAGTCTGAACCTTTGTGAAGGAAGTGTATGCTAGGATTGTCCAATTGCTCTCAAATTTTTGTGGCATAAGGACACCTACAAATGACTTCCCTCCACCAAGTTTCAGCCCCAGGAGATCATCCAAGTGAGCAGTACTTCAACATTCAGATTCTGGACCAGATTGGTAGGTTACACATGAACTACCCTCAAATCTCAACCAAACCTTCTCAAACTTGACCAGTTTGGAGTCCTTCCAACGAGGATCACTCCAGACAATCTTTTTGGCTCCATGCCTAGATCTCCACCTCTCCAGATCCCTCTCGAGTTCACTGTCAGAAACTGTTGTTGATCCTACCCTTCATCGCAGACAGAACCAAGCCAAACCATGGGTGCCGATGAAGTGAGTGATCGAGGGTCGATGTGCCAGACAAGAAACGCCAGGCTCTCGTGGCCTCTAGACATCAACTCCCGTGGTGAGCACGGCTATGGCATGTCAGTCGCAGCGCTCTGAACGCCGCCAGGCTCAGGTCGCATCGGAGCGAGACGCCTACGCCGCAGTAGCTTGTCCAAACGTGCCGACATCGTCCCTGGTCGCCACCTAGACCCTCCAGATTCTTCCCCCTCATCGGAGAAGCTCTCGGCGGCCGCCACGACCACGAGCACTGTGCCGCCCGTGCGGCCACAGTTGCGGCGCCGCTCGTCATCTTCTCCTCGAGCCATCTCCTTGCGCATTTAATGCCTCTGCCTTCTCCCGTCGCTTCGCCCCGTGCCACGACGGCCAGCTCGCCGTCCTTGCTCCAGTGGCAAAGCCACGTCGCCGCTGATCCAGAGAGATCGTCGAGCGTCTCCTCCCGCCTATAAATAGCCATGCCCGGCCGCACCAAGTTCCTCACCCCTCTCCCTCCATCCTCCATTGCCTCCCCAGAGCAAGAGACAAGGCCGAGAGGCCCTTTGGCCTCGAGCTTCACCGGAGCTCCTCCGCCGCCCTAGCTCTGCCACCACCCACATCCACTCCACCTCCGCCTCACCCGAGACCACCATAGTGCTCAGCTCGTTCCACTGGTCCTTCTAGAGCCACCGCCCGGTCGAATTGCTACCGGATTCGCCATCCCCGACGACCACCGTAGCCACCACCCGCCGGAGAAGAAGGGCGCGACGCCGTCCGACCACCTCCGAAGGATCTGTGGGTACGGGTGTGCTCGTCGTCCACCGGCCGATCCATGCCCGCCATCCCCGAGCCCAACCGCCATCGAAATCGCCGGCAATCACCGCCGGTGAGCCGCCCCTTTCTCTGCCCTCTCCCTCTTTCTAATTTAAACGGGCCCGGCCCCACCTGTCAGCCACTTACCGAAGCGGTAAGTGGAGGCGCCTCGGGCGTTTACGCCTTCGACGTGGCCCCTTCACTGGTTTTCTGTTTTTCTGATTTTTATTTATTTAAACAGAGTTGACCACCCACTTTGACCTTGAATAACTTTTTATAGAAAGGTCCAATTGACCTGATTCTTTTTTGCATTGTGTTGGTATTAAACTCCTTTATTTTCTGACTAAGTTTGGTATTTTTCTAATACCCACAGAATTGTTGGTGAATAAAAAGGCTTTATGTGACATTTTCCTTTGCCATTTAAAAATGTTTTCAGAAGGAGATTCTTGTGGATTTGAAGACCAGGAGTATTTGAACAACCCAACAGAGCAAGGCAAGCCAGGACATCCATATTATGAAGCATTTCATAGCTTTGCATAATTCATATTCATTTCTTGCATTTAATTAACATAGATAATTCAAGTGAAGTATTTAAATGCCTATTGTTGATAACTTAAATTGATATGATGAATGACCATGATTGCTAAGTGAAACTTACTTGGTTGATCAAGAGTCACCTGTCCGGGCTTACCCGTGCAGCCACATTTGCCGGTATGGGACGGCCTTGACTTGGCCTAGCTCCGTGCTCTTTCACTGGTACCTCTAGACAGGGAGGGTTATGCGTGCGTGCTGCCCTGATCAGGCAGACGACGATAACCCTGTGAGCCCAGTTGAGTTTTGTGTCGGCGTCCCTGATTGGGACAGTTTAGTTAGGCCACGACGGTGGCAGGTGTCACGAGGTGACACGGGGCCACCCAAGGCTTGACTCCGAGGGAGTGTGATTGCCGGTGGTACGATGGGAGAGTCACAAGTCAGGCGTGTTTCGTTGGAGCAACACTGGTCCACCCGAATGGGATCACGAGGTCAGGTGCTCCATAGTGTGGGTAAAGTGTGCAACCTCTGCAGAGTGTAAAATCTATTCAAATCGCCGCGTCCACGGTATTGGATAGCCCGTCCAGACCTCTCTAGGTGATCAACCGTAATAACCATAGTAATGATGGAAGAACTTGTCTTATGAGCGGAAGTACTCGGTGGCATCGAGTATTCCGAGGATTGTAAGACAACCCGGATATGAGTAAGTTAATAATAGTAAGTGAATCATTTAAGACTTAACATGTTGATTGCCATGCTATTATTTGCTGCATGCTTGGTTGTCATGTGCTTGATAGTACATTCCAAGTACTCACCTGGCGTATCATGCCAGATGCAGGAGAAGACTAAGACGGAGGTCCCGAAGGTCCGTGTTGCGATGTCTAGGATGTGTCCTCAGCGGTGTCCCTGTGGATGGAGTTACTATCATGTTCCGCTACGCAGTAGTCTTTCGCTGTAGTGTTCCGTAGTAATACCGAGGCCCTGATATGTTAGATAAATAATGTAGATATTGTCATAGCACTAGATGTGCTTTTGGCCTCGATGATCATGTAATATATAAGCTTGTACTCGACTATTATCAATAAAAGTTCAGCTATGTTCTGTTCCAAGTTGTTGCGTGTTTCTAGAAGACATGATCTCTGGGTTGGAAACACTGGTAAACTGGTTCTCTGAGCCGGGGTGCCACAATGCTTGGTATCAGAGCCGTGCTGACTGTAGGGCACCCTAGGTAACCCGCGCTAGGACTGCGATTAGCATAGGACTTTGAGTGTGCATCCCGCTTGTTGCATTTGATTGTTGCATGCCATGCCTCATGCATCATAATTCATTATGTAACTAACCCTTGGCATTGTGAGTGTAGATGGCACCAGTTCCATATCACTTTCATCATGAGCCAGAACCCCACACTTTTCCAGTTCTGCTTGGTAGCGTCTGGCATCGGCTGTATCCCAACGGTGATGACCCGCTGTACCAGGTATTTCGGGAGTAGTTGGGCGAGTCCGTATATGAGTACCATGCAGTGGCTTACATGACCGCGACTTCGGATATTGGAAGCTCTTCTCGCTCTTCCAAGGGCGGAGTGGCTTCTACTCCAGAGCTGGCAATCCAGTTTGCTGCCATGGAGGCTATTACTGACTTGCGCTTGTACGAGGTCGAGATGCAGACCCATCCAGGTTTCTTCCACTATCCCACCCTATCGCCTACGACAGGGTGAGTCCTTTTCTCACTTGTTGACCCGGCCTGTAATCATGCGGCTGCTGTTTTGTCTCGCTACCTGAACGCCGGTTACCGTTGACAGTGTCCTGGACTAGGGGGTACTCACCACGTCGTCTCTCGACCAGCTGGATTGGGCCGAGGACCCCCATGGCGGTTCTCTCATGGGACACTTCGGGCAGCTCATGCCGCATACAAGGAAGATTCCACAAGACTTGATGATCAAGACAAGGACTCCTCTCCATCGATGTATTCGACTAGGACTCTTGTTAACCTAGGCCTCCGGTACATTATATAAACCGAGGCCGGGCTAGTCGATAGAGGATTATGGCATCTCATATGCAAGATCATTATGACATTACTCATCATACCTCTAGGGTTTAGACCACAACGTATGATCTCGAGGTAGATCAACTCTGTACTTAATACTCAATCAATATAAATAAGAGCAGGACATAGGGTTTTACCTCCATTAAGAGGGCCCGAACCTGGGTAAAACATCGTGTCCCTCGTCCCTGTTACCATTGATCCAAGAATCCACAGCTCGGGACCCCCTACCCCGAGGTCTGCCGGTTTTGACACCGACAATGGTGCTTTCATTGAGAGTTCCGCTGTGTGATCGGCAATGGATCAATGGCTGGTCTGCAGATCAACTGCGACGTCGGCGTCTTCATCGCCAGCTCGACTGGTCACCTCGGCTGGGCCGAGGACCAGGCTCCTCTTTGGATCATCAAGATCGGACATATGTCCTTGTCATCATCAACTTAGATCTCTATCAAGATCATGGAGGAATCATCCATGGAGCCCGGGGGTTCAACGTCAACATTGCCCTCGTGCGACCGTGCTGTTTTTCTGGACAACGAACTTGTATCCACCGTCACCGCCTCCTAGACTGTCGGTTTTACGATTGCATTAGTGTAATAGTGCGGAATTGAGTATATAACAACCCTGTAAAATTTCATCACGTTCCGATGGAGGAATCTCCGGGGATCTACGATATACCAGAGCCCAGTCGAATCTGGATGAGAATCCGGATGAGTTTGGAGCATGGTGTCCAGCATCTAGCTCGGACGTCCTTTGGAAGATCCAACCGTTGCTCTGCTGCGGAATTCCTATATCTACCGCCCCTCAAAATTTCAGCTCGATCCGACTGTTCAAACTCCGGGAAACCTCCGATGAGCGCATCGATTTTCAGATCTATTTTCTGCGCGAATACGAATCCGACCCGAGTTCATCTTTCTTCATGAACGGGATATTGGACAACATTTTTGGAGGAATCTCTTTCTAGGGTATTGTGTTTTGTTTCCGAACACATGCTCATAAATTTTGCTCCTTTTCGGAGGTAACCTTCACCGTTGCGCCGGTGTCAAACCAGCCTGACAACGTTGTTGCACGGCTGCCGACCTGCGCCAGACAGGTCATCGCTTCATCAAGCCGAACTCAACCTCTTCGGATCATTATCTTGGCAAGCCGAACAAGAGTTCGGCATCGTGAAGGGTAAATCATCATCAACATTGTCGCCCCACGAATTATACGGAGCGGGCACACCGGCATCGCTGCATGGTCACTTCATCAAGCGGGCATCGACCGCGTCACAAGATCCGGCCCGCGACGGTATCGCCGCACTATTGCTTCTTCAAGCCTGGATGTGACCTCTGCGTCAGAAGACCGGGAGTCAATTCCGGCCGGACTCGCCTCTCTTATCCCGTATCCAGCTTCAATCCTGGACGCGACTTCGGCGTCCGGACATTAGGAGTCAACCCTGGCCGGACTCGCCCCTCGCACGATAGTACCGGACGACGATTCCGAAGAAATCCCAAATACTAATCCGGCTGAACAAGCCGATGTCCACCACGCCGACTTGCTTCGACACCTCGGCCGGCATGGGGCTGCAAACGTCATACTACCGACCTGCCCCGTCACCTCGGCTAGACCGAGGGCTTCGCCATCTCTTCATCAACCTACTCCGGTGACTTCAGCGTCACCAGCCGACCAGCTTCGTCATGTTAGCTGGACCGGGGGCTTCGCCTCGCCACATCGACCATGCAACATCACCACCTCGTCAAGCCGAACTCCTCGCTCGGTCACTACGTCTTCGTCCCGCCATGAGCTTGGACCTCGTCAACAATACCGAGCACATTAACTAGCTAAGTCGCCTCCATGCTTAGTTTTTTCTTTAAATTATTTAATTCTTGTTCGGTTCGACCAAACATTATATTTGTGTTAAAACAAAAAGTTATCCGTTCAAACAATTGATTGTCAAACACACTTCTTTTTTTTTCGCCGAGCTCTTCATCACCTCGGTCGAGAGGGTTTTCGTCACCTCGGGTGGACCAGGGGCTTCGGCTCGCCACATTGCCATTTCATCAAGCCGAGCTCTTCGCTCAGGCACCTCGGGACCGGCTTGGGTGCTGGGACTTCGACCCACCGCAAGCTCGGCCCACGTCATCAATGCCGAACACATTAATCAGCTAAGTCGCTTTCATGCTCAAACTTTTTAAACTTTTAATTTGTGTTCGGTTCGACCGTGCTCGCATATGTTGTTTGTTAAAATAAACTCCCTTTACCCATGTTAACTAGGGCTCTTAAAATTTATATGAGCCATTCTATAATAAATGTTTTTTTCTAAGTCATTGCAAAGTCTTTTTCTAACACTCCCTTCTCGAATCGAGTGTGTGGTCAATAGCCGGATAGCCTATTTTCTCTCTAAAGCCGCTCAAGTTTAGTTCGTTAAACTGGCCTGAGAAGCACTCCGCCTTTGGGAATAGGAGGTTGAAACCGAAGGTTGACCCACTTGGAGTCTTGAGATCAGATGTGTCATGTTAAAGCATGACGAAAGGAAAAAATTATTTTAAGACCAATTTTTGGATTGGCACAAAAAAAAAAACTCGATTTAGTTCGGGCGTAAAGTTTTTACTGAAGTTTTTGGTTTTCCAAGCCTATGGCACGTTTAACCCATTTGTGTGTTTCCAGCATAGCTCTCGCAGTGCAACGCCGGACACCTTTTCAGATTCGGCAATATCAACAGTGCGTTCCAACTAGAGCCGAACCCACCAAAAGCCAAGGTAATTCATGAAGTCCTCGGCAAAACATTCTCAGATATTGATTTATATGCATCGGTTTCGAATTGTGTCTTCGGTCAATAGTTGGGTTGCCCGGCTCCTGTGCTTGCCTCCTACGTTCCGCTTTGTTCGGCTAGGTGTGCAAAGGGAGAACCACTGCGATTGTGCTTCCAGCTCGAATGGTTAAGCGCCTCAATGGAGAAAGCCAAAAACTGGCTGTCACAGTAAGCGTAAACTGGTCAGCGATCCGATGACTGTGTGAAACTACAGATCGATAGAGGTCACCCCGTGTTAAACGATGGGCCTTTCATAAGATTGACCAAAGTGTTACTGGTTTGACCTCGGTCGACGCCGAACACTAACCGGGGGCTAGTAACTGGCCCTAAACTTTAAAACTCCTATGACTAAGTGAAAGTTATAAAGCCTGCATATCTGATTGCCTCGTTTCCGTTAACACAACCGCCTCCGGGCACCGAGACGTCGGCTAAGGGTTGTATTGTTAGTACGAAAACACCTTTTGTAGAATCTACAAAGGGGTGGAAGCCGACGATGGGCCACTTTCAGGTTATAAACAGTCTCAATGGAGAATTTGCCTTCCATAATTATCATAATAAAGCCATAAATATGCATCAATTTGACTTAAGATTTTGGCCAAGCTGGGTTGCCTGGCTCCTGTGCTTACCCCTACGTTCCCGATTGTTCGGCTAGGCGGTAAAGGGAGCACCTCTGTGATTGTTACTACTAGGTCATCCGGATTAGTACCTCAGACTGGGTGAAGCCGAAAGCTAGCCATCTTGAAGGATATAATTGGTCGGCAACGATGGAAGTGAAAATTTTGGTTCATCATGGACCACAGAGTTCGGGAACTTTCCCCTAACTAAATCCTCAATATTTTCCTCCCACGTTGATCGGAGATGAGGTTTCATGATCATGGTCAGCATGAGAACTCAAAGAAAGGAACCAATAGTGGAACTATTTCTTTGAAAGATGTTTCTTACATAGTAATATAACATATCTCTCCGCATACCTTTGTTTATAAAACCGTATGGCCGGATTGCCTCGTTTGCCATAAATCTTTGCCCTCATAAAGGCTTTATAAAGTGGGACGAACACTCCTTGGCTACTGGCTGAGGAGGTTGAAGCCGATGGTCGGTCAACAAAGTGTTGTACAATACGGATCCGAGCTTTAATGATGTAAAGTACTTAGGTACATAGAATCATTACACATAAATTGCGAGCAAAAGTCAAATAATTATAGCCAATCTTTCAAAGAGTCAAGGGCACAATCTCACTGAGACAACCGAGCAGCAGACATAACACTCTCATAATTCCCTATTGGCATTGATTTCCTATCTATTAAGCCCCTTGAGGCCGACCTTGGCGAGATCAACTTTCGTTAGCTCTCGCTCCTTTAAGAGATCTTTATTCTCTTTCCGAGAAGTTTGTGTTAAACACAACAAAATTTTCAATCAAACGGATATCGATCCTTAATTCGGCAAGGAAGATTCCACAAGACTTGATGATCAAGACAAGGACTCCTCTCCACCGATGTATTCGACTAGAACTCTTGTTAACCTAGGCCTCCGGTACATTATATAAACCGAGGCTGGGCTAGTCGATAGAGGATTATGGCATCTCATATGCAAGATCATTATGACATTACTCATCATACCTCTAGGGTTTAGACCACAACGTATGATCTCGAGATAGATCAACTCTGTACTTGATACTCCATCAATATAAATAAGAGCAGGACGTAGGGTTTTACCTCCATTAAGAGGGCCCGAACCTGGGTAAAACATCATGTCCCTCGTCCCTGTTACCATTGATCCAAGAATCCACAGCTCGGGACCCCCTACCCCGAGGTCTGCCGGTTTTGACACCGACAACCGCATGATCATTTCCTTGGCTGAGGAGCTGTGTCATGTTCAGGAGGCACTTGCAGCAGTGACTCCAGCACCTCCTCCTCCTGTAGTTCCACCTAGGTATCCACCACCATTTCCACCTCCGCGTGTGCTTGATATCCCTTCTGGTTTTTCTGGACCATCAGGCTTATCGTCTGGTAGCCGACTTGAGACCCCAGCTGAGTGGGCCTCACTCCTAGCCACTCCTGCTCCACCGATGTTGAGGCGACGTGCTCTTTCTCCCATAGAGGGAGAGCCGTCTCAGCAGCGACGTTTTGACCCGGTGACTCACATCATCAGTTCTGATTCTGAATCAGGATCTGACGATGAGGACTCTTCAGATGGGCAGTGTTCATGTCACCGATGCACTAGACTAGAGCTTGAGTAGTAATGCAGGCACCTTTGCATATGTCGACTGCCGTATGAGTAGTCTAGCCATGATATCCCCCTACTAGCTTGCCATGTATGATGTTGGGTTATCTAGTATAATTATGTTGTTCTCTTTATTTGCCTTTTCATGAATTTTCTCTGGTGTCATATTACTATATTTCTCCTTATGGATGTTGCTCATCGATTCGGTATTTTCCATGGGAACAAAAATTAGGATGAAGAAAGGAAGTAGCAGTCAAGGAGGCGATGGAAACTCCGTCCGTCGATCCGCCAGGCAGGCAGGGCAACCGCCCGAAGACTTACCACCACCACCACCTCAAGCACCAACCACATATCAGATAATGAGAATGTTTGAGGAAAAGAGAAACCAAGACCTCATGGAATTTCTCAAGAGTATGCAGACATTAATAGGTCAGAACAATGGCAATGGGGTGTATTCCAAACTGTCTGACTTCCAGCGCACAAAACCACCCAGCTTTGGTCAGTCTGTGGATCCTATTGAGGCTGATGACTGGTTAAGAATCATGGAAAAGAAATTGGACATCGCTCGTTGTGAAGAAGCAGATAAAGTCCCATTTGTCACCCATTATCTCGAAGGCCCGGCAGCCATATGGTGGGACAACACCAAGTTAATGTGGCCTGCTGGAGAAGAGATTTCCTGGGAGAAATTCAAAGAGCTGTTCCACAAGTATCATATTCCCACGGGTATCATGAAAGTGAAGCAGAGAGAATTCTTGGCTCTCACACAAGGAAACATGTCTGTGGGAGAATACCTAAACGAGTTCAACAACTTGGCCCGGTACTCTCCTCATGATGTGGCTACCAAAGAAAGGAAAATAGACCGGTTCCTCGGAGGACTTAATCACGCCCTCCGATGTCAGCTATGCATGTTGGACTTCCCCGATTTCCAGACCTTGGTGGATAAGGCCTTCATCGCCGAACGAGAACACAAGTCTAGGAATGATGATCATAAGAGGAAGTTCGAGCCCAAGAAGGACAACAGGGAGCCATATGCGCAAAAGCTGCGCAGTTGGCAGTCAGGGCCATCTGAGAACAAACCTGTGTGGAACAATGGTGGCAACAACAGCAAGCCAGGCAACCAGAGCAAGACCTTCGGCAAGCAGCCAGTCATAGAGGACTGCCGCCGCAACAACACCTGTTTCACTTGTGGCCAGAGTGGACACTACGCCAAGCAGTGTCCTACTAATAACGGAAAGAATCAGCTGACCACAAGCCACAAGTCAATCACCTTGGACGCCGCCCCAACCACAACTTCAGCCACGGATGCGTCCACCACATCTCTGCCGAAGAAGTCTGCGAAGTTCCAGACATTGTCCTTGGTATGTTTTCTGTCAACGACATACCTGCAATAATTTTATTTGATTCTGGGGCTTCCCACTCATTTATTTCGCGAAGTTTTGCCACCTTGCACAAATTTTCTCCTTCACTTTTGGAAAAAATCATGGTGGTACAATCCCCTGGCTCTATGCTCAGAACAAATATAATATACAAGGGTCTGGAAATCTCAATCCATGGAGTCAAATTCCCAGCTACCCTTGTTGCCATTGAATCCCCAGGACTGGACATAATACTGGGGATGGACTGGTTGGCACCTCACCAAGTGTGTATCAACTGCGCCACCAGAATGGTGACATTGGTGAACCCCGCCGGACAAACCGTCCAATTTCTGGCCAGCAGAATGATAACAAGAAAGGGCACGGCATACCAGACCACTGTTACAGATATGAATCTGATCCCGGTAGTGGGTGAATTTCCGGATGTGTTTCCTGAGGAATTACCAGGAATGCCGCCCGACCGAGAATTGGAGTTCTCCATTGAAGTAATTCCTGGTATAGCTCCAATATACAAGAAATATTATCGTATGCCAGGCCCAGAGCTGGCAGAGCTAAATAAGCAGTTAGATGAGTTGCTACAGAAAGGATACATTCGTCCAAGCATTTCGCTATGGGGGTCACCAGTATTATTTGTCAAGAAGAAGGATGGAAGTCTACGAATGTGCGTAGACTATCGCCAGCTTAACGAGGTCAATATCAAGAACAAGTACCCGCTCCCTCGAATTGATGACTTATTCGATCAGTTGAATGGAGCACGGGTATTCTCTAAGATCAACCTCAGAACGGGATATCATCAACTGAAAATTCGAAAGGAGGATATCCCCAAGACAACGTTCACCACTCGATATGGACTATATGAGTTTACAGTTATGGCATTTGGATCGATCAACGCTCCAGCCTACTTCATGAGCATGATGAACAAAGTCTTCATGGACTTTCTGGACAAGTTTGTAGTGGTGTTTATTGACGACATCCAGATATACTCTAAGGATGAAGAGGAGCATAAGCAACATCTCAGAGCTGTCTTGGAAAGGTTGAGAACCCATCGCTTATATGCCAAGTTCAGTAAGTGCGAATTTTGGCTGAAAGAGTTGGGATTCCTTGGACATATTCTATCAGAGAAAGGAATAGTTGTTGATCCCAGTAAGGTTACTGGGGTCTTGAACTGGAAGACACCAGCCACGGTGACCGAAGTCCGTAGTTTCCTGGGCTTGGTCGGCTACTACCGTCGCTTCATTGAAGGCTTTTCTAAGATAGCCAAGCCACTGAAGAAATTATTGAAAAAGAACCAAAGGTTTATCTGGTTAGCCGAGTGCGACAGCAGTTTCCAGGAGTTAAAGACGAGGCTAACCACAACCCCTGTCTTAGTCCTCCCAGACATTCACAAGAGCTTCGACATATACTGCGATGCATCCAGGCGTGGAATCTGATGCGTGCTAATGCAAGAGGGGAAGGTTGTAGCTTATGCATCACGACAGCTACGACCTCATGAGGAGAACTATCCCAAACATGACTTGGAGCTAGCTGCTGTGGTTCATGCCCTGAAGATTTGGAGGCATTATCTTATTGGACAACGATGTGAAATATACACAGACCATAAGAGTCTCAAGTATATTTTCACTCAACCCGACCTAAACCTTAGGCAGCGAAGATGGCTTGAGCTAGTCAAGGACTATGATGTTGGAATAAACTATCATCTAGGGAAAGCGAATGTGGTCGCTGACGCCCTGAGCAGGAAACAAGCTACTGTGAATGCTTTAGTTGAGGGTATGCATCCGAGCTTACAAGAAGAGTTTGTTAAGCTCAATATGGTGTTATGCGGCCCAATGACCCTGGACACGCTGGAAATTACTCCAACCCTCATGGAGGAAATCAAGGAAGCACAGAAGTCAGATGAAGAAATTCGGGAGATCAAGGAGTTAATTCAGCAAGGGAAGGCCAAGTCCTTCCGTGTAGATGAACAGGGTACCGTATGGTTTGAGAAACGAATTTGTGTGCCGGATCAGAACAACTTGAGGCAACAAATACTCAAGGAAGCACATGAGTCCGCATATTCGATCCACCCGGGAGGTACCAAGATGTATCAGGACTTAAGAGAAACTTTTTGGTGGTCTGGAATGCGGAAAGATATAGCATACTATGTCGCCTGCTGTGACATTTGCAACAAGGTCAAAGCAGAGCATCAGAAACCCACTGGGCTACTGCAACCTTTACCGGTGCCCCAGTGGAAGTGGGACGACATATGTATGGATTTTATTGTGGGACAGCCGAAGTCCACAAGAGGCAATGATGCTATTTGGGTCATTGTAGACATCCTTACGAAAGTGGCTCACTTTATCCCAGTAAAGACTACTTTCAACGCAAATCAGCTGGCACAACTCTACATGTCTCGGATAGTCAGTTTGCATGGAGTACCCAAGTCTATCACTTCAGATAGGGGTTCCCTATTTACCTCAGCATTCTGGCTACGGCTACATCAAGCTTTGGGAACCATGCTGAAACACAGCACAGCGTACCATCCGCAGACGGATGGACAGACCGAGCGAGTGAACCAAATATTAGAGGATATGCTTCGGTCATGTGCTCTCTCCCATGGACCCAAATGGGAGGATAGTTTTCCGTACGCTGAATTCTCCTACAACAACAGCTATCAGGCAAGTCTCAAGATGTCGCCTTTTGAGGCATTGTACGGACGGAAGTGCCACACACCGCTGAACTGGTCCCAAACAGGAGATAGTCGCATCTTTGGTACGGACTTGATGCTCGAGGCTGAAAGGCAAGTCAAGGATATTCAAGAGCGGCTGCGAGCAGCCAAGTCCCGATAGAAGAGCTATTACAACCCAAAGCACTGGGAAGTAACTTTTGAGCCCGGAAACTATGCTTACCTACGGGTAACTCCTATGAAGGGAGTAAAGAGGTTTGGCACCCGGGGAAAGTTGGCCCCAAGATACATCGGTCCCTTTCCAGTGATTGCTAGGAAGGGCAGAGTCGCATATCAGTTGGAATTGCCACCAGCATTGTCAGACGTTCATGATGTCTTTCACATCTCACAGTTAAGGAAGTGCATTGCACCCCCAGCCAAGCAAGCGGATATGAGTGAGCTAGAGCTGGCTAAGGATTTGACTTATGAGGAAAAACCTGTCAGGATCTTGGATGAGATGGAAAGAACTACGAGGAGTAAGGTGATAAGATTTTACAAGGTGCTGTGGGAGAACCACACTGAGGAAGAGGCTACATGGGAAAGAGAAGATTTTCTTAGATCCGCATATCCATACTTGTTCCCTGAGCAACCGAATCTCGAGGTCGAGATTCATCCTAAGGGGGGTAAGTTTGTGACACCCTGATTTTGGCAACGTTTTCTTTTCAAACTTTTCTTGGCTTTATTTGAAATTTGAATGTTTTTTAATCTTTCTAGTTGGTCTTGGAAACTTTTGAATCTTTCCAAGTAATCCAAAGCCTCATCACCTTGCCAAAACCCTGCCAAGTACCTCTAGGACCCAAATCCCAATTTAAATCTTTTCCAATAACCCCTTTTCTTTTATTTGAGAATTTAGGTCATCACTATGGGTTGTGAAGCAACCTATAGTTTGGATGGCCAGAAAATTCTCAAATAATTCTCTAAAATACCTTGGACCATATCTTGCCCCAATATCCAAAAATATTTCATGGCCTAGTTCAAATATTTTGCAAAACAATTCATTTTTGTTCCTGGTCAGTCTGAACCTTTGTGAAGGAAGTGTATGCTAGGATTGTCCAATTGCTCTCAAATTTTTGTGGCATAAGGACACCTACAAATGACTTCCCTCCACCAAGTTTCAGCCCCAGGAGATCATCCAAGTGAGCAGTACTTCAACATTTAGATTCTGGACCAGATTGGTAGGTTACACATGAACTACTCTCAAATCTCAACCAAACCTTCTCAAACTTGACCAGTTTGGAGTCCTTCCAACGAGGATCACTCCAGACAATCTTTTTGGCTCCATCCCTAGCTCTCCACCTCTCCAGATCCCTCTCTAGTTCACTGTCAGAAACTGTTGTTGATCCTACCCTTCATCGTAGACAGAACCAAGCCAAACCATGGCTGCAGATGAAGTGAGTGATCGAGGGTCGACGTGCCAGACAAGAAACACCAGGCTCTCGTGGCCTCTAGACATCAACTCCCGTGGTGAGCACGGCTATGGCATGTCAGTCGCCGCGCTCTGGACACCGCCAGGCTCGGGTCGCGTCGGAGCGAGACGCCTGCGCTGTAGTAGCTTGTCCAAATGTGCCGACATCATCCCTGGTCGCCACCTAGACCCTCCAGATTCTTCCCCCTCGCCGGAGAAGCTCTCGACGGCTGCCACGACCACGAGCACTGTGCCGCCCATGCGGCCACAGTTGCGGCGCCGCTCGTCTTCTTCTCCCCGAGCCATCTCCTTGCGCATTTAATGCCTCTACCTTCTCCTGTCGCTTCGCCCCGGGCCACGACCGCCAGCCTGCCGTCCTTGCTCCAGTGGCAAAGCCACGTCGCCGCTGATCCAGAGAGATCGCCGAGCGCCTCCTCCCGCCTATAAATAGCCATGCCCGGCCTCGCCAAGTTCCTGACCCCTCTCCCTCCATCCTCCATTGCCTCCCCCGAGCAAGAGCCAAGGCCGAGAGGCCCTCTGGCCTCGAGCTTCACCGGAGCTCCTCCGCCACCCTAGCTCTACCACCAGCCGCATCCACTCCACCTCCGCCTCACCCGAGACCACCATAGTGCTCAGCTCGTTCCACTGGTCCTTCCAGAGCCACCGCCCGGTCGAATTGCTGCCGGATTCGCCATCCCCGACGACCACCGTAGCCACCACCCGTTGGAGAAGAAGGGCACGACACCGTCCGACCACCTCCGGAGGATCTACGGGTACGGGTGTGCTCCTCGTCGACCGGCCGATCCATCCCCGTGCCCAACCGCCGTCGAAATCGCCGGCAATCACCACCTGTGAGCCGCCCCTTTCTCTGCCCTCTCCCTCTTTCTAATTTAAATGGGCCCGGCCCTACCTGTCAGCCACTTACCAAAGCGGTAAGTGGAGGCGCCTCGGGCGTTTACGCCTTCGACATGGCCCCTTCGCTGGTTTTCTGTTTTTCTGATTTTTATTTATTTAAACAGAGTTGACCAGCCACTTTGACCTTGAATAACTTTTTATAGAAAAGTCCAATTGACCTGATTCTTTTTGCATTGTTTTGGTATTAAACTCCTTTATTTTCTGACTAAGTTTGGAATTTTCTAATACCCACAGAATTGTTGGTGAATAAAAAGGCTTTATGTGACATTTTCCTTTGCCATTTAAAAATGTTTTCAGAAGGAGATTCTTGTGGATTTGAAGACCAAGAGTATTTGAACAACCCAACAGAGCAAGGCAAGCCAGGATATCCATATTATGAAGCATTGCATAATTCATATTCATTTCTTGCATTTAATTAACATAGATAATTCAAGTGAAGTATTTAAATGCCTATTGTTGACAACTTAAATTGATATGATGAATGACCATGATTGCTAAGTGAAACTTAGTTGGTTGATCAAGCGTCACCTCTTCGAGCTTACCCGTGCAGCCACATTTGCCAGTATGGGACGGCCTTGACTTGGTCTGGCTCCGTGCTCTTTCACCGGTACCTCTAGACAGTGAGGGTTATGCGTGCGTGTTGCCCTGATCAGGCAGATGGCGATAACCCTGTGAGCCCAGTTGAGTTTTCTGCCGGCGTCCCCGTTTGGGACAGTTTAGTTAGGCCACGACGGTGGCAGGTGTCACGAGGTGACACGGGGCCACCCAAGGCTTGACTCCGAGGGAGTGTGATTGCCGGTGGTACGATGGGAGAGTCACAAGTCAGGCGGGTTTCGTTGGAGCAACACTGGTCCACCCGAATGGGATCACGAGGTCAGGTGCTCCATAGTGTGGGTAAAGTGCGCAACCTCTGCAGAGTGTAAAATCTATTCGAATAGCCGCATCCACGGTATTGGACAGCCCGTCCAGACCTCTCTAGGTGATCAACTGTAATAACCATAGTAATGATGGAAGAACTTGTCTTATGAGCGGAAGTACTCGTTGGCATCGAGTATTCCGAGGATTGTAAGACAACCCAGATATGAGTAAGTGAATAACAGTAAGTGAATCATTTAACACTTAACATGTTGATTGCCATGCTATTATTTGCTGCATACTTGGTTGTCATGTGCTTGTGAGTACATTCAAAGTACTCACCTGGCGTATCATGCCAGATGCAGGAGAAGACTGAGACGAAGGTCCAGAAGGTCCATGTTGCGATGTCTAGGATGTGTCCTCAGCGGTGTCCCTGGGGATGGAGTTACTATCATGTTCCGCTACGTAGTAGTCTTTCACTGTAGTGTTCCATAGTAATACCGAGGCCCTGATATGTTAGATAAATAATGTAGATATTGTCATAGCACTAGATGTGCTTTTGGCCTCGATGATCATGTAATATATAAGCTTGTACTCGACTATTATCAATAAAAGTTTAGCTATGTTCTGTTCCAAGTTGTTTCGTGTTTCCAGAAGACATGATCTCTGGATTGGAAACACTGGTAAACCGGTTCTCTGAGCCGGGGTGCCACATTCCTCCACAGGAATAGGTGTACTAACTGGCGGAGTTGGGGTTCGCCGTGGTAGTACTAGTGCTTTGGGCACTGGAGCTGCCTTACTAACTGCTCTTGTTTGGGATCTCTGTGGTGGAGATGGTGTTGTGTCAACAGGAACTGGGTTACTATCTACTGGGGTTGGGGTTAGATTGGGTGAAGCTGGTTCTCTGTCCATCATAGTAGGGGTACAATCTGCGAGAGTTTGGGTTTTGTGTTGTAGGGCTGGTTCTCGTGCATGTACAACCGGGGTGCTATCTCCACCAAGAGGTAGCACTGTTTTATTTGAAGACCGTGTTTTTACGCCGCTAGATACTGCCATCACCCGCTCCAATTCAAATGGCTGATAAACAGGAAACATAGTTGAATGTACAGACCTTGTATGAGAGACAGATGTAATAGATAGTGTGGAAAAAAGAGGGCATGAAATAGTTGACATGTATATTGTTTAACTAAAAAGGATAGCATGATATAATTTCACATATAAGATGTCTATCTAAACTGGATAGCATAGCATGACTTAATTCAATGATATGATGACTAACTAAACATTATGGCATGAGATAATTATATGATGTCTTTAGTAAACAGGTTCTCATGACATAATTCACATACATGTTATCTAAGTTATCAGGATCGCATGATTTAATTCACATATGTGATTTATATGCTAAGCAGAGGGCATTCGCATATATGATGTCTGAACTAAGAACATGGTGTAGAATATTGTGTATATGATGTCTAAACTATGCAATGCAAGACACCTTATTCATGATATGAGCAGTATAACTGTGCCAAGTTAGAGCATACACCTCGGTGGGGGAATAGGACTGGTCATCTGTCTCTGAGTCCATCTCTGAGGAGCTATTGGGACCCAGCAAGAGATCTGCTTTGACAGGTAGCACTGTCTGCTCTGAAGACCTTGTTTTCACTCCAGATTTCTCCATCACCCACTCAAATGGCTGATTCATAGGAAGAGTAGTTTAATGTACAAACATTGTCGACAAATGGAAATGTAATGAAGAAAAGGATGGGCAAGATATCATTCAAATATATGAAGCCTGGTTAAACAGGATGGCATTGCATATTTCACATATATTATGGCTGGCTAAAAGAGATGAGACTGCATAATTCCCATATATGATATAGAAACTAAACAGGTGGCATTACAGAACATGTCTAAACTAAGCAGATGATATATATGATGTCGAAAGTAGGCACTGCTAGGCAACATATGCATGATATGACCAACATCATCATGCCAAGTTAGAGCAAACACGTTGGGGGGTAAATAGGAGTGGTCAGCTGCGTCTGAATCCGCCTCAGAACAGATATCTTCCTCTGGATTACAATCTGGAGAGGGGGGAGGATTTGCCATTCAACCCACCATGGAGCGATGTCTGCATGCCATTGTATTGCCGCACAAAACTCTTCTCTTTTTCTCTACATGTTCAGCATGACTGTGTACAATATCTGACATGCATACGAAAAAAATATAGTGAGATTATGTAAGGAGAGCATGCAGAAATCTAGAATGATGGTAACAACCAGTGGATGGATCCAAAAATAATGATAGCAGGCTGATGATAGCTTTAATTTAGTAAAAAGACAGATGATGATTGCTTTACTATTTGTTTCCCACCCAAGATGAACAACATAGGCATACCCTAGGTGAACCAGATAATAGACAGAGATACTATTCATTGCTGCCTCGATATGTACCCCACAAGTAATTTTAAAACTCAAGTTTGAACATTAATTTGGACCTGACTTGGAGTCTAAGAGGTGAACAGGACGATAAAGTAGTGACAACCCACAAGTATAGGGGATCATTTGTAGCCTTCTTCGATAAATAAGAGTGTCGAACCCAACGAGGAGCTAAAGGTAGAACAAATATTCCCTCAAGTTCTGTCAACCACCGATACAACTCTACGCACACTTGACGTTTGCTTTACCTAGAAAAAGTATGAAACTATTTTGCAAGAATAAAACTACGATTACTTCGCGAGAATAAAACTATGAATAAATTGCAAGGTAATAAAAGTGGATAGCTTTTGTCAACAAGAAATTCATTTGTCCCTAGGCAATCGATAACAAGTACCGGTAATCATTCTTGTAATTTTATATGAGGGAGAGGCATGAGCTAACATACTTTCTCTACTTGGATCATATGCACATATGATTGGACCCCTAGCAAGCATCCACAACTACTAAAGATCATTAAGGTCGTGAAACCCAACCATAGCATTAAGTATCAAGTCCTCTTTACTCCCATACGCCATAATCCACTTATCCGCGTTTAGGCTGCTGTCACCCCCGCAACACCGACAATAAGCAAACCATGAACATATTGCAACACCCTACAGCGGAGGTCCCTCACATTTGCGCGAGACGAAGGGCACCGTAGGACAGCACCATAAATAAAATATACAATCATACCAACCAAGATCACGATTAACCCATAGGACAAAACAGATCTACTCAAACATCATAGGATAACCATAGATCAATGGGAAATAATATATGGAGTTGAGCACCATGTTTAAGTAGAGATTACAGCAGGGATAAGATGTGCTACACCGCTGCATAGAGGGGGAGAAAGTTGGTGTAGACGGTAGCAAGATTGTTGATGTAGATTGCCGTCACGATCCTAGCCCCGGCGGCACTCTGGCGCCACCGGGAGAAAAGGGGAGAGAGCCCCCCCTCCTTCTTCCTCCTTTGCCTCCCTCCTAGATGGGAGGAGAGTTCCCCCTCTGGTCCATGGCCTCCATGGCGGCGGAGGGGCGGGAGCCCCTCCGAGATTGGATCTCCCTATCTGTTCTCTTTTGTTTCGCGTTCCCCAGATCTGGCCCTTCACCGTTTCTTAAATTCCCGGAGATCCGTAACTCCGATTGTGATGAAATTTTTACATGATTTTTTCCCATAAATTATCCTTCGTGCACCAAAAGAAGGGCCCCAACTGACGTTTGAGGAGGGAACAAGATACCTGGGCGCGCCAGGGGGTGCCCGGCGTGCCCTGGTGGGTTGTGGTCACTGTGGGCCCCCGTTTGCGTTGATTCCACCTCCCAAAAATCATAAATGTTCCAAAATAATTCTCCGTAAATTTATATCGCGTTTGGATTTTGTTTGATATGGATTTTCTATGAACCAAAAAACATGCAACAAACAGGAACTGGCATTGGGCACTGGATCAATAGGTTAGTCCAATAAATCATATAAAAAGTTGCCAAAAATATGTGAAAGTCGTATAATATTGGCATGAAACAATCAAAAATTATAGATACGACGGAGACGTATCAGCATCCCCAAGCTTAATTCCTGCTCATCCTCTAGTAGGTAAATGATAAAAAAAGATAATTTTTGATGTCGAATGCTACCTAGCATAAACTTGATCATACATCTAGTCATGGCATGAATATTAAGACATATGTGATTCAAAGAAATAGTCTATAATTTGACATAAAGACATTAATACTCAGGCATCCCAACAAACAATCATGTCTTTCAAAATATCAACGCTAAAGAAAGTTATCCCTACAAAATCATATAGTCTTGTCATGCTCTGTCTTCTTGACACAAAGTATTTATCATGCACAACCCTGATGACAAGCCGAGCAATTGGTTCATACTTTTTAACGCGCTTCAGCCTTTTCAACTCTCACGCAATACATGAGCACAAGCCATGGATATAGCACTATGGATGGAATAGAAGATGATGATAGGGGTAAATATAGAGAAGACAAAAAGTAAGAAAGTCACACATCAACGGGGCTAACCAACGGGCTATGAAGATGCCCATCAATTGATATCAACGTGAGGAGTAGGGATTGACATGCAACGGATGCACTAAGAGCTATAAGTGTATGAAAGCTCAATATGAAAACTAAGTGGGTGTGCATCCAACTTGCTTGCTCATGAAGACCTCGGGCATTTGAGGAAGCCCATCATCGAAATATACAAGTCAAGTTCTATAATGAAAAATTCCCACTAGTATATGAAAGTGACTACATAGGAGACTCTCTATATGAAAAACATGGTGCTACTTTGAAGCACAAGTGTGGTAAAAGATAGTAGCAATGCCCCTTCTCTCTTTTTTTCTTTTTTTCTTTTTCTATTTTTCTTGTTTTTTCTTTTTTTTCTTCTTTTTTTTCTTGTTTTTCTCTCATTGTCCGGAGTCTCATCCCGACTTGTGGGGGAATCATAGTCTCCATCATCCTTTCCTCACTGGGACATGCTCTAATAATGAATAATGATGATCATCACACTTCTATTTACTTATAACTCAAAAGAAATAAAAATTACAACTCGATACCTAGAACAAAGTATAACTCTATATGAATGCCTCTGGCAGTGTACCAGGATGTGCAATAATCTAGCATAACAATGATATCAAAAAATGGACAAGCCATGGAAATATCATGCTAGCTATCTTACGATCATGCAAAGCAATATGACAATGAATGCTCAAGTCATCAAAACGGAGGCGGTGGAAGTTGCATGGCAATATATCTCGGAATGGCTATGGAAAGGCCATAATAGGTAGGTATGGTGGCTGTTTTGAGGAAGATATAATAAGGCTTATGTGTGATAGAGTGTATCATATCACGGGGTTTGGATGCACCTGCGAACACCACATCTCAAGGTGAGAAAGGGCAATGCATGGTACCATAGAGGCTAGCAAATTGCGGAAAGGTAAGAGTGCGTATAATCCATGGACTCACATTATTCATAAAGAACTCATATACTTATTGCAAAAGTTTATTAGCCCTCGAAGCAAAGTACTACTACGCATGCCCCTAGGGGGATAGATTGGTAGGACAAGACCATCGCTCGTCCCCGACCGCCACTCATAAGGAAGACAATCAATAATAAATCATGCTCCAACTTCATAGCATAACGAGAGTCTATACGTGCATGCTTCGGGAATCACAAACCTTAACACAAATATTCCTACTAACCACAACCGTTTACTAGTACCTCCCACATATTATCACCTCTATATCGCAAAACTATTGCAAGGAATCAAACATATCATATTCAGTGATCCATAAGTTTTATGTAGGATTTTATGACTAACCATGCAAATGGCCAATTCCTGTTGACTCTTTAAATAGGTATAAGTGAAGCAAGAGAGTTTAATTCTTTCTACAAAAGACCATGCTCTAATAAGTATAAGTGAAGCAAAAGAGCATTCTTCAAATAACGGTTTTCTATGTGAAGAGAAACAGGCAATCCAAACTTCAAATGATATAAGTGAAGCACATGAAGCATTCTATAAAGCCATACTCAAAAGATATAAGCGAAGTGCAATGAGCATTATTTAAATCAACCATGGACTATCTCATACCAACATGGTGCATAAAATAAAAATGAAAAATAAACACAAAAGACGCTCCAAGATTCAGACATATCACATGAACGAAACGAAGATGAAAACATACCGATACTTGTTGAAGAAAGATGGGATGCCTTCCGGGGCATCCCCAAGCTTAGAAGCTTGAGTCTCCTTGAATATTTACTTGGGGTGCCTTGGGAATCCCCAATCTTGATCTCTTTCCTCTCCTCCTTCTCCTCATATCGAGACCTCCTCAATCTTTGATCACTTCATCCACACAAAACTCAACAGAAAGCTCGGTAAGATCCGTTAGTACAATAAAGCAAATCACTACTCTAAGTACTGTTGCAAACCAATTCATATTTTGTTTTTGCATTGTATATACTGTATTATAACTTTTCCATGGCTTATACCACCGATAAAAATAGATAGTTTCATCAAAACAAGTAAAACAATGCATCAAAAACAGAATCTGTCTTAAACAGGACAGTCTGTAGCAATGTGAACACCTACCATACTTATCTTACTCCAAAAATTCTGAAAAATTAGGAAAAAATAAAAAAATTGTATATAAATACTGTGCAGAAAGTTTCAGAAACTTTCGACGTTCCAGTATAAAATGTAAAATCACGCACTACAGCCAAAGTTTCTGTTTCTGTACCGCACATACCAACAAACAATCTAATCATCCTAAAGGCAAATCTTGGCACATTATTTTTATAATACAATGGATTTGTACAAGGGGATAATTATTTTTGTGAGAATCTTCATGAAAAATTTATAGTGTTTCCATGAGCATGAACACAAGTGTTCAAGGTCGACCCTCACTTCTCCAATGCATCACCTTTCAATCGCTTCTCTTTTAGTAAAGTTTTAAGGTTCACCTCTATATTTTTTTTGTTTTTAAATTTTATAAAAGCACTCAACAGAAATAAATGACTCTCTAAAACTTCCGGGTTGTCTCCCTGGCAGCGCTTTCTTTAAAGCCGTTAAGCTAGGCATAAAGTGCTCAAGTAATGGATCCACCCGGATCCCAAGGTATATCAAAGCCAATTTTAATTAGCAATGTTTTGGCATTTAGTAGAGATCACAAAGCAAAATATGTCATGCAATGATGAAGTCTAACTCTCTTCCTATGCATCGGCATGTCATACAAGAACAATTCATGCACATCAAGTAGAGGCCAATACATAGCATAAGCAGTTTCTTGCAATTTTATCATGTTGGAAACATAGAGAGGTGGAGATATAGTTTCTCTCTCATAATAATTGCAAGTAGGAGCAGCAAGCACATGCATATTATATTCATCAAAATCATCATGTGTAGTAGCAAAACACAACCCATCAATATAATCCTTAATAAGAGCAAACTTCTCCGATATAGTGTAATTTGGAGAATTCAAAAAGATAATAGGACTATCATGTGTGGGTGCAACAGCAACAATTTAATTTTTAATATAAGTAACTATAGCAAGTTCATCTCCATAAGCATAATTCAAATTGGCATCAAGGCCACAAGCATAGCAATCATAAAGTTCATCAAAAAGTGATATTTCAAACGAATCAACGGGATCATAGCAATTATCATAGCATTCATCCTTTAGTAAGAACGAAGGGACATTAAAAAATGTATGAGTTGAAGAGTTACTCTCATTAGAAGGTGGGCACGGGTAGCTAATCCGCTCTTCCTCCTTTTTTTCTTCGCTCTCCTCATCTTTTTCATCCAATGAGCACACAGTTTCATCAATTCCTTCTTCCATAGACTCCTGCAAAATATTAGTCTCTTCTTGGACAGCGGAGACTTTCTCAATAAATATATCAATATCGGAATTGTATTTGTAATTATCATAGCAATATTTAAGGATGGCAAAATTTTCAGGTCTATAAACATCATCATCAAAAGCTTCATACTTTAAAAACAAAGATTCAATTTCATAAGCACCCTTAAAAGCAACAAATTCTTCTATTCATTCCACATCATAGTAATCATATCTACCATTAGCATAAGAAGCCAAGGTTTCATTATCATTAAATTTGCATGAAAAGGGAAGGTGTGGAGCATTCATCCTAGAGCAACAAGTAAAATCATATATTTGACATAAATTCCAAGCATACCAATGCAACATATCAATTTGATCCCATAACAGTTTCCCTTTTTAAGATAAGCGGTGTCGCACACAATAAGCATGCTCATTTAATGATTTTCCCTCAACTAAGCTAATTGGGTTTTCAGCACGAGCACAAATGGATCAAAAATGATCCAAATAGAAAGCTTCAGTAGTATGATAGATTTTGGGTGGTTCTTCAACCATTGGTTTAGTGGGTACAACTAAATTTTTTGGTATTTTGCGTTTCCTACCCATAACTAGAGATAGAAAACAAGAGCACAAAATAAAAACTACTTAGTGATAACGCAAACAAGCACACACGAGAATATTCACCCCACGCTATTGCTCCCCGACAATGGCGCCAGAAAAAAGTCTTGATAACCCACAAGTATAGGGGATCGTTTGTAGCCTTCTTCGATAAATAAGAGTGTCGAACCCAACGAGGAGCTAAAGGTAGAACAAATATTCCCTCAAGTTCTATCGACCACCGATACAACTCTACGCACACTTGACGTTTGAGTTTGAAACTATTTTGCAAGAATAAAACTACGATTACTTTGCGAGAATAAAACTACGAATAAATTGCAAGGTAATAAAAGTGGATAGCTTTTGTCAACAAGAAAGTCATTTGTCCCTAGGCAATCGATAACAAGTATCGGTAATCATTCTTGTAATTTTATATGAGGGAGAGGCATGAGCTAACATACTTTCTCTACTTGGATCATATGCACTTATGATTGGACCCCTAGCAAGCATCTGCAACTACTAAAGATCATTAAGGTCGTGAAACCCAACCATAGCATTAAGTATCAAGTCCTCTTTACCCCCATACGCCATAACCCACTTATCCACATTTAGGCTGCTGTCATCCCCGCAACACCGACAATAAGCAAACCATGAACATATTGCAACACCCTACAGCGGGGGTCCCTCACATTTGCACGAGACGGAGGGCACCGTAGGACAGCACCATAAATAAAATATACAATCATACCAACCAAGATCACGATTAACCCATAGGACAAAACGGATCTACTCAAACATCATAGGATAACCATAGATCATTGGGAAATAATATATGGAGTTGAGCACCATGTTTAAGTAGAGATTACAGCGGGGAGAAGAGGTGTTACACCGCTGCATAGAGGGGGAGAAAGTTGGTGTAGACGGTAGCAAGATTGTTGATGTAGATCGCCGTCACGATCCTAGCCCCGGCGGCACTCCAGCGCCACCGGGAGAGGGGGAGAGAGCCTCCCTCCTTCTTATTATTCCTTGGCCTCCACCCTAGATGGGAGGAGAGTTCCCCATCTGGTCCATGGCCCCCTTCGAGATTGGATCTCCCTCTCTGTTCTCTTTTGTTTCGCGTTCCCCAGATCTGGCCCTTCACCGTTTCTTAAATTCCCAGAGATCCATAACTCCGATTGCACTGAAATTTTGACACGATTTTTTTCCATAAATTGTCTTTAGTGCGCCAGAAGAAGGGCCCCAACCGACGTTCGAGGAGGGCACAAGATACCTGGGCGCACCAGGGGGTGCCCGGCGCGCCCTGGTGGGTTGTGGTCACTGTGGGCTCCCGTTTGCGTTGATTCCACCTCCCAAAAATCATAAATATTCCAAAATAATTCTCCGTAAATTGATATCACGTTTGGACTTCGTTTGGTATGGATTTTCTGTGAAACCAGAAACATACAATAAACAGGAACTGGCACTGGGCACTGGATCAATAGGTTAGTCCAATAAATCATATAAAAAGTTGCCAAAAAATATGTGAAAGTTGTATAATATAGGCATGAAACAATCAAAAATTATAGATACGACGGAGACGTATCAAGTAGCAGGTAATATTAAGCAATGCATAACATAAGCAGAAACAAAAGAGTGCGACCTCTCTTGTGGACCCGTGTACTCCTCGGGTTCATTTACTGAGTCGATGATGGTGATGCAGTTGCGGTGGGTGCCGGTGGCAGGGAAGGAGATCTGAGGCGATGAAAGACGGTCAGGAGTCATGATGTCTGGTTTGGTGGATGCTTCTGTCGATGGAGCAGCTCAGGTGAGGTGGACGACGTCGCGGCAGGAGCAGGACAAACCACACAAAGTTTTCTTCGACACCTACCTGTAACTGAAGTAATTCTGTAAGGGCTCCTTTGGCTTGCAGGATTCTAAAACGCAGGGATAGGAAAAACATCGGAATATGATAGGAATGCACGTGGGAAACAGAGCATTTGTAAACACATGATTTCTGTCAACTTGGGTGTTTGGTTCACAGGAATTGGAAGAGTAGAGGAATGCAAAGAAACATGGCCAAATTAAAGTGAAACCATATGAAAGTGTGTACAGTTAGAATGTTATTCTGTCACTAATGCACTTGGTCTTGTTTTCATGCATAGGATTTTGAAAAGTAGGTCCAGGTGGATGTTTTGCTCCATTCCTTTCAACAAAATGCATGAATGATTGAATAGTAGAGTGCCATAGGAAAATTTCCTATTGCTATGTTTTTCCTTCACATTTTCCTTTGAACCAAAATAGCCCTAATGGATCGACATGAATGTAGAGTAATAAGTGATGCGGCAAGTGTGCAACCTCTTTGCCATAGCCGTGTCGGCCTCAGCATCATTGGGTTGGTCACTGAAGAAGTTGCGGCAGAGGTGGCTGTCGGAGGTGTGGAGGAAGATCTGAGGAATCTGTAGACGACGTCCAGGGCACTGCTCTGTTGTGATGGATAGTTCCGTCATTGGAGCAGCTCCGGCGAGCCGTAAGACGTCGAGGCTGAAGCAGTACAAGACAGACATCGTTAATCTCAAGTGGGATTCTAATAGCATCTCCAATAGATGATGTAAAATACATTATCAAAAAGTGATAGATGTAAAATTTACATCACCAAAAAACACCTGACTACAACAGATGAGGTAAAAACTATTGACTCTGAACTTAACTGTCGAAATAGAAATTTACTGTGGAATCTGAATGTTACTGTCGAAACTGAACGCACTGGTAGCAGAGAGGCGCTTCACATGTAGTTTAGGCAGCTCGAGCACTAGTAGTAGAGAAACAGTGATCTAAATCAGCAAGCGATCGACGGGGAACACAGTAGCAGATAGCAGCCGGAGCAGCAATGCCTGGAGGAGCAGCGCGAACTTGAGCCAGAGCAGCAACTCGTCTAGCTGCTGCAGCCCGTGTACTAGCATCAGCAGCGCGAGCGAGAGCAAGAGCAGAGCAGCAGCACGAGCGAGGGGGAGAGCAGAGCAGCGGCGCGAGCAAGCGAGAGCCGGAGCAGCAGCAGCGTGAGCGAGCGAGAGCTAGAGCAGCAGCAGCAGCAGCAGCGCGAGCGAGCGAGTGAGAGCTGGAGCAGCAGCAGTAGATCCGGCTGGTATGGACGCCGCCGCCGAAGGGGCCTCGCACTGGGGGAGAGCCACCGTGGAGATGTCGCCCGCGGTGCCGGCTTCGAGGTAGCCGCGCCATGGGGGTGCGAGATGGAGCACCGTCAGTGCTGGGAGGTCGAGTTAAGGAGAAGGTGCGATGCGATGAGTGTACAACCTCTTTGGTGGCGCCGAGTAGGCCTCAGCTTTGTCCGAGGAGTCGGTGAGGATGTTGCGGTTCTGGTGGAGCAGGTTAAGGCGGCACTGTGGGGATGGATAAGCCATGATAGATGAGGCGATCATCGGAGCAGCTCCTTGGAGGTGGAGGACGGGGCCTCTGAACTAGCGGGACGACGAGATCAACGACGGATCCTCATCCGGGGAGGTGGATGAGGGACGTCGGGCTGCTGCGGTGGACGACGTTGTCGGGGAAGAGGCTCCGGCTGGGCAACGGTGGGGTGGCAGACAAAGGAGGGTGGGGTTTTGCGGCTGGAGCAAAGAGGTTATGGCGGCCTGGGATTTCGAATAGGGATTTCGAATGGCGAAAAGGAGGTGATGGGAGGGGGGAACCATGACTTAGGGACGCGCTTCTCCAAAATGTAGGGTGTGTTACAAAAGTACCCCCACCGATTTGAACTAGCGGCCCTTTCGGCTCAGGGTTAGAAGGGGGATTTTGCATGTCGGGATTTGGCAGCAGGAGGGAGTTTTCGCGTGTGTTGTAATTTCAAGATAGCAAGGCGCGGGTTGTGAAGGCGCGAGTTTTGGGAGCACGATATCTGAATTTTCAGGATATAACAAGGCGCGGGTTGAATTTTAGGGACAAGCCTAACGTGTAATATTGTACGTACCAAATCAATTCGCACTTCCCTCAACAAAAAAAATGTAAAATGTAAAACTATTCGCACCACACAAAGAAAGTGTCTTGTCCCGTTTTACTGTACAAATGCTATTCAGAGCTATGAATCCATGTTATGTCCAATTAAATTTTTTCGCTGGCTGTATAATGCATGTAACCTACTCATACCAACATTTTAGTGCATTCCAAATGTCTATACTACCGCTGCAATTCGAACTAAATTTGAATTCATTTCTCTATTTGAATAAGAATCTACAATCATGATTGTTGCCAACTTAAACCATCATTCATCTAATATCTTAACAACGCACCACATGATTACTATAGAGATAGATATGAACTATGTGTACTATACGAATTTGAATTCGAAATTTTGAATACACTTGATGTTGATTCCAAATATTAGTACATTTGATGTACTAACTAGATCTTCATAATCTAAACCATGTTTCATATGTACACTGTGTTTATCACACAAAGTATAGTGCCCTGCCCACTACATTATGACATGTATTTAGCCCTGAGCTACAAAAGCCACACATTATCACAAATTCAAATAAATGTTCTATATATTATATGTAGTATAACATGTTCATAACCACACCATGCGTATCACCATTATATATATTCATGCATGCATCGGTTTAAAACACTATGATATATTCTTCAAATATCCGAATCCACTTTTATAATGAATTATGAACTCTATTCGTCTTTTACACCCACACAATCCTTTTATCTCTTTGTAGCTAGCGCTAACTTTCTCTCGTGCATGCACACGCCCGCCTCCCACTCACCCTCCCTCAGCATTCTCTAGCTCCATCGCACACATTCCGATCGATATGCCTCTCTAGCCAGGTGTGCCTACCACAAACACAAGCTTTCCCTCTTCTCTTCTCACCGTCCATGCCTCACTCCCGCCCCTCTTTTCATCGATCTCGTACTCGCACACTCCTTCCCCCTCGATATAGTATGCCTCTCGCACCACCTCATAGCTGCATCCCTATCTCTCTATCCTTCTCTCCGGGCCCTATTTGCTTCTAACACATACATGCATGTATACCGATCGATCTCCCTACATATACCTAGGTCGACTATAACTCTTTTTCCCCATGCATCGATCGACGTACCTCACAAGTTATGTCTCTCCCTTTCTCCGACAACGGACGATTGATCTTCCTATGTAGTTACATCTGCTTACAACAACCATATCGTCCCCCCTCATCATTCGTGCATGCCTCCTGACCCGTCTCTCACACGCACGTGCACAGACAGGCAGGCATCCCCTCTCTTATTGATATTGCAGGCGTGCCCTCCGTTTGTCTAGCAGGCCTCTCCCACCATTTGTGAGAAGCAATTCCACCACCAACCCCTCCGACACTCTAGCTCTGTCTCTCTCCCAACCTTATTCCTCTCCTACACATATGCATGGATGCATATCGATCTCCCTCAATACATAAGGTAGGTCTCTCTCGTCCTCCACACATATACCATCCACTGTACCTCTATAGTTAGGTCTCTGCCCCCCCCCCACCCCCCGCACACACCGATAGTCGAGCGCTGTAGGTAGGTATCCATGCCACAGAGACAAACTGCACCTATCCCCTCTCACATTCCAGTAGGCCAGCCACCCTATATCTTTGACGTGGGCACACACAAATTCGATGGCACTCTTTATCGATCGCGCGCAAACACACACATCATCCCTCTCTTCGATTCTATGGATACCTCACGCCGATGATACCTCCACTCTCTTCTCGTGGATCGCCCCCTCTATATATATATATGATATATCCAGGCCTCTGTTTCACACACATTGCATATGTTACATTTTTTGATTGAAATATCATCGACACATATTCCCTGTCTATCTCTCATGCCCCCCCCCCCACAAAAAAACACTCACGAACCCACACACTATATCTCTCTACATTTGTATCTCTCTCTCACAAACCCACGTAGGTGGTGTACGTACACGAAGAGAATAGGTGCACGTACTCATGCTTCGTGCCCAGCCACACCCGCGCGGGTACACAGTGGAGCTCATTTCTGTATGAAATGGCAGCCCACGTGCTAATTTGAGCGCGTGTAGCGGTTGTTTACCTACAGAGGTCGTGTACCACGCGTGCATGAAACAAAGTTTGACTTGATGCGTAGGCGCGTTATTTTTAAATAAAGTTATATTGCTCAATGGCACGTACACAGAATATAAAACGATATTTATGGAGAAAAAAGTAGTCCGCTCCACTATATACAATGGAGCCTTCCTGCCGGGGTTTGTCTCTCTTCAGAGTATCTCACACAAGGTGGCGCTGGCCTCTCTCTCTCTCACTGTTGGTCACTGATCCGGCTGCATCCCGTCCGCCCGCGGAAATGGAGGATGTGCATCGTTTCTCCGTTCGACGGCGCCGAGGCAACACGTCCCGATCTGCGGTACCCACCGTTCTATCTGATCAAGCTCCAGCGCGGTAGGGCCTACGCCACTTGCTCGCTGCCGCAGTATGGGCAGATCCCGCCCACCGCCGCCCTCCTAGTTACATCCCGACGACCCCCAGGTATCCCCTCTGGCCTTGCTCCACTGCCCATCTTCCCACGTCACTGCATGTGGAAAATCTTGCATGTGGATCTTCCCTAGTTCTTTGCCCAAAACGTAGCTCGTCCGGCATGCTTTCCATATTGCAATCTCGTCCTCACATCGTTTTAGATAAACACAACCGTGCTGTTATCTTCCCTTAGGATAAGGAATATGCTTCTTTTTTGTCGTCATATGTGTCATCAACTGTTATTGGCCAGTAATTGTTTCCTTTCTACCTCTTTTTTGCAAACAGGGCTATCCATTTCACCTCGTTGCTATTGCGACCTTTTGGTGAACTGCACAAATCACTTTCTTCTTAAGAGTGTTCTGTGCAGTTCTACTAAAATGTCACACGGGCAACGTCTCTACATTTCAGTGCGACTGCACAAAGGGAGATTGGTTTTGCTCTATCCTCCTCATCCAACTCCGAGCCTAATCTTCTCCAACTATTTGCTTAATCTTCTCCAACTAGTTAGTCTTAAGAGAGACTGCAAAGGTGACCGGCTTCTATTTTTGTGTTTATTGTTTCATCAGCAGTCCTCTATTATTGTAATCACACTTAATATCTTTGGAACAGGGACGCTCAGCTCTATTTTAGTGGAACTGCACAAAATGATCGGAATGTTGCATGCTCCTGACAGCTACTTTTCTTCGCAACATGCCTTGTTGATTTAGACAGAGCTGGGGGGAAGTTGTTGCCAATGAAAGCATGGATCAATTTTAATTTAACACCTTCTCACAACTTTGTCTTCAGTTGTGATGTAAATATTAGCTCTGATCTGCTAATTATTGAGATGCATTAGAAAGGAAGTTAGTTTTTTATTTTTTCCGAAAGAGCATGGATGGCAAGACACACGAAACAAAAGCTGAAAGCTCAGAGCATTGTACAATTTCATGTCACTGGAAAATTATTTGTATAGTATGTCAATTATGTAAACAAATGCTGGAAGCTTGATAGCATTGCCAGAAGCCTCTTCAGCATCCGGGTCCATGTGCCATGCACCAAATTATACTCCCTCCGTTCCTAAATATTTGTCTTTTTAGAAATTTCAAATGGACTACCACATACAGATGTATATAGACATATTTTAGAGTGTAGATTCACTCATTTTGCTTCGTATGTAGTCACTCATTGAAATCTCTAGAAAGACGAATATTTAAGAACGGAGGGAGTAGTGCACAACCGCATGGGAGACTCAGTCCGGTCGTTGCGCCGCACTAATAGTGAGTAATGAGCAGTCAAATCATAAGCCCCACCTTTCCCACTGTAAGTTGCTCGGAAGAAGCAATCATCAATACGCTCTTCTTTGAATCCGCTCATACTACTCCCTCCGTCACTGTTTATAGAGCGCGCTTCAACAATCTCTGGGACCAAGGCGACTAGCAATCGGCCTGAAAAATAGCATTGGTAGTTATAGCACGACGTCTATTACTAGAGGAAATAATGCGTACACACATGCGTGCAGTGCTTCCACCCCGGGTACACACATGCATGCACTTACTCCACTCCACGTACACACCTACTGTCGGTGTCAAAACCGGCAGATCTCGGGTAGGGGGTCCCAAGCTGTGTGTCTAAGGATCGATGGTAACAATGGACAATGGGGACACGATGTTTACCCAGGTTCGGGCCCTCTTAATGGAGGTAAAACCCTGCGTCCTGCTTGATTGTATTCGATGAGTATAGGGGTTACAAGAGTTGATCTACCTCGAGATCGTAATGGCTAAACCCTAGCTGTCTAGCCTATGATTATTCTGATAGCCTCTACAGACTAAACCCCCCAGTTTATATACACACCGGAGGGGCCTAGGGTTGTATAGAGTCGGTTTGCAGAGGAAGGAAATAACACATCCGGACACCAAACTTGCCACCCACGCATATGGGAGTCCTACCCGGACACGGGGGATAGTCTTCTGCTTTATCTTCATGGCCCATCAGTCCGGCCCATATTGAACTGTCCAGACACCCGAGGACACCCTAATCTAGGACTCCCTCAGTAGCCCCTGAACCAGTCTTCGATGACGATGTGTTCGCCACGCGGATTATCTTCGGCATTGCAAAGCGGGTTCCTTCTCTTGAATACTTTAAGTCAGCTTCCTGCATAGAGGAACTGTATCCGGCTCAGCACAATTAATACAACCCTTAGCCACGAAGGCAAGATGTCAAAATAGGAACAGTGTCTTTTACTGACAACTTTTTCGGCGAAGCGTCACACTTGACTCTTTAACATTTTGAACCGTTTTCATGCCTCTTGTTTCGCGTTTCGAGGCCTAGCCCTCGTTGGCACGTCCCGTCAAAACAGAGATCATGCCCGTCCATTACGGGATTCTCATCAATGTGGTTTGGGTAACCCAACCGCGCCTTACACACGATCTTGTTGGGAACAGGCGAGGTTTATGGCTTGAGAAGGGGACGTTTGGTATTTTCACCGTCTATAAGAGGATAAAGATCCCTCCTTTTTCCCCACACTTTCTTCTAGCTCCATTCTTCCAACCTCCAAGCTCTAGCGCCCACAACTTCGATCTTTCCCACCGCTGCCACCCTCCCCTGCAATGGCCGGGTCCGGTTCCAAGGGCAAGTGGGAAGCCTCCTCCGTCACCGAGAAGGACATCAAGGATCTCCGGAGCATGGGCTATCTGTCCGCGGATATCGCGCATAGGCTCCCTGACAAAGATCAGATTATCCCTACTCCGGAGCCTGGTGAGAGGGTCGTGTTCATCCCCCATTTCCTCCGAGGGCTAGGGTTTCCCCTCCACCCCTTCGTCCGAGGCCTCATGTTCTGCTACGGGTTAGATTTCCACGATCTAGCCCCAAATTCCTTCCTCCACATATCGGCGTTCATCGTCGTGTGCGAGGCTCTTCTCCGCATCCCCCCACACTTCGGCCTGTGGCTCAAGGTCTTCAATCTGAAGCCGAAGGTGGTTGACGGACAGCATGCGGACTGTGGCGGGGCCATGGTAAGCAAGCTCCCCAACGCCGTCTGGCCCAAAGGGGCATTTGTGGAGACAGTCAAGGTGTGGCAACAGGAGTGGTTCTACATCACCGAACCCCGCGACGCCAACTGGGTGGCCACGCCTGACTTCAGATCTGGACTCCCCACGAGACTCACCTCATGGACCGCCAAGGGCCTTGATTGGGGGTCCAAACCGGAGGTGCAGATGCTACAAAAGCGCATCTCCAACATGTTAGGTGCAAACACCGGTCTCACAAACGTGATTCTGGTGATGCTCTTCTGCCGCACTCTTCCCTGGCAACTCCGAGCCTCCCCCATGTGGGAGTTCAATCCGGAGGAGCCACGGACCCTGAAGTGCTTCTTCGGCACCACGCACGAAGACATATGGAAGCAGCTCTTCAAGGCCCAGAAAACGTGGTCGAAGAAGACCGAGGACATCAGATTCGACATCGAGAACCTGGCCTTAGCAGTAAGCATAACTTTTCCGAAGACTTATCCGGTCAATACTTCAGATATAATGTAGATTACCTTGCCTGCCTTCCGTACAAGGCTGGACGGCAAAGGCGGAGCGGATCAATTGTCCGGCACTGCTGCCTGAGAACCCGGCCACACCCAAGCTAACGGAGATGCTGGTCCCGGCGCCCTATCAGGCGCCGGAGAAGAAGGCCAAGAAGAAGAAGGGCAAGGAGGCCAAGGGCGGCCCCCGCCACAAAGGTCCTTCGGACGCAGTGTCCGGAGAGACCGAAGCCCTCTCTTTCCATGAAGAAGATGAGGAAGAAGAGGAGGAGGAGGTGGAAACCGACTCCCCTCATAAGGGGAAGAAGAAGAAGAAGAAGAAGAAGAAGAAGAAGAAGAAGAAGAAGAAGAAGAGGGCGGCCTCTGAAGACCCGGAGGGCGAGGCGCCCAAGAGAGGGAAGGTGACCCTCCCGGACAGTTCGGACTCAGAGTCCGAACTAGTCCCCAAGAGACCTCCCAGGGTGAAGCCCCTGGCCGAATCGTAAGTATTCAGAAACTTACTCATTTATCTTCAGTCTACTTGCTGTTATTGTATAAGTTATTTTTGTTATTCGCCTTTCAGCCCTCCCCGTGAGCTTCCGCAAACCCCATTATTGGAGGGGAACTCTCTGCAACCCGAAATGGTAGAGAGTGACACGCCGCGGCGAGCCCCTTTGCCTATCACCATGGAGGACACTAAGGTGTCATCCCAAAGGACCTCTCCTGGCAGAGGGAGGGCGAATAAGGCCGTCGAGAAAGCGCCCGAGGTTAATAACTCGGTCGCCGAACACCTAGGGGAGGCGTCCCCTATGACAACCGACGGTGGGGACCCCCAAAAATTCGGGCCCCAGCCGGACACCATTTCGGAGACCAGCATGGCTCCGGGATTGGATAAGCAGCCCCCTTTGAAAGAGGGGGGAGGAGCATCAGCTCCATCGGCGACCTCCACTAATCCGGAGGCGCCTAACGCTCTGGAGGAAGCACTGCAGCGTGCTTCCATCGTGGCGGAGCACCGCACCCTGATGGGCGTGGTGGTGGAGAAGGTTCAGTCTGCTAAGAGCGGACTGAATGAAGCCTTCACCAGCCTACTGACACGCTTTGAGGTATGCGACGTAATGTTCTAAAAACTTTTCATATAGAGGAATATACCTGTGTACAGACAGTAGCCCCTGAGGCTCTGTTCGGTTAAAAAAACCAGACAGAGGATCCATATAGTATTCGGGAGAGTTAACCTGTTGTGCTGTTATTGTAACAGGCTTCCCTGTTGGCGGCAACCGCCCAGGCCGCAGAAGTTTCCAAACTCAATCGAAAGCTTCAGGTGGCCGATGAGGAAATCGACCGCATTAATAAGCGGTTCGATGAGACGCAAGGTATGCGTATAATGTTAAAAGTTTATTTTGATATCAGAAGTGATATGTATATTTAGAGATTAACTCATGGAATGCCTTGATTATAATCATAGCTGGCGCAGCCGAGGTCGAGACCCTCAAAGGCGCCCTTGCCCAGGCCAAAAAAGAGGCGGAGGCGAATAAGGCAGCCGCTGACAAGGCGGCTACCGAACTAAAGACCGAGCAAGATGCCCGCCGCCAACATGAAGCTCGGGTGGCCGAAGTAGAGCAGGAGCTGAAGGATGCCATCAGCAAATGTGAAACTTTGGAGCAGAAGACTTCGGACCAGTCGACCGAGCTCGCCAAGGCTCTCCTTGATGCCAAAGAGGCGCGGAACGAGTCCCGGAGTGCTCGTGAAGTGATCCATCAGGCGAGGCAGATAGCGGCTGGTAAGGCCTTTCTTTTGCAGAGTATCTTTGGAGGTCAGAGGTTTGCTTTGCTCACCCGAGTATGGAGTTCTCCAGGTGCGTTTGCAGATCTTCTGAGGAGTGCCGCCGATGCTACACAGTTCTTCCGAGCCCAGGAGGGGAACTCGACCGAGAAGCTATTCTGGTCGCAATTTCTCGCGCCGGAACACCCGACGCCTCTGAACGACCAGTTGAAGCAGCTGACGGAGCTGCATAGGGTGGCAGGTTTGGCCATGAAGGACCTGATAGTCCAGCTCTGGCCGGCTGAGCCAATCCCTAGTAGCTACTTCGGTTTGGTGAAGCGGCTTGTCGACGCGCGGCCTCGGATTGATGCATTGAAGCGCTCGGCCTGCATAGAGGGTGCCCGGATGGCCTTCAGCCGCGTCAAGATGCAATGGGCAAAGATGAAGGCCACCGAAGTGGCAACCGCAGGCCTACCGAAGGCAAAGATCATCGGAAGATGGAGAGGTACTTCAATGACGTCCTAGAAGGAGCCCCAGTGATAAAGGGTCAATGCTCTAAGGACGTAATATTTGATTGAGTGTGTTCGGGTTGTACAAACAATGTGATGAACCCATGCTGTTTATATATCTATGTTTGCGCCTTTTGTTTCAAGCGATTTTTCCTCCTGTGCGGCCGTTTATTGTTTTATTTCTGAAAGTTGCCAGCCGTCGGCTTCAGCCCCCATGTAGATGCTACAGGGGTGTTCAGCGTAACGCGTGACCACACTTTATCCAACGTCTTGGTCCGTAAAGGAGGTGTCCGTGTGGTGAACCAGGCAATTAGACTATGCGGCTTTATTACTTTCACTTAGCCATAGGGTTTTGACTGTGGAGCTAAGTACTAGCCCCTAGTGCATGTGCAGCTATCCGGACTACGGTGCCTTTTCCACGCGGCTGGACGAAGACCAGCCCCTCGTATAACACGGAGTGAATCGCTAATGATTTGTAGTATAATACTAAGTCACCGAATCACCGACAAGCTCGCGCTTATCATGACAGTCAGTTTTCGGCTTTCTCTACTGAGGTACTTGACCAGACGAACCAGAAATACAATCGCAGTAGTTCTCCCTTTACTACCTTAGCCGAACGAGCAGAACATAAGGTGGTAAGCACAGGAGTCGGGCAACCCAACTATAGACCAAAGACATGATTCGGAGCCGATGCATATAATGCAATATCCGGGAAGCAGAAGAGTACCCTATAGGTGTTCGGACTTTGAAATGTGCAGGACCGAATACAGCCCCCGGTGTTAAGGCCGAACTAAAGCATGTGTGGCAGTCTGAAGTAGGGAGGGCATACAGATGACAAAAAAAATGAGTGTCAAACAAAAGTGGTGATCAACTGCTTCCTTTATACCCTGATGAGTACGTCGAGCCGTGTTATTATAGATAATGCCATAAATATCGAGGCTATTTTACATGCCAAAAGTTTACACAAGGAAAAGGTTTACACAGGGCCTAAAAGTAGTGGTTTGAAGATCCCAATGGTGCCCTGCCGCACGTCTGCGCCGTTTCTCCTAGGTGGGAAATCCTTTAAGAAGAGGAGGTGATGGTCATCTGTAAGAAAGAGGGACCTGGAAAAGAGCCTCCGTAGATCAGGTAGGTTTTTTAATGAACCTATAGTGGAAAAAATAGTTGAGGTCCGAATAGGGTCAAACCGTACTATGGACCTTTTCCGCAGTGTGCCTCCGGCACTGCCCAAGGTATTTTAAGTGCGTAGTTATGTACGCGCGGTATGTATGCCGTAACCTTATGGGGCGGTCGGCGAAGGCTAAACTACTATTTAAGCTCCGGCTCGACCGGGCTATCCCATTGTAGTGCGGATCGGACTCGCTTAGCAGAGTCGTAGGTCTTGATGACCGATGGGTTGTCCGGCTTGATGAGGCCGCCCTGTACTTCGGCTGCTAGGGCCGCAGTATGCTCCTCAGTACAGAGGGAGCGCTCAATATTCCCATTTACTGTGATGACGCCATGAGGTCCAGGCATTTTGAGCTTCAGATAAGCATAGTGTGGGACCTCATTAAAGCGGGCGAAGGCCGTTCGTCTGAGCAGTCCATGATAACCACTGCGAAAAGGGACGATGTCGAAGATCAAGTGTTCGGTACAGAAGTTATCTGCAGAGCCGAATACGACTTCCAGTGTTAAGGAGCCCGTGCAGCAGACCTCCACGCCAGGTATCACTCCTTTAAAGGTAGTGTTGCTAGGTTTGATTCTTGACGGGTCGATACCCATCTTACGAACAGTATCCTGGTAGAGCAAGTTGAGGCTGCAGCCGCCATCCATAAGGACTCTAGTAAGATGGTATCCGTCAATGATAGGATCGAGTACAAGGGCCGCCGAACCTCCGTGACAGATACTGGTTGGGTGGTCCCTGCGATCAAAGGTGATCGGACAAGCCGACCATGTGTTGAATTTTGGGGCAACAGGCTCTACGGCGTAGACATCCCTTAACGCGCGTTTGCGCTCCCTCTTGGGGATGTGGGTGACGTAGATCATGTTCACCGTTTTTACCTCGGGAGGGGAACTGTTTCTGTCCCCCGGTGCGTGGTGGGCGAGGCTCATCATCGTCCTCACTTAGAGGTCCTTTCCCCTTATGTTCGGTGTTTAATTTACTGGCCTGTTTGAAAACCCAGCAGTTTCTGTTGGTGTGGTTGGCAGGCTTGTCAGGGGTGCCATGAATCTAGCAGGGTCGATCCAGTATCTTGTCCAAGTTGGATGGACCATCCCTAGTACCTTTGAATGGATTCTTCCGCTGACCGGGTTAAGTGCCACTGAATCCGGCATTTACCGCCGTATCCTCTGTTTCTTCGTTGTTGTTCCGGTGCTTGTTTTTGCTGCGTCATGGCCTTCCATTGCCGTCCCGGGCCTCAGAAGTGCCAGGGTCGCTGGTACTGTTGCTTCTACGAGCCAACCAGCTATCTTCGCCCGCACAGAAGCGGGTCATGAGTGCAGTAAGAGCTACCATGGTCTTCGGCTTTTCCTGACCGAGGTGTCGGGCGAGCCATTTGTCACAGACGCTGTGCTTAAATGCCGCTAAGGCCTCGGCGTCCGGACAGTCCACGATTTGGTTCTTTTTAATTAAGAACCGATTCCAAAGTTTGCGAGCAAACTCTCCGGGTTGCTGAATTATGTGGCTCAGGTCATCAGCATCCGGTGGCCGGACATAAGTGCCCTGAAAGTTGTCCCGAAAAGCATCCTCTTAGTCTTCCCAGCTTCCAATGGAGTTCTCTGGGAGGCTGTTCAACCAGTGTCGTGCTGGTCCTTTCAGCTTTAGAGGGAGGTATTTAATGGCGTGGAGATCATCTCCGCGAGCCATGTGAATGTGGAGAAGAAAATCTTCAATCCATACAGCGGGATATGTCGTTCCATCGTATGGCTTGATGTTTACGGGTTTAAACCCTTCCGGAAACTGGTGCTGCATTACCTCATCGGTAAAGCACATGGGGTGCGCGGCACCTCTATACCGGGCAACATCGCGACGGAGTTCGGATGACATCTGTGTTCGGGGCTGACCCCGGATTTGGTTATGGTCGTTCCAGGCCTGGTGGCCGTTATCTCGTGCTGGAGCACGTCCTCTTGATCCATAGATTGATCTGGTCTGGTCGGCTCTATTGGTTAGGTCCTGACGTAGGTCGTACATGTGGCCCGGAGCCACTGTCTCCTTGCCTCTACGGCGAGGGGGCGTGGGCTGATGTTCGGCATAATTGGCCGTTTTGTCCCGTCCACATGGTGGTCGGTCCGTTTGATCGGCATGATTGTATTTTGACAGTATTGGCTCAAAGGCCTCCTCGTCAAATTGTGGCAATAGCCTGTGCTTAGGATAGCTCTTTGTTTGGCGCTCAAAGCCGTATCCCTCTTTGGCAGCCAGGACCTTAGTCCATCTATCATTGAGCGTATCCTGTTCGGCTTGAATCTACTGATGTTTCCTTTTCAGGCTCCGTGCAATGGCGATTAGCCATCGCTTGAAGCGTTCTTGTTCGAGGGGTTCCTCTGGGACGATGAAATCTTCGTCACCGAGGCAAATATCCTCTTCAGAGATAGGTAAGTAGTTACTATCTTCCGAATCCCCGTGATCGGCAAGTTCATCGGGGTTGACTTGACCCTCTTCCCTCTCATCCTGCTCGAACACAGGCTCAGCGGGGTGGTCGGAGTCTTCAGCGTTGTCCGGACTGTCATTATCTCCGGTGCCGGTATTGTTTTTCCTTGCCCGACGCGATCATGAGCGGCGCCGCTGACGCTGGCGTTTTGGTGGTTCGTCAACGGGCTTCTCCTCATCTGGATCTTGAGTGCCATCGTCGTCCTTCTTTTCAGGCGTGTCCACCATGTATACATCATAAGTAGAAGTGGCCGTCCAACGCCCAGTGATGGGCGGGTTTTGTCCTGGTTCAACTCCGACATCGTCGTCCATGCCATCGATGTCTTCGGAGGCGTAATCTAGCATGTCGGTTAAATCCTCGACAGTGGCTATTAAGTGGGTGGTGGGTGGGATGTAAAATTCCCTACTCTCAGCCCCCAGTTCAAGCTGGGCGTAGTTTGGAGGTGATACTTCCATGATGGCGAGAGATTGCATTAGGTCCAGTGTTTTGTTTAAGAGTGAAAGCTGGACAGGCATCTGAGGATCTGTGGAGCTAGGTTCGGTAATAACCACTTGACCGAGCCCGATAGACGCAGACCTCGAGAGTTTGAAGTTAACGTCCAGAGGTGAATCCGGCTTCTCAATGACGGGGAGAGTCCCGTTTGACTCCGGGTCCGCCGACGGCATGGTTGCGTCTGGGTCTCCGGCTAGAAGCTTCATAATGGGAGAGAGTCCGGCGGGGTTCCCCCCCCCCCTCCGGTCTTCGGACGAAGTGTTTCGCTCCGGAACTAAGGCCAGGGCAGGCATGATAGTCGATCGCTGGACGGGATCTGATAGCGGATCGGAAGGGCCTTCTTTGTATGGGTGGGGAGCGGCGGCCGAGGCCGTGAACACCTCGAAGATTAGATCTTCTCGGATATCGGCGATGTAGTTCAAACTTCCAAACCTGATCTGGTGACCAGGGGCGTAGCTGTCGACCTGCTCAAGGTGACCGGTCGAGTTGGCACGTAGTACGAAGCCGCCAAACACAAAGAGTTGACCAGGGAGAAAAGTCTCCCCAGAAACAGCGTCGTCGTCGATGACAAGGCGAGCCATCGATCCTTCTGTCGACAACACAACGGAACTCTCAATGAAAGCACCAATGTCGGTGTCAAAACCGGCAGATCTCGGGTAGGGGGTCCCAAGCTGTGTGTCTAAGGATCGATGGTAACAATGGACAATGGGGACACGATGTTTACCCAGGTTCGGGCCCTCTTAATGGAGGTAAAACCCTATGTCCTGCTTGATTGTATCCGATGAGTATAGGGGTTACAAGAGTTGATCTACCTCGAGATCAAAATGGCTAAACCCTAGCTGTCTAGCCTATGATTATTCTGGTAGCCTCTACAGACTAAACCCCCCGGTTTATATACACACCGGAGGGGCCTAGGGTTGTACAGAGTCGGTTTGCAGAGGAAGGAAATAACACATCCGGACACCAAACTTGCCACCCACGCATATGGGAGTCCTACCCGGACACGGGGGATAGTCTTCTGCTTTATCTTCACGGCCCATCAGTCCGGCCCATATCGAACTGTCCGGACACCCGAGGACCCCCTAATCCAGGACTCCCTCACCTAAGTCAAGAGAAAATTGTGGACTTGATTGCGGTTACCACGCCCTAATTAATTGAGCATTAAACCAAACGCGTCTAAAATCTCTCTGGTGGTGGAAATTCATGGAGAGAAATGCATGAGAATGAAGCACGCCCTGTAAACTGTGACAGAGGGAGTAGTATGAAGGTGCAAAACCAAGTACGCGTATGGCCTGTCGTTCAACGCACTTCCTCTTGGCATATCACTGACATGTGGGCCCGGAGTGTGAGCAAACCGATCTCAATTGACAGTAAAATGGCCAACCCGCCGTTCCTTGAGAGAGACGAGGAGTGAGAACACAGACACGGGCTCGCATGGAGGCCAAGATATATTCGAGCATGGTTGATCAATATCATCATTACATGTTTGATGTTTTTTAATAGTACTACTGGGCTGCCGTTTTCCGCACTTCTCCCGAATAAATATGTACTTTATCAGAGATTAAATTAAAATATGAGTACAGATGCTCCACCATGCGGTTCCTAGTACCTGTATACTAGTAGTACTACTCGTACTACTAAACCTTGCGCTTGGCTCTTCGCCTCTTCGGGAAGTCGAACAATGATGGTACTAGAGGGTATGCCTCTGGCAATCTGACACCGAATGAACTGTTGCATGTCCACTGCCTGGGCGAGGGTAGGTTGCATTAGTCAAAAGCTTCTCCTCGTCCTGCAAGCCACCAGGCTTGAGGTAGACGGAGAGGGCGTAAGTGAGCTTCACCTTGTCCTGCAAGCTTCTCCTTGTTCTGCGAGTTGACGGGACACACCAAAAAGTAGTGCTAGTCCATACTCCCTCCTTTCCGGTTAATATGGCTTAATCTTTTTTGCGGGTAAATGAGAGAGCTTAATTCATATATAAGCATTCTTAGGACGATGAGCCAAGAGACTGGTCACTAGGAAGTGAGGTACCCTGCAAAAAAAAGAAGAAGGAAGCGAGGTGTTTCATCAAGCCAGCTCTCGGTCACATTCAAAGTGCAGCAAGCACGGTTCGCACAAAGATGCGCGGCAAGGTTTGCTGACCTGTTTACATGCTGAATAACAAACAAAAGAGAAAATACTACTGAGCGCTCCTATTTCTAACAGGATAGGAGCCAGAATTAAGCGAGAATTGTGGTTAGTGTTCCATGCAATCAACTTCCATTATCACATGCGAGAACCCTCGAAGAGAACCAAATGTGTTGAATATTGCTTTATAACAGATTAAAATAAAATAAGAGTGCAGATGCTCCACCTTGTGGTTCCTAGTAGTACATACATGTATAGTACTAGTACTAGTAGTACTACGTAATACTAGAACTCGGAGTAGTAAACTTTGCGCTCGGTTGTTCGCCTCTTCGGGAAGTCAAACAATAATGGTACTAGTATAGTGTATGCTTCTGGCAATCTGACACCGAATTAACTGTTGCACGTCCACCGCCTGAGCGAGGGAGAGCTTGCATTAGTCAAAAGTTTCTCCTTGTCCCGCGAGCCACCGCGTGCAAGCTTCTCCCGTCCTGCGAGCTTCTCCTCATTTGGCAAGTTGACGGGACACAACAAAGTAATGCTAGTCCATACTGCCTCCTTTCCGGTTAATATGGCTTAATTTGAAACGAGTTAAATACACTGTCTATCACTATATATTTGTAAGAATACGGTCAGTGGACTTCATAATACGCTCATTGCGGTCAATATATACATTTTTCGGTGTTTATACGGTCACTAGCTCACCCTAGCTGAGTCTGTGTGTGCATGCACGTGTAGGTTGAGCACTTGAGCGTGACCGTGTGTGTTCCATCGTGTGCTCGGACATGCATGCATTAGGGCGTCGCGCGCGTTTTTGCATCCATGTGTATGTGTGACTGCTGCATGCATGCATGAGGTTGTAGTCCCTCACATTCACATGTTCATAAGTCAATGCTTTGTCAAAACATTGCATGCAAGGTTTAATCATTCGTTGTTCACGCATGCATTCCTGATATTAACAAGTTGGTAAAGACAATTTCTTGAGGAAAACGAGCCCATGAATTGAGTACAAAGGGGATCAATAAGCCAGGACGGAGGGAGTACTAGTAGTGAACCGGAAGGAGGGAGTAGGTACTAGTAGTACGTAACAACGTGCAGTAACAAAATTCCTCTATGCGCATCATGTCTACGTGTCATGCAAGAAAATAGAGATAAGTACAAGTGAGACTCAGGAATGGTCATACACATAGGGGGAGTACATGTAGGGGCCACTCAGGAGTAGTCAAATCACACAGTAAGTTAGTCGGACGAAGCAACCATCATTTCACTCTTCAATGACACGTACGCAATATGAAATGGTTGATATGGAGAGAAAAAGAAAACCGCCCCACTATATATACACTAGCAGGAGCCTAAGCTACAAGCATGCTTGCTTGGGTTGCTCTCTTCACAAGCATAGAACTATGGTGGCCACACCGCTGGTCACAGATCCGGCCTGATCCTGCCGCTGGGGGAAGGGGACGATGTTCTGCGTAGACGCGGTCGACAGCGGTGAGGGAGAAAACCCAGTGTCGGTGCATCTCGATCGGGGGTCCCCATGGTATGGGCTGATGCTACCTCCCAACCGCCCTTCTAGCTACACCCCGACATCCCAAGTACAACTTCCTTTTGGAGCCGGCTTGCTCCACTGCCGCGCTCCCCACGTAGCTCCATCTCCTTGTGGATCTTTCTCTACTTCTACCGGCTTCTATTTGTGATGAGTTTATGTCTCATGAATTAGTGCCATTACTATTATTCTAATCACACTTCTTCAATATCTTTGCCAATAGGGATGCTCAGCTCGATTTTAGTGGAACTGCACAAAAGCATCGTATGATCCGAGGGTGCCAGGCGTCTTTCCTTCGACATGTTCTACCTAGCCAGGAAATTAAATCCTGTTTAGGGTTTAGGGTATACGACGTAGTTACCCCATCAGTAGTTTTTTTGTACACACTCTCACAACTTTTGTCTTTAGTTGTGAAGTAAATATTGGCTATGATATGTGAATCATTGAGATGCATCAGCATGCGTGTTAGTTTCCCTTTGTATTTGATGGAATGTTGTAACGGGGCAACCTTGGAGTCAGGATACATACATGAAACAAAATCATAAAGCTTCGTACTCCCTCCGGTCCTTTTTTGTATCCGTATAAGGCTACTCATAGTGGGGAGTATCATATACTAGTATCATGCATAAATTACATAGGGGACTAAAAAACCAGGACGGAGGTAGTATGTGAGAGTGTATGGTGGCCTGGTGTGTCATGTGGTAAAATGTACTTCCTCCTTTCTGGTTTATTGGGCTCATCTCAATTTCTTAGCTTTATACCATATTATAAGTAGTAATTCTTTTCACTACTGGAAGAGATAGACGAGGAGGGGGAGGACAGCAAGCTGTAGCACGGACTCCCAAGAACTTTTTTACATGCATGTTGTGGCCAGCCGTGGTGACATTTGAACGCGGAGCAGTCACGTGCATCGGGAAGTGGCGCCGACGGCGCTCCCTCGACCGGCGCACTGCTTAAATGCCGGCGCCTGTGAGAGGTTGCGTCCGCTGTGGCCGGGCATGAATGCAGCACTGACCGTTTCGGGCGGGAACCACGCGTGGGTGATGAAGAGGGTTCAGGTTGGCCAGGGCAGTCAGGTTGGACATAGGTAAATATTGCTGCGTAATTAATAACGTAAATAATGTGCCAGTTGGACAAATATGATTGGAGATGGAGATGGAGATGAAAGTAAGAATTTTACGTAAACAATGGATATGCATGTCTATGTGTGTGCGCGCGCTCACACACATAGTGATGACTTGATGTTGACTTGAACTACGTCGGTATTTCCCCAAAGAGGAAGGGATGATGCAGCACAGCAACGGTAGGTATTTCCCTCAGTGATGAGACCAAGGTTATCGAACCAGTAGGAGAACCAAGCAACACTACGTAAACAGCACCTGCACACAAAGAACAAATACTTGCAACCCAATGTGTTAAAGGGGTTGTCAATCCCTTTCGGGTAACGGCGCCAGAAATTGGCAAACGGACGTGAGATAAATTGTAGTAGATTGATAGATGCAAATAAAAGCAAATAAAATTCAGCGAGGTATTTTTGGGTTTTTGAAAATATGGATATGAAAATAAAAGTGACAAATAAATAAAAAGGCTAATAGCAAAATAGATCTGAAAATATATGATGAGAAAATAGACCCTGGGGCCGTAGATTTCACTAGTGGCTTCTCTCGAGAAAAATAGCATAAGGTGGGTAAACAAATTACTGTTGGGCAATTGATAGAACTTCAAATAATTATGACGATATCCAGGCAATGATCATTATATAGGCATCACGTCCAAGATTAGTAGACCGACTCCTGCCTGCATCTACTACTATTACTCCACACATCGACCGCTATCCAGCATGCATCTAGTGTATTAAGTTCATGGAGAAACGGAGTAATGCAATAAGAACGATGACAAGATGTAGACAATATTTATTTATGTAGAAATAGACCCATCTTGTTATCCTTAATAGAAACGATACATACGTGTCGGTTCCCCTTCTATCACTAGGATCAAGCACCGTAAGATCGAACCCATCACAAAGCACCTCTTCCCGTGGCAAGAAAAATCGATCTAGTTGGCCTAACTAAACAAAAGATTCGAAGAAGAAATATGAGGCTATAAGCAATCATGCATATAAGAGATCAAAAGACTCAAATAACATTCATGGATAAAAACATAGATCTGATCATAAACTCAAAGTTCATCGGATCCCAACAAACACACCGCAAAAAAAGAGTTACATCAAATAGATCTCCAAGAGATAATTGTATTGAGAATCAAAAGAGAGAGAGGAAGCCATCTAGCTACTGCCTACCGACCCGTATGTCTACAATGAACTACTCACGCATCATCGGAGAGGCACCAATGAGGATGATGAACCCCTCCGTGATGGTGTCTAGATTGGATCTATTGTTCCTGGAACTTGCGGCGGCTGGAATTGATTTTAGTCAACTCCCCTAGGGTTTCTGGAATATTGGGGTATTTATAGAGCAAAGAGGCGGTGCGGGAGGTGGCCGAGGTGGGCACAACCCACCTGGGCGCGCCTGGGCCCCCAGGCGCACCCTGGTGGCTTGTGCTCCCCTTAGAGCCCCCCTCAGGTACTTTCTTGGCCCAACATGTGTCTTCTGGTCCAGAAAAAATCACCAAAAAGTTTCGCTGCGTTTGGACTCCATTTGGTATTAATTTCCTGCGAAGTAAAAAACAAGCAAAAAATAGCAATTGGCACTGGGCACTATGTCAATAGGTTAGTCCCAAGAAATGATATAAAGTTGCTACAAAATGATTGTAAAACATCCAAGAATGATAATATAAAAGCGCGGAACAATGAAAAATTATAGATACGTTGGAGACGTATCAGCATCCCCAAGCTTAATTCCTGCTCATCCTCGAGTAGGTAAATGATAAAAACAGAATTTTTGATGTGGAATGCTGCCTAACATGTTCATCACATATTCTTTTCTTTGTAGCATGGACATTTGGACTTTTATATGATTCAAAGCAATAGTCTAGTTTTGACATGATAATTTCAATACTCAAGCATATCAATAGGCAACCATGTCTTTCAAAATATCAACACTAAAGCAAGTTATCCCTAGCCCATTATGCTCAATCATTGATCCATTCATGAAACACACTCGCATATTAGCTACACCCAATGCTCAAGTACGATCATAGTGCCCCTTAGTTGGTGCTTTATAAGAGAAGATGGAGACTCAAAATAAAATAAAAATTGCATAAAGTAAAAGAAAGGCCCTTCGTAGAGGGAAGTAGGGATTTGTAGAGGTGCCAGAGATCAAAGCGAAAAAAGTAGAGATAAAACATTTTGGGTGGCATGCTTTTCCTGTCAATGAAAACAATCGAGTAGTTCCCAATACTTTCCATGCTAGACATATCATAGGCTATTCCCAAACAGAAAATAAAGTTTATTCCTTTTTCCACCATACTTTCACTTTCCATGGCTAGCCGTATCCACGGGTGCCCTCCATACCAACACTTTCCAAGGAATTTATTATTGGACAACATAAAGTAAATTCATTTTTCATTTCGAGACTGGGCATCCCTAATACCTTTGCCGTACTCTCATGCAATGACAAGTGAATAAACACTCATTGTAACACCCCGGTAGTTAGGCTACAGTAATCCCACGTTAATGATGCCACGTCACCACAGTTACTGTTGTTAATCTCACGTTAGTTCAAAAACCGATTCGGAATTCAATTTGAATTAAAGTCAAACAGAAAAACTTTTCAAACATAAAAATTAAAATGTTCCAGGTGTGACAAATAATCACTAGATAATAATGGTGGAGAAACCAACATCTTTAAAAATGTTTGAATGTCCTAAAATAAATAAAACAGTGGCAAAAACAATTAATTAAATGCCTTTTACAATTAAGAAAATATCAAACTAAATTAATTGGGGGCTAGACTTTTTGTGACACTGGACTGAATTGAAATACTAAATTAGATGCTAAGTATATGTTTTACTAAAACTAAAATAAAATGTAACTAAAATAAAACAGGAAAGAATAAATAAAAAGAGAAGAAATAAAACAAAAAGAAAAACCCCACGGCCCAACTAGGCCTTGGCCCAGCCAACGGGCCCAGCTAGGCCGGCCTAGCCGCCGCTCTAACCTACCCCGGTCGACCCCGAAACCCTAGCCCGCAACCAGCTCCCCCCCCCCCACTCCCCACTCGATTCCCTCTCCCTCCCCTGATCTGGATCGGGGGGAGCGACCCCGATGACGCAACCGACGCCGCCCCGACGCCGTCGCCTCGCCGCCGCCCATCGCCACCGTCGCCGTTGCCTCGTCGCCTCCCTCCCCGACGAGCTCCACCACGACTCGCCGCCCCTTCTCCCCTGCACCGTTCGGTGAGGCCCCCGGCCTCCGTCGCCTCCCCCTCTCTCTCTCCCCTCGGTCACCGCCGCCTCCGCTCACGCTCGCCGCTCGCCACTGCTGCCCGGCCCGCCTCTAACGCTGCTCGCGCTACTGCCATCGACGTGCGCCGCTGCGTGCGCGAGCTCGCCGTCCAGCGCGCCTCAGTCCTACTTCCTTCCCCCCCCCCCCCGCACCTCTCGCCGTCGCCTGTGCGCACCACCACAGCCGCGCCCGCGGCCGCCGCCTCCCCGCGCCGTTCACCACGGCTTTGCCCCGCTCGCCACCGCCCGCTCGCGTCGTCCCAGCCCCACTGCTGCTGGTCCCGCTGCTGCTCGCCGACGCGCGCTACCGCCCGCACTTAGCCGCCGCTGCCCTGTCCACCGCACCCCTTGCATGCCCATGCCGCAGCCGCCCTGCTCGCCGGCGCGCCCGGCGCTCGCGCCCATCGGGCGCCCACGCCCACGCCCGCCAGCGTCCCGCCCGGTTGGCCTTTGGGCCAATGACGAACGGGGCCTAGCCCCTATTAAAACGAGAAAATAAAAGGAAAATAGATAATAAAAATAAATAAATATTAAATAATTAAATAAATAATTAACTTAATTAATGCTGTTTAATTAATCTAATTAATTAATTAGTCTAATTAAACTGTAATTAACATAATCAAACCCTAATTAGCCTAATGTGAGAATGACATGTGGGACCCACTGGTCCTGACGTCATGCTGACGTCAGCAAACACTGTTCTGGATAATGTTGATTTAATAAATTAGATAAATTCCAGAAATTAATAAAAACTTTAGAAATTCATATAAAATAATTCGTAACTCCGATCGAAAAACTTTGTACATGAAAGTTGCTCAGAACGACGAGACGAATCCGAATACACGGTCCGTTCGTCCGTCACACGCCCCTAACTATCCAAACTTGCAACCATTCCTCTCCGGTCATCTGTCTGACAAATGTCCGGAACCGGGAAAACTTTCCCGGATGGGTTCCCCCTTCTCGGTATCGTGTAACCATACGTTAGGTCACACCCGGCACTGCGTATCGCCATGTCATACTTTGTGTGACAATTGTCTGCTTTGTATTTATTGTTTCCTCCCCCCTCTCTTTCCGATAGACCCCCGAGACCACCGCCACCGACGTTGCTGTGTACGGCTACGTCGTCGACGACCCAGATTCATTTTCCAACCAGGAGCTCAAGGCAAGCCCCCCCCCCCCTTTTGAGCATACCGATATCGCCCATTCTATTTTCTCATGCTTGCATTGGAATTGCTGCTGCTACTGCTTTACCTATTCTAATGCATAGCTTGTTTATTGTAACCTGCTATTGATAATTACCTGCATATCCTAAACTGCTTTGTATAGGCTGGGTAGAGACCTATCAGTGACCCCACTTATCCTGACCGCCCCGCTGGATTATCCGAAGACCCGATCAACGGGAATTGAAGACCAGGCCCCGACACCGCACATCACCCCCCTTAGTTGTAACGACACCGTAGCGTTAATATCGAGTGCCGAGGGTGATACCTCGTGTAGCACTTCTGATGTTAACTCTGTAGAGTAGCTATTCGGTCATGGTCACCGAGGGTGATTCCTCCTTCACCACTTCCGGTAACGACGCTGTCGTGCAACACATCAAGTGTGAACCCATCGAGGGTGATTCCTCCGAGTTCGCCTTGACGGATACATCGAGTGGGAATTCAATAAGGGTGATACCTCGGATTCCCCTGATGTTATAGACACACGGATACTTGGACTTTACACTGTTACTTGGATAGGCGGGTCGACCCTGAGGGGTACCCGCGTGCGTTTGAGAGGCGAGTGTTGTGAAGACGGGTGCATGTATGGTGCCCGAGTGATGAATACGAGGCGCGGCCGGGCATTCCTAACCCTTGCAGCAAGTCCTCGAGACGGGGCGACGGGGTCACATCTTTCATGAGTCTCTGCTCGTTACCGCAAGCCCAAGGTACTAACGATTTGGATATTTGATCCGAGCAGGCCTCTGGCCTGATAGCACTAACCATCACGTGGGCATAGTATGGGCGTTCTGCATCGTATGCATCAGCCGAAAGCTCTGTCAGATGTCCAGTTCAGCAGTGCGGCATGGAGTGATTGGCGCCATTCCCGACAGAGGTGGTGCTTGGATCTGTGCCATGTGCGCAACGACCCGGAGGGCGAGGGGCGATGGCCAAGACCCCCTTGCGCTTAGGATGTAGACCGGCGGGGACCTCTTTGCTGAGCTGTAGGTAGGGTTGCGATGTGTCGTTTGGCCGAGGCCGGGCATGACCCAGGAAAGTGTGTCCGGCCGGAGTTAATCGAGCGTATTGGGTAAGTTGGTGCACCCCTGCAGGGAAGAAAACTTCTATCGATAGCCTGTCCTACGGTAACGGGCACTCGGAGTTGTATCCTGATTGATACAATTTAGAACTGGATACTTGGATACTATGGCTCTGGGATTGCTTCTCGCAGGGAGTCGAGAAGGGATCTCAGGACGAGGTTGATGACTATATGGCTCTGGGATTGATTTCTCGTAGGGAGTCGAGAAAGGATCTCTGGGTGAGGTTGAGACTTAATGATACTGTTACATTATATTGTACTGTCTACACTCTTCTAATGTTGTAAGACCTCTGAAGATGCTAGTCTTCGATAGGACTAGGCCTCCTCTCTATTCTGGCATTTCTGCAGCCTAGTCCACATATACAGCCTATCTTTGAAAATGTTACATATGTAGTGTAGATCCTTGCTTGCTGAGTACTTCTGAGTACTCACGGTTGCTTTGTTTTCCTTTTCTCCCCATATCAGTTTGTCGTGACCAGAGGACGGAGCCCCCTGAGACAGATGCCCCGTTGATTGACTACCACTACTACCCAGAGGATGGATACTACTACGAGTTGACTGATGACCAGGAGTAGGATCGGAGGTTCCCAGGCAGGAGGCCTACGCCTTTCGATCGTAGTGTTTTATTTTTGCCCCGCCTTTCTAAGGCCTTTCTGTTTCTCTTTTAATATCTGTACCCAGATATCTGATGCTTCCGCTGACGCTTGTACGCAAGCTTATGTATTCGAGCCCTCGAGGCCCCTGGCTTGTAATATAAAGCTTGTATGACTTTATTTATGTTTTAGAGTTGTGTTGTGATATCTTCCCGTGAGTCCTTAGGCTTGATCGTGTGCATTTGCGTGTATGATTAGTGCATGATTAAGCCGGGGGCGTCACACTCATCTTGAGAATAACACATCTAGCATGGAAATATATCAGCCACCCCCTACCGTTTCATGAGCGGTACGAGCACACAAAAGAGAAATTTATTTTGAAATTAGAGATGGCACATACAAATTTACTTAGAACGGCACGGAAATACCGCATATAGGTAGGTATAGTGGACTCATATGGCAAAACTGGTTTAAGGATTTTGGATGCTCAAGTAGTGAATATACTTAGTGCAAATGAAGGCTAGCAAAAGATTGAGAAGCATCCAACCAAGAAACGAAAAATCTCATAAGCGAGCATTAAGCATAACTAATACCGAATAATGCACCACAAGTAGGATGTAATTTCATTGCATAACTATTGACTTTCGTGCTTGCATAGGGAATCACAAACCTTAACACCAATATTCCTACTAAAGCATAATTACTCATCAACATGACTCACATATTATATCAACATATCGCAAAACTATTACAAGGAATCAAGTCTATTTTGTCCAATGATCTTCATGAAAGTTTTTATTATATCCCTCTTGAATATCTATCACTTTGGGACTAGTTTAATGTGTTGCTTTTGATAGCTCAAACAAATCTAAGTGAAGAACATGAGCATAAAAATTTTCTTCTCTCAAAATAATTTAAGTGAAGCAAGAGAGAATTTCTTAAAAAATTTACTAACTCTCAAATAAATCTAAGTGAAGCATCAGAGCATTTCTTCAAAAATACTAAAGCACACCATGATAAAAAATATATAAGTTAAGCACTAGAGCAATTCCATAGCTCATAAAGATTTAAGTGAAGCATAGAGAGCAATTCTAACAAGTCATAGCATAATTTTGACTCTCCCAAATAGGTGTGTCCAGCAAGGATTCATGACTAAAAATAAAAAGCAAAACAAGCAAAGACTCATATCATACAAGACGCTCCAAGCAAAACTCATGATATGTGACGAATAAAAATATAGCTCCAAGTAAAATACCGATGGTCGTTAGAAAAAAGAGGGGATACCACTCGGGCATCCCCAAGCTTAGTTGCTTGCTTCTATTTGGATAATGGCTTGGGGTGCCATGGGAATCCCCAAGCTTAGGCTCTTCTTACTCCTTATTCCTTCATCCATCGTAATCTCACCCAAAACTTGAAAACTTCAATCACACAAAACTTAACAAAACCTTCGTGAGATTCGTTAGTATAAGGAAACCAATCTTTACTTTAAGTACTGTAGAAAACCCATTCAAATTTTGTTCTTGCATTATATCTACTGTATTCTAACTTTACCATGGCTTATAACCTCCAATACAAACCATAGATTCATCAAAATAAGCACACAATGCAAAGAAAACAGAATCTGTCAAAAACAGAACAGTCTGTAAAGATGCGAATTGTTCTCATACTTCTGTAACTTCAAAAATTCTGAAAAATTAGGAAAACGGAGGAAATTTGTATATCAATCTTTTGTAAAAACTTCATAATGTTTCGTCGTTTCTGTAAATTTTAAAAATTGTTTTACTGGATGCAAAAGTTTCTGTTTTCCAACAAGATCAAATCAACTATCACCAAAGCTATCCCAAAGGCTTTACTTGGCACAAACAATAATTAAAACACAAAAAACACAATCATAACAGTAGCATAATTGTGCAAACACTCAAAAACAGAAATAAAAAGACTAAAATAAATTTTATTCATTGGGTTGCCTCCCAACAAGCGCTATCGTTTTATGCCCCTAGCTAGGCATAATTCAAAGATCTAAATGTTGTCATCTTTGTTTCTAGATCCATAAGATGCCCTCATGATTGATTCATATGGTGGCTTAATTCTTGTTCTAGGGAAGTGTTCCATACCCTTTCTCAAAGGAAATTGGAATTTGATGTTCCCTTCTTTCATATCAATCACGTCACCTATAGTGCGCAAAAACGGTCTACCAAGAATAATTGGACAAGACGGATTGCAATCAATATCAAGAACAATAAAATCTATGGGCACATAATTCCTATTTGAAAGAATAAGAACATCATTAATTCTTCCCATAGTCTTTTTAATAGTAGAATACGCCAAGTGCAAATTTAAAGAACATTCTTCAATATCGGTAAGACCAAGCACATCACATAAAGATTTCAGAATTGTAGAAACACTAGCACCCAAATCACATAAAGCAAAACACTCATAATTTTTAATCTTGACTTTGATAGTAGGTTCCCATTCATCATGTAATTTTCTAGGAATTGAAATCTCTAATTCCAACTTTTCTTCCAAAGCTTTCATCATAGCATCAACAATATGTTTAGTAAAAGCTTTATTTTGTTCACAAGCATGGGGTGAATTTATCATGGATTGCAACAAAGAAATACAATCAATCAAAGAGCAATTATCATAATTAAAGTCATTGTAATCCAAAAGAGTGGGCACATCACTAGTTAAAGTTTTGACCTCTCCAAACCCACTTTTAGCAATTTTCTCAACAAGATTTTCACCCTCCAAATTATCGGGACGCCTCCTAGCTAAAGTTGACTCTTCTTCAGTCCCTTTTTCATCAATTTTAATTTTACTAAACAAGGAATCAATAGAATAAACATCAATCACTTTAAGATCTTCATCATTTTTATGAAAGCAATCACTAGAAAACGCTTTTTCTAAAAATTCTCTTCTAGCTCTAAGCATAGCGGTTATTTTCTTACTTTCATCCATAGAAACATATAAAGCTTTAATTGATTCTTCAACCTTAGGCACAAAAAGTTTCATCTCGAGACTTTCTACATCATGAGAAATTCTATCAACACTTCTAGACAAATCATCAATCTTACTCAATTTTTCTTCCATCGTAGTATTAAAATTCTTTTGAGCATTGATAAATTCTTTAATATTATTCTTCAAATCAGAGGTGTTCCTATTATTATTATAAGAAGGATTACCATAGGAATTACCGTAGTTATTAGAGGAATTACTAGGAAAAGGCCTAGGATTAAAATTACCTCTATAAGCATTGTTATTGAAATTGTTTTGAGAGATAAAATTCACATCTACGGCATCACTATTTTGCTCAATCAAAGTAGAAAAAGGCACATCATTAAAATCAATAGGAGCACTTTTATTAGCAACCAATTTCATAAGAGCATCAACTTTTGCACTCAAAGAACAAATTTCTTCTACCGAATTAACCTTTTTACTAGTAGGAGCTATTTCGGTATGCCATTGTGAATAATTTGCCATAATATTGTCTAGCAATTTAGTAGCTTCACCCAAAGTAATTTCCATAAAAGTACCACCCGCGGCGGAATCTAAAAGATTTCTAGAAACAAAATTCAATCCCGCATAAAAAATTTGTATGATCATCCAAAGATTTAAACCATGAGTAGGATAATTTCTTAGCATTAATTTCATTCTTTCCCAAGATTGTGCAACATGTTCATGCTCAAGTTGCTTAAAATTCATGATTTGCGTCCTAAGGGAAATAATTTTTGTGGGCGAAAAATACTTAGTAATAAAAGCATCTTTGCACTTATCCCAAGAATTGATACTATTGCTAGGCAAAGAAAACCAAATTTTTGCACGATCTCGCAAAGAAAACGGGAATAATTTCAACTTCACAATATCATTGTCCACATCTTTTTTCTTTTGCATATCGCATAATTCCATGAATGTGTTAAGATGGGACACGGCATCCTCACTAGGAGTACCAGAAAATTGATCTTTCATAACAAGATTCAACAAAGCGGCATTAATATCACAAGACTCCGCACTAGTGGCGAGAGGAGCAACCGGAGTGCTAATAAAATCATTGTTGTTGGTATTGGATAAATCACACAACTTGGTGTTCTCTTGAGTCATCGTGACTACGCAACAAGATTGCACTCAAAAACAGATCTGACGAGAAAACGGCGAACGAGAAAGAGGGCGAATAAAACGGCAAATTTTTGTGAAGTGGGGGAGAGGAAAACAAGAGGCAAATGGCAAATAATGTAAATTGCAAGGAGATGAGATTTGTGATTAGGAACCTGGTAGATGTTGATGATGTCTCCCCGGCAACGGCGCCAGAAATTCCTTTTGATGTTGGCTTGAACTACGTCGGTATTTCCCCAAAGAGGAAGGGATGATGCAGCATAACAATGGTTGGTATTTCCCTCAGTGATGAGACCAAGGTTATCGAACCAGTAGGAGAACCAAGCAACACTACGTAAACAGCACCTGCACACAAAGAACAAATACTTACAACCCGACGTGTTAAAGGGGTTGTCAATCCCTTTCGGGTAACGGCGCCAGAAATTGGCAAACGGACGTGAGATAAATTGTAGTAGATTGATAGATGCAAATAAAAGCAAATAAAATTCAGCGAGGTATTTTTGGGTTTTTGGAAATATAGATCTGAAAATAAAAGTGAAAAATAAATAAAAAGGCAAATAGCAAAATAGATCTGAAAATATATGATGAGAAAATAGACCCGGGGGCCGTAGATTTCACTAGTGGCTTCTCTCGAGAAAAATAGCATAAGGTGGGTAAACAAATTACTGTTGGGCAATTGATAGAACTTCAAATAATTATGACGATATCCAGGCAATGATCATTATATAGGCATCACGTCCAAGATTAGTAGACCGACTACTGCCTGCATCTACTACTATTACTCCACACATCGACCGCTATCCAGCATGCATCTAGTGTATTAAGTTCATGGAGAAATGGAGTACTGCAATCAGAATGATGACATGATGTAGACAATATCTATTTATGTAGAAATAGACCCCATCTTGTTATCCTTAATAGCAATGATACATACATGTCGGTTCCCCTTCTGTCATTGGGACCAAGCACCGTAAGATCGAACCCATCACAAAGCACCTCTTCCCATGGCAAGAAAAATTGATCTAGTTGGCCTAACTAAACCAAAGATTCGAATAATAAATACGAGGCTATAAGCAATCATGCATATAAGAGATCAAAAGACTCAAATAACCTTCATGGATAAAAACATAGATCTGATCATAAACTCAAAGTTCATCGGATCCCAACAAACACACCGCAAAAAAAGAGTTACATCAAATAGATCTCCAAGAGACCATTGTATTGAGAATCAAAAGAGAGAGAGGAAGCCATCTAGCTACTGCCTACGGATCCGTAGGTCTACAATGAACTACTCACGCATCATCGGAGAGGCACCAATGAGGATGATGAACCCCTCTGTGATGGTGTCTAGATTGGATCTGTGGTTTCTCGAACTTGCGGCGGCTGGAATTGATTTTCGTCGACTCCCCTAGGGTTTCTGGAATATTGGTGTATTTATAGAGCACAGAGGCGGTGCAAGAGATGGCCAAGGTGGGCACAACCCACCTGGGCGCGCCTGGGCCCACAGGCGCGCCCTAGTGGCTTGTGCTCCCCTCGGAGCCCCCCTCAGGTACTTTCTTGGCCCAACATGTGTCTTCTGGTCCAGAAAAAATCACCAAAAAGTTTCGCTACGTTTGGACTTCGTTTGGTATTGATTTCCCGCGAAGTAAAAAACAAGCAAAAAAACAGCAACTGGCACTAGGCACTATGTCAATAGGTTAGTCCCAAAAAATGATATAAAGTTGCTATAAAATGATTGTAAAACATCCAAGAATCATAATATAACAGCATGGAACAATCAAAAATTATAGATACGTTGGAGACGTATCACGACTCTCGCGACTACTCGTACACAACATCAATGTCTCGTTCTCCCTACACACACACACAAACTTAGTACTGCCTCATTTTGTTCCTAGGATAGGAATATCATAGGAGTGGGAAACAATATGAAGTGAGATAAATGGAGTACTACGTACATGAAGAAATGTACACGCACTCACTCTACCTCCGACATACCCGCGAGTACACGATGAAGCGCATTTGTACACGAAGAGGCAGCTTACGTACATAATATTTCGACCCTTTAATTTGTTCACTTAATAATGGAGGGTCAGGGACCACACGTGAGCGATACAAACTACGAACTGGAAGCGGGGGCGTGTTATTGATCTAGTTTTCTTTCTTGGTACGTTAAAAAAAGATTTGTCAGCCGGTTTTCATTTCTTTGTTCCGGGAACACACGTATTCTATTTAAAACCACTGCTATGGAGAGATTTTTTTACTCCATTATATATATAGCCTCTTGTTTGATAGGGTTTCTCGCATCTCACTCTCTCACCCTCTCCATATCTAAACAAGATGACAGTGTTCACTCTATCTCTCTCCTCGCCGGTGGTCACAGATCCGGCCGAATCCCGTCCGCTGCAGGAGGTGAGGAGGTGCAGCGTTGACGTTCTCACCGTCGGCGATGGAGGAAGCCGATGCGCACCGTCCTCTCTAATTCGGCATTGGCACGGATGAAGGTCCTTCGCGCCCTTGTTCACTACCGTCGTGTGGGCAGATCCCGCCCGCCCGCCTAAGCGACATCTCGCCCACCTGAGGTATAACTTCTTTTGGATTTCATGCTTCATTGTACTGGTCCAGCTCCCCAGATCGCTGCATGCGGGTTTTCTTCTATACCACTACTCCCCAGCTTCCCATGTACAGTAGCTAGGGTTCGTCGGCTGGTCCAACATCACCTATTTTTTACTATTATAGAGGAAAGGCCACTCAAAAAGTTGTCCTGGTTTACGCCTCGGTGGAGGTATACATGTTTTTTCAACAAAAAGTACATGGTGGTTGTGCTGTCATTGTCCATATGCTCCTATTGCTGCTGCTAATCTAATACTATCACTGTTTAAATGAAGCAATGCCCATGTTAAAGTGACGTCCCTTTTAAGTAATGCTGATGTCAATCCAGAGGCATCGATAAATGCTTCTGTCCTGCTTTTTTTCTCGGGTATCCTAGTTTAGTTCCCATCAAGATAATCATGATGCTTCTGTTTGTTGGTGTACTTTTCATTAATTCTTATTGACAATTGACATGTCGCTGTTAATCTTGTACCACTGCCAAAACAAAGTAACAACACTATATCCCTTTTTTATATTTTTGCAAACAGCGATGCGTATCTCCATACCTGGGCATGTCTTTCTCAATTTTAGTGGAACTGCACAAAATTGGATGGCCATTGTTGTTCCACCTCACTGTCCTCTGTCACGTGGTTCTTACTTCCTCAAGCTTGATTACCAAGAAGAAACATACCACAGTGAGGATTTGTCAAACTTCATTGGTGCCTCACCCAAACTTGATGCCAAATGGATGATGCATCACCACGATGATCTATCGATGCTCATGGTTGCGTCTCATGGTTGCATCAGCTGGTGAAGCTGATCGATTTTCGACGAAAAACAAGCTATCTTCCGCCAGTGCTCTTTGCTTGTTACCCACAAAGATGATATCCTTCATCAGTTCACCTTGGTTGCGTTGGAGACACAGTCGTCTTTCACGTTGGTGCAATTTTATCACACAATTGGCTATGAACCAAATGTTTCCTCGAAGAAGCATCGACGTTGGTACTAAGAGCATAAGTTTTGTATTTATTTCTAAGCCTTCTCACAACTTTGTCTTCAGCTCCCCTGTAATTTTATTTGTCCAGCTATTAACTAAATATGTGGTCAGACTTTGATTAAAAATATGGTGTGGACTAAAAACCTGGATGGACGTAGTACCCCTCCATTTTTATTTACTCTGCATATTAGATTTGACTGAAGTCAACCTTTGTAAAGTTTGACCAAGTTTAGGTTGAACACAACAAACCATAATTATTGAGAGAGGGCAAACTGTACATACTCTCAAACCTTTCCGATAATTGAAATTGAAATTCTTTATTTGTACACACTCTCAAACCTTTCCGATAATTTGGCGCGTATGTGGTTGTTCACTTAACGGAGGGTAGTGCACCGCACATGAAGGACAGGAAGTGCGACCAGGACGCTTGGATCGTTAGTTGATCGTAAGTAGTTTTCTTCACTGGTTCGTTAAATAAAGAGTTTCGTTTCATACTTACACAATTTAAAACGATTGTTATGGAGAGAAAAAAAAACTACTCCACTATATTAGTAGTATACACGAGTACTATATAAGCTGGAGCCTCAGCGCTTGTTAGCTAGGCTTTGCACTCTCCACACTCTCGCTGCACTACATATATATATATATATATATATATATATATATATATATATATATATATATATATATATATATATATATACATGCTAGAGGCTCAGTGTTCCTTTGCTAGGGTTTGTTATATTCACAGTCTCTCACCCTCTTCACCAGATCTAAACAAGACTGCGTTGGCCTCTGTCTCTCTCTCCCCCCCCCCCCCCCCCCCCCCCCCTCACAGTTGGTGAAGGAGCCGTCCGGATCCCGTCACACCGGGAAGGGGAGGAGGTGCAGCATTCACTCTGTCGCCTTCGGCGAGCGAGGCAATCCACAGCCGGTTGCGTTGTTCTCTTTCACCCAGCGCCTGTGCGGGAGGGCCTCCGACCCCTTCTTCCTCGCTGTCGTATGTAGTGTGGGCAGATCCAGCCTCCCGCCGTACGCCTATCCACATCCCGACGACTCTAAGATATAACTTTCTTTGAAACCGTCATTGCTCTAGCTGCATGCGGATCTTTTTCGATTCGTAGTCAAATCTAGGTCTTGGTTCAAAGAGGAAATAAGGGTGGGGTAGGGTGGAGCATGAATCTAGGACATGGTTCCATGAGGAAAGGAGGGAGGAAAAGTAGTATAGACTGGCTATCCAGCCGCTTTGTTGGTCGAAAAGGGAAAAAGGGGGTAACCTAGTATACACATCTGTAAGGAACCGATCTCTTTGTTGAAAAAGGAAAGAAACTGGGGGGGTCGGGTAGTTTGTGTAGGACTTGATTTTTGCCCTCACATAGGAAAAAGGTTCAAGAGAACAAATATGGGACCAACGCAGATATGCTGCTTGGCAACATACGCTGCATCACCCATTTATACGTGTGGACGCACATGGTGCTGGCATGTCCCATGTCCCATGTCCCATACAACTATTTTGCTGTTGTTAATCTAAGAATGCCGCTGGAAAATTGAAGCAATGCCACTGTTAAAAGTAAATTACATTTTTAACGAATGTTGTTTTAAGAGAATGTCTTTGTTAATATGAATCAATGCAACTGTTTTAGAAATGCTACTGACCTACTTTGTTTTCCATCAAGATAAGGTAGATGCTTCTTTTTGTCGTTGTATGTTTCATCCTCCTTTATTGGCCAGTAATTGTTTCCTCTTTTGCCTTTGTTAAAACAGGGATATCTATTCAACTTGTTGCTATAGCGAACTTAAATGTCACACCGGCGACTTTGCTTGATTTAGTTGAACTACACAAAATGAGATTGGATTTCCTATTCGTGTTGGCAGATTCGTAGGTGATCTTGACTGCGTCATGAAAGGTCAGTACCGGTCTTCATCCACATGATCGTGCAGTGTGCTTTGAGGTGTTGTGCTACTTGTATTGGTACTATTTTAAATAAATGTTGAATTGAAGCTATTGAATTGCTATCTTTTCCCATTAAGTGAACAAAAAAGGGACCAACCCAGACATGATGCTTGTTGCTTTGTTACAACAAACTCTACATCACCCCCTTTATAAGTAGATGGAAGCACATGGTGCTGTTGCGCCCACTCTCCCCTGGAACTTTTTATGCTTTTTGTTAATCTAATGCCACTGGTAAAATTAAGCAATGCCACTCTCAGAATTAACTACTGAATCTTAGTTCAAAACTGCAACACTTGTTAGGGATCGGCGGGAGTACCATTTCTGTTAGGGATCGGCCGGAGTACATGTTTAAGAAATGTATTGTTGAGATAATGTCTCTATTATTATATATCAGTTACAGTGTTTTACAAATGGTACTATCCTGCTTTGTAGTTCTTTCTACATGTTTAACCAAGGTATTGTTAAGATAATGTCTCTGTTAATATGAATCAGTTGCATTGTTTTATGAATGGTACTTTTCTGCTTTATCGTTCTTTATACATGTTGAAAAAAGGTATTGTTAAGATAATGTCTCAGTTAATATGAATGAATCACACTGTTTGAAAATTGCTACTCTCCTGCTTTGTTTCCCACTAAGATAAGGTAGATGTTTTTTCTTCTGGGAGTATATGTCATCAACTGTTATTTCTCAGTAATTGTTTCCTTTACACCTATTGTTGCATACAGGGATATCAAAACTTCTGCTCGGTTCTATTTCGACTTTGATTTTAGTTGAACGGCACAAAAGAAACCAATGTGTTTAAGGCAAACTGTTGCATTATTGGGCCCAGTTGGTCTTTCCACTTTGCAGAAAGAAGCAGTCACTGTTTGCGCTACATAACACAAGGAATGATCGAGAAGCTTTACAGAGTATTAGTAGACACTGGTGACATGACTAGTCTGCAGAGAGCATGGGAAACTCAACAACAAGTGGAGTGGAAAATTCACTCCACAAGGAAAGGTATGACCAAGTCAGTTGCCGACGCAGCTGTAACAAACAAGGTCAGTGTTAGCCTTCATCCACATGATTGTGCTTTGTTATGTTGTGCTACTTATATTGTGGTATTGTTTTGAATAAATGTTTAATTGAAGCTATTGTATTGCTATCTTTTCCTGTTAAGATAATGAATATGATTATAGTTGTAAGCGTATGTTTAATCAACTAGTACCACTATTATATTCATCACGCTTTTTTTGTATTTATGCAGACAGGGATGCTCAGCTTGATTTCAGTGGAACTGCACAAAATGTTCAGATGGTTCATGTCCTCCATAATACTTCATCATGCACAATACATTGAATGGTTCTCTAATCATTCGTCATCACCTTGAGCCAAGGGACTATCTACTTGAATGGAGCTGCCAACGTGTTCAACGCCTTGCAACATATAAATACGAAATCCACCATGCTACGCAAGACATTGTTTGATTTCAGTGGAACTGCACAAAAAGATACGCTGGTTAATCCGGCTCCATGTGCCATTTCAATGTGCAAACTGATGACAAACCCTGCCCGTTCCACAATCATAGGCATTACATATTTTGAATGGGAAAATCTTGTCAAACTTTAATCATTGATGTTAGCAACAAGACATTAGTTTAATATATTGGAATTGGAAAACCTTGTCAAATTTTGCTCATTGATGTTAGCCAGAAGACATGCATTAGATATTTTGGAGTGGGACGCCGTTTGTTGTGAGCAGCGTCGATCGTTTTTTCCTATTCCTGTGTTCCATTCAGAAGTAAATATTTACTCTGCTGAGATGCATAGTCACATGAATGTTGACTTATGGAAGGTATTTTAAGAGTTTGTTCTGAATGTTGTCTATGAAATGCCAGGCCTTGTGATTTTGATTGCAAAGTTGAGCTTGGAATGCTGTGGCATGCGGCATCACGAGCTGTTCACCGTGCCTCCTGAGAATAATGCTTCATATTGTTCTGCATGTTGATCTAATGCGAGTGATTTGCATGTTAAGAAGATCATCCTCTTCTGTTGTTTCTGTGCTTAAGAAGTTCATCGTCTTATGTTTCATTCATAGCCTATACGACAACTCGGGTAGGTTAGAGGTGAAACCATATGATCTTCCGACCAACTGATCATCCGTTTCATGCCGGCTCAGTCTCTCGAAGGTGCTCATAGGTGTCCGATGATCGTGGCTTCCTGAATGAGCAGCGGGCGCTGTATCAGACCATCCGTAGGGCCCGCGAGGCCCTCTCCGTCGTCCTTCGAGTTGTTGCGCTTGTCATGGCGCCGATCATTGTCAACATGGTCAACGAACATGTGTTCAAAAAAAAGGTAGTGTTCAAAAAAAACATGGTCAACGAACATGAGGAATCAGGAGATGACTTTACTTGGAGAGGATGACAGTAGGGACCCACCAGGGCCATAGCTGTACGTACACAAGTTCCTCCTTATTATATACAACTATAATTTTTTTTGCTTCCTCCTCGTTTCCTGACATCACGGTCCCACACCATTGTCAACCTATATCTATATCTATACCAATATAAAAAGACCCAAAGGGGCAGATCCAATTAATCTCGGCCACCAAATCATGTCAATCCAATGACCTATACTGCTTCAATGTCGAGCGCTCAACACGTTTAGCATGCAGTTAATTTCATGCCAAAAATAGTGCTAATCACATAATAACACGCAAATAATATCCTACTTAATATCCGGATGCACTTAATATACTTCCAAATTAACGTGCATTGCACGTACACATTGACTAGTAGGCAATAAACGAGAGAATTGCACAAGGAGCGGCCTACAGCTGGGACCCAGCAGCTCGAGCAGTAATTGTTTTTTGAGGTGTAAGCGGAGTTTTTCTTGAGCGATGTTTTTGTTGTTGTTCAGAGCAGCAGGGTATCAACTGGGCGGGCTGTGGCCCGTCTAGCCCAGGCTATTATTTTATGTCGACTAAATATCTAGCCCAGATATTAATTTTTCAAGGTGAAAATGGCTAGCCCAGCTATACTTTTTTTGCGGAATACCCAACCCAGGTCAACTTGTTATTATCCGCCCCGCTGGGCTGTAAATCTTTCCTAGGAGGGATGCATTAGGCCTAACAAGAAAATGGGCTTTAAGAAATAATAAATGGGATGTAATTATAAAAATTGGGCTGTAAATATACAAAAACGCACCAAACAGGTAATTAGTTTCAAAAATATTATTTTTTGAATTTGAAAATTTTAATTTCATTACTTATTGCGCGCGCAATATTTCAATAGATTTTTACCTAATACAAATTTATTTTGAAATTATATTTAATCTGACTCGAAATTTCAGGATAAAAATATTTTGGATCCCATCAAAATGTGGGATTTTTGGTTGAATTCTGTTTTGAGTGGTTGGTTGAAATTATTAATCGTTGTCCTGGCTAGAAAATGGGCTGTAATTTTAACAGACTGTAAATGGGTTGTAGTAAATTTCATTAGAATTCAAAAATGGGCTGTACATTATTACAAATCGCAAATGTGCTATATGTTCTCTGCCACAGATGTGATGCTCACTTGTGGGCCTATTATTTTTTTTTTGAGAATTATAGTCATTGACGCGTACGGAAGGCTTGTGGGCCTACTAAGGCGTACGGAAGGCTTTGTCAGCTTATAGTCAAGACACGATTCTAGCAGCAGTGGTCGTTGGATGTCCATCCAACGGCTGTAGTGCTTCTTCAATCTCGGATATTCATGCTTCAACCGCCCAAACCTCTGTCGGCGATACCGCCTGCTACCGCCTCCCGTGGCCGGCTGTGCTACCGCGCAGGCTTCACCGGCCCACCCTACTCCCAAACGTCGTCTAGACCATTCCTCTACTCACCAACACCTCATGTTCTTCTCCGGTGACGGCAGCCTCACACCGCAGCCGAACCAGTGAACCCTCGTACTCCCCTCCGTGTGGGCATCCACTGTTGTGTCTTCGCCGGCTCTGGGTCGTTCCCTTCTTAGGACTCGCCATCGTTCACTTCGTTGGTTCTCTCGGCATGGCGTGGTCAACTTTGTCAACAAACGATAGCCATCAGAAGAGGCATGTACGTGGAGTGGCTGACAGTAGGTACCCACATGACCCATGGCCGCACGCAGCAAGTGCCCCCGTATTACGCAAAAACAAATGATTTCTCCCCCTGACAGGTTTGACCCACCAGCTACATCTTCGCACGCAAGGAAGTGCTTCCTTTATTACGCGGAAATAAAAAGTTTCCTCTCCCTGATAGCTGGGACCCACCAGCTTTATTATGATCCATTTCGTGAAAATGTAGATTGTACCGAAGATGCTAAATTGTTTTCTTTTTATTCTAACTAGAAAAAGAAGGAATTAAGAAAACCAGAAAACATCTTCACACGCAAGGAAGTGCCACCTTATTACGCGGAAAAAAAATTAATCCCCCCTGCTAGCTGGGACCCACCAGATTTGGAGGCTGGCTTGTGGGCCTACTAAGTTAACGCGTACGCACGGCTTTGTCAAATTAGTCAATAAACGATTCTAGCTGCACTGACCGTTGGATTACCAAGCTGCGTCTTCAACCTCTGGTCTTCTTGCTCCAGCCGCCCAAACCTCTGCCCGCCGTACCGCCTGCTCCAGCCTCCCGTGGCCGGCTGTGCTGTCGCGCAGGCCTCTCCGTCCGACCATACTACTACTGGCCAGGCCTTCCCTCTACTCACACACACACACTATTATTCTCCAGCGATGGCAGCCTTACACCGCAGCCGAACCAGTGAACCCTCGTACTCCCCTCCGCGTGGGCATCCACCTGCCTCCACCCAAGTTTCTGTCCAGAAACTGTTCTAGATCCCCTCGACCAACCTAGACCCTTCCTGGCTCCTCTAATGACTTGTCCTATCTAATTGACCAATGAGGCACCTGTTTGACAAGGCCTGACAGACAGACGCAGGCCGGAGCGTGCGGTGCGCGCGGTGACCACGTAGCGGCCGTGCAGAATCGGCGCTCTGCGCTCGGCCTGCTCCGTTCAGTCATCTCCGGTCGGCCCCCGCTTGTCCGGGCATGTCCAGCAGCTCCGCGATGGACGCGTGCACCCTCTCCCGCACCTTCCCCATCCAGATTCTTCCTCCTCGCGCCACGGCAGTCGCCGTCGTGGCACTACTCACCCATGACCACCGTCGTTTTCCTCCTGTCACCTCCCTCCCTCGGCTTCTTCTCCCCCGAGCCGTCCCTTCCTTCTGCCGTCCGTCAGGTCGGCGCCGTGCACGACCAAAGTCACGTCGCCGGTGCACCAGTGCGTGGCTAAGGCCGCCAAGGCGGCCGTGCCTATCCGCTCGCCGTGGCCCGCCTATAAATAGGCTCTCACGGCTCTCTCAAGCTCACCAGCCTCCCTCCCCACAACCTCTAGCCCCGCCTAGCCACTCGAACGAGCTCGAGGAGCTCTACTGCCCTCCAATGGCCGCCACGGCCGTCAGCAAACCTCGCCTAAATTGGCGTCACCGCGAGTCCCTCCCTCCATGCTACCACCTCCATCAGCCTCCCCGGAACGAGGCGAAGCCCTGCTCAACCTCCTCCCCACCTCTCCACCGCAGCAGCCCAAGCCCCGAGTTCACCATCGCCGCCGTCCGCCTCGGCCGACGCCCCGTTCCTCCCCACTGTCTCCGGCGTCCGTGACGCGGTCCAGTCGACGCGGCTCCGCCTCCCGAGCACGCCATTGGTCCGGGCGCCGAGGATGGTGGCCGATAGCGCTGGCAGCCATCGCCAGAGCCCGCCCCTGCCTCGGCCGAGCGCGAGGCCAGGAGGTCGAAGACGACGAGCTGCCAGGTGGGCCCCGCCCTCGCCACGCTGGATAAGTGAGGTGGCGGGTGGGCCGGCCCAGTGGGCAGCGGTGGCTATGCACGCGGCTACAGCGGTCACTCTTGGCCCAAAACAGCCAGCCAGCACAGTAGCTTTTATTCATTTCCTAGGAAAAAAACTATTGAGGACTCAGTTGCAAATACTTTAATTGCAGATGGGTCCCTAGCAGTCAAACCCCTCTAACTTTTTGCTCGTAACTCCGATCAAGGTGAATCCAACACCCACTTCTTCATCTCTTCGAGCCCGTTCTGATGAAGTCACTTTCATAATGTTTACACACTGTGAAAATGACCATTTTTTCCTTGCCTCTATTCAGCCCCTTCGAGAGGGAATCTTATCCGGCGAATTCTTCCGCGGCTTCACCGCACTTCTTCCCGGAGTATTCTTTGACCCCAGGCAAGCCGACCATCTGATATATGCCCTAAAGCATTGCTCTATGTTATTCTTGCATGTTTAAATTAATATGCTTATGCTTATATGTGTAGTAGTGAGCTGTATGTGACTCTGACGAACCCTTGCTTGCAATTTTTTTCGATGACGGCACCACGCTTGTGTCTGAGCTGCTTTCGGCCGTCCGGGGTGGATGCCGACTTTATGTTCTCTTTTCAACAACTGGTCGTGTTCTGAGCTGTTTTGCGGCCGTCTCGGACAGTTGTTGAATTTCTTTCTGTAGTAGTGACCCTAAGCTCTGAGCTGTTTTTCGGCCGTCTTAGGGAACTGCTACATTCTTCTTATCAACACCGTCTCATGCTCTGAGCTGCTTTCCAGCCGTCTTGAGCCGGGGTTGAGTTATTCCGGGAATGTCCCAGATCTGAGTCGTAAAGACTGTTCTGGTGGCTACTGGTTTCTTTGCCAGTTTTGTGCAACGGTTCCGATGGTCGTAACTTACAGCTGGAGCTTGTAAAGTGATAACTTGTCATTTAAATCTGGTTTCACTAATGACTCATTGTGATGTTATATGAAGATAGGTAGTTATGTGTCCACAGTTGTTACCCCACACAAAGTTACCGCCATGTTAAGTTATTGTTATAAACAACCATGCTTGCTAAATACTGGCTAAAACTAAACCTAGTCAGTTGACCCAGAGTCACCTGTCCGGACTTATCCGTGCAGCCACATTTGCCGGTATGGGACGGCCTTGACTTGGCCTGATCGCTGGCTCTTTTATCGGTACCACCAACTAGGGAAGGTTATGCGCGCGCGCTGCCCTGGCCTGTTGGGCGGCGATAACCTTGTGAGGCCAGTTGTTTGTTTGCGTGCGGTCCCCGTTTGGGACAGTTTAGTTTGGCCTCGACGGTGGTAGGTGTCATGAGGTGACACAGGGGCCACCCAGGGCTTGACTCCGAGGGAGAATGATTGGCGGTGGTACGGTGGAGGAGTCACGGGTCAGGCGGGTTTCGTTGGAGCTACGCTGGTCAACCCGAATGGGATCACGAGGTCAGGTGCTCCATGGTGTGAGTAAAGTGCGCAACCTCTGCAGAGTGTAAAATCTATTCGAATAGCCGCGTCCATGGTATTGGACAGCCCGTCCAGACCTCACTAGGTGGTCAACCGTAATGATGATAATAATGGTGGAAGAACTTTTCCTGCATAGACATCAGATGTTGTCAGGAATATGGTATGTTAGCCATGGGATGGCTATCGAAGAGATGGTCAGATGACCGAAAGACTTGGATTGGACTTGAATCAGTGTCAGAATGGATCATGAGAATGTTTGGAGTATGGATTATATACTTAATATGCTTTACTTTACTGTACTTTACTTCAGTAGTTATCTTGCTAGATAACCCTGTTATGTCATGATGATCAATGCTGCTAGATGTTTAATTATGCTAGATAATCCTGTTACAACATGATGATTAATATTGCTAGATAGGTATATTATGCTATGATAATTAATATTGCTCTAATATCAAATACATGCTTGAATGCCATGGATTGCATTGCTTGGTGTATATGTTAGTTTGGTTTGCTTGCGAGTACATTCAAAAGTACTCAGTGGCCTTCAATGTGGCCAGGTTCATGTAAGGATCCGTCGTCGAGGAGCCGGAGCGTTCGTGGGCTAGGAGAGTAACCCAGTCAGATCCCTGTGGATTGGAGCCGCACCAAGACCATACTGCCTTAGATAGAGCTTTTCCGCTGCCACCCCTTTGTAACATATCATGTAAGACTTGTATGTCCATTAATAGAAATGCCGATGTTCATGATACTTGTTGTAAAAGCGCATGCTAGAGTGATTTCCTAGGTTGGTATGCGTGGCGACCGTCTACCTATAGTGGTAATCAGGCGGGGCTCCACAACGGATGGTATCAGAGCAGCCAGGCTGACTATAGGTTACCCCTAGCCAGACTTCATTGCCTATTGATTAGTAGAAAGACCAGATGGATTTCAGCCATCTTCTGCCAACTTGGCACGGCTACTATTGATCATAAGGCAACCCCCTAGGTTTTTGGCTCCATCAGACCCCAACTCTCGTGGCCTTGCCTCCGGTGTGAAATATTCGCACCCGGCAATGACCCGTGAGCCCTGAACCCCCTAGGTAAACCAGGTATCCTTACCCTGCTTGCTAGCCATGGCATTTCTCTTCTTAACTCTAGTTTCCTTTGGGAAACGCTTATAAATTCTATCTTTTCCCCGACAACCCTAGAATCGCACGACCATAGCCAACGTGCATCGAGTGTGATGTTCCCTCGGGAAGTAGTAGAAGCTTGACACCATTGCTACCAGGAGCACTGTGTGGTTTCGCTTCTAAATCCCCAGAGGTGCATCGAGTGCGCTATACTGGTTATACTAGTGAATCCTCAGCCAAGTGTGTAAGGTCCACAAAATTTGAGCTTTGTTTGCTTTTTGGTTTTCGCGATTCTTGTTTCTTTTCTCGGGTCCGTTCCTTCGCTCCGACTGGATCCATCCGCAAGTGCCGTCAAGAAGACTAGTATACAACTTGGATAATACCTAATAATCCAAATTCAGCAAGAGTTAAGCCAAGCCAACTGCCTGGTATTCAGAATAGCAACATCGGATCTGTCAAGAGTAAAGAATGGGTCAGAAACAGAATATGTGTGCAACAGACAAGGCTAGGATATACCTCGGAGTTGGCCTCAGAACAGATCACATCTGAGGAATAGTCAAATGAGTTACCAAGAATGAACTTCAGTAAGGAAAATGGTTCCGTCCTCGACACAAGGATTATTTCCGTTAGCAAGGTGAACCGAGCCTTTTCTCAATGGACTCAAGAATCATTTACTACCCACTGAAGACATATTCCAAGAATGTGAATGTGCCAAGAGCAACAATAAAACTCCGATTTGCAAGGAAATATGGATGCATTCATGGCTATCTAGAATCAATGAAAACTTCACCGTTGGGAAGCTCAGCTGAACCAAATGGAATGATCCGTCAATTGCTTATTATCGGCAACACCTGGTTTGAATGCAAAGGGTATTCCGAATTAATTATCAACATGAAGTCTGCATCAGTTGTGCAGCCTTTACAGCAGAAATGAGCGGACTGGCAGAAGGACAAGCGATGTGTGTGACCAATGGAATATCTTCAGTGAAGGTATAGCCTATACCAAGTTTTGACTCCGCTATGAGTAAATTCCGGATACTTCGGAAAGAAGCCAAAATCGGCCATAGATCCGACCACATATCGCTGTAAAAGGCTTCTGGTATATGAAACCCAGCCTTCATCGACGAGCTACCAAGAGAAGCTTACAACGCCAGACTGCCAATCTTCCTCGGTACGCCACTTGGTGAGAAAATCTTCTGGGGCAGAGCACTCCCATCTTTTACAGCGTGCTACCGCGGAAGTCTTCCAACATAAGGCACCTGACCTTCCTCGGCAAGACACGTGAAGGAAACTTTTGGAGGCATGATACCCAGCCTTCTTCAGCACGCTACCCTGGCAAAAGCTTCGAGCCTAAGGAATTCAGCCTTCTTCAACACGCTATCGTGCCTACAACAAGCTTGTCAGAAGCAAAAACTAGTCTGGACACACATCCGCCTCAGAACTCAGTGGTTATGAAAGGAGTTATCCTGCACCTACATACATTGTGAGCATGCAATCCAGAGGATCAGTTCATGTGAGCCACTCGTACACGGGAATGACTGTGTTCAGAGAATCATTGGCCCCATAGTTCAAAGAAGAATATAAGCACAGCAACCCCTACGAGGTATGCAAGAGTAAGCTGTGAGAACAAGCCCAACAAGCCGGGAAAACAATCAGGAAGCCGTGTTGGCAAGTCATCACAGGTCCATCAAAGGAATCCTCAGGAACAAAGAAGTCCCGGACAAACAACCTCCGTGATGGTCACAAGATACAGTTCCACGGATAGAGCGGTATTACCAATCCTTGTCAGACTCTTGCATATACGGCCACAACAATGCAGCCAGCATGTCATACCCACCCTAAATATGGGCCGCCAACCAAGACAAGAGGCTATACTCTGAAAGAATACACCAGATGATAGCGATACTATGTTCAGCTCAGTGGTCAAAGCAAGGACTACAAGGCTATGTATGACAGAACTACCTCCATGAACGACGGAGTTCGAAAAAGGACATTCAGATGAAATAGCTTAAGGCACATCAGCACCAACAGCTCATAGACACCATGACATCATTGGAATAAGAGATTACTGTCTATGATTACTTTGTGATCATGCCTGATATTTCACTCGAGGATAGAGCAGCAATGGCTCGGTTATATTGTTCCTTGAATTGTGAATCTCTTAAGGACAACGCCCGAATGCATAAGGCAGATGGAAACATCAGCATGGAACCCACAGCTAGACTGAGCATTCTGACATGGCAAAGAGAAAGTCACCTCTAGCCATCAAGGCCATACGAGCACGTGGGCCTGGTACTAGGAAAGGATGCCTTCCCCTGACTTTCAGAGTACGAAGTATCGCAATAAAACCCAAAGCAGTTGCTTCCGGGCCATGGAAACTAAGCTGTTTGTTGGTATTACCATTACCCCACTACTAGGACAAGAGGTTTACCTGACAAGAAGGAGAAGGATTCAAGGAAACTATGTGCAAAGACAACACATGGTCCATCAGAAGAGGCAGTTAAAAAGGCCCCGTATTCCAGCCAAGTCTTGAATACGGCACCGCTGGCATAGGACGAATCAGCTCTTCGTTACTATGGATAAGGTTACAAGGGTACAAGGATCACATCAGCACGGCGGCACTACGCCTACCCAGGGTAGCCCTATGCTAGCAGCGAAACAACCCGAGCAAGCGGAATGACTCTCGGCAACAGAACGATGACTGCGGTAAAGACAAGATCGCTGATGGATCCAAGTCGCACACAGGTAAGTCCCCCTTCCCCGGGAGGTAAGCCCAGAAATCTCGAGGACGAGATTTTCTTAAGGGGGGTAGGTTTGTAACACCCTGGTTTTCGCTCCCTGTTTTTTTTCCTTCGCGGGATTTGACTCCCATCTTTTTTCTCGGTGCTATCGGATTTCTCTAGCTCTTGGGAATATGAAGATGGTCATATAGCCTTGCCTTTCTTATCCATCCAGAGATTCTGTTCAGATCAACCTTGCCACCCAAGATCTATTCTCAGGATTTTGCCGTCGAAACCCTACCTTCCGAGTTGCCGGAAGGGAAACCCTGATCCTCTCGGTTACAAAGGAACCTCAATTTCCTCTAATCTGTTGCCTCCCAAACATTTCCCAGTGATCATCCTTCATCTATAAACCCTGGATATGCAAAAATATTGCCAAGTCATTTGCAATATTTTTTATTTATAATTAATTCCTTTTTCTGCCAGTTAAAGGAATTAAATCCAGGAAAATATCTATCCATCTTCAAAGTTCGTAAAAACTTGTGGAGATATTCTTTGTGATCAAAATGAGCTCCCATAAAAATATTGGCCATAATTAAATGGGGGAAATTGCATTTTCCTATTTAATGCCAATATTGCACTTTGGGCCCTTTCTAAAGGAACTACCATTTTGGTAGCCAGGAAAAATTCCAAATAATTTGTGGAGCTTATCCTATCTATATATTCACCATTTCCATCAAGAACCCAAGTTCCACCCATTAAATTTTGAGCACAACACCAATTTGCAAATTCTGTCCAGTTGGGCAAATTGCAAAGGAAGTGCTTGAACCCTTGATCTATTTGAGCTGAAATTTTTCATGGTGGTTACCATTGAGAAATCACTCAGGGAAACCAAAAACCAGCTTAATCCATCTATCCATTTGTCCATAGTATTTTTCTCAAGTTTCTGTCCATTTGGAAGTGTTGTGAAGGAAGTACCATATAGGAATTTACAAATGAGCTGAAACTTTTCCAGTACCTTCATATGTTCAAATCATCACCCTCTACCAAAATTCAGCTCATTTCATCAGGCCAGATGAGTGCAGCTTCAAATTCTATTTTCTGGACCAGATTTGGCATTACAAAGGAAGTGTGTGCAAATCTTGTCCAAATGCCTTCAAATTCTACCAGCATCTAGTCCCTCCTACCCCATTTCACCTTGACAAGGTTTCAACTCCATTTATCCACCCATTTCTTCAGTAGAATCCACCAAGCTTCTGTCCAGAAATTGTTCTGGATCCCCTCGACCAACCTAGACCCTTCCTGGCTCCTCCAATGACTTGTCCTATCTAATTGACCAATGAGGCACCTGTTTGACAAGGCCTAACAGACAGACGCAGGCCGGAGCGTGCGGTGCGCGCGGTGACCACGTAGCGGGCGTGCAGAATTGGCGCTCTGCGCTCAGCCTGCTCCGTTCGGTCATCTTCGGTCGGCCCCCGCTTGTCCGGGCATGTGCAGCAGCTCCGCGATGGACGCGTGCACCCTCTCCCGCACCTTCCCCCTCCAGATTCTTCCTCCTAGCGCCACGGCAGTCGCCGTCACGGCACTGCTCACACGTGACCGCCGTCGTTTTCCTCCTATCACCTCCCTCCCTTGGCTTCTTCTCCCCCGAGCCGTCCCTTCCTTCTGGCGTCCATCAGGTCAGCGCCGTGCACGACCAAAGCCACGTCGCCGGCGCACCAGTGCGTGGCTAAGGCCGCCTCGGCGGCCGTGCCTATCCGCTCACCGTGGCCCGCCTATAAATAGGCTCTCCGGCTCTCTCGAGCTCACCAGCCTCCCTCCCCACCTCCTCTAGCCCCGCCTAGCCACTCGAACGAGCTCGAGGAGCTCTACTGCCCTCCAATGGCCTCCACGGCCGTCGGCAAACCTCGCCTAAATTGGCATCACCGCGAGTCCCTCCCTCCCTGCTACCACCTCCATTAGCCTCCCCGGAACAAGGCGAAGCCCTGCCCAACCTGCTCCCCACCTCTCCACCGCCGCAGCCCGAGCCCCGAGTTCGCCATCGCCGCCGTCTGATACGTCTCCAACGTATCTATAATTTTTTATTGTTCCATGCTATTATATTATCTATTTTGTATGTTTTATATGCATTAATATGCTATTTTATATGATTTTTGGGACTAACCTATTAACCTAGAGCCCAGTGCCAGCTTCTGTTTTTTCCTTGTTTTAGAGTTTTGCAGAAAAGGAATACCAAACGGAGTCCAAACGGAATAAAACTTTCGCGATGATTTTTCTTGGACTAGAAGACACCCAGGAGACTTGGAGTGCAAGTCAGAAGAGCCGCGAGGCGACCACAAGGGTGGAGGGCGCGTCCAGGGGGGTAGGGCGCACCCCTCCACCTTGTGGACCCCTCGGAGCCCCTCTGACCTAGATCTTTCGCCTATATATACTCTTATACCCCAAAAACATCCAGGGGCAACAAAACCACTTTTCCAATGCCGCAACCTTCTGTACCCGTGAGATCCCATCTTGGGGCCTTTTCCGGTCTCCTGCCGGAGGGGGATTCGATCACGAAGGGCTTCTACATCAACACCATTGCCTCTCCGATGAAGCATGAGTAGTTTACTTCAGACCTACGGGTTCATAGCTAGTAGCTAGATGGCTTCTTCTCTCTCTTTGATTCTCAATACAAAGTTCTCCTCGATGTTCTTGGAGATCTATTCGATGTAATAGTCTTTTGCGGTGTGTTTGCCGAGATCCGATGAAGTGTGGATTTATGATCATCTTATCTATGAATATTATTTGAATCTTCTCTGAATTCTTATATGCATGATTTGATATCTTTGCAAGTCTCTTCGAACTACTGATTTGGTTTGGCCAACTAGATTGGTTTTTCTTGCAATGGGAGAAGTGCTTAGCTTTGGGTTCAATCTTGCGGTGTCCTTTCCCAGTGACAGTAGGGGCAGCAAGGCACGTATTGTATTGTTGCCATCGAGGATAAAAAGATGGGGTTTTCATCATATTGCTTGAGTTTATCCCGCTACATCATGTCATCTTACTTAATGCGTTACTCTGTTCTTATGAACTTAATACTCTAGATGCAGGAAGGAGTCGGTCGATGTGTGGAGTAATAGTAGTAGATGTAGAATCATTTCGGTCTACTTGACACGGACGTGATGCCTATATTCATGATCATTGCCTTAGATATCGTCATAACTTTGCGCTTTTCTATCAATTGCTCGGCAGTAATTTGTTTACCCACCGTAATAATTTCTATCTTGGGAGAAGCCTCTAGTGAAACCTATGGCCCCCGGTTCTATTTTCCATCATATAAGTTTCTGATCTACAATTTCCGTTTCCTATTTCTTTTACTTTGCAATCTTTACTTTCCATTCCATAAACCAAAAATACCAAAAATATTACTTTACCGTTTATCATCTCTATCAGATCTCACGTTACAAATAACCGTTAAGGGATTGACAACCCCTTTATCGCGTTGGGTGCAAGGTTGGTGTTTGTTTGTGCAGGTATTCGGTGACTTGAGCATTGGATCCTACTAGATTGATACCTTGGTTCTCAAAAGCTAAGGGAAATACTTAGTCTACTTTGCTGCATCACCCTTTCCTCTTCAAGGGAAAAACCAACGCAAGCTCAAGAAGTAGCAGGAAGAATTTCTGGCGCCGTTGCCGGGGAGATCTACGCCAAGCCAAGACATACCAAGTACCCATCATAAACTCTCATCCCTCGCATTACATTATTTGCCATTCGCCTCTCATTTTCCTCTCCCCCACTTCTAAAACAATTTTCAAAAAGATATGCCTTTTTATTCGCCCTTCTTCCGTTCACCTTCCTTCCGTTTGCCCTTATGTCTTATTTGATTTGTTTGCTTGTTCGATTGGTAAAATTGTGTGTTTATTGAAAATCAGAACCAAAGCTTATGGATCCTCATTCACTTGCTAATCTTTTTAAGAGATCCAATTATGTTGAACCAATTGCTAGTGAGTTGAGTGCACTAGATTATCTTTATGAAGTTTTGCTTGAAATCCGTGAATCTGAAAATTGTGATGAAGTGCTTTATGAAGTGATTCACGATAGATCTTTGGATAAAAAGCATGATTGCAATGATGTTGTTATGAATTTTATTAATGTGAATTGTGCTAATAATATGCAAAACCCCAAGCTTGGGGATGCTAGTTTTGCTATCTCCACTACTTGTTGCAATGATCATGATTGGGGTGATTCTTCTTATGATCTTGAAATTTTATTTAAGCCCCATGATGAATATGAGATTGATAATAATGTTTGCAATAATATTGAAAGTGGGTTTGGAAGAGTGTCAACTTTAGATCCCACATATTTGGAGATTATTCAATCTTATGAAATTTTTGATAAAAGTGAGTTTGGAGAGGTCATGACTTAGTTAATGTTAATCCCACTATTTTGGAAGAGTGTCAACTTCGCATGCATGTGGATCATGTTGAGAATATGTTATGTGATACCTATATTGTTGAATTTTCTTATGATCCTACATGTAATTATTATGAGAGAGGAAAATATGGTTGTAGAAATTTTCATGTTACTAAATTACCTCTCTTCATGTTGAGATTGCTATCGTCTCTTTCTTCTTCCTTGCATATGCTAGTTTTAGCTTGCCTTGATAATTTGTTTGCTTATAAAATGCCTATGCATAGGAAGTATGTTAGAATTATATGTGTTTATCACGTGTTTTATGATGCTCTCTTTGTGCTTCAATTCTTCTCTTTTATGTGAGCATCATTGAAATTATCAATGCCTAGCAAAAAGGCTTTAAAGAAAAGCGCTTGTTGGGAGACAACCCAATATGTTTCCTTGCTGTTTTGCAATAAATATTTCATCTAGCCTCTGGTTAGATGTGGTTTTGTGTTTTAATTAGTGTTTGTGCCAAGTAAGACCTTTGGGATGGCTTACGGTGATAGTTGATTTGATCCTGCTGAAAAACAGAAACTTTTGCGTCCAGTCCCAGAATTGTTTAAGTTAACTGGAGAGTGGAATAACTATGAATTTTTTACAAAAGATTTATCTACGAATTGGCTCTGTTTTCCTAATTTTTCAAAAAAATTGGAGTTACATAAGTATTATAAAAATTCAGATCTTCGCAGACTGTTCTGTTTTTGACAGATTCTGTTTTTTATGTGTTGTTTTCTTATTTTGATGAATCTATGGCTAGTATCGGGGGGTATGAACCATGGAAAAGTTGTAATACATTAGATATTACACCAATATAAAAAAATAATGAGTTCACAACAGTACCTAAAGTGGTGATTTATTTTCTTATACTAACGGAGCTTATGAGAATTTCTGTTGAGTTTTGTGTTGTGAAGTTTTCAAGTTTTGGGTAAGGATTTGATGGACTATGGAATAAGGAGTGGCAAGAGCCTAAGCTTAGGGATGCCCAAGGCACCCCAAGGTAATATTCAACGATGTCAAAAAGCCTAATCTTGGGGATGCCCCGGGAAGGCATCCCCTCTTTCGTCTTCGTCTAGCGGTAACTTTACTTGAGGCTATATTTTTATTCACCACATGATATGTGTTTTGCTTGGAGCGTCTTGTACAATTTGAGTCTTTGATTTTTAGTTTGCCACAATCATCCTTGCTGTACACACCTTTTGAGAGAGACACGCATGAGTCGTGATTTATTAGAATGCTCTATGTGCTTCACTTATATTTTTTGAGCTAGGCAAATTTGCTCTAGTGCTTCACTTATATCTTTTTAGAGCACGGCGGTGATTTTATTTTATAGAAATTGATGAACTCTCGCACTTCACTTATATTATTTTGAGAGTCTTTCTAAACAGCAAGGTAATTTTCTTTGGTTATAAAACTAGTCCTAATATGATAGGCATCCAAGAGGGATATAATAAAAACTTTCATATATAGTGCATTGAATACTATGAGAAGTTTGATTCCTTATGATTGTTTTGAGATATGAAGATGATGATATTAGAGTCATGCTAGTGAATAGTTGTGAATTTGAGAAATACTTGTGTTAAAGTTTGTGAGTCCCGTAGCATGCACGTATGGTGAACCGTTATGTGATGAAGTCGGAGCATGATTTATTTTTTGATTGTCTTCCTTATGAGTGGCTGTCGGGGACGAGCGATGGTCTTTTCCTACCAATCTATCCCCCTAGGAGCATGTGCGTAGTACTTTGTTTTGATGACTAATAGATTTTTACAATAAGTATATGAGTTCTTTATGACTAATGTTGAGTCCATGGACTATACGCACTCTCACCTATCCGCCATTGCTAGCCTCTCTTGTACCGCACAACTTTTGCCGGTGCCATAAACCCACCACATATCCTTCCTCAAAACAGCCACCATACCTACCTATTATGGCATTTCCATAGCGATTCCGAGATATATTGCAATGCAACTTTCCACCGTTCCATTATTATGACACGCTTCATCATTGTCATATTGCTTTACATGATCATGTAATTGACATCGTATTTGTGGCAAAGCCACCGTTCATCATATTTTTATACATGTCGCTCTTGATTCATTGCACATCCTGGTACACCGCCGGAGGCATTCATATAGAGTCATATCTTGTTCTAGCATCGAGTTGTAAATTTTGAGTTGTAAGTAAATAAAAGTGTGATGGTCTTCATTATTAGAGCATTGTCCCATGTGAGGAAAGGATGATGGAGACTATGATTCCCCCACAAGTCGGGATGAGACTCCGGACGAAAAAAAAGAGGCCAAAAAAATGAAAGAAGGCCCATAAAAAATGAGAGAAAAGAGAGAAGGGACAATGTTACTATCCTTTTTGCCACACTTGTGCTTCAAAGTAGCACCATGATCTTCATGATAGAGAGTCTCCTATGATATCACTTTCATATACTAGTGGGAATTTTTCATTATAGAACTTGGCTTCTATATTCCAATGATTGGCTTCCTCAAATTTCCCTAGGTCTTCGTGAGCAAGCAAGTTGGATGCACACCCACTTAGTTTTCTTTTTGAGCTTTCATAAACTTATAGCTCTAGTGCATCCGTTGAATGGCAATCCCTACTCACTCACATTGATATCTATTAATGGGCATCACCATAGCCCGTTGATATGCCTAGTTGATGTGAGACTATCTCATTTTTTTGTCTTCTCCACAACCACCGTCTATTCCACCTATAGTGCTATGTCCATGGCTCACGCTCATGTATTGCGTGAAAGTTGAAAAAGTTTGAGAACGTCAAAGGTATGAAACAATTGCTTGGCTTGTCATCGGGGTTGTGCATGATTTAAATATTTTGTGTGATGAAGATGGAGCATAGCCAGACCATATGATTTTGTAGGGATAAGCTTTCTTTGGCCATGTTATTTTGAGAAGACATAATTATTTTGTTAGTATGCTTGAAGTATTATTGTTTTTTATGTCAATATTAAACTTTTGTTTTGAATCTTACGGATCTGAACATTCATGCCACAATAAAGAGAATTACAAGGATAAATATGTTAGGTAGCATTCCACATCAAATATTCTGTTTTTATCATTTACCTACTCGAGGACGAGCAGGAATTAAGCTTGGGGATGCTTGATACGTCTCCAACGTATCTATAATTTTTGATTATTCCATGCTATTATATTATCTGTTTTGGATGTTTTATATGCATTAATATGCTATTTTATATGATTTTTGGGACTAACCTATTAACCTAGAGCCCAGTGCCAGTTTCTGTTTTTTCCTTGTTTTAGAGTTTTGCAGAAAAGGAATACCAAACGGAGTCCAAACGGAATAAATCTTTCGCGATGATTTTTCTTGGACCAGAAGACACCCAGGAGACTTAGAGTGCAAGTCGGAAGAGCCGCGAGGCGGCCACAAGGGTGGAGGGCGCGCCCAGGGGGTAGGGCGCGCCCCCCGACCTTGTGGACCCCTCGGAGCCCCTCTGACCTAGATCTTTCGCCTATATATACTCTTATACCCCAAAAACATCCAGGGGGCAACAAAACCACTTTTCCACCGCTGCAACCTTCTGTACCCATCAAATCCCATCTTGGGGGCTTTTCCGACGTCCTACCGGAGGGGGATTCGATCACGGAGGGCTTCTACATCAACACCATTGCCTCTCCGATGAAGCGTGAGTAGTTTACTTCAGACCTACGGGTCCATAGCTAGTAGCTAGATGGCTTCTTCTCTCTCTTTGATTCTCAATACAAAGTTCTCCTCGATGTTCTTGGAGATCTATTTGATGTAATACTCTTTTGCGGTGTGTTTGCCGAGATCCGATGAATTGTGGATTTATGATCAGCCTATCTATGAATATTATTTGAATCTTCTCTGAATTCTTATATGCATGATTTGATATCTTTGCAAGTCTCTTCGAACTATCGATTTGGTTTGGCCAACTAGATTGGTTTTTCTTGCAATGGGAGAAGTTCTTAGCTTTGGGTTCAATCTTGCGGTGTCCTTTCGCAGTGACAGTAGGGGCAGCAAGGCACGTATTGTATTGTTGCCATCGATGATAAAAAGATGGGGTTTTCATCATATTGCTTGAGTTTATCCCGCTACATCATGTCATCTTACTTAATGCGTTACTCTGTTCTTATGAACTTAATACTCTAGATGAAGGCAGGAGTCGGTCGATGTGTGGAGTAATAGTAGTAGATGCAGAATCGTTTCGGTCTACTTGACACGGACGTGATGCCTATATTCATGATCATTGCCTTAGATATCGTCATAACTTTGCGCTTTTCTATCAATTGCTCGGCAGTAATTTGTTTACCCACCGTAATAATTTCTATCTTGAGAGAAGCCTCTAGTGAAACCTATGGCCCCCGGGTCTATTTTCCATCATATAAGTTTCCGATCTACAATTTCCGTTTCTTATTTATTTTACTTTGCAATCTTTACTTTCCGTTCCATAAACCAAAAATACCAAAAATATTACTTTACCATTTATCATCTCTATCAGATCTCACGTTGCAAATAACCGTTAAGGGATTGACAACCCGTTTATCGCGTTGGGTGCAAGGTTGGTGTTTGTTTGTGCAGGTATTCGGTGACTTGAGCGTTGTCTCCTACTGGATTGATACCTTGGTTCTAGAAACCTGAGGGAAATACTTACTCTACTTTGCTGCATCACCCTTTCCTCTTCAAGGGAAAACCCAATGCAAGCTCAAGAAGTAGCACCGTCCGCCTCGGCCGACGCCCCGTTCCTCCCCGCTGTCTACGGTGTCCGTGACGCGGTCCAATCGACGCGGCTCCGCCTCCCGAGCACGCCGTTCGTCCGGGCGCCGCGGATGGTGGCCCATAGCACTGGCAGCCATCACCGGAGCCCGCCCCTGCCTCGGTCGAGCGCGAGGCCAGGAGGTCGAAGACGACGAGCTGGCCAGGCGGGCCCCGCTCTCGCCACGCTGGATAAGTGAGGGTGCGGGTGGGCCGGCCCAGTGGGCAGCGGTGGCTGTGCACGCGGCTACAGCGGTCACTCTTGGCCCAAAACAGCCCTGCCTGCACAGTAGCTTTTATTCATTTCCCAGGAAAAAAACTACTGAGGACTCAGTTGCAAATACTTTAATTGCAGATGGGTCCCTAGCAGTCAAACCCCTCTAACTTTTTGCTCGTAACTCCGATCGAGGTGAATCCAACGCCCACTTCTTCATCTCTTTGAGCCCGTTCCGACGAGGTCACTTTCATAATGTTTACACATTGTGAAAATGACCATTTTACCCTTGCCTCTATTCAGCCCCTCTGAGAGGGAATCTTATCCGGCGAATTCTTCCGCGGCTTCACCGCACTTCTTCCCGGAGTATTCTTCGACCCCAGGCAAGCTGACCATCTGATATATGCCCTAAAGCATTGCTCTGTGTTATTCTTGCATGTTTAAATTAATATGCTTATGCCTGTATGTGTAGTGTGAGCTGTATGTGACTCTGACGAACCCTTGCTTGCACTTTTTTTCGATGACGGCACCACGCCTGTGTCTGAGCTGCTTTCAGCCGTCCGGGGTGGATGCCGACTTTATGTTCTCTTTTCAACAACTGGCCATGTTCTGAGCTGTTTTGCGGCCGTCTTGGATAGTTGTTGAATTTCTTTCTGTAGTAGTGACCCTATGCTCTGACCTGTTTTTCGGCCGTCTTAGGGAACTGCTACATTCTTCTTATCAACACCGTCTCATGCTTCGAGCTGCTTTCCAGCCGTCTTGAGCCGGGGTTGAGTTATTCTGGGAATGTCCCAGATCTGAGTTGTAAAGAACGTTCTGGTGGCTACTGGTTTCTTTGCCGGTTTTGTGCAAGGGTTCCGATGGTCGTAACTTACAGCTGGAGCTTGTAAAGTGATAACTTGTCATTTAAATCTGGTTTCACTAATGACTCATTGTGATGTTATATGAAGATAGGTAGTTATGTGTCCACAGTTATTACCCCGCACAAAGTTACCGCCATGTTAATTTATTGTGATAAACAACCATGCTTGCTGAATACTGGCTAAAACTAAACCTAGTCGGTTGATCCAGAGTCACCTGTCCGGACTTATCCGTGCAGCCACATTTGCCGGTATGGGACGGCCTTGACTTGGCCTGATCGCGTGCTCTTTTATCGGTACCACCAACTAGGGAAGGTTATGCGCGCGCCCTGCCCTGGCCCGGTAGGCGGCGATAACCTTGTGAGCCCAGTTGTTTGTTTGCGCGCGGTCCCCGTTTGGGACAGTTTAGTTTGGCCACGACGGTGGCAGGTGTCACGAGGTGACACAGGGGCCACCCAGGGCTTGTCTCCGGGGGAGAGTGATTGCCGGTGGTACGGTGGAGTCACGTGTCAGGCGGGTTTCGTTGGAGCAACGCTGGTCCACCCGAATGGGATCACGAGGTCAGGTGCTCCATGGTGTGGGTAAAGTGCGCAACCTCTGCAGAGTGTAAAATCTATTCGAATAGCCGCGTCCATGGTATTGGACAGCCCGTCCAGACCTCGCTAGGTGGTCAACCATAATGATGATAATAATGGTGGAAGAACTTGTCCTGCATAGACATCAGATGTTGTCAGGAATATGGTATGTTAGCCATGGGATGGCTATGGAAGAGATGGTCAGATGGCCGAAAGACTTGGATTGGACTTGAATCAGTGTCAGATTGGATCATGAGAATGTTCAGAGTATGGATTATATACTTAATATGCTTTACTTTACTGTACTTTACTTCAATAGTTATCTTGCTAGATAACCCTGTTATGTCATGATGATCAATGCTGCTAGATGTTTAATTATGCTAGATAATCCTGTTACAACATGATGATTAATATTGCTAGATAGGTATATTATGCTATGATAATTAATATTGCTCTAATATCAAATACATGGTTGAATGCCATGGATTGCATTGCTTGGTGTATATGTTAGTTTGGTTTGCTTGCGAGTACATTCAAAAGTACTCAGCGGCCTTCAATGTGGCCAGGTTCACGTAAGGATCCGTCGTCGAGGAGCCGGAGCGTTCGTGGGCTAGGAGAGTAACCCAGTCAGATCCCTGTGGATTGGAGCCGCACCAAGACCATGCTGCCTTAGATAGAGCTTTTTCGCTGCCACCCCTTTGTAACATATCATGTAAGACTTATATGTCCATTAATAGAAATGCCGGTGTTCATGATACTTGTTGTAAAAGCGCATGCCAGAGTGATTTCCTGGGCTGGTATGCATGGCGACCGTCTGGCTACAGTGGTAATCAGGCGGGGCGCCACATGTCTCTTTGTACTCCAGGAGTAGGAGTAGTTCTTTCCTTCTTTTTTTATTGATTGGGATAGTCATCTACGCAACTTTATAATGCCAGTTGTATAAACTATAAAGGACTTAACAATTTCAATTACATGTAGTACTAGCAAGGTAGCCATAATCCCATCAAACAAAACTACTCCTACTTTAATTAATGTACATGGCCCACAATTCAAAAAAAATGTACATGGCCCATGTAACACTCTCAAATTGTTTGTCGTCGCCCATGCTGCAGCTGGTCTATACATTGCTTCCGTTCCCCCTCATAGAAATAAGCAATTTAAAGTATTTTATTTTAATATGTATCCCCTGCTTACGTCACCTTATTATACTGCATGGACCATAACCATGCACGTCAGCATGTATCCAGGTTTGAGATGCCAGGTGTACCAAATGGACGGCGGCGTGTTCGACCCCCGTGATGCTACCTGGGTGCGGATGAACACACTTGAAGTGTACTCGATTTTCATCGGGGACAACTACCCCATAGTGCAAACGATGCCACCTTCCGTGCACGACACCGACGGCCTGCCGTTCATGAAGAACGGGTGCGTTTTCATTGCGCATCGATGGATTCATATCTTGAACGCCCCTATCCCTGATCTATGCCGCTTTAGTTTGGATGAGTCTCCATGGTGGGGAGCCACACTTAAGAAGCCGCGATGATATGGACTCCTGTTGCCCACCGTTATGGATCGTTCCATCTATGAAGAACACGTGGGACTGGAACTACGAGACGGACATGTACCCAGGGATGTACGAACCTGAGTAATGTAGCGTAGTAAGTGAAGTAGAAAGGCACAAACATGCGTGGCATATAGGCATTCGTCTCTTACTACCACTAAATGTTGTACGTGCAATGCACGGTGATATTATGATGTACGTGACTAAGTACTCTACTACTATATTAATTGGAGGCACATATTAGATTTTATATTTGTTTACGTGTATGTCTCGAGACCTTCCAACTAGACGTGTCTTTCTCTCCAGGCCGCACTTTGTATCGTTCATACTACTAGTACTACGTGTGGTCTCTGACCTAGAAGTGGAGACGCTCTACCACGTTGTTCATCCCACTCCTTTCGCTGACGTGTGGGACATCCAGCACGTGCCGTGTTTGGCACTCCTTCGTCGTAAGAGTTGAAACGCTAGCTTTCATCAAAAATAAAAAATAAATATAAATCAGCAGTGATACTATACCACGCAGTTTCCTTGCACCTCGATATCGGAAAGAATACTTCCGTTCGCCGACATGTGGGACATCGACAATCCTGGTCCACTTGCCATGCATGCAGAACTCCAAGGGAGAGTCTCCCCGGTTGTCGCGCCGCAGTAATAATGACTAATGAGCCGTCAAATCACAGGCCCAACCTTTCCCACTATAAAGTTGCTCGAACGAAGGAACCATCATGACTTAGTTGAATTCCGCTTCTTGAAGAAAACTACTGTACCAGCAATACTGCTAGCTATAGTAGTACTGTACTCCAGCGGAGGCCTCCTTTGGTTCATAGGATAGGAATTTTAGAGGAATATGAAAATCGTAGGAAGTGAGATGACATGCATCTCAATTCCTATAGAGAAAGAGATGCCATTTGATGCATAGGATAGGAATTTTTCCATTGAGTCTAGGCTAATGTACTGGTAATTTGCTCTAAAAACTACAGTAGTAACTAGTACTGGTACATGCTCGTAATTAATTAAACAAACGTACGGGCAACACAGAAACACACACTAACTACTAGTACTACTACTTCTCACATGCTGGCCAGACGCCGTCGTTCTCCTTCCCGGCTTTGTCGGCGACACCCCACCATGCTTGGATCTCCGCTGAGCTCTCTGCGGCAGCGCGTGTGTCCTCTTCTTTCTTGCGATGGCGGGCCTCTCTTTTCTCGAGTGCTTTCTGCCTTTTCCGCTCCCTCTGTGCGGCTTTGGCCACCTCTTGCTCTAGCGCCCATTCAGCCTTGGCAGCTTCAAAGTCTGCCCACGTAGGTGTGAGGTCGCGAGCGGCGATGAACTCGGCACGGCGGGATGCCATCGCTTCCCTACCATTTTGTGTGCGGTCGTGGGCGGTGAGGAACTCGGCGCGGCGAGATGCCATCGCTTCCTTACCGGTTAGTGTGCGGCCTGGTGGCATGAACGATGCTTGGTAAGAGCTCTGGGGCGGAGTGGCCGGACAACCGTATAGTGCATTGGTTTGTCAAGATCTCAAGGACAGACGATGAAGGAAATTTGGATTCCCCTTCAATCCTAGTCATTTATTACCGAGTAAAATGCATTGGCGGTCATTGAACTTGTCGTGATAGTTCACTTTGATCATTGTACTTAAGAATACGGTCAATACGGTCATTATATACAAGATATGGTGATTATACGGTCCCTATCATCACACCCGTGTAGCTGTAGCTGGGATTTGATGTTTCTGCACCTCCGTCCTGGTTGATGCATGTAATTACAAATAATATCACTAGAAACTATGTTTATTAGTAAGATACACATGCATTGCACGCATGAGATTTGGCAACCAAATTATGAATAAATACCACACTATAGCATGTAAGCTTTGAGTCATATATGCATGATGTAGATGTTCGTTAATTCTTATTGTGGTAGTAAATTTCTACAAAATGCACATAATGGCCTAAATATGGTAAATGAACCTGGAGAAGTGCCAAATTTGAACACGGTGCTTTGTAGGGTGTATGTTGATCGTAGAAAAAAAAAGTGAATTGCCACATTAATTGAGTACTTTTGCAAACTACAAAAACAATATACCACCACGCCAGCGTCTGACCGCCCTGGCCTACTGAAACCCCTTCCATCGCTAGCGCGCGCTTCCCGCCTGAAATGGTCACCGTCGCTCTAGAACGTCAATGCCGCATTCATGCCCGACACGACCTCTCACTGGCGCCGGCATTGCAGTCGCACGACGGCCGAGAGAGCGCCACCCGCGCGGCATCCCGGTGCAAGCGACTGCTCCGCGTTAACGACACCACGGCCATCCGTCCGTCCGCCACCCACATTAATGACACACGGCTACCGACGAACCTACTCCGGTGCCAGCCATCCATCCATCTGCCGCGGCTCATTGCCATTCGCCCGCTATATTAACTTCAGCCCTAGCCCCCAGCCATAGCCAAAGACCAACAGTCATTCTCCTCTGGTCCTTCCTTCTGTCGGCACCACTCCAACCATGGTCTCCTCGCGCTCCAAAGCTCTCTTGGATGTACTGTCGCAGAGCAGACGAAGGACATCGCCGGCTCCGCTCCGGGTGCGCTCCAAAGCTCTCTTGGACGTACTATCGCAGGTGCAGATGAAGGACATCGCCGGCTCCCCCCCGGCTGCCCTCCGCCGCCACAACCACGAAGCTGGCGCGCGTGCGCGGGCGCAACCAGCAACAAGGAAGAGTAGTACATGGTAGGTCACAGCCGCTCTGGTCCCAGGAAGGCCACTGCTCCTCCACTCAGTCGATGCCAAGCTTGGTGGGGTAAACATCGGCGGCCGATTAGCCGCTTGACGGCGACATGGAGGCAGAAATCTTCAGAACCTTGTGCTCCGTAGGAGGAGGTTATCAAGGTGGAGCTGGACAAAGCTGAGGCGGATGAGGAGGAGGCAAAGGCAATAGCCGGAGCATCAGTTCTCGGGGCTCATGGCCAGACATGGTGGTGGGGTGCCGGTGATCGTTTAGATTAGGTTTACAGTAGGTTTTAGTATGGTTTGTGCGAAATATGTAATGAATTTTGTCCAGTTTATAGGAAAAGTTTTCGAAATATAATGAATTTCATCCAGTTAATTTGAAATTTGCTTTGTTTGCATGAATTTTGTCCGGTTAGTTCATATAGTTGTCGAAAGGTATGCAGGCAGCATTGGATGGCATCCTCTGGTATCAGTGTCACCGGACAGATGCCGGTGTAAATTTGTGGGTCAGCACTGGAGATGCCCTAACTATGATGCTATAATCGCTAATAGTGCTCCATTATTTCGCAGGGAACAGTTATCCCTCGATCAAAATCAGATCCGCCGTGTTTCACACTCCTCCCACGTAAGAGTGGAGATGCTTGCTTACATAAAAATGGAGCAAGTGGACGGCACTGTAGCACGTCATATCACTCAAACCCACTAGGCCAAACTAGTCCGCCTAATGCGCGAGAAAGCCCCGCCCTCGTCATTTTGTTCTGGATTTCTATCGATCGATCGCACGAAAATTTTACACTTTGCAAGTTCAAAAGGAAAAGGCGGCACACTTAAAGCACGCCTGTCGCGTTTGCGTCGCACCCCCGACAGTCCGGCTCGCACGCCGCTCACCAAAGGGGACACGCGTTGTCTTGCATTTTCACTGACATGTGGGACTGCAATTGAATAAACCGTCGATAGCCGAAATCTAATTGCTCGGCGGGCATCGGCTGAGAAGAGAGAGACAGGGGAGGGAGAAGAGATCGCCCGCCCGCCGCGCACGGACTCCAAGAAATATGGTGATAATGTGAGGTGGGCCATGCGGGAGTCTGGACCGCTTCCAAGCCCGCTTCTGACAGCCCTGGCCCACCAAAAAACCCCTCCCCCCTCCCGCGCGCGCTCCCCCCTCAGGCGCCAGCTGCCCGCATTCATAGCAAGTACAATACTGGGCTATAAGCCCGCTTATCTGGAGGATAGAGACATTGAAAAAGTGAAGGAGTGGGCTCTGCAAGAGCCCGTCTCTACACGTGCTCCTAGGTATAAAAAACTAATTCTAAAAAAAAGGTATAAAAAACAATTGTGTCTAAAAAAAGAAGGTAAAAAACATTTGAGAGGAAATAGATAGAGAGAAAGTGAGAAAAAAGTTGTAACCTTATAGTCAACACTATGGTACATGAGGAAGGAGGGAGTTGTGCACATGCCAATTTCACTAGGCTGCCGTGTTTCACACTCCTCCATCGTAACTGTGGAGACAATAGCTTTCATCAAAAATAAATAGTGAATACTCCTTGCTCGTCCTCGATATCAGAAAGAATACTTTCATTCGTCGACATGTGGGACGTCGACCATCCTGGTCCACTTCCCATGCACAAAATTATCCTGGTCCACCCCGGTCATAGCGCAGGCCCAACCTTTCCCAGTGTAAGTTGGTCGGACGAAGGAACCATCATGACTTCGTTGAATTCCGCTTCTTCAAGAAAACTTACTGTACCCGCAATACTGCTACCACACGCAAAGACTAGACGGCACTGTAGCACATCATATCACTGAAACCCACTAGGCCAAACTAGCCCGCCTAGGATTTGTACGTCTCTGTACTGCTATGATTTTGTGTTCTCAAAAAATATCCTTTGTCATTCTAACGATTAGGAGTAGGAAGAAATGGAGGCCTCCTTTGTTCATAGGATAGGAATTTTATAGGAATCGGAAAATCATAGGAAGTGAGATGACATGCATCTCAATTCCTATAGAGAAAGAGATGTTATTTGGTGCATAGGATAGGAATTTTTCCATTGAGTCTAGGATAATTTTTTCCTCCAAAATATGAAGGATTGATTCCTATCCTACATAGGAATAGGAATCCATTCCTATAAACCAAAGGGCTTCAAAGGAATTTTTCCTTTGCAAATCCTATCCTATAGAGTTCCTACAAAATTCCTACAAACCAAAGGAGGCCGGAGGGTCTTTCTCTCTCTCTAGATCTCTCTCCATCCCACAACCCTTCTAGCACACGTACACACTCTCTATAGCCACTCCAAAAGTACGACGGCACTACACATTCACGCTTCCAACAAAAAATTACACATTCACGCATGTTACAAGTACGTGCCAATTTTGCTGGCTATTAATGTGAATGTATCCGTGAACCAACTCTTTGAGTTTGATGTGAATTAATGTATAATTGTGGACTATTGTCTGATTGATCGCTAAGCCTACAATTTTAGGAGCTTGGGCTATTGGTCGATTGACAACGGATCAGACCTATAAGCGTACCACGAGCTCATCAGCCCCAACGTTTCTCTTTGGTGAGTGTTTGCAAGTACTATAGCTCGCATAGTACCTAGCCTACTAACACCAAGAATCATCAAACAAGCCCTGCTGATATGATAAACAGTTCAAACTTACATCTAAGCATGCCATATATTACATCAAAAGCTACTGAGGATACATCTGTTACCATAAATCGGAGAGGGTTCGCATGATTCACTATTAAACAAAAGTAGCAAGTACCGCCCACACAAGATAGTGCACTAGCCCTAAGATGGTTTGATAACACGCATCGTTCTGCTAATTAAACACAATGCAAACTACCTTGAAAGATTAGAGCGACCAACTATTTCTTGTCATCGATCTCTCGGGCAATAACTACAGCACGGATAGCGGCATGGGAATCGATCTCTGGGGCGATGTCCACAGGACGGACCGCCACATCGGAATCGATCTCTGGGGCGATGTCCACAAGACGGACAGCGGCATCGGAATCGATCTCCGGGGCGATGTCCACAGGACGAACAGCGGCATCGGAATCGATCTCCAGGGCGATGTCCACAGGACGGACCGCGACATCGGAATCATCAAGGACGTCCACCGGCACCTGCACAACCCTAACATATTAGCAAGCACATTGAAAATAATCAAAAACCACAACTATGGTAAGCCATTTTTTTACCTTGTGCAGCTCACCGAGGGATCCCATCCCTCCGGGGGCCATCTCCTCGATGGGGGCCATCGCCTTGCCAGGGAAATACTGCTTCTCAATGGCGACTATCTCCTCAAACTCGGCCTTGAGCCTCTCATAGGTGGCCATTAGAGTTTCTGGGGTAGGCACGGTGGGGCCCTTAGTGTTCTTCCAGCTTTCTTTGAGGAGTTCGTCCGCCAACGTCGTCAACTCTTTGGCCAGTGCTTGTTTCTTGGAGTTCTTCGTCTCCATTGGTTGGCCTGCCAACAAGGCCAACTTGTTGGTCGGTGCTCGCTTCCTGGAGATCTCTGTCTCGAGTGGGTTGTCCGCCGACAACTCTTTGCCTAGTGCTCCAGGATCCATCAATAAACTGACAAACAAAAAGCAATCAAAAGGAAACCACAATCGCAATGAAAACGGGAAAAGAATAGGCAGTGAGAATCAGTCGGTGCTTCGCAAAATGAAGATTCTTGGAATGAAAATATAGTAGCATCACTGATTCGCCCACCTTTCCTTCGTCGGTACAGAAGAAAAATGGCAGAAGTGAGTAGCCTGGAGTGAGGTTTTCTTCAAGAAAGGGTAGAAAGGGATTCAATGAGCGTTCCAGTGAAATGATGGTTGCTTCGTCAATTCCAACTTCGAGGCCACTTTACCACTGCTGGTAAATGTGTGGGTTTTGTGATATGACGAGTCATGACGGCCACACTGGGGTGACTGGTGAGTCTCGACTGTAGCACCTCGCTGTGATTTGGTGGATGGCACGCGGGTCCGGATGATTGATGTCCCGCATGTAATAGAGCGGCCAGTCATATAGTAGTTTGGACGATAGACGAGGAGCTATGTCCTGGTTTATTGGTCCTTGGTCCCTAACTCCCTATGATAATCTGTGCCAAATTTTGACTATAAATTTAACTAACCAAATGTTCATGCATGTCACAAAAAATTACATCATTGAAAACTATGTTCAAATACGAATCCAAGGATATAATTTTTGTTAACATGCACTAACATTTTCCCAGTTAAATCTTTGGTCAAAATTTAGCACAAATTACAAAGGGGCCCAATAAAGATTGTACTCTCACATTTTGTTTTGAGGATACTCCCACATAGAAAATATAAATAATAATGCATGTTGGTGCAGCCCACGTTTCCGATAATTTTAGCCGTGGGCTTGTTCACAATTTTTATGAGGCGGTGGTTGTTCACTTAATGGAGGGTCTAGTACCAAACTTGAATGATACAAAGTGCGACTAGGCACACCGTAACATGATAACCCACAAGTATAGGGGATCGCAACAGTTTTCAACGGTACAATATTCAACCCAAATTTATTGATTCGACACTAGGGGAGCCAAAGAATATTTGAGAGTATTAGCAACTGAGTTGTCAATTCAATCACACCTGGAGATTAATTATCTGTAGCAAAGTGATCAGTAGCATAGTAATATGATAGTTTTGATAGTAGTAGCAGCAGCAGTAACGGTAACAGTGATAGCAGTAGTTTCGTAGCAAGTGCAATAGTAACAGCAGCAGTAGTAACTTAGCAAGATCAATATGTAGGAAAATCGTAGGCATTGGATCGGTAATTTGTTGGATGATATTCATCATGAGACAGTTATAACCTAGGGTGATACGGCACTAGCTCCAGTTCATAATTATAATGTAGGCATGTATTCCGTAAATAGTCATACGTGCTTATGGAAAGAAATTGCAAGACATCTTTCATCCTACCCTCCCGTGGCAGCGGGGTCCATATTGGAAACTAAGGGATATTAAGGCCTTCTTTTAATAGAGAACCGGAACAAAGCATTAACACACGGTGAATACATGAACTCCTCAAACTACGGTCATTATCGGGAGTGGTGCCGACTATTGTCACTCCGGGGTTGCCGGATCATAACACGTAGTAGGTGACTATAACTTGCAAGATCGGATATAGAACATGGATATAATGGTGATAACATAAACGGTTCAGATCTGAAATCATGGCACCCGGGCCCAAAGTGACAAGCATTAAGCATGGCAAAGTCATAGCAACATCAATCTCAGAACATAATGGATACTAGGGATCAAGCCCTAACAAAACTAACTCGATTACATGATGAATCTCATCCAACTCCTCACCGACCAGTGAGCCTATGAAGGAATTACTCACTCCCGGTGGGGAGCATCATGGAATTGGCGATGGAGAAGGGTTGGTGATGACGAAGATCGAAGATCCCCCTCTCTAGAGCCCCAAACGGACTCCAGATCTGGCCTCCCGATGAAGAACAGGAGGTGGCGGCGGCTCTGTCTCGTGGAACGCAATAATTCTTTCTCCCTGATTTTTTTCTGGAAAAATAGGATTTTATAGCGTTGGTTTTAGGGTCTGCGGGGCCACCAGGTGGGGACAACCCACTTGGGCGCGCTTGGAGGGGGTGGCGGACCCTGGTGGGTTGTGCCCACCCAGGTGCCCCCCTCCGGTGGTTCTTGGCTCCAGAAATTATCTTTTATTGTATAAAAAATCCTCGCAAAGTTTCGTTCCATTCCGAGAACTTTTATTTCTGCACAAAAACAACACCATGGTAGTTCTGCTGAAAACAGCGTCAGTCCGGGTTAGTTTCATTCAAATCATGCAAAATAGAGTCCAAAACAAGAGGAAAAGTAGATATGATGGAGACATATCAACTCCCCCAAGCTTAAACCTTTGCTTGTCCTCAAGCAATTCAGTTGATAAACTGAAAGTGAAAAAGAAAAACTTTTACGAACTCTTTTGCTCTTGTTTGCATAAATAAGCTTAAGTAGCACCCAGGTTTTCAGCAAAGATTATAACTAACCATGTTGACAATAACTCTTAAAAATTATATTAACTCATAACAATGACATAATTAGCTAGCGAACAATAATAAGATATCTCGAACAACAACACATTATTAAAACAACCATGATATAATATGACAATAGTGGTATCTTGCTAGCCCTTTCTGAGACCGCAAAACATAAATGCAGAGCACCTCCAAAGTCCGAGCAGCGACTAAACATTGTAATTCATGGTAGAAAAGATCCAGTCATGATGCACCCAACATTAGCTACACACAATGCATAAGCATGACAGCAATGCTCTCAGGTTCTGACGCTTATTTGAGAAGGTGATGACACAACATAAAAGTAAATAGATAGTCCCTTCGCAGAGGGAAGCAGTGATTTGCAGAGGTGCTAGAGCTCAAGTTTTAAAAATAGAGGTAAATGAAATTTTGAGAGATGCACCCTTCTTGTTTACTTCGCGACCATCAGTTATGAATATCTTCCATGCTAAACACATTAGTGGCGGTTCCCAAGCGATAAAAGTAAAGGTTTACTCCCCATCCACCAACATTCACACTCCACGGCTTGTCCGAAACAACGGGTGCCGTCCATACCAACAACAGTCCCGGGGGAGTTTTGTTTAGTTATTTGCATTTTGAGTTCGGGACTAGGAATCCCTATTACCGCCCCTCTCTTGCAAGGACGAGCGAATAAACACTCATCATGAGAATAACCCACTTAGCATGGAAGATACCAACTACCTCCTGTCGCTCTATGAACAATCCAGGCACACAAAAAGGATATTTATTTGAAGTTTTTAGAGGTGGCACATGCAAATTTACTTAGGACGGCAAGGTAATACCGCATATAGGTAGGTATGGTGGACTCATCTGGAATAACTTGGGTTTCAGGTTTTTATGTACAAGCAGAATTCCCACTTAGTACAGGCGAAGGCTAGCAAATAGGTTGAGAAGCGGCCAGCTAGAGAGCAACAACGGTCATGAACATGCATTATGCATAAGTAACATTGGATACTAGCATGAGTAGGATATGAACACCATGAACATAAATATCATAAAGGCTATGTTGGTTTTGATTCAACTACATGCATGACCATGTGCCAAGTCAAGCCACTCGAACGTTCAGAGGAGGATACCATATCATCATACTACATCACAATCATTTTAACGCAATGTTGACATCCAAGATAAATCATTATCTACTCCTAGCTACTTATGCATGGCATGAGAAACTATAATCTCTAATTGTCATTGCAAACATGTTTGATCATAATAGGCTGAATCATGGATACTAGGTTAAACATATTTACAAAAACAGAACAAGTCGAGTTCATACCCGTTTCTCTCTGCCACGGCCAGTTCATCAAATATCGTCATTATTGCCTTTCACTTGCATGACCGAACGATTTGAAAATAATAATAGTGCAAGAGTGCCGTGGAGTAAGCTGGAATCTGCAAAGATTTTATTCAAAAGGAGAAGACAAGGTAAATTGGGCTCTTTGTTAGATTAACAATAATGCATATGAGAGCCACTCAACATTTTCATCGTGGTCTTCTCCTTGGTATGACTCAATAAAAGAAAAGAAGTTCAGAGAAACACACTGAAATATTTTTGGAGTTTTTGGTTTTCTGAAGGAAAGCAAATAAAAGGGGAAAAACAAAAACGAGAAAACTATTTACACGGGAAAGCTCCCAACAAGCAAAAGGAAATCTTTTTGGGTTTTTCTTTTTAGTGCTACAAGAATTTAAACTAGGAAGAAAAATCAAAAAGAAGCGAGAAATATTTTTGGATTTTCTCAAAGTTTTTCAAACACACAGGAAGAAAACAAGAAAATTAAGCATGGATAATACAATGAAAAGTTGAGGACACCGACGAATGAAATATGTGAACATGAATGTAATGTCGGTGGAAATACGTACTCCCCCAAGCTTAGGCTTTTGGCCTAGCTTGGTAATCACCAGTCGTAGAAGCCATGAGGTCCTATGTTGAAGTGCTGAGGAACGGGCACCTGTGGATTCCATTGCTGAGGTTCCTCCTCTGCTGCAGCTGTTCGCATTCAGCTGCGATGAAGTCGGTGAGGCCGGCATTAGTAGCATATTGTGCAAACTCTTGGAGGATTCTGGCCCCTTCCATGAACGGGGTATGCGGCCATTCGCACGACCGTAGCTCTGCCAACCTCCGAGTGCGGAGATCACTGTCAGATGACTCTCCAATCACCCCCTTGGAGTTCTTCTTGGAAGCAAACTTCCTAAAGATACTCATATTTTTCCTATGAACAAAAATTCTGAAATTTTTAGTCCATTAAATTTTCTTAACAAAACTTTACAAGATTGGTAACAACTACTCATAGGGAAGCATAGAGGCCATAGCAAGCATTCAAAGTACTTAGAACTCTAAGAATTCAACATGCAAGCACATCTACAGCGGCACCAAGAGTAGCTAATTATTCAAAATATAAACCACTAAAACAAAAACTAATTGGACAAACGGAGGAGTCACATACCAAGCAACAATTCCTCGAAACAGTTTCGGAAACGGAGCTTCGAGCAAAGAGATCGAAATCCGCGGGTTTGAGAGCAAGAACACGAGAGCAAAAGCAATGGTGAATTTTTTTTGGAGGTAGGTGATGATGTGGGATGAAGAGATAAGTGAGGGGGCCCACGTGGGGACCACAACCCACCAGGGCGCACCTGGGGGTCCTGGCGCGCCCAGGTGGGTTGTGCCCACCTGGTGCACCTCCCTCTGATATTATTTGCACCAAAAATTCTTAAATATTCAGAAAAAAATCGTATTAAATTTTCAGAGCATTCTGAGAACTTTTATATTTGGGTCATTTTTTTAATGCACGGAAAACTCAGAAAATGGACAAAACATGGCATTTTATTTTATTTAACTAATAAAACAGAAAACTAAAGGTAGGGATAGAAGGTAGTGCTCACTAAATTCATCAACTCATACCTCTCAAAAATGATCCATTAATAAGGTTGATCAAGTCTTATTAACAACCACTTTCAATTAGCATGAAACCGAAGAACTTTCATAAATCACTAAGTTACCTCAATGGGGATATGAATTTCCCCAACAATAAGCATTTCATATTTCTTTTTAACAGTAGATAGAGGTAGTTGAAAACTTCCAATAGTGATTGTCGGAGATTTTTCAATAACATTAATACCATTCACTTGAAATTGTTTCTTCGGAAAGTGCACCGTATGCTCATTACCATTGATATGAAAAGTGACCTTGCTTTTATTGCAATCAAGAACAGCCCCTGCAGTATTCAAAAAGGGTCTACCAAGGATAATCGACATATTGTCGTCCTCGGGCATCTCAAGTATAACAAAGTCAGTCAAAATAGTAACATTAGCAACAACAACGGGCATATCCTCACAAATACCGATAGGTATGGCAGTTGATTTGTCAGCCATTTGCAAAGATATTTCAGTAGGTGTGAGTTTATTCAAGTCCAGTCTTTTACATAAAGAGAAAGGCATAACACTAACACCAGCTCCTAAATCACACAAAGCAGTTTTCACATAATTTCTTTTGATAGAGCAAGGTATAGTTAGGTACTCCATCTTTAAAGGTATAATTAGCAAGCATAGTGGAGATTTCAGCTTCCGGTATTTTTCTCTTATTGGTGATGATGTCTTTCATGTACTTTGCATAAGGAGGCATTTTTAAGATATTAGTCAAGCGAGTACGCAAAAAGACTGGCCTAATCATTTCAGCAAAGCGTTCAAATTCTTCATCATCTTTCTTTTTAGTTGACTTAGGTGGAAAGGGCATAGGTTTTTGAACCCATGGTTCTCTTTCCTTTCCATGTTTTCTAGCAACAAAGTCTCTTTTATCATATCTTTTATTCTTAGGTTGTGGGTTATCAAGATCAACTGCTGGTTCTATCTCAACATCATTGTCTGGTTCTTTATTATTTGTTTGAGTTTCTTCATGAACCTCATCATTATCTTTTTCATTATCAGAAGGTGAGTGTTCACTACCAGATTGAGTTTCAGCATCAGAGATAGAAACTTCATTATCATTATCAGGAGGTTTTTCTACTTCAGGTTCACTAGAGGCATGCAAAGTCCTATCATTTTTATTCTTCTTTTTCTTTTTAGAAGGAGTACGTGCATCAGTGTCAACTCTTTGAGAGTCTTGTTCAATTCTTTTTGGGTGTCCCTCAGGATAAAGTGGTTCCTAAGAAATTCTACCTCCTCTAGTCATTACTCTAATAGCATGATCATTGATATTATTGTTCATTTCATCTAACAATTCTCTTTGAGATTTAGCAACTTGTTCTAACTGAGTTTGAACCATAGAAGCATGCTTCCCTACACCTCTAACATCATTTGAGATTCTAAATAACAAGTCACTCAAGCGAGCTATCATATCTGAATTGTATTTCAACTGTTTCATAACATTTGCATTGAAGTGATCTTGCTTTCTAATGTAGTTTTCAAACTCATAAAGGCATTGGCTAGGGTGCATATTGTGAGGATTATCATTATCATTGAATTTCATTAGAGAATTTACCTCTACCACCTTAGGTGGTGGTGGTGTATCAAGCCCATGTATTTCTTCAATAGGTGGTAAATTTTTAACATCCTCTGCTTTAATACCTTTTTCCTTCATAGATTTCTTTGCCTCTTGCATATCTTCAAGACTGAGATATAAAATACCCCTCTTCTTCGGAGTGGGTTTAGATGGTGTTTCAGGAAGAGTCCAATCATCATAATTTTTCAATATGTTATTCAATAATTCTTCAGCTTACCCAATAGTTCGTTCCCTGAAAGCACAACCAGCACAACTATCTAGGAAATCCCTAGAAGCATCGGTTAGTCCATTATAGAAGATATCAAGTATTTCATTTTTCGTAAGAGGATGATCAGGCAAAGCATTAAGCAAACGGAGAAGCCTCCCCCAAGCTTGTGGGAGACTCTCTTCTTCAATTTGCACAAAGTTAAATATTTCCTGCAAGGCAGCTTGTTTCTTATGAGCAGGGAAATATTTTTCAGATAAGTAATAGATCATGTCCTGGGGACTACGCACACAACCAGGAGCAAGAGTGTTGTACCAAGCTTTAGCATCACCCTTTAATGAGAACGGAAATAATTTGAGAATATAATAATTGCGAATTTTCTCATCATGAGCAAAAAGGGTGGCTATGTCATTCAACTTAGTAAGATGTGCCACAACAGTTTTAGTTTCATAACCATGGAAAGGATCAGATTCAACCAGAGTAATTAACTCTGGGTCGACAGAGAATTCATAATCCTTATCATCAACAAAGATAGGTGACGTAGCAAACTTAGGATCACATTTCATTCTAGCATTCAAAGATCTTTCTTTATACTTGCTTAATAATTTTTCTAGATCATCTCTATCTTTGCAAGAAAGAATATCTCTAGTTGCCTCCTCACCCACAACATAACCTTCAGGTAGCTTAGGCAATTCATATCTAGGACGACTAGTTCTAGTAGGTGTTTCAAGATTTTCAGTTTCAAGCTCATCATCAGTTTCAACAATATCATGTTATCTTACTCTAGCAATTTGTTCATCAAGAAATTCACCTAGTGGCACATCATCATCAAGCAAGGTACTAGCATCATCATGAGTAGCATTCATAGCAGAAGTAGCATCATCAATAATTTGTGACATATCATGATTAATAGCATGTGGTAGTGTTGCAAGTTTACTTATAACAGAAGGTGAATCTAAAGCGGAGCTGGATGGCAGTTCCTTACCTCCCCTCGTCTTAGAGGGAAAAATCTTAGTCTTAGCATCCTTCAGACTCTTCATGGTGATAATTTGATAATAATCCCAAGTGACTCAACAAATATAGCTATGCTCCCCGGCAACGGCGCCAGAAAAAGGTCTTGATAACCCACAAGTATAGGGGATCGCAACAGTTTTCGAGGGTAGAGTATTCAACCCAAATTTATTGATTCGACACAAGGGGAGCCAAAGAATATTTGAGAGTATTAGCAACTGAGTTGTCAATTTAATCACACCTGGAGATTAATTATCAGCAGCAAAGTGATCAGTAGCACAGTAATATGATAGTTTTGATAGTATTAGCAGCAGCAGTAACGGTAACAGTGATAGCTATAGTTTCATAGCAAGTGCAATAGTAATAGCAGCAGTAGTAACTTAGCAAGATCAATATGTAGAAAAATCGTAGGCATTGGATCGGTAATTTGTTGGATGATATTCATCATGAGACAGTTATAACCTAGGGCGATACGGCACTAGCTCCAGTTCATAATTATAATGTAGGCATGTATTCCGTAAATAGTCATACGTGCTTATGGAAAGAACTTGCATGACATCTTTCGTCCTACCCTCCCGTGGCAGCGGGGTCCATATTGAAAACTAAGGGATATTCTTTTAATAGAGAACCGGAACAAAGCATTAACACACGGTGAATACATGAACTCCTCAAACTACGGTCATCACCGGGAGTGGTCCTGACTATTGTCACTCCGGGGTTGCCGGATCATAACATGTAGTAGGTGACTATAACTTGCAAGATCGGATCTAGAACATGGATATAATGGTGATAACATAAACGGTTCAGATCTGAAATCATGGCACCCGGGCCCAAGGTGACAAGCATTAAGCATGGCAAAGTCATAGCAACATCAATCTCAGAACATAATGGATACTAGGGATCAAGCCCTAACAAAACTAACTCGATTACATGATGAATCTCATCCAACTCCTCACTGACCAGCGAGCCTACGAAGGAATTACTCACTCCCGGTGGGGAGCATCATGGAATTGGCGATGGAGAAGGGTTGGTGATGATGAAGATCGAAGATCCCCCTCTCCGGAGCCCCAAACGGACTCCAGATCTGGCCTCCCGATGAAGAACAGGAGGTGGCGGCGGCTCCATCTTGTGGAATGCAATAATTCTTTCTCCCTGATTTTTTTTCTGGAAAAATAGGATTTTATAGCGTCGGTTTCAGGGTCTGCGGGGCCACCAGGTGGGGACAACCCACCTGGGTGTGCCTGGAGGGGGTGGCGCGCCCTGGTGGGTTGTGCCCACCCAGGTGCCCCCCTCCGGTGGTTCTTGGCTCCATAAATTATCTTTTATTGTATAAAAAATCCTCGCAAAGTTTCGTTCCATTCCGAGAACTTTTATTTCTGCACAAAAACAATACCATGGTAGTTCTGCTGAAAACAGCGTTAGTCCAGGTTGGTTTCATTCAAATCATGCAAATTAGAGTCCAAAACGAGAGGAAAAGCGTTAGGAAAAGTAGATACGACGGAGACGTATCATAACACCACTTGGAATAAGCAGGTAGCTATCTCAAAAAACAATCAACAACTCAAAAAAACGGCGACCTGGCACGTACACAATTTTAAACGATTGTTTTGATGGAGTGAAAAAAGAAAACTACCCCACTATACGTATATATATAGGCAGGAGCCTCCATGCTTGCTTGCTAGGGTTGCTCTATTCACACACTCTCATCCTCTCCAGATCTAAACAAGATAGCGGTGGTAACACTGACTTTCTATCCTCACCGCTGGTTACAGATCCGGACGTATCCCCCTGCACTGGTGAAGGGGAGGAGGGGCAGCGTTTAGGCCGTCGTCGACAGCGAGGGAAAAGACCCACTGCCGGCCGCACCGTTATCTCTGGCCGAGCGCCGGCGCGGGAGGTCCTCCGATCCCTTCGTCGCTGCCCTAGTGTGGGCGGATCCGGCCTCCCGTCGCCCACCTATCCACACCCCGATAACCTTCAGGTATATCATCCTTCGAAACCAGCCTAGCTCTACTTCCCCAGCTCACTACGTCGCTGCATGCGCATCATTTTCTACCTCTCAGCCCCCCTCGTAGCTAGGCTCGATCGGATTGTCCAACGTCACCTAATTTTTTTTCTATTGTTAGAGGTAAAGCTACTTCATGGAGTCGAATCTTGTACTTGGTTCAAACAAGAAATAAAGGGGGGAAATTTAGTATGTACATCGGACTTGGTACAAACAGGAAAGAAAGGGGGTGAAAGTAGTACAGACTGGTCATCCAACCGGTCTCTTGGTCGAAAAGGGAAATATAGGGGAAACGTTGTACACGGTGGTATGACCGGTCTATTGTGACCTTTTGGTGCACTACACAAAACACTTCTTAAAAGGAGTGACTTTTGTGCTGTTTAACTGGAATTTCAGAATGGAACCGTTGGTTCATTTTGGTGGAACTGCACAACGGGAGATCTGTGTTCCAATCTTCATCCTCCATATTGGCACCATAACCTTCCTTTAGGTAAGAATGATATTTAATGCATGTGTTCACCTCTATTTTGCGACTTCCATGAGAAAATAATGCTATTGTTTACTAGTACACTTGTACTCCCTCACTGACAAAATCAATTCTGAAATAGAAGGCCAATCATGTACTTGGTTTCACCAACTCGTGAGGAGAAAGAGAAACAGAGCATGAAGAGGAAGACGAAGAAGAAGAAGGAGGAAATGAAAAAGATCACACGATGGTACCGTCCTATGTAATCCTGACATCTTGCTAGTGGTATTGTATTGTTGTGTTGCTACTAGTCTTACTTTACTTGGAAGACTAGCAAGATGCCCGTGCGTTGCACGTAACATCAAGATACATTTGTATGAGTAGTTTATCTTGTGAGAGATAAGGATGAACGAGGGAAAGCCTTATTTGTAAATGTGGAGAGGGGTGTGGGTATCTTTTTGCAAAATTGCCATAGTTTCATTCCTATCCGTCAGATATAAATCGGACGGCCTATATTACAGGATGGCAGGCACCCCATCATCACCAACTTTGTTTTTTATAAGAGTAGAGATAGATAGATAGAGAAATGCAGCAGAGTAGTACTTGGCTTGACGACACATCATACTAATTAACTGGATTCTGGATGCATGTGTGACCCAGCTCTACATGATCAACAGTGCCGAGGTGATCTTGCTGAAGCCGAGGCCTCAGTCGAGGCCATTCAAGGGCTCCGACAACGTCTCCCTTACATGTGAGACGATCCTCCAGAAGCCCTTCCACTTCTGCTGTCTCTCCTGTAAGGTCACTTAATTAATTAGGAGTACTTAAGTAGCACTAATTTATTGCTGCTTAATTTTCCTGTCGGAGTTAAACAAATCTTTAGTAGCACCCTATGCTGAATCATGTACGTGTGTATGTGTGTCGGTGGAGGTAAATCATGTGGTGGAGTAGGGAGGGAATCTTGGTAGTGTCATGACATAATAATGCTATTGTTTTGCATGTCAATTTATTGCCACTGGTTCAATGAGGCAATGTTTTGCGTATTGTCCATCATGAATTTGATGCTACTATTAAAGTAATATGCTAATGTCTTTCTATCCTTTCTCACTAAGCTAATGAAGGTTTCACCTTGTTCCTACTTGTGCAAACAGGGATCATGTTGTGCCAATCATACATTTTAGTGGAACTGCACAAGAGAATACAACGAACTGTATCCCAACCAGTGCTTTAACTCTGCTGGAAGTTCTTGATAATCTTTCGATATAATCTCACCACTGGTAAACAAGAGTGATGTCAACCATACATTTGAAGTGCACAAAAATATATACTATTGAATGATTCCAGTGAGCGCTTTATCATCTCTTCTGGGACTACTTGAATAAGCTTTTTTGCTCAGGTTGGTACCGGCCTAAGGCCTTCATCCATATTAGTTTCCTGTCATCTCTATTTGTATCGTGCTACTGTGTTGCTACTGTCATGAGAAACTCCTTTATCTTTGCACGTTAAAGTTTTGCAACCTATGATACATGGCAATGCTTTGAGTGTTGAGCTAATTGGCACTGATTAAATAAACTAATACCTCTCTTTAAGCAAGACTACTATGTTGCTAAATTTACCCATTAAGATAATGAGGGTGCTTCTATTTGTTAGTGTATGTTTCATTAACTAGTCCCACTATTACAGTAATCTCACTCTCTCAATATATGTGCCAACAGGGATGCTCGATTTTGGTGGAACTGCACAAAAACATTGGGTGCTTCATTGCCTCGACTGCTTCCTTCCTTTCCTGTCAGTCGCTTATCTCGGCTTACAGTCAAAGGAAATAGTATTTGATATGCTACCTCACACAGGTTGGTACCGGTCTTTATCCTCGTTATTGTGCTTGTCATATGTATTGGTAATTTGGTATTGTGCTACTGTTTGCCGATTTCATAAAGGAGTAACTTGGAGCCTGAACTCGCAGGCAAATCATTACATTGGGTGATTTTAGTAGAACTGCACAAAAAGATCAGATGGACAGATACTTATGCTGCTGCTATGTACTCCAAAGTTCACTCAGACAAGCATCGATGTTGACAAGAAGAAGTGCGAGAGTGAACGCCAACAATATTGCTTGGCGCATAGCCCAGAAAAACGCAGTCCAGTCTTTGGTCCCAACTTGTGCCTTTTGGTTATCGGCACATATGGTAGCGAACTGTATGGCATGGAGTCTAAAGATTCCAGACAAGTTGGTTGACGCGTATATTCATCTAGCACTTAATCAGTCTGCATGCCAGGGATGCTCCATTTCAGTTGAACTGCACAAAAAATTTGGGTGGTTCATTTTATCGACAGCCTCCTTTCTTGTCTGCAATGTAGAATTTTGGCGAGCTACAGGACCAAGATGAGCCAGTAAACTAGTTGGATGAAAGTAGTGGCCAAGTTGCTCAAACCTCCCTCGGCATCGAGGACACTATCTCGAGGATAAACCTACAAGCAAAGTTCAGATTGCCTGTGTTGCCTCTTATGTACTCGAAAGTTTACTCGTACAAGCATTAATTTTAGCAAGAAGTACCACCGAGTGAACACCATTTACCAGTCTGTACCCTAGGTAATTAAAATTTGTCCATGGATGATATTGGTTGTGATCTCAATCATTTGGATGCATAAACATGCTGAACATGTGTATATCTAAATCTTTTTGTGAATTATCTATGAATATTGTCTGATGATCTATCAATCATTTGGATGCATAGACATGTTGAACTTGTGTATATATGAATCTTTTGAGTTGTTGATTGTGAATGTTGGCTATGAATATGAACATGTCCTGTGAACCTGAGTTTGATACGAATGTTTACCTTTTCTGTTGTACTTGTGTGTGAACTTGTTAGAATGTCTACTGTGGGATTGTGATGTGTAAGTGTCAATGGCACACCTTCCCGAGAAGAACTGCACCTGCTTGTTAGGGTAGCAATGGCACATCAGCTCTTTTTTATCTTTTTGCTCTGTCTTCCCCCTCCCCCGGTCAACCCCTGCCGTAATGTTTTCGGCCTCAAAACAAACATAGTACTGCGTTCTTTTTGGGCCTTGATAAAAAATCAAGTGTTGCTTTCTGTAGGTTGGCCCGCCTAGCAAATGGGCTGCTGGTCCACCACAGACTGGGAGGCTAAAAATAAAAGTTGTATGGTGCGGAGGCAAGTAAAAAAACACCATCGAGAGTCATCCACTAAAAAAAATCGCGTCTGATGTGCTTCTTCAGTCGCGCCGCCGGCCCCCTCTTTAATCCAGTTCGCTCCATTCCCCAACCGGCAGCACGGGATGGAAGTTTATTTCCCCCTCGCGCTGGTGGGGGATTGAAGAAGCGCGGCATCGACTCCAACACCGGCGATGGCTGCTTGTCCAAGTGATTTTCAGATAAGAAACTGCATGTTTCAGAGGCAGAGCATTTAAATCAACACGCAATTTTTCAAGCATGGATAACAGAATGTTGGAAATTTTATTCATGGTAAAAAATGGAACTAACAACAAGTTAACATCATGCTGGTCAACATTCATGTATAGCACATCTTCATATGATGCAAAGACAAAAAGATATGCTATTTTCAAAATGGCAAGGCAATGTTGACTGTGCGAAAAATAGGGTAAACCAGGGACAAAATTTTGGCAAGTGTTAGATATTTTTCAACTACGCCAGCTGGAATCGAACCCGGGCAGTACAACTTTTGGGTGAGAGGGCTGCAGCCACCGGGCTAGTGCGGTATGTTCGAAAGAATAAAGGCGTCTTCCCCGGCTCCGGTTCTTTCCCGTCCGTGTGCGCTCGCCGTGGCGCCACCGTATGCTGTTGTCAACATGCTCAACAAATGAGAGGAATCTGGAGAGGACTGTATGCCGAGAGGCTGACAGTGGGGACGCACCAGGTCCAAGCCGTACGCAAGCAAGTGCCTCATTGGAAAAAAAAAAGCTTCCTCCTAATTGGATACTGACGTTGAGGCCCACGGGTTTGTCAACCTAGTCAATAAACGAAATAAATTTCCAACGATGACTGTCATCGGGGAGCTTTTTTTCAGGGGTACCGAGGATTTTTTTTTGTTGCGGGAAAGGGGTATCGGGTATCTAGCTGGTATCATTTTTTTCAGAGGGCGAACAAGTATCAGCTAGGCCTAGGTTTTGTTTTTTAACATGCGTAGCCCACGACATACCGAGACAGTGGTTTCAACTTATTTTTTGAGGTCCATCATGTACATACCGGCCTATGGGCCTCCCAACGTAGGTTTTACTTTTTCTTAAACATTGACAGCCCAATGTATTTTTTAAATAAAACATAGATCTCTGTTCTATTTATCTATATATAAGAATAATAATGCAGTGTCCAATTTATGTTTTCCCTTCTAACCACATTATATATATTTATATTATTACCATTATCGTATATTTAATAGAGATTTATATATACATTATAAAAACATCCCACGTCTCATTAACTTATAAAAGTAAATGTTTAATAGAAGTTGTCAAGCAAAATCCTGGTTGTTTTTGACTCACAGGCAAGGAAAATCCTGGTGATTGCGTACAAAAGTTTGCGAAGATTTTAAGGACCAATGTAATAATAACGCGCTCATTTTTCTTTTGAGCAATAACTCGCTAATTTGTTAATTTTATATATAATAAAATGAGTAGCTCCAGTTTATTTTTAATATTAATTGCTCCTTCTAACCCAACATTAAATATAGAACAAGCCCAGCTAATTCGTGTATTTCAAGAAAGTGCAAATGGGCTGGGATTTCTTAGAAAATATTAAATGGGCCGTATTGACGCGAAATTATTTGTTCACCCAGCCCAGCAAATGGACTGTAAATTCTAGAAAGCATGGGTTAAATAGATGACACATTTTTGCAGGATGACATGTGGGCCAATAGGTCGAAGCCTACGCAAGGCGTTGTCAACTTAGTCAACAAATGATTCTAACATCCACAGCCATCGGATTTATATCCAACGGCCAGCATGCACCTTCATTCTCGCATCTTCTTCCTCCAGCGTCGCCGGGACCGCCTGCTCCGGCCTCCGGCGGCTAGCGGCTCTGCTTAGCACGTAACGCTGCGAAGTGCTACCCCACCGCCGGCCAGGCTATCCCTCCACCCCTCCACACCTCCTGTTATTCTCCACCGACTGCAGCCCCACGCCGCACCAGAACCAGTTATAACCCTTGTACTCCTCTCAATCTGCGACTCCACTACCGCGTCTTCCCATCTCTGGGTCGTTCCCGTCCGGGGCCTCGCCGTCGTCCACCGCCTTGCTGCGCTCAGCGCGGCGTGGTCAACAAACGAGAGTCATCGGAAGAGGACTGTACGTGGAGAGCCTGACAGCTGGGACCCACGAGGTCCATGGTCGCACGCAAGGAAAGTTCCTCCTTATTAAGCTGGAAAAAATGTTTCCTCCCCCTGACAGCTGGGACCCACCGGCTGTATCTTCGCACGGAAGGAAGTGCCTCCTTGTTATGCGAAAAAACTATTCCTCCCGATGACAGCTGGGACCCGACAGATTTGGTGGCTGACTTGCGGGCCTACTAAGCTGACGCGTACACAGGGCTTTGTCAACTTAATCAACAAATGATTCTAGCAGCTAGACCATTGGATGTTAATCCAACAGTCATGCTGCTTCTTCAACCTCTGTTCTTGCTCCTGTCTCCTGTGGGCGGCAGTGTTGCCGCGCACCCGAACCAGTCAAGTTTCCCATTCCTCTCCATCTGCGACTCCACTGCCCGTCTTCCCCATCTCCGGGTCATTCTAGTCTGGGGCCTCACCGTCGTCCACCGGCCTTGGTGCGCTCGGCACGGTGTGATCAACATGGTCAACAAACGAGAGTCATCGGAAGATGACTATACGTGAGAGGCTGACAGTGGGGACGCACCACGCCCATGGACGCATGCATGCAACTGCCTCCTTTTTACCCTAAAAAATAATGTTTTCTTCCCCTGACAGCTAGGACCCACCAGCTACATCTTTGCACGCAAGGAAGTGCATCCTTATTACGGGCAAAAAAAATGATTCCTCCCCCTGACAGCTGGGACCCAGCAGCTATATCTTCGCACGCAAGGAAGTGCGTCCTTATCCTCCCTGACAGCTGGGACCCACCCGATCGAAGCGTACGTAGCGTTGTCTGTCTTGTCGTGAACGTGTACGTACATACTGGTCGATCGGTCACTCTGCAACGATGAACCATGGCCAAGTAAGTAGCAGCACATGTCATAGTAGAGCCCCCCACATAGCAGTTCAGGCTGTCCCGTCTAAACCGTGTACACGTACATACAGCCACACGCCAAAAAATACGGCCATGTACGTACATACGAGCGGGGTCTCGAAACGCGTAGTCGCGCATACGGATGGCCAGGGCTCGTGCACATGGAGAGGCAACGGACGGCAGCCACGTTGTCATGTTCATCGGCAACTAACCGGCTGAGTCGAAACGGAGGAAAGAGTGTCGTGTTCACCGGGAGCCAAGTGACTGGGTCGGAACACGTCCTGTTCATCGGGAGCGAAGCCACTGGGTCGGAATGGGTCGTGTTCAATGGGAGCCAACTGGCTTGGACGGAACAGCCGGAACGGGGTCTGGCGTACCGCAAAACGGAGGAAAACGGCCTTCTATTCGACCGCGTACGGTCGAAACGGGGTCCTGTTCATCAGGAAGGGTCTGGCGTACCGCACAACGGAGGAAACGGACTTGTGTTCGAGTGCCTACGGTTGAAACGGGGTGATGTTGATCAGGAGGGGTGTGGCGTACCGCAAAACGGAGGAAACGGACTTGTGTTGGAGTGCCTACAGTCGAAATGGGGGTCCTGTTCATCGGGAGGGGTGTGGCATACTGCAAAACGGGACTCCACGGGCTACAATTCATCCACCGTCTACTGCCTCACTCCAGCCTCCATGGGCTACTGTTCATCCACCGTCGACTTCCTCCAGCCTCCACCTGCTACTATTCATCCACCGTCGACTTCCTCCAGCCTCCACAGCTACTGTTCACCACGGGGTCCTGTTCATCCAGCCTCCATCGGCTACTGTTCAACCAGCCCTCCACACGGGGTCCTGTTCAACAAGCCCTCCATGGGGTCCCTCCACCGACTACTGTTCATCCACCCCCACCTCCTCGATTGGGGTCATGTTCATCCAGCGGCAATGGCCTCTACTACACCACGGGATCCGGTTCATCCAACCCTCCACCAGGAACTGTTCATCCAACCCCCACCAGGGACTGTTCATCAAGAGGCAGCTTCGATCGGCTTCTGTTAGCAGTAGTAGCGAATGAATCACTCGGGTTCAGTTAACAGCCAAGGGATCGATCGGGGTTCAGTAACGTAGCTAGTGCAATCGCTCGGGTTTAGTTAGAGCCCAACGCCTCGCCCGGGTTCAGTTAGAGCCCAACGCCTCCCACACACGCGCATACGTCTACGAGAGAAACGCGCAAACCTCCATGCATCGCTCGGCCCCGACCACCCACCGTAACCGGCCGGAACTCCCAAAAATTTTCCTCGCCCTGCTTCTACCACGATTTTTTCCGTCATGGACGACCCAAAGAATGTCATGCAGGTGCTTCCCCCGCCCGCCCAGGACGAAAAGCCCATTTTCTATCATGATTTTTTGTCATAAAAGTAGGAGCCCACCACATCTATGATGATACGTGCTTTCGTAACAATTATTGTCATAGAAGTGTCATAAGCATGACAGGAAAAAAATTCGTTCGGCCCAAAATGTCACAGATGTGTCTTTTTTTGTAGTGCATCATGCTTAGAAAAACGGTAAACCAACGATTGAAATCAGATCATCGAAAAACTAAGGTAAAATTCGAAGGAAGAAGATGGTGAGATGCAGATGGGCAACCTAGATTGAGGACGACAATGAGGGCCGACGAGCAGCGTCCGACACATGACGCGAGCACCGTCTGGGCCTCCAGCCTCGCTGCTCCTTCCCCCAGTGCCATCCTCCTATGCTCCTTCCCCCCCCCCCCCCCGCCATCCTCCTCTGCTCCTCAGCAGCGACCTGTGACCGGTCCAGAACCACAGCCCACAATGGTGGCTGATGGAGGATGGGGAGGCATCGTCCTGCAGGAGGCTGCGGGAAGAATGACGCGAGCGGCGGTGGCGACGGCGACCATGCGCTGGTGCTCTGAGTTCAGAGGAGGAAAGAAGTGTAGGGGAGGACGAGGCAGCGCAGTGGCGGCGGAGAGAATTGGGGAACGGGAAGCGGAGCTCGAGAAGGGAGCGATTGGTGGGTCGAAGACGCGAGCGATTGGTGGCTAGGGTTTCACTGTGCGAACCCCACGCTCGCTGCAGAGCCTTTCTTTTTTCATGTAGGCCACGCGCGAGATGCACCTCCACGCTGGGCCCATGGGTAAAGAAGGCCCACCCGTCATTCACTGGAGCATGAAACAATAACGTGCGAGAAAACTGACGGCTAGATTATTGACAGCGCCGTAAAATGCTACAGCAGTGGTACATCGAGCGAACGACATTCACCGCGCGACACGAATGCCCCAGAATGGCGGGTACTCTAGGAGGCTTTATATGTTTGATAACAGGTGACTTTTTGGAGCCTAGTGATGTCTACTACGCAACCTTCTTCTTATAGACTCGTGTTGGGCCTCCAAGCGCAGAGTTTTGTAGGACAGTAGCAAATTTCCCTCAAGTGGATGACCTAAGGTTTATCAATCCGTGGGAGGGTAGGATGAAGATGGTCTCTCTCAAACAACTCTACAACCAAATAACAAAGAATCTCTTGTGTCCCCAACACACCCAATACAATGGTAAATTGTATAGGTGCACTAGTTCGGCGAAGAGATGGTGATACAAGTGTAATATGGATAGTAGATATAGGTTTTTGTAATCTGAAAATATAAAAACAGCACGGTAGCAAGTAACAGAAGTGAGAAAAAACGGTATTGCAATGCTTGGAAACAAGGCCTAGGGTTCACACTTTCACTAGTGCAAGTTCTCTCAACAATGATAACATAATCGGATCATATAACAATCCCTCAAGGTGCAACAAAGAATCACTCCAAAGTTCCTATCGGAGAATGTAGGACGAAAACATGCATCAACCCCTATGCATAGATTACCCCAATTTCACCTCGGGAATCCGCGAGTTGAGTGCCAAAACATACATCAAGTGAATCAATAGAACATCCCATTGTCACCACAGATATCCCATCGCAAGACATACATCAAGTGTTCTCAAATCCAATACTCAATCCAACATAACGAAACCTCAAAGAGCAAGACTCAATTCATCACAAGAAAGTAGAGGGGGAGAAACACCATATGATCCAACTATAATAAAAAAGCTCATGGTACATCAAGACCGTGCCAAATCAAGAACACGAGAGAGAGATCAAACACATAGCTACTAGTACATACCCTCAGCCCCGAGGGTGAACTACTCCCTCCTCATCATGGAGACCGCCGGGATGATGAAGATTGCCACCGGTGATGGTTTCCCCCTCCGGTAGGGTGCCGGAACGAGCTCCCGATTGATTTTTCGTGGCTACAGAGGCTTGCGGTGGCGGAACTCCCGATCTAGGTTTATTTCTGGAGGTTTTGGTATTTATAGGAGGTGTTAGCGTCGGGGACAAGTCAAGGGGGCCCACGAGGCGACGACAAGGCAGGGGACGCGCCCTAGGGGGGCGCCTTCCACCCTTGTGGTTGCCTCGGGACTCCTCTCCGATATCTTTTCGTTCCAGTATTTTTTATATTTTCCAAAAATATTCTCCGTAAATTTTTAGCTCATTCTGAGAACTTTTATTTCTGCACAAAAAAAACGACACCATGGTAGTTCTGCTGAAAACAGGGTCAGTCCGGGTTAGTTCTAATAAAATCATACCAAAACCATATAAAATTGTTGTATACATGGCATGAATACTTCATAAATTATAGATACTTTGGAGACGTATCAGCATCCCCAATATTAATTCCTGCTCGTCCTCGAGTAGGTAAATGATAAAAGAAATAATTTATGAAGTGTGAATGCTAAAAAGTGCACAAGTTTGATCAATAATAATTTCAACCACTTTTTCTAGCATCATTATATATCATAACAGTAGCTCATCTCATAAAACTTCTCATGATCAAGTAGCAAGCTATTCACATGTTAAAGCATAGATAATAAACTTTCTTGAAAACTAACAAACTAAGTTCTTAGTCATCAAACAATTATAATTCATCTTATTTTCAGGAAGGTTCTATGTAAGAGCTTTGATTTAGCAAATCCCACATACTCAACTATCATACAGTCTTCCATTATTGCTACCACTCAAAGCATATTTTTAGAACAAATAGCATCCATTGAACACAGAGAAAGATAGGGGCTTAATGTTTCGCCTGCCAACTTATTTATCATATAGATAATTGTCAACAATAATAATTCATGATCAAATATATTTGAATGGCCATATATGCTTAGATCTTTCCCCATCACATGATGCTTCCCAACTAAAGAGTAGGTTGGAATGAGAAGGAATACTACTGACTCTTGCATAAAAGTAAAAGGTAGGCCCTTCGCAGAGGGAAGCAGAGATTTGCAGAGGTGCTAGAGCTCGAAGTTTTTTTAAAAAACAGAGGTGAAAACAATTTTGAGAGGCATGCTTTCATTGTCAACGTAACGACCGAGAGTTCTCACTATCTTCCATGCTAGACACATTATAGGCGGTTCCCAAACAGAATGGTAAAGTTTTTACTCCCCCTCCACCAACAATCACACTCCACTATTGATCCGAAACAACGGGTACCGTCCATACAAACAATAATCCTGGGGGAGTTTTGTTTAATTATTTGAGATTTTGTTTTTGATCTTTTGATCATAGGACTGGGCATCCCAATTACCAGCCAGTCTCTCATGAATGATAAGTGAATAAACACTCATCGTGAGAATAACCCACCTAGCATGGAAGATACTGACAGCCCCTAGTCGCTACATGAGCGATTCGGGCATACAAAGCAGATTATTATTTGAAGGTTTAGAGTTTGGCACATGCAAATTTACTTGGAACGGCAGGTAAATACCGCATATAGGTAGATATGGTGGACACTCATGGAAGAAACTTGGTTCAAGGATTTTGGATGCACAAGCAGTATTCCCGCTTAGTACAGAAATTTTGGCTAGCAAAAGATTCTAAATAGCAAGCACCACATGTTGGAGGATCCATAACAATATAACTTCTATACAAATATACCCAAGCATAACTCATTACGTTGTCTTCCTTGTCCAACTTCAACTAATTTGATCAAGTTTGAAAATAATTAATGGGGCTCACAATCATAGAAGATGTCCAAGATAGTATATTTATATGTGAAATCTCTCTTCCTTCAATATTCTTTCATGAATTGTTCAAGTGACCAATACTATGTTTGCTAACTTTCAATAAATTTACCACCTCTACTTCTTATATGTGAAGTCATTACTCCCCATGGTATAAGCATATGAAGCATATATAATTTTATATTTATGATATTCAATCCATTCAACCATTTACTCATAGGATATAAGTGAAGCACGAGAGTAAATGACAAACTACTCCAAAAAATATAAGTGAAGATCAATGAGTAGTCGAATAATTATGTAACTATGTGAAGACTCTCTAACATTTAAGAATTTCAGATCTTGGGATATTATTCAAACAGCAAGCAAAATAAAATAAAATGACATTCTAAAAATAGCACACATCATGTGAAGAAGCAAAAACTTAGGCTCAACCGCCGATAATTCTTGATGAAGAAAGGTGGGATGCCTACCGGGGCATCCCCAAGCTTAGATGCTTGAGACTTCTTGAAATATTAACTAGGGATGCCTTGGGCATCCCCAAGCTTGAGCTTTTGTGTCTCCTCAATTCCCTTTATATCACGGTTTCCCTAAATCTTAAAAACTCCATGCACACAAAACTCAACAAGAACTCGTGAGATAAGTTAGTATAAATCAAATGCAAAACCTTATCATTCTCTACTGTAGAAAATTACTAAAATTATTATCTAACATTTCATACTAAATTCCTATGCATATTTAATACTCCTATCCTCAAATAGAATCATTAAACAAGCAAACATATGCAAACAATGCAAACATAACAGCAATCTGTCAAAACAGGACAGTCTGTAAATAGTGCAATTTTACTCATACTTTCCTAACTCAAAAAATTTCTGAAAAATTACCACACTGTATAAAATTTGTTTTTACTCATTTTGGAAAAATTTCAATATTTTATAATGTTCGTACTTTCCAGAAGAATTCATACAATGATAGAAAACTTTCCGTTTTCAAAACAGCAACATAAAGACATGCAAAATAAGCATGATAAAGGCTAAAATTGACACTTTTTTTGAAATAAAAGATGCAAAACATTACTTTAAATAACAGCAAGCAAATCTAAACAAAATAAAATGATGCTCCAAGCAAAACACATATCATGTGGTGAATAAAAATATAGCCTCAAGTAAATTTACCGATGGATTGAAGACGAAAGAGGGGATGCCATCCGGGGCATTCCCAAGCTTGCATGCTTGGTTGTCATTGAATATTACCTTGGGGTGCCTTGTGCATCCCCAAGCTTAGGCTCTTGCCACTCCTTATTCCATAGTTCATCAAATCTTTACCCAAAACTTGAAAACTTCACAACACAAAACTCAACAGAAAACTCGTAAGATTCGTTAGTATGATAAAACAAATCCCCACTTTTAGGTACTGTCAAGACAAGATTCAAAAATTTTATCACATGATTCCTACTGTACCCTATCATTTCTATAATTTATATTAAGCAATATAAGACATAGAAACTAGAAAACAAGCAAACTATGCATCGAAAACAGAATCTGTCAAAAACAGAACAGTACAAAAAGATCTGAATTAAGGTCATACTTCTGTAACTCCAAAACTTCTGAAAAATTATAACAACGTAGATAATTTGTATATCAACACTCTGTAAAAATTTCAGAATTTTTCCATGTTCCAGTAAAAGATAGGTATATCTGTACTGGAAGCAAAAGTTTCTGTTTTTGCACAGAATCCAGTCAACTATCAACCACACTATCCCAAAGGCTTTACTTGGCACTTTATTGAAACAAAACCTATAAAACATGATTATTATATTAGCTTAATCATGTTAACACACAAAAATAGTAAGTATAAATGTTGGGTTGTCTCCTGATACGTCTCCGTCGTATCTATAATTTTTGATTGTTTCATGCCAATATTATACAACTTTCACATATTTTTGGCAACTTTTTATATGATTTATTGGACGAACCTATTGATCCAGTGCCAGTTCATGTTTGTTGTATATTTTTTGTTTCACAGAAAATCCATATCAAACAAAGTCCAAACACGATAAAAATTTACGGAGAATTATTTTAGAATATTTATGATTTTTGGGAGGTGGAATCAACGCAAACGGGGGCCCACAGTGACCACAACCCACCAAGGCGCGCCGGGCACCCCCTGGCGTGCCCAGGTATCTTGTGCCCTCCTCGAACATCGGTTGGGGCCCTTCTTCTGGTGCAAGAATGTAACATCCCAAATTTTTAATTTGGAATGTTATACATAGATCATTCACTGCATATCATATTTTATTGCATTTCGTTTTGCGATCCTCGAAAATTCTAAGCAACTCAAGGACCCACGGAGAGAGTTGGGGATTTCACCGTTTTCATATTTGAATTTTCTCAAATATTGAAACAGGGATCAATTTGGTTTAACTATTTTTCTCTCCGAAAATATTTCATATTAAAAATATATGAGAGGAGATAATATGACTTCTCCAAAATAAATGGAATATTGGAGGAAAAATATTAAAATCAAATAAATATTTTATTTGGATTTTTATTGCAATTTTATTTGGATTTAGAAAAAAATATGCATTTTTCAAAATTGCATTAGAGTCCCAAATAAATGTTTACCTTGTCCGGGAGATTTTTGGAGGACGGGGAAAATTTATTTCGGGAATTTTGGAGTCCGTTTAGTATTTCTTTTATTTGTCTTTCTGCGTGGAATTATTTAAAAAAAAAATCCGCCGGACCGAACTGGGCCGAAGCCCAGCCGGCCCAGCAGCCTCGCCGCCGCCTTTCCTCCCCGTGGCCGACCGGGACTCCGCCGGAGGAGTCCGCCGCCGCCGCGCCTCCGCCCCGTCGCCCCCTCGCCCAAGCCACCCCCTCCCCCCTAAAATAGCCGACCCGGGGCCCCCCTGGAGCCCCAAGCCGCCGCCGCCGCCTGCCCTCGCCGCGCCGCCGAGCCGCCGCGCCAGCCGCCGCCGCTCGCCGCCGCTGCCGCCGCTGCCGGACGCCGCCGCCGCCGCATCGCGCCGCCGCGCCGCGCCCCGCCCCGCCGGAGCCCCGCCGGAGGTAGCCGCCGCCGCCTCGGTTTTCGCGAGAAAACCGATCGGTTTTGTTAAACCCTAGATCTAGGTTCGGTTTTTTTTAAATACCGGTTTATTCTTTTTAGATCGGTTTTCCGTCGGTTTAGTTACTTAGCGGACGTTCGTCCATACGTTCGTTTTAACGAACGGTTTTCACCGTTTAACCGCAGACAGCGAACGTTCGTTCGTTAGCCTGTTCGTTAGTTTTTCTTTTTCTCGGATTTTCCGCGATTATTTTCGATCGCGATTTCTGATCCGATTTTCGTTTTAGTATAACTTTTCGCTCGTTTGTCGGAATCAGGCGATTCAAGCGCCTAGATCTTCGTCTCGAAGCCCTCTTTCTGTTTAACCAACTTAAACAAGTTTTTGCTACTGTAAAATTTGACTTTAGTCCAGATTAGTAATCGAAGCTTGTTTCTTTCGCAGTTTGAGTTTAGTTGCTCCGTTTGATTTGATTCTTTTTGCAAACCGGAGTTCTTAGGTTGAACTTTCTGGTTAAATCATCTCGTTTGAGTTTTACCCGTGCATCTTCGCTTGATTGCTTATGTATGCTATTGGTTGTTTGCGATAGAATTCCCGGAGTGCGAAGCGTGCTACTACGAGTCTCTAGGATTTGCAGATCGTCAGCAAGGCAAGTAACACATTGATCATACTTCTTCGTTACCCAGTTTTTATGCATTAGTTTCGACCCTCAAATATTGCATGATTAGGATGTGATTAACTTGTGGGTACTGGGAAGTAGATGATGAGGTAGAACCTATTGCCCTTTTTAATAACAAACCCTTGGGAGTTACTTCTACGCTATGCTTATGTTGCCATGCTATGCTCGTAGACGTGGATTGGGTTTGAGTGTATCCATGACAGATGTGAGATTTTTAATTAATGGTTAACTTAAGGTGGCAACTTTAATACACATCTGGGTGGATTGCTTGTTTGGGCACCTGGGGATATACCAGTGTTGTCCTAGGAGATCCCGGGGATATACCGTGTGATCCTCCTACGGTCCGCCACCCAGGCTCAAAGGGATCATAAGATTGTTCATGCTAGAAACTTCCGTGTGCAGCCACAAGCTATTATGGGCTCTAGCATAGTTGAGTATGTTGCAGGACCTCTTTCAGTGGTAGGCTAGCAGATGTAGGGGAAAGTAGGTGTAACTGTCTACCCAGAGTAAAGAGTAAATGCTTCAGAAAGACTGTGTCTCGGTCATCCGTTTCTCAAACACCATGAAGTGCGAGAAATCCAACGGAGGAGATCGAGTCTTGTGGGGAAAAGTGCACAAACCTCTGCAGAGTGTACAAACTAATCATGATTAGCCGTGTCCCCGGTTATGGACATCTTGAGTATCTGGTTCTTGGATCATCATATTGAATCCCATCACTCTAAATTAATTTGTTGGGATTAATGATTACTTTTAATTGGGATTGAGAGGGGGATTTACCTTCTCAATGTTCAACAACCACCATGATAGTTAAATAAAATATATTCCTTTGTTGTAGGGAAAAATTGGCTTTTCGCAAAACAGTATAACCCTAGAGATTTTCCACCAGCCAAATATGCATGTAGTATTAGCAATTATTCTGTTCATTGCTCTACTGTGTTATATTGCCAGCATATTCCATGTGCTGACCCTTTTCGGGCTGCAACGTATCATGTTGCAGACTTTTCAGACGAAGAGTAAGGTGTGCTAGGTCGTTGTCGTGCACTCAGCTATGCCGTTGGAGTTGATGGACTCACTTTGTCTTCCAAGCCTTCCGCTGTTATCTTATTTAGATGGCCTTAAGCCATATTTATTGTAATCAGTTCTCTTTTGAGACATTCGATGTAATAAGTGTGTGATTGCTACTCTGTTATAAATCCCTCAAGTACTGTGTGTGTCAGCATTACCGATCCAGGGATGACACTTGAACACAGAGATTCGATCCATTCGGGTCGGGTCGCTACAGAGATGGTATCAGAGCACACGCTGACTGTAGGACACGACCACTAAGAAAAGCCATAGGTCACTCTTCTCTACTCATTTCTGACTTCTCTCCATCTTCTATTCTCTAGGATGGCGGACTCAAGGAACAAGTTTACACAACCGGATGAAGACACACCTTTTGGACGACACTTGAAGGAAATCACTAGGTACCTGAACATCGGAATACCAAGCTTCACCGGGACCTACACCGCCACTGTACTAGAAGAGGAACTCAAGTCTACACGCGATGGATACGAGGAGGAAATCGCAATACTAGTGGAGAAGAATGACGACCTGACAAGGAAGCTAGGAGTATTCATGGGAGACCCTACGCCCGGAGAAGAAGACGACGAACCTGAGGAAATTCGATCTGAAGACTACATCATCATCGACGACACCGACTCCGACCCCGACAGTAGTGATGATGATTATGAAGACGAAGCTGGAGCGGACATCATGGAGTCTTCCACCGATCAAAATTTCTAGATGACCACCATATTATCATTAGTATTTCTCCCCATGTAAATAGTAATAGTCCGAGCACTTTTGTAACGGTAGTTAGATCGATTGTATGCTCTTGCTTGAATTGAGTGGTGTGTTATGAATGTGTTTGTCTCATGTGCATATGGGTAGTGCCTTCTCACTAGACCTTACTCTATTCTAATCTCTTCCCTCTAAACCCATCAGATGCCTCCGAGACGCGACACCGGATTTGTTTTCCCACCGGAGCTCACTCAGTTGATTCAACAGCAGAATACCCTGATGCAGCTACTAGTTCAGAACCAAGGCAACTACAACAACATCAACCCACCGCCACCACCACCAGTTGACAACTTAGCCCGTTTTCTGAGGTTGCAGCCGCCGGTGTTTTCCAGTAGCACCGAGCCAATAGTTGCGGATGACTGGCTACGCAGGATTGGAAGGGAGTTGACCACCGCAGGATGCACAGACGCTGAGAAGGTGCGTTTTGCCGTACATCAATTGGATGGACCCGCAGCCTCATGGTGGGAGAATTACACAGCCACATTCCCTATAGCCAATGTCACTTGGGATCAGTTTCAGCAAGCTTTCCGCACTGCACATGTCTCAGCAGGAGCTATGAGCATGAAGAAGCGTGAGTTTCGCAACTTACGCCAGGGAAACCGTACCGTGGGGCAGTACGTGGATGAGTTCAGTAAATTAGCTCGCTATGCCCCGGATGATGTGGCCACTGATGCCGCGAAGCAGGAGAAGTTTATGGAAGGGTTGAATGATGAGCTGAGTATGCAGTTGATGGTGGCAACATTCAACAACTACCAGGAGTTGGTAGACAAAGCTCTTATGATTGAAGGGAAGCAGCAGCAGATTGATAGCCGCAAGGGGAAGTATGGACAAGGGAAGTTCAACTCAGGAGCTCAGCAGAAGCCCCGGTTCACCCCGAACTCGGGAGGGCTTGTTCATAACCATGGAGGTCATAACCACAACGGAGGAAGTTCACACAACCATAATGGCCACAAGAATGGAAATGGACATGGAGCAGGAAGCAATCAGAACCGCTCTAACCCAGCCACACCCGCCAAGAAGGATCAAAGCCACATTACCTGTTTCAAGTGCGGGAAGACTGGACATTATGCCAACGAATGTCCAGAATTGAAGAACGGCAATGGTAATGGAAGCGCTGGGAAGAAGCCCAATCCATTCAACCGAGGACAAGTGAACCACGTGAACGTGGAGGAGGTTGAGGAGCAGCCTGATGCAGTTATCAGTAAGTTTTTGGTTAAGTCTTTTATTGCAATTGTTCTTTTCGATACTGGTGCATCGCATTCATACATATCAAGGGGATTCGTGGATAAGTATAAGTTGCCCACTAAGGTACTTAGGACACCCATGTTAGTAAGATCACCCGGTGCGGAGTATATGGCAAGACAAGGATGTTTTCAGATGCCATTGATCATTGGAAGTCATGTTTTCCCCTCAGACCTGATAGTTTTGAAGTCACAAGGATTGGATGTGATACTAGGCATGGATTGGCTATCGATGTATGGAGGAAGCATCGATTGTGCGAGTAAGTCGATTTCGCTTACCACCCCGGAGGGAAAAAGGATCAAGTATGTATCTAGGCATGTGCCTAGAAGGAGCCAAGTAAATTCTCTCACGGGAGTTGTTCAGGAGGAGGTGCCTATTGTGAAAGATTACCCGGATGTATTTCCAGAGGAGTTACCAGGCATGCCGCCGGATCGAGACATTGAATTCTTGATAGAGTTGTTGCCAGGCACCGGACCAATATCAAAGAGACCATACCGGATGCACGCAAATGATCTGGAGGAGATTAAGAAGCAGATCAAGGAATTATTGGAGAAAGGTTACATTCGACGAAGTTCATCACCGTGGGGAGCCCCAGTGCTCTTAGTTGAGAAGAAGGATGGATCCTTGAGAATGGTTGTTGATTATCGCGCATTGAATGAAGTGACGATTAAGAACAAGTACCCACTGCCAATGATTAATGATTTGTTTGATCAGTTGCAAGGAGCTAAAGTGTTCTCCAAGATCGATCTGAGATCAGGGTATCACCAGCTGAAGATCCGAGAACAGGATATACCTAAGACAGCCTTCACCACCCGGTATGGGCTATATGAGTACACAGTTATGTCATTTGGATTGACTAATGCCCCTGCCTATTTCATGAGTATGATGAACAAGGTGTTCATGGAGTTCTTGGATAAGTTTGTCGTGGTGTTCATTGATGATATCTTGGTATACTCAAAGAATGAAGAGGAGCACAAGGAGCATCTGCGTTTAGTTCTCGAGAAGCTCAGGGAACATCAGTTGTATGCCAAGTTCAGCAAATGTGAGTTTTGGTTGAAGAAAGTTGGATTTCTTGGACATGTTATATCGGGCGAAGGTATAGCAGTAGACCCCACTAAGGTTCAGTCTGTCACTGAGTGGTTGGCACCCACCTCAGTAGGGGAGATCCGCAGTTTTCTTGGACTTGCAGGATATTATCGGAGATTTATCGAGAATTTTTCTAAGATTGCGAAGCCTATGACGGAGTTACTGAAGAAGGACACTAAGTTCAAATGGACAGATGAATGTGAGGCAAGTTTTCAGGAACTGAAGAAACGTTTGGTTACAGCCCCAGTTCTGATTCTGCCAGATATACGCAAGGATTTCCAAGTGTATTGCGACGCTTCTCGCTTAGGACTGGGAGGAGTACTTATGCAGGAAGGAAGAGTTGTTTCATATGCCTCACGTCAGCTTCGGCCGCATGAGTTGAATTATGCCACGCATGACTTGGAGTTAGCAGCTGTAGTTCATGCACTTAAGACTTGGAGAAATTTTCTTATTGGGAATCGTTGTGATGTGTACACGGATCACAAGAGCTTGAAGTATATTTTCACTCAGAAGGAGCTGAACCTCAGGCAGAGGAGATGGTTGGAACTTATAAAGGATTATGATATGAAGTTGCATTATCATCCAGGAAAAGCCAATGTCGTAGCAGACGCTTTGAGCCGGAAGAGTTATGTCAATACCCTCAAAAGCGGAGGTTTACCAAAGGGGTTATCCAAAGATCTCAGGGAGTTTCGTTTGGGGATAGTCCCTAGAGGTTTTGTCGCAGTTATGGAAGTTCAGTCAACATTATTGGGAAGGATTCGAGAAGCTCAGAAAGAGGACAAAGAAATTGCCGAGATAAAGGATAGAATGCGCAAAGGAAAAGCCAAAGGTTTTCGTGAAGATGAGCACGACACCTTATGGTTTGAGGACCGTGTGTATGTACCCAATAATGCCGAGATCAGGAAGTTGATACTACAGGAGGCTCATGACTCGCCATACTCGATACACCCCGGAAACACCAAGATGTATTTGGACTTAAAAGAGCGTTTCTGGTGGACGGGTATGAAGAGGGATATTGCTGAGTATGTAGCCGTATGTGATGTATGTCAGAGAGTGAAGGCAGAGCATCAGAAGCCCGCAGGATTGCTACAGCCTATGCCAATACCCGAATGGAAGTGGGATAAGCTTGGCATGGATTTCATCATCGGATTACCCAGGACCCGATCAGGATATGATTCTATCTGGGTAGTAGTGGATCGGTTGACCAAAGTAGCTCACTTTATCCCAGTGAAAACCACATATACGAGTGCGAAGTTGGCCAAGATATATATGACCAGGATCGTATGTCTGCACGGAGTTCCGAGGACCATCGTATCAGATAGAGGAACCCAGTTTACTTCAAAGTTTTGGCGCCAACTACACCAGACAATGGGAACCAGGCTAGAGTTTAGTACAGCTTTTCATCCGCAGACAGATGGACAGACCGAGAGAGTCAATCAGATCCTGGAGGACATGTTAAGAGCTTGTGCGCTAGATTATGGATCTAGTTGGGATGACAATCTGCCCTACGCGGAGTTCTCATACAACAACAGCTACCAAGCCAGTTTGAAGATGGCACCTTTCGAGGCTTTGTATGGAAGGAGGTGCAGAACACCGTTGATGTGGGATGAAGTTGGAGACCGTCAGTTGTTTGGACCGGATTTGATTAAGGAATCCGAAGAGAAGGTTAAGCTGATTCGAGATAGACTGAAAGTAGCCCAGTCCAGACAGAAGAGTTATGCCGATCCAAAACGCAAGGAGGTAACCTATGAAGTCGGAGACAGAGCATATCTACGAGTATCACCCTTACGAGGAGTGAAACGTTTTGGAGTTAAAGGAAAGTTAGCCCCGAGGATTGTAGGACCATACCGAGTATCGGAACGTATGGGTGAAGTTGCCTACAAGTTGGAATTGCCCGAAGGACTGTCAGGAGTTCATGATGTGTTTCATGTTTCCCAGTTGAAGAAGTGCCATGCGGAGATGGCTGATATTTCTCTAAGAGATACAGTGCCCCTAGAAGCAATTCAATTGGATAGTGATCTAACCTACGAGGAGAAACCCGTCAAGATTCTCGAGTTTGCCAGCCGAGTTACACGCAACAAAGTTATCAAGTTTTGCAAAGTTCAGTGGAGTCACCATACCGAAGATGAAGCCACCTGGGAGCGCGAAGAAGACCTCCGGAAGGACCACCCACACCTATTTTCTAGCCAACCCGAATCTCGAGGGCGAGATTCATCTTAAGGGGGGTAGGTTTGTAACATCCCAAATTTTTAATTTGGAATGTTATACATAGATCATTCACTGCATATCATATTTTATTGCATTTCGTTTTGCGATCCCGAAAATTCTAAGCAACTCAAGGACCCACGGAGAGAGTTGGGGTTCACCGTTTTCTATTTGAATTTTCTCAAATATTGAAACAGGGATCAATTTGGTTTAACTATTTTTCTCTCCGAAAAATTTTCATATTAAAAAATATAGAGAGGAGATAATATGACTTCTCCAAATAAATGGAATATTGGAGGAAAAATATTAAAATCAAATAAATATTTTATTGGATTTTTATTGCAATTTTATTTGGATTTAGAAAAAAATATGCATTTTTCAAAATTGCATTAGAGTCCCAAATAAAAGTGTACCTTGTCCGGGAGATTTTAGAGACGGGGAAAATTTATTTCGGGAATTTTGGAGTCCGTTTAGTATTTCTTTTATGTTTTTGCGCGGAATTATTTTTTTTAAAAAAAAAAAAATCCGCCGGAACGAACTGGGCCGAAGCCCAGCGGCCAGCAGCCTCGCCGCCGCCTTTCCTCCCCGTGGCCGACCGGGACTCTCCCGGAGTCCGCGCCCGCGCCTCCGCCCGTCGCCCCTCGCCCAAGCCCCCCCTCCCCCCCTTAAAAAGCCGACCCGGGGCCCCCCTGGAGCCCCAAGCCGCCGCCGCCGCCCGCTGCCGCCTGCCCTCGCCGCGCCGCCGAGCCGCCGCGCCGCCTCGCTCGCCAGCCGCCGCCGCGTCCGCCGCCCGCCGCACTCCGCCGCGCAGCGCCGCCGCACCGCGCGCCCCACACCGCCGCCCCGCGCTGCCGCCGCCGCCCCGCCGGAGCCTCGCCGGAATCCCGCCGCCGCCGTCGGTTTCGTGAGAAAAACCGATCGGTTTTGTTTAAAACCCTAGATCTAGGTTCGGTTTTTTTTTAAATACCGGTTTATTCTTTTTAGATCGGTTTTCCGTCGGTTTAGTTATTTAGCGGACGTTCGTCCGTACGTTCGTTTTAACGAACGGTTTTCACCGTTTAACCGCAGACAGCGAACGTTCGTTCGTTAGCCTGTTCGTTAGTTTTCTTTTTCTCGGATTTTTCGCGATTATTTTCGATCGCGATTTCTGATCCGATTTTCGTTTTAGTATAACTTTTCGCTCGTTTGTCGGAATCAGGCGATTCAAGCGCCTAGATCTTCGTCTCGAAGCCCTCTTTCTGTTTAACCAACTTAAACAAGTTTTTGCTACTGTAAAAATTGACTTTAGTCCAGATTAGTAATCGAAGCTTGTTTCTTTCGCAGTTTGAGTTTCGTTGCTCCGTTTGATTCGATTCTTTTTGCAAACCGGAGTTCTTCAGTTGAACTTTCTGGTTAGCTCTTCTCATTTGGGTTTTACCCGTGCATCTTCGCTTGATTGCTTATGTATGCTATTGTTTGTTTGTGATAGAGTACCCGGAGTGCGAAGCGTACTACTACGAGTCTCTAGGATTTGCAGATCGTCAGCAAGGCAAGTAACACATTGATCATACTTCCTCTATACCCAGTTTTTATGCATTAGTTTTATCCTCAAACACTACATGACTAGGATGTGATTAACTTGTGGGTATTGGGAAGTAGATGATGAGGTAGAACCTATTGCCCTTTTATTATAAAACCCTTGGGAGTTACTTCCACGCTATGCTTATGTTGCCATGCTATGCTCGTAGACGTGGATTGGGTTTGAGTGTATCCATGACAGATGTGAGATTTTTAATTAATGGTTCAACTTAAGGTGGCAACTTTAATACACATCTGGGTGGATTGCTTGTTTGGGCACCTGGGGATATACCAGTGTTGTCCTAGGAGATCCCGGGGATATACCGTGTGATCCTCCTACGGTCCGCCACCCAGGCTCAAAGGGATCATAAGATTGTTCATGCTAGACACTTCCGTGTGCAGCCACAAGCTATTATGGGCTCTAGCATAGTTGAGTATGTTACATGACCTCTTTCAGTGGTAGGCTAGCAGATGTAGGGGAAAGTAGGTGTAACTATCTACCCAGAGTAAAGAGTAAATGTTTCTGAAAGACTGTGTCTCGGTCATCCGTTTCTCAAACACCATGAAGTGCGAGAAATCCAACGGAGGAGATCGAGTCTTGTGGGGAAAAGTGCACAAACCTCTGCAGAGTGTAAAAACTAATCATGATTAGCCGTGTCCCCGGTTATGGACATCTTGAGTATCTGGTTCTTGGATTTTCATATTGAATCCCATCACTCTAAATTAATTTGTTGGGATAAATAATTACTTTTAATTGGGATTGAGAGGGGGATTTACCTTCTCAATGTTCAACAACCACCATGATAGTTAAATAAAATATATTCCTTTGTTGTAGGGAAAAATTGGCTTTTCGCAAAACAGTATAACCCTAGAGCTTTTCCACCAGCCAAATATGCATGTAGTATTAGCAATTATTCTGTTCATTGCTCTACTGTGTTATATTGCCAGCATATTCCATGTGCTGACCCGTTTCGGGCTGCAACGTATCATGTTGCAGACTTTTCAGACGAAGAGTAAGGTGTGCTAGGTCGTTGTCGTGCACTCAGCTATGCCGTTGGAGTTGATGGACTCACTTTATCTTCCAAGCCTTCCGCTGTTATCTTAATTAGATGGCCTTAAGCCATATTTATTGTAAGCAGTTCTCTTTTGAGACATTCGATGTAATAAGTGTGTGATTGCTACTCTGTTATAAATCCCTCAAGTACTGTGTGTGTCAGCATTACCGATCCAGGGATGACACTTGAACACAAAGATTCGATCCATTCGGGTCGGGTCGCTACAAAGAAAGATAATTTATGGAAAAAAATCGTGTAAATTTTTTAGCGCAATCGGAGTTACGGATCTCCGGGAATTTAAGAAACGGTGAAGGGCCAGATCTGAGGAACGCGAAACAGAAGAGAACAGAGAGGGAGATCCAATCTCGGAGGGGCTCCCACCCCTCCGCCGCCATGGAGGCCATGGACCAGAGGGGGAACTCTCCTCCCATCTAGGGGGGAGGCCAAGGAAGAAGAAGAAGGAGGGGGGCTCTCTCCCCCTCTCTCCCGGTGGCGCCGGAGTGCCGCCGGAGCAAGGATCGTGACGGCGATCTACATCAACAATCTTGCTACCGTCAACACCAACTTTATCCCCCTCTATGCAGAGGTCTAACACCCCTTCTCCCCACTGTAATCTCTACTTAAACATGGTGCTCAACTCCATATATTATTTCCCAATGATATTTGGCTATACTATGATGTTTGAGTAGATCCGTTTTGTCCTGTGGGTTAATCGTGATCTTGGTTGGTATGATTGTATATTTTATTTATGGTTCTGTCCTACGGTGCCCTCCGTCTCACGCAAACGTGAGGTATCCTCACTGTAGGGTGTTGCAATATGTTCATGGTTTGCTTATTGTCGGTGTTGCGGGGGTGACAGCAGCCTAAACGCGGATAAGTGGGTTATGGCGTATGGGAGTAAAGAGGACTTGATACTTAATGCTATGGTTGGGTTTCACGACCTTAATGATCTTTAGTAGTTGTGGATGCTTGCTAGGGGTCCAATCATAAGTGCATATGATCCAAGTAGAGAAAGTATGTTAGCTCATGCCTCTCCCTCATATAAAATTACAAGAATGATTACCGGTACTTTTTATCGATTGCCTAGGGACAAATGACTTTCTTGTTGACAAAAGCTATCCACTTTTATTACCTTGCAATTTATTCATAGTTTTATTCTCGCAAAGTACTCGTAGTTTTATTCTTGCAAAATAGTTCCATACTTGTTCTAGGCAAAGCAAACGTCAAGTGTGCGTAGAGTTGTATCGGTGGTCAATAGAACTTGAGGGAATATTTGTTCTGCCTTTAGCTCCTCGTTGGGTTCAACACTCTTATTTATCGAAAAAGGCTACAAACGATCCCCTATACTTGTAGGTTATCATCTCCCAACAAGCGCTTTTCTTTAATGCCTTTTTAGCTAGGCATGATGATTTCAATGATGCTCACATAAAAGATAAGAATTGAAACATAACGGGAGCATCATGAAGCATATAACTAGCACATTTAAGTCTAACCCACTTCCTATGCATAGGGATTTTGTGAGCAAACAATTTATGGGAGCAAGAATCAACTAGCGTAGAAAGGCAAAACAAGCATAACTTCAAGATTTTCAACACATAGAGAGGAAACTTTATATTATTGTAATTCCTACAAGCATATATTCCTCCCTCATAATAATTTTCAGTAGCATCATGAATGAATTCAACAATATAACTTTCACATAAAGCATTCTTTTCATGATCCACAAGCATAGAAATTTTATTACTCTCCACATAAGCAAATTTCTTCTCATGAATAGTAGTGGGAGCATCATATAAAACGTGAATACTATAAATTGTTTCCACATTAAAAGATTAATGTTCAGTAAAAGGATATTCAAAATTATGACAATAACTATCACTACTTTTTATAACATAAGTATCATCACAATAATCATCATAAGTAGCAACTTTGTTCTCATCATAGTCAATTGAAACCTCTTCCAAGATAGTGGAATCATTACTAAATAAAGTCATGACCTCTTCAAATCCACTTTTATCATTATAATAAGATTCAACACCCTCCAAAATAGTGGTATCAATACTACCTAGAGTTGACACTCTTCCAAACCCACTTTCATAAATATTGCAATCATCATAAATAGCAGGCATGCTATCATCATAATAAATTTGCACATCAAAACTTGGGGTACTAAAAATATCATTTTCATTAAACATTGCATCCCCAAGCTTGGGACAAACATTGATTGCAGCAAATAAATTCTCAAACATGTCATTCTCATCAAACATAGCATCCCCAAGCTTGGGCCTTTGCATATCATAAGCATAATCACTCTCATCATTAATAGTATGAATAGCACCAATAGTATAGCAATTATTATCATCACAATTTTCTAAGTTGGTGAGAAAAAGATTCTCAAGATTATAACAAGTATCACTACTCTCCCAATCATAATCATCACAATGAGTAATAGGCATAACAAAATCATTCTCAATAGTTTCTTCGGACATTGTCCCATAAGACAAAGAATCACTATCATCATCAAGTACATCATCTTCCACATTTATTTTTGGTTCACTCTCATGAGGCATAACAATAATAGGAGCAACATCATTTGGGAGGGATACCTTTTTACCTTTGCTTCTCCGTCTTTTCTTTTTCTTCTCCATGTCGTGTGTGGGTTTAATCAACTTTTTGGAGCTCCTTATTGATGAGATTGGTTGCATAGGAAGCTCATTCTCGTAACCTGTTTCACGAGAGACAATAGGAGGGAAAGTGGAGAGCTTTACCCTTTCATTAGTATTCTAATGGTTTTCCCATCTTTCTATAGTTGGCAATATAAGCATTCTCATTGCAATTTACCACGCAAAACATATATATTTCTTTAAGAGTAGTTTCAGCATGGTCGGTGAATATGAACACTTCAAACCAACTATTTTTATGTGACAATTCTTCACACCCCAAAAATAAACAAAGTTCATTATAAAGTTCAAGGGTGATCAAGTTATTGCTATATTTGGATATGATTCGGTCATGAAAAAGTGTGCATTGGAAATTAAGATGACCAACTCTATTGCAAAGTTCACAAGTAATGGGATGAAGAGAGCATAATTTTGTAGCAAATTTATCTATCACCTTAAGGCACCGTTTGGTTTCATCATGTTTATTCTTCTTACAATATCTATCATCCCTATAAGGCATGTCTTCACAAACTCTATTCACTCCACAAAAATTGACATGCTTATAAGAAACTTCTTTATCATGACTAGTGCAATCATCATTAGTATCATGAATATTCATAGCAAGCACACTAACAACATTGCAATCATGTTTATCATTCAAAGATTTAGTGCCAAACATTTTATTGACTTCTTCTTCTAGCACTTGAGCACAATTTTCCTTTCCATCATTTTCACGAAAGACATTAAAAAGATGAAGCATATGAGGCAACCTCAATTCCATTTTTTTGTTTTCTTTTATAAACTAAACTAGTGATAAAACAAGAAACTAAAAGATTTAATTGCAAGATCTAAAGATATACCTTCAAGCATGATGACCCACAAGTATAGGGGATCAATCGTAGTCCTTTCGATAAGTAAGAGTGTCGAACCCAATGAGGAGCAGAAGGAAATGACAAGCGGTTTTCAGCAAGGTATTCTCTGCAAGCACTGAAATTATCGGTAACAAATAGTTGTGTGATAAGATAATTCGTAACGGGTAATAAGTAACAAAAGTAAACAAGGTGCAGCAAGGTGGCCCAATCCTTTTTGTAGCAAAGGACAAGCCTAGACAAACTCTTATATAAAGCAAAGCGCTCCCGAGGACACATGGGAATTGTTGTCAAGTTAGTTTTCATCATGCTCATATGATTCACGTTCGTTACTTTGATAATTTGATATGTGGGTGGACCGGTGCTTGGGTGCTGCCCTTCCTTGGACAAGCCTCCCACTTATGATTAACCTCTCTCGCAAGCATCCGCAACTACAAAAGAAGAATTAAGATAAATCTATTCATAGCATGAAACATATGGATCCAAATCAGCCCCTTACGAAGCAACGCATAAACTAGGGTTTAAGCTTCTGTCACTCTAGCAACCCATCATCTACTTATTACTTCCCAATGCCTTCCCCTAGGCCCAAATCATGGTGAAGTGTCATGTAGTCGACGTTCACATAACACCACTAGAAGAAAGACAACATACATCTCATCAAAATATCGAACGAATACCAAATTCACATGATTACTTATAACAAGACTTCTCCCATGTCCTCAGGAACAAACGTAACTACTCACAAAGCATATTCATGTTCATAATTAGAGGAGTATTAATTATCATTAAGGATCTGAACAAATGATCTTCCACCGAATAAACCAACTAGCATCAACTACAAGGAGTAATCAACACTACTAGCAACCCACAGGTACCAATCTGAGGTTTTGAGACAAAGATCGGATACAAGAGATGAACTAGGGTTTGAGAGGAGATGGTGCTGGTGAAGATGTTTATGGAGATTGACCCCCTCTCGATGAGAGGATCGATGGTGATGATGATGGCGATGATTTCTCCCTCTCGGAGGGATGTTTCCCCGGCAGAACAGCTCCGCCGGAGCCCTAGATTGGTTCTGCCCAGGTTCCGCCTCGAGACGGCAGCGCTTCCTCCCAAAAGCTTCCTTCTTGTTTTTTCCAGGTCAAAACACACCATATAGCAGAAGATGGGCATCGGGGGCCTGCCAGGTGGCCCACAAGGATTGGGGGCATGCCCAAGGGGTAGGGCGCGCCCTCCACCCTTGTGGATGGCAGGTGGCCCCCCTCTAGTACTTTCTTCGCCCAATATTTTTTATTAAATCCAAAATGACTCTCCATGAAGTTTCAGGACTTTTGGAGTTGTGCAGAATAGGTCTCTAATATTTGCTCCTTTTCTAGCCCAAAATTCCAGCTGCCGGCATTCTCCCTCTTCATGTAAACCTTGTAAAATAAGAGAGAAAAGGCATAAGTATTGTGCCATAATGTGTAATAATAGCCCATAATGCAATAAATATTGATATAAAAGCATGATGCAAAATGGATGTATCAACTCCCCCAAGCTTAGACCTCGCTTGTCCTCAAGCGACAGCCGATATCGAAAAATATGTCCACATGTTTAGAGATAGAGGTGTCGATAAAATAAAATCCGGACATGAGGGCATCATGATCATCTTTAGAACAACAACATATATTGTCATATAATTTCTTATGCCAAAGTAACAATTCATTCACAAGGTAAAGTATGAATCAAAAACTTCATTGAAAACTAACAAACTATGATCTCAGTCATTGAAGCAATTGCAATTTATCATAACATCGGAAAGATTCAATTCAAGAGCTTTTCAGCAAGTCCACATACTCAACTATCATTTAGTCTTTCACAATTGCTAACACTCACGCGATACTTATGGGTTCAAAGTTTCCATCGGACACAGAGAAAGATAGGGGCTTATAGTTTTGCCTCCCAACCTTTTACCGCAAGGGTAATGTCAACAATAATACTTTATGATAACCTACATCCTAGTGGATATATATATCTGGATCTTTCTCCAACACATATTGCTTGCCAAAAGGAAAAAGTGTAAAAAGGAAAGGTGAAGATCACCATGACTCTTGTATAAGGGTAGAAGATAAAAGTAAAAGATAGGCCCTTCGCAGAGGGAAGCAGAGGTTGTCATGCACTTTTATGGTTGGATGCACAAAATCTTAATGCAAAAGAACGTCACTTTATATTGCCGCTTGTGATAAAGAACTTTATTATGCAGTCCGTCGCTTTTATTTCTTCCATATCGCAAGTTCGTATAAAGCTTATTTTCTTCACACTAATAGATCATACATATTTAGAGAGCAATTTTTATTGCTTGCACCAATGACAACTTACTTGAAGGATCTTACCCAATCCATAGGTAGGTATGGTGGACTCTCATGGCAAAACTGGGTTTAGGGATGTTTGGAAGCACAAGTAGTATCTCTACTTGGTGCAAAGAATTTGGCTAGCATGAGAGGGAAAGGCAAGCTCAACATGTTGGAGGATCCATGACAATATAACTTCTTTTCGGATATAAGAAAACATAACCCATTATGTTGTCTTCCTTGTCCAACATCAACTTTTTAGCATGGCATATTTTAATGAGTGCTCACAATTACAAAAGATGTCCAAGATAGTATATTTATATGTGAAGCCTCTCTTTCTTTATTACTTCCTATTAATTGCAACAATGACCAAAACTATGTTTGTCAACTCCCAACAAATTTTATTCATCGTACTCTTTATATGTGAAGTCATTACTCTCCATAAGATCAATATATGATCTTTTTATTTCTTTTTATCATTTTATTCCCTCAAGATCATAGCAAGAAAACAAAACCCTCAACTCAAAACTACACTTTATTATATATAACTCAAGGACTCGATTACATAGATAAAGATCAAATCAAAAATCAAAGCTAGATCATACTAAAACTTTATTCTACTAGATCAAGATATAACCAAAAGGATCGAACTAAGAAAAATGATAAAAGTAAAGGTGTGATGGTGATACGATACCGGGGCACCTCCCCCAAGCTTGGCAGTTGCCAAGGGGAGTGCCCATACCCATGTATTTATGTTTCTTTCTTCGGAAGTGGTGATGATGGAGTTGTTGATGAAGTATCCTTCCTTCTAAGCTTGCGCTTGAGGATAGCATTTTCCTTCCTTAAGTCATCAATCTCCTGCTCAAGCCTTAATATCTTTTTACATAGTTCCTGTTTGTTTTCCTGCAAGAGACGAAAAGGGATAAACTCGATCTTAGGTATCTTTGCTCTATTAGGAAGACTTGACTTTTTGAACTCCACGTGCATGTCCCCAGTTTGGGGTACTAGGACTTCCTCTTCATCGGAACTTGTCTCTTCTTTTCCTTTCCGGTCATAGTCCTCTTCTTCCTCCGTGGTCCAACCATAATGCTCCACATCCCCATAAACCTTGGGGTCTGCAATGTAATCAGCTACATAGCTCTCTCCCTCTGAATCTTGGGACGACATCTTACTCCAAAACTGCTACAGAAACAGCTCAAAATGAAAATAGGGGATTTTGCCGTGGTACGGTGGTCAAAACCTTCGGGAGATTATACAATGAATTTTTACCGACCAAAAGAAGTATTGTGCAAGAAAACGGAGTCCGGAGGGCACACGAGGTGGCCACAAGGTCGGGGGGCGCGCCCAGGGGGGTAGGGCGCGCCCTCCACCCTTGTGGTCACCTCGTGTCTCTTTCGGACTATTTTAAATTTTCCTAATTTTTTAAATATTCCAAAACGGAGAAAAATTGCTATTATAACAGTTTTGGAGTCGGTTTACTTACCGTACCACATACCTATTCTTTTTCGGAGTCTGAAACGTTCTGGAAAGTGTCCCTTATGTGCTCCTCCGGGGTTACGGTATCAATTATATTGGTCTCAACATTTATGGGATTACCTGAGATATAATGTTTGATTCTTTGACCGTTCACCACCTTCGGATTTGTGCCTTCGGCGTTGTTGATTTTTATGGCCCCGGAACGATAGACCTCCTCGATAATGTAAGGACCTTCCCATTTAGAGAGAAGCTTTCCTGCAAAAAATCTTAAACGAGAGTTGTATAGCAAAACATGATCACCTATATTAAACTCACGCTTTTGTATCCTTTTGTCATGCCATCTTTTAACTTTGTCTTTAAACAACTTGGCATTCTCATAGGCTTGGGTTCTCCATTCATCAAGCGAGCTTATGTCAAATAACCTCTTCTCACCGGCAAGTTTGAAATCATAGTTGAGCTCTATAATTGCCCAATAAGCTTTATGTTCTAGTTCAAGAGGTAAGTGCCAAGCCTTTCCATAAACCATTTTATATGGAGACATACCCATAGGGTTTTTATAAGCAGTTCTATAAGCCCATAATGCATCATCAAGTTTCTTAGACCAATTCTTTCTAGATCTATTAACAGTCTTTTGCAAAATCAATTTAATCTCTCTATTGCTCAATTCTACTTGACCGCTACACCGAGGATGATAAGGAGATGCAATTCTATGGTTAACATCATACTTAGCAAGCATTTTATGGAAAGCACCATGAATAAAATGTGAACCACTGTTAGTCATTAAATATCTAGGGACTCCAAACCTCGAAAAAATAACTTCTTTAAGCATCTTAATAGAAGTGTTATGATCAGCACTACTAGTTGGAATAGCTTCTACCCACTTAGTAACATAATCAACAGCAACTAAAATATGTGTATACCCATTAGAGGAAGGAAAAGGTCCCATATAATCAAAGCCCCAAACATCGAATGGTTCAATAACAAGTGAATAATTCATAGGCATTTCCTGACGTCTACTAATATTACCAATTCTCTGGCATTCATCACAAGACAAAACAAACTTACGAGCATCCTTTAAGAGAGTAGGCCAATAAAAACCATATTGCAATACCTTATGTGCAGTTCTATCTCCAGCGTGGTGGCACTTGCGTAGGATCTGTTCCTGTTCATGCTCAGGTACACAACGTCTAATAACACCATCTACTCCTTCTTTATAAAGGTGTGGGTCATCCCAAAAGTAATGTCTTAAATCATAGAAAAACTTTTTCTTTTGCTGGTATGTGAAACTAGGTGGTATAAATTTGGCAACAATGTAATTAGCATAATCAGCATACGATGGAGTATTACGAGAAGCATTTATGACAGCTAATTGTTCATCAAGAAAGCTATCATCAATAGGCAGTGGGTCATCAAGAACATTTTCTAACCTAGACAAGTTGTCTGCAACGGGGTTCTCAGCTCCCTTTCTATCATTAATATGCAAATCAAATTCTTGTAGCAAGAGGACCCATCTAATAAGTCTAGGTTTAGCATCTTTCTTTTCCATAAGATATTTAATAGTAGCATGATCAGTGTGAATAGTTACTTTGGAATCAACAATATAGGATCTGAACTTATCACAAGGAAAGACAACTGCTAAAAATTCTTTTTTAGTAGTAGCATAATTCCTTTGGGCACTGTCGAAAGTTTTACTAGCATAATGAATAACATTTAATTTCTTATCAACTCTTTGCCCTAGAACAGCACCAACAGCATAATCACTAGCATCACACATAAATTCAAAGGGTAAATTCCAATCAGGTGGCTGAACAATAGGTGCAGAAATCAAGGCTTTCTTAAGTATTTCAAATGCTTCTACACAATCATCATCAAAATCAAAAGGAACATCTTTTTGCAAGAGATTAGTGAGAGGCCTAGAAATTTTAGAGAAGTCTTTAATAAACCTCCTATAGAAACTAGCATGGCCAAGGAAACTTCTTATACCTTTGATATCTTTAGGACACGGCATCTTTTCAATAGCATCTACTTTAGCTTTATCAACTTCAATACCTCTTTCAGAAATTTTATGCCCCAAGACAATACCTTCATTAACCATAAAGTGGCACTTCTCCCAATTCAAGACAAGATTAGTTTCTTCACATCTCTGCAAGACTCGATCAAGGTTGCTTAAGCAATCATCAAAAGAAGTTCCATAAATGGAGAACTCATCCATGAAAACCTCAACAATCTTTTCACAAAAATCAGAGAATATAGCAGTCATACATCTTTGAAAGGTAGGAGGTGCCTTGCATAAACTGAAAGGCATACGTCTATAAGCAAAGATACCGAAAGTGCAAGTAAAAGTGGTCTTTTCCTGATCATCCTTTGACACAGGTATTTGAGAAAAACCAGAATAATCATCTAGAAAGCAAAAATGTGTATGTTTGGATAATCTTTCTAGCATTTGATCAATAAAAGGTAGAGGGTAATGATCTTTTCTAGTAGCTTTATTTAATTTTTTGAAAATCAATTACCATTCTATAACCTGTGACAATTCTTTGTGGAATCAATTCATTCTTATCATTAGGAACAACAGTAATACCTCCCTTCTTAGGGACACAATGAACAGGACTTACCCACTGACTATCAGCAATAGGATAAATTATACCTGCTTCCAGAAGCTTTAGTATTTCATTTCTTACCACTTCTTTCATCTTAGGATTTAACCGTCGTTGATGATCAACAACTGGTTTAGCATCTTTCTCCAAATTAATTTTGTGCTGACATAGAGTGGGACTAATGCCCTTAAGATCATCAAGAGTATATCCAATAGCGGCTCGGTGCTTCCTCAGAGTTTTCAATAATTTCTTTTCTTCATGCTCTGAAAGGTTAGCACTAATAATAACAGGATATATCTTCTTTTCATCGAGATAAGCATATTTCAAAGTATTAGGTAATTGTTTAAGCTCAAACACGGGATCACCCTTGGGTGGAGGAGGATCCCCAAGGATTTCAACAGGCAAATTGAGTTTCAAAATAGGCCCTTGATTAAAGAATATCTCATCTATTTCCCTTCTTTCATTTATAAACATATCATTCTCATGGTCTAGCAAATATTGTTCTAAGGGATCAGTAGGAGGCACGGCAATAGAAGCAAGACCAATAATTTCATCCTTACTAGGCAATTCTTTATCATGGGGTTGTCTACGAAATTTAGAGAAATTAAAATCATGAGACATATCCCCTAAACCGACAGTAACAATATCTTTCTCGCAATCTATCTTAGCATTAACAGTATTCAAGAAAGGTCTACCAAATATAATGGGACAAAAGTCATCTTGTGGGGAAGCAAGAACAAGAAAATCAGTAGGGTATTTTATTTTCCCACACAAGACTTCAACATCTCTAACAATCCCAATTGGTGAAATAGTATCTCTATTGGCAAGCTTAATAGTAACATCAATATCTTCTATCTCAGCAGGTGCAATATCAATCATAATTTCTTTACATAAGGAAAAAGGAATTGCACTCACACTAGCACCCATATCACATAAGCCATGATAACAATGATCTCCTATTTTAACTGAAACAATAGGCATGCCAACAACGGGTCTATGTTTATCTTTACTATCGGGTTTAGCAATTCTAGCAGCCTCATCACAGAAATAAATAACATGCCCATCAATATTATCAACCAAGAGATCTTTAACCATAGCAATACTGGGTTCAACTTTAATTTGCTCAGGGGGTGTAGGTGTTCTAGTATAACTCTTATGAATCACAGTTGAAGCTTTAGCATTATCCTTTATTCTAACATGAAAAGGTGGTTTCTCAATATAAGCAGTAGGAACAATAGGATCAACATTATAAGTAATAGTTTCTTCTTCAACTTTAATAGGTTCAACTACTTTAACTTTAATGGGAGGATGATATTTAAACCACTTCTCCTTAGGGAGATCAACATGAGTAGCAAAAGATTCACAGAAAGAAGCTACTATCTCAGAGTCAAGTCCATATTTAGTGCTAAAATCACGAAAAGCATCGGTATCCATAAAAGATTTAACACAATCAAACTTAAGGTTTATACCTGACTCCTTACCTTCGTCGAGTTCCCAATCTTCAGAGTTGCGTTTAATTCTTTCCAACAAATCCCATTTGAATTCAATAGTCTTCTTCATAAAAGAACCAGTACAAGAAGTATCGAGCATGGATCGATCATTATGAGAAAGCCGAGCATAAAAATTTTGAATAATAATTTCTCTTGGGAGCTCATGATTGGGGCATGAATATAACATTGACTTAAGCCTCACCCAAGCTTGAGTGATACTTTCTCCTTAATGAGGCCAAAAATTATATATATAATTTCGATCACGATGAACCAGATGCATAGGATAAAACTTCTGATGAAATTCCAATTTCAATCGGTTGTAGTTCCATGATCCAATATCATCACATAGCCTATACCATGTCAATGCCTTCTCCTTCAAAGATAAAGGGAAGACCTTCTTCTTGACTTCATCCTTGGGCAAACCTGCAAGCTTAAATAATCCACAAACTTCATCCACATAGATTAGATGCATATTAGGATGTAATGTTCCATCTCCTGTGTAAGGATGAGCTAGCAGTTTCTCTATCATACCCGAAGGAATTTCATAATAAATATTTTCAGTAGGTGCAGTATGTTGAGGAGCAACTCTTTGCTCTTCCGGTCGAGGTGAAGATACCCCGAACAAGCCCCTCAAAGGATTATTTTCCATAGTAACAAGTGACAGTAAATTTCAGCACACTATATAAATGTTTCCTTACCAAAGGCGGTTCACTCCCCGGCAACAGCGCCAGAAAAGAGTCTTGATGACCCACAAGTATAGGGGATCTATCATAGTCCTTTCGATAAGTAAGAGTGTCGAACCCAACGAGGAGCAGAAGGAAATGACAAGCGGTTTTCAGCAAGGTATTCTCTGCAAGCACTGAAATTATCGGTAACAGATAGTTGTGTGATAAGATAATTCGTAACGGGTAGTAAGTAACAAAAGTAAACAAGGTGCAGCAAGGTGACCCAATCCTTTTTGTAGCAAAGGACAAGCCTGGAGAAACTCTTATATAAAGCAAAGCGCTCCCGAGGACACATGGGAATTGTTGTCAAGTTAGTTTTCATCATGCTCATATGATTCGCGTTCGTTACTTTGATAATTTGATATGTGGCTGGACCGGTGCTTGGGTGATGCCCTTCCTTGGACAAGCCTCCCACTTATGATTAACCCCTCTCGCAAGCATCCGCAACTACAAAAGAAGAATTAAGATAAATCTAACCATAGCATGAAACATATGGATCCAAATCAGCCCCTTACGAAGCAACGCATAAACTAGGGTTTAAGCTTCTGTCACTCTAGCAACCCATCATCTACTTATTACTTCCCAATGCCTTCCCCTAGGCCCATATCATGGTGAAGTGTCATGTAGTCGACGTTCACATAACACCACTAGAGGAAAGACAACATACATCTCATCAAAATATCGAACGAATACCAAATTCACATGATTACTTATAACAAGACTTCTCCCATGTCCTCAGGAAAAAACGTAACTACTCACAAAGCATATTCATGTTCATAATCAGAGGAGTATTAATTATCATTAAGGATCTGAACAAATGATCTTCCACCGAATAAACCAACTAGCATCAACTACAAGGAGTAATCAACACTACTAGCAACCCACAGGTACCAATCTGAGGTTTTGAGACAAAGATCGGATACAAGAGATGAACTAGGGTTTGAGAGGAGATGGTGCAGGTGAAGATGTTGATGGAGATTCACCCCCTCTCGATGAGAGGATCGATGGTAATGATGATGGCGGTGATTTCCCCCTCCCGGAGGGATGTTTCCCGGCAGAACAGCTCCGCCGGAGCCCTAGATTGGTTCTGCCCAGGTTCCGCCTCGAGACGGCGGCGCTTCATCCCGAAAGCCTCCTTCTTGTTTTTTCCAGGTCAAAACACACCATATAGCAGAAGATGGGCGTCGGGGGCCTGCCAGGTGGCCCACAAGGACGGGGGCCATGCCCAGGGGGTAGGGCGCGCCATCCACCCTTGTGGATGGCAGGTGGCCCCCCTCTGGTACTTTCTTTGCCCAATATTTTTTATTAAATCCAAAATGAATCTCCGTGAAGTTTCAGGACTATTGGAGTTGTGCAGAATAGGTCTCTAATATTTGCTCCTTTTCCAGCCCAGAATTCCAGCTGCCGGCATTCTCCCTCTTCATGTAAACCTTGTAAAATAAGAGAGAAAAGGCATAAGTATTGTGCCATAATGTGTAATAACAACCCATAATGCAATAAATATTGATATAAAATCATGATGCAAAATGGACGTATCAAAGCACTCACCTCCCCGGTAACGGCGCCAGGAAAGAGCTTGATGTCTACTATGCAACCTTCTTCTTATAGACTCGTGTTGGGCCTCCAAGCGCAGAGTTTTGTAGGACAGTAGCAAATTTCCCTCAAGTGGACGACCTAAGGTTTATCAATCCGTGGAAGGCATAGGATGAAGAAGGTCTCTCTCAAACAACCCCACAACCAAATAATAAAGAGTCTCTTGTGTCCCCAACACACCCAATACAATGGTAAATTGTATAGGTGCACTAGTTCGGCGAAGAGATGGTGATACAAGTGTAATATGGATAGTAGATATAGGTTTTTGTAATCTGAAAATATAAAAACCGCAAGGTAGCGAGTAAAAAAAGTGAGCAAAAATGGTATTGCAATGCTTGGAAACAAGGCCTAGGGTTCATACTTTCACTAGTGCAAGTTCTCTCAACAATGATAACATAATCGGATCATATAACAATCCCTCAATGTGCAACAAAGAATCACTCCAAAGTTCCTATCGGAGAACGTAGGACAAAAATGTGCATCAACCCCTATGCATAGATTACCCCAATGTCACCTTGGGAATCCATGAGTTGAGTGCCAAAAGATACATCAAGTGAATCAATAGAACATCCCATTGTCACCACAGATATCCCATTGCAAGACATACATCAAGTGTTCTCAAATCCAATACTCAATCCAACATAACGAAACCTCAAAGAGCAAGACTCAATTCATCACAAGAAAGTAGAGGGGGAGAAACACCATATGATCCAACTATAATAACAAAGCTCGCGGTACATCAAGATCGTGCCAAATCAAGAACACGAGAGAGAGAGAGAGATCAAACACATAGCTACTGGTACATACCCTCAGCCCCGAGGGTGAACTACTCCCTCCTCGTCATGGAGACTGCTGGGATGATGAAGATGGCCACCGGTGATGGTTTCCCTCTCCGGCAGGGTGCCGGAACGGGCTCCCAATTGGTTTTTCGTGGCTACAGAGACTTGCGGCGGCGGAACTCCCGATCTAGGTTTATTTCTAGAGGTTTTGGTTTTTATAGGAGGTGTTGGCGTCGAGGACAAGTCAAGGGGGCCCATGAGGCGATGACAAGGCAGGGGGCGCGCCCTAGGGGGGCGCCCTCCACCCTCGTGGTTGCCTCGGGACTCCTCTCCGATATCTTTTCGTTCCAGTATTTTTTATATTTTTCAAAAATATTCTCCGTAAATTTTCAGCTCATTCCGAGAACTTTTATTTTTGCACAAAACAAACGATGCCATGGTAGTTCTGCTGAAAACAGTGTCAGTCCGGGTTAATTCTAATAAAATCATACCAAAACCATATAAAATTGTTGTAAACATGGCATGAATACTTCATAAATTATAGATACGTTGGAGACGTATCACCTAGCTTGTTTACTTTAATTAACCAGTTGATGGTGTGGCAGTAAGTTTTGTTGTGCCTGAGTTTCAGAATTCGTATGCAATATTACGATAAATTTGCTGTTGGATGATCGGTGCAGAACAAAAAGATTGAAGTGAAAATGTTTACAACAATTTTTCCAGCATGTGGAATCATTTCCATTTGTTCTGTGTTCTTCTCTTGATGAAACCACTCCGTGCATTAAATAAATAACATGGTTTTAGTTTTTATATATTAATATAACTTATGTATTCCTGAGTGCCATCAAGTGAAATGTGTAAGCTGACGATGGTGCCCCCCTTTGATGCCTCAAAGGCCAGTGCAGCTTGCACAACCCCTTGGCTCCAAGGTGACTCTTGATGAATGACTTTGACGGCTGTCCTCAACCATGGCCAACATCACCACATGAAGCCATTTTTTCATCTCGTGCACCTGGCGAGCTGGTGGAATATCACGGTTGATGACCTGGAATGTCAACAAAGTGTATGCTCTAGCATCTCGATGATGTGCTGACATGTTCACAGACTCTACCACCGTCTGTTATCATATCATGGACGATGCTTTAAAGCATTTGAATACTTTAATGTGTCTATGGAGTTATGTACCTTATTAGCCTTTGTTGATGTTCGGTTGCTCCCACATCATGATGCCTGTTTTGTGTATCATTTCCGATTAACGCCGACAGATTTGTGAAATCAATCATTGACCGTCGACCTAAACACTATCTTTGTTCAGTTAGCACATTGTTAACCACCACATGAAGCCATTTTTATCTCTTGCACATCGCGAGCAGGTGGAATATGAGAAATTTACACACACACACACACACACATATATATAATAGAACTTGCTAGCACAGGAATATGAGATTATGCTCAGTATAATTTTTCACAATATTAGTATAATTTTTTACAATATACAAGATAGTGTCAGAATCAAGATGAATTTATTTGCTCAGATTTTTGAATTTTCAGATTATTAGTAGGTTTTAACACAATCATAATAAATTTCTACTCCTCCGCCGCCTCCGTTATCTAATCCTCCCCAAACGCCATGATTCACACCGATTTTATCTAACAATTCCTAACCTTGATCAACAGTGTTCTCCATAAAACCTCCCCTGGAAGCAAGATTTAAATTTCTTTTACATTCATCATCTAGTCCTCCAAAAAGAAAATTTAACACCATCCTTGATGAAAAATTATGATGAGAACAATTATCAAGTAGAGAGTTGTACCTTCGATAAGCCTCGACAAGACTTTCACCTAATTTTTGTTTGAAGTTCACGATCATGCACCTCACTCCGTAAGTCTTCTTTTGTGAGTAAAAGTGAGCCAAGAATAGGAAATTCAATTCGCCTCCCGGGAGCACGTGCTCCCGGGCCCAAAAATAATTTTTGAAATGTCAAAAAAAATCAAAACAAATTTTTTATGTGTTGTTAGTCACATCCAAATGCTACATGCAAATTTTGAGGCAAAAAGGTTAACCATTTTGGCATGTGCAAAAACAAAACACCAAATGTTACCCCCAAATGTCACCCCAAATTTGTTTTTTTTTTCACCAATGAAACAGCGTTTCTCGGTTCCGCATGAAAATTGTCAAGCATGCTTGCAACACTAACACGAACATCCACAAAAAAATTAGAGTTTTTTTAAAACATTTACTATTTTTTTGTGTTACTGTTTACCCGGGAGCCAAAACGCCCCTCCCGCCAAGAATGCGCTAGACAATTTATCCCAAGTGTCAAAAGTACATGCGGGGTGAGAGCGGCGATTTGGTGCCCGGGCTCGGATGAGCCCGGTCATAAACAATACCGCAATTTAAAATAGAAAAAAGTTCAAATTCTTTTGTAGTGCAAGATACTCCTGTGCGTGAACTCCGTGCAAATTTTTGTGAAGTTTGGACATTCAAGGAACTCATGGCAAAAAAGAGAAATTTCGGATGTATGAGGAACTTTTCAAAATCTCATTGTTCACACCAGATTTTTGTCTTTTTTGCCACGAGCTACTCGAATGTCCAAACTTCACAAAATTTTGCACGGAGTTCACTCACAGGAGCATCTTGCACCACAAAAAAAAATTATTTTTTTTAACTTTCTTTCTATTTTAAATCGAGGTACTGTTCACCTGGCTCATCTGAGCCCGGCTCCGGGTTGAATTATCGATGTAGGGTGAGTTAATATCCAATCTCGCTTTGACGACAATGAATGACAGACAACTTAAGTTTCAGTTCATCATAAGTAAAGGTTTTTAATTTAAAGTCATGCATAAATCTTCAAACTGATACAAATGTTTATATGGATCCTCCGTACCATCACCTGTGAATTGCTTACTCTGCAGCATACCGAGTAGAATCGGATTAGTTTCATAACTCTCCTCGGGTCTCGGCCCCAAGGGTTTAAACATTTCATCTATCGCCTCCACTCTTGCAAGTCTCTGATGGTCATGTATAGATATCTCAAAAGACAAGATGAGTATTTTTTTAGTAAAAATGGTAATATAAATAACAACAAACAAAATAAATTATATGCAAGTGGGAAGGTAACTTCAAACGCTATGCTCCCCGGAAATGGCGCCAGATGATGCTTGATGTCCTGTAAGAGCACATATATGTTGTGGCAGTTTCATGATAAGTAGAGTGTCGAACCCAGAGGGGGTGAATAGAAAGACACTACCAATCCCGCAACCGGAGTTCCCCGCCTTTTTTCGAAATCTCATAGTTGTATACAAATGAGACACACCCTTTTTGAGGCATATTCTCTTGTATATAAAAATAGTTTGTTCACCAATCCAAAAAATGTTCTGGAATTTTTAAAAATGTTTGCGTTTTGAAAATTTGTGTTCGCCTATTCAAAAAATGTTTGCATTTTCAAAAATTGCATTCACCAATTCAATAGGTGATATATATATACACACACACACACTATTCTGATCACGGGATCAGAATAGTATTCTGATAACTACCTGACCTGTCCCAGCGGTAGTAATTGAACTTCCCCTAGTGCTAGGTTGAACTTCCACGAAACATTATCCAAATGGGGCTTGCGATATACCGTTGGAAAGCTGTGGACATGAGTATTATGACCCAAGTTAAATTTTTGGCACAATGTAAGCGGTTTAAGAGCAGTTTTGAAAACCTTTTTCTTCATACAAAAAAACATGAATCGTATTTTCGAGCCTATTTCTAATCCATTTATCGGAATGAGGCAAATGAGATGGCGTTGGATAGCTGCTGCAAATACGCTCATTTCACATGTTAAAAGTTTTCCCAAATTCCCTACGGTTAAAGAGGAATTTCAAAAATGGCAGAATTTCAGAAACCGAACAGCCGGGTTCGTATTTTTGGGTTAATTTGAAAATGGCTAATCCGATTGATGCAAATGATATGGCATTGGAAACTGATGAAAATGCGCTTCTTTTTCGTAGAGAAAGTTTTCCCAATTTTAAACTATTTGAACGTAATTTTGAAAATGGCCGAAGTCACACCAAGTTCGTATTTTCGCGTTATTTTCTCAATAGTTTGTCGGAATGCAGCAAATGATATAGCGTTGGAAAGCTTGAACAAATGCAAAACTTTTACATGTAGATTGTTTTTTCCTATTCTTTATAGTCTTAAGTAAATTTTCAAAATGGCTAACAAAGTTTTTTGGCCGTAATTTCCACAAATGAATTTCGGAATGGGGAAAATAATATACCGTTGAAAAGCTACGAAAATGCGAAGCTTTTTCATGTAGATGGTTTTCTTTGATTCCTAGCCGTTTTCAAGTAATTTTGAAAACAGCGAGATCATGCGTTCTGCCTTTATCGCGAAACAGATTATTCGAAAATGCACCGCTTGAAGAACTTGAACTTCTCGGCATGTCTGCTTGAACTTCACTCTGTCTTTTCACGTGATTTTTTTGTTCGTAGCTCTTCATCCACTCACCAGAATTGAGCAAATGATATACCGATGGTAAGCTGCTGTAAACACGCAACTTTTCTGTGTTGATCATTTTTTCATACTCGCGACGGTTTAAAAGATTTTCATCTAAAATTCATTCAGTGTAGTAGTTGAACTTCTTGCTGTGACGTATTTTCGTTTGTAATTTCTCATCCATTTCGTCGGTGTTACACAAATGATATTCCTTTTGTACAAACCTCTCTCACAATAATTTTTTTAACTTTCTCCGACCGAGGACTTGAACTTATAGCAAAAAAAATATTTGGATCTTGCCTTTTTATTCATTTTTCTCATATTAAACACACACCATGTAGTACATGAACTTTTTCCATTTTTATAATTTGAATTTTTTATTTCCTTTTTGAAATCAAATTGCTCCCAAATAATAACTGAACTTGTTTGTGGATTGAGAGAATTGTTTTAAAACACAAAAAGCAATTTCCTTTTTGTGTTTTTGAACATGGAAATACAAGGTGAACCTCTCTCGCAAGAATTTTTGAACTTCCCCGAACAGAGCACTTTAACTTCTTTCAACAAACCTTTTAAGCTTTATTTTTCTATACTTTTACATTTCACCTGAAATGCATTCCTTGCAGTACTTGAACTTCTCGTTGTTTTTCACTATGAATTTCTGTCACATTTTTGCGTATACGTCGAATTACACGCAATTGAAGGTCGGACGTCATTTTTTCCCATTTTAAAACATGTAATTGGAGGCCGGATGTCCCGCAATATAAATTCTGAACCGTGCACGGAGGTGCACGTGAACTTCTTGCAACAAATCTGAGTTTTTTATATACTTCAAACTACTCTGTTATTTTAATTTCAACTTCTTAGTCATATTCTTAGAAAGGAAATATGTTTTTAAATAAGCATCAAACATTTTTTTGTAAATTAAACTTCATAGTTTTATTTTTCTTAGAAACGGTAATAATTTGAGTTTCCCGTATACATCGAACTACTCCTCTATTTTAATTTGAACTTCGTCATTTTTATTCTTTAGTAACAAGGAAAATTTGAGTTTTTTTATAAATATCGAACTTCTCTATTTTTGTAATTTGGACTTATTGGTTTATTTTATTTTAGTAACGGAAAAATCCTAGTTTTCTAATAAATATTAAACTGGTCCATAATTTAAATATGAACTTCTTGAGTTTTTTATTAGAAACGGTGAAAAAAAAAATTGTGAATTTTGTACTACCCTATTTTTAAAATTTGAACTTCTTGTTTTCATTCTCTAATAACGAGAAAAATCTGGATTTTTTTAACCATTGAACTGCTCTGTTTTTTAGATTTGAACTTCTAGGGATTTTTTAACGGATAAAATCCTTTTTTATAAATGTGTGTCTTTGTGCGCGTGTGCGCGTAGCCATAAAAGCCGATTTTTTTGAGTTGTTGGTGGTGTTTTTCTGGTGGCGGTTTTTGTTTCACAAGCTCTCCAATTTTTAGAATGTATGCTTCACTTTGAAATTTTTAATTGCACCATTTTTACTATATATGAACTTATGCTTTTTTAGATTTGAACTTCTCACGTGAACTTTTAGAGAGAGAGTGATTGAATTTTTTTTCTCATTTTAGCTGAAATTAAAGACAACAAAATCACTCAGCTCATAGTTTGCTTTTTTTATTTGTACATCTTGCATGCATTTTTTAAAATAGGACTCGGTTTGCAAACATATTTCATTATTTTTGTCCAAGTTTTCTACAGAACACCACAATCATCTGCCCAAAGCATGTCAGGTAACGTTTTCAACGAAGAAAAGTCATTTTTTTTCTATATCTGAACATCATGCAATTTCATATATGAACTTCCACGGTTGTGTATTTCCTAAACTTTTTAAGTTGTAAACATTGTGACTTGCGCATATGCATTTTTGCTAAGTAGGCGCAGAAGTGTGTAATCAAAAATACACACAGGCCAGCAACATTTTCATCACATATTCTACAAAAGATTCAGAACACAAGATGTAGTCCCTGAACACCCAACCTCGGCCATTTGCAATAATCTGAAGGCCGGTGGTACAGCAGAGCAATCACTCTGTTATCTGAAGTTCAAATATATGACATACTGACGTTCAGTTAACTTCATAGCCATGGGGAGCAGGAAAGGTAGTGGGAGGCAAAGAAATCACCAAGGTTTGGGTATTACAAGGAGCAAAAAGATCATTTTTTCTGGAAAAAAAATTGACCATCAGACGAGAAGGGGGAGGAAGTGGGGAGAAGAGAGAAGGAGGAGGAAGATGCAGTGGATAGGCAGGAGGAAGATGGTCAGGGCAGGGTGGGGATGGGGCTATGGAGAAGTAGGAAGGCGCGCAGGAGCAGAGGCAGGTCACGCCGGTGGGGAGGGAAGGTCGCGAAGGAGTAGAGGAAAGGTCGCGCCGGACGGGAGGGAAGTTCGCGCCAGAGCAGTGGAAAGGTCGCTCTGCCGAGGAGGTTGGGGCGGGGCGGAGGGCGTGCGGCCAATGTGTGGTGGCGACGGATCTGGGCACGCGTCGGTGGTTGGCGGGGAGCTGGCCAACGCATGGTGGCGATGGATCCGGCCAGGCACCGGTTGTTGGGGAGGAGGAGTCACCGGTGGTTGGCGATGCCGATTGTGGTAGGGTGGGGGCGGCGGGGTGGGTTAGGGGCGGGTGGCTGGGTCACGGCGGCACGGTGGGTGGTTGGGTCACGGCAGCCGACAACGTAGGTGGCTGGATCCGTGCGGGGGCGGCGAGATCTCACGCGGTGCTCGATCCACGCGGTGGCGACGACGGAGGTCCAGGACGGCGCCGGGGAAGAAGGTAATGGAGGAGGGGAGGCCAGGCGGGATCGGAGTGTGGGGTAGGCGAGGCGGGATCGAGGTGTGGGGGAGGCGGGGCAGCCATGGCGTGGGGAGGCTGGTGGGCCGGTCGGGGGGTAGGTTTCTTTTTCTGATCTCAGGAACACCCTCGCGTGCTCTATATAGGGCCTGATGTGATCAGAATAACTATTCTGATCCCATGATCAGAATAGTGCTACTATATATAATATTAATATATATATATTATATATATATATATATATAGGGTGGGACTATTCTGCAACCCCCCTCTAGAGTTCCTAAATAAGCTTATTCAGCAACCCCCCTCACTCCGCCTGCCGAACGCAGAAACAAATAAAACCGGGCGCCTGTGGTTAAATCGAACGGCTATTCCCACTCTCCCCACCTTCTTCCCCGACCCCTTCCCAACCCCGATCCTTCTTCCTGCCGCTGGGCGCGCTGCACCACCAACCTCCGTCGCGCGCCGCCGCCACCACCCAGCCCGTCCGAAACACACACCCACCTTCCCCCGTGCCCAACCACTCTCCTACCCCGCCACACCGCGCCCCACCACCTCCTGCCGCTCCAGCCCCTAACCACCTCCTACGTCGTCGGCTCGCCGACGCCCACCAACCCACCGGGGCGTGCGCTTTCCCTGACCTCCAGCGTTGCGCCCCACCTCCCCTGACCTCTAACACCGCCCAACCTCCCTCTCCTCCGTGGATCTGCACGGATGCCGTCCCAACCTCCCTCTCCGCCATGGATCTGGCGGGCGGCGCCCCAACCTCTCCTCTCCATGACAAATCCGGCGGGCACGACCCTCAGCCTCTCCTCTTTGCCCCCGCAGCAGTGGGTGTCGGCCCTTCTCTCTGCCTGCCGGATTTGGCCGGCGAGCACCACCCTCTTGCCAACGCATGAGGATGGCAACGGGAGCACGACGAGCACCTTCGAAGGGGTGCATGTGCGAGTCGTCGTGGCTCGCAACCGCAGTACAGTGCGTGGTGGTGGCTCCACTTCCACCTCTCGCGACGAGCAATGCTCCGGTGGCAAAAAAATCTTCATCAGGCCACGCTGGAGTTAAGTGCGTGCGCGCAAGCAGTTTGCTCTGGGCATGACACGCAGTTAACTGCTCCGGCTAGGCCACCTCTCACCGACGGCGCTGGTCTCCCCCTACAAGCAGGCGTCGTGGCCGCCCACACCCCCCAACGGCCGTTAACTGCCGCTGCCTAGTCACAGTCGTGGACCAAGCTCTGCCGAGGGAGAGGGGATGGGAGGTCCTCCTCCTCCTCCTCCTCTGCCGCTGCCCGGCGGCGACCACCATGATGCAAATGGCACTAAGATTGGTGTCAAGCTCGCCGTCTTCATCCTACAAAAGGCGTTGATCTACTACAGTTAACCAGATGGCCATGTGCTGCTCGTGTAGCTCCGCAGTTACCCACGGTCAAGTCAACAGTTAACTAGATGCTGCTAATTGTCGTTGCTTACCACTCCTAACTGGTGCTAATTGCCGCTGCTAACTATTGCTTTCTATTTGTGTTTAAAAAAAATGCTGGCCTGATGATTTTGACTATTCGTGCAAAATGTATTCCATCAATTATCTATTAGCACTATTCCGCCAAATTCTATTGCTAACTGCTCCCAAAAAATGAGAGTCACCTTGCAAAAAACTATAGATCCAAGACAGTTAGCTTATTGGCATCGGGCAGTTAACTATTTCACTCTCGACGGTTAGCATGATTCGAGCAAAAAGAAATAAAAAAGAAAAATAGTTACAATTCCGGTAGTTAGCTTGCGTGCCGCAACATAGTTAGCTATCCAGTCCCGACAGTTAGCGCGACCCAGGAAAAACAGAATGAAAGAAAAATTTGTAGTACATTCAGTCCCGGTAGTTACCTTGGTGCTAACTGCCATGATTCCCGGCAGTTAGCTATTTCACTCTTGGCGGTTACTTTTACTTTCGGAAAAAAGAGAATGAAAAAAAATTAGTATCTTCGGTCCTGCCGTAATCCATGGCAGTTAGCTATTTCACTCCCTACAGTTAACTTGACCCGATGTTAAAAGTATAGAAGAAAAAAATTCTTCAGCCTTAGCAGTTAGCTTGTCAGCATATGTCAGTTAGCTATTCCACGCGAGCAGTTAGTGTGTACTGTAGCAGTTCGGGCAAAAAATGTCGAAAATGATGTTAGTTTTTTGAAAACTGCTCTTAAACCGTAGCAAATCTGAAAATGTGTTATATATACCAAAGTTCGGGCTAATCGGTAGCTTTCTAACGGTATATCATACGCATCATTCCGACAAAAGCTTTGAAAATTCCTTTCACAAAAACATTGAAAACTCGTTTGATGGATTTTCAATTTTTTGAATTTGATTTAAAAACCAGATCGATTTTGGGGAAATGATCAACATGAGTTTTTTGCTCCTTCTCAATAGCTATCCAACGGTATATCATTTGCATCATTCCGATTAACGGTTCAATAATTATGACCCAAAAACAGTGCGAAAAAATGGTGCCAGAAAAAGTCCGCCCAGCAGTTAACTAGTATAGTTCGCACAGTTAGCTGTCTATTCTCGGGCAGTTAGGAAGGGTTCCTGAATAACTTATTCAGGAATGGGTTGCAGAATAGGTGCGATGTATATATATATATATATATATATATATATGTAGTAACACTATACATCACCCAGGGTGCAGAATACTTATTCTTCACCCGAGGTAATATTACGATCGTTTCGGAATTAAATTATATTTGGAATACAAATAGTTAAATTCATATTGATTCACTACGCAAATTTTGGCATAAGAAAATAAAAATATAGGTCATCAGACCAGAAAAATTACATTTTCTGTACATTTTACACTATGTTTTTTTATTTTTATTTTACGTCACATAAAATATTTTTTACGGCCATTATATATTTTCTTACGTTCTAGTTTTACATCTGAAATAAGACAAAATTTACGGAACGTAAAATTACGATGCATTGATGTTAAAATAGAGAGGGTGAACAATAACTATTCCTCATCCAGGGTGACGAATAGTCAATCCCTATATATATATTTCCAAAAATTGTTCTAGAATTTTAGAAAATATTCAGGTTTTCAATAGGCATTCCCATTTTCAAGTTTTGTAAATTTACAAGTTGTTTTGGTTCTATGTGACCATTTTAAGTTTCATGGACTTTTGTGGCCCCTTGCTAAAGAATGTATACCGCAGCGCAGCAGCAACATTCAAAGCTACTGTAGCAAAAGGAAAAATGTAATGTAGCGCAACAGAAACACCAGCATGCGAAGAATTACTGTAGCGTTCTCATTGCGTCACGACATCGACGCATGCGAGTCACAACATGCGGGAGCCATTGTTTGGGAAAATCTAACAGGCCTGGAGGGAACAAAGTTGTCAACGGGAGGAAGGGAGCGAACATAGTTGTCAACGGGAAGGATCACAATGTAAATGATGTCATGTTAGATGTGAGGTATTATCTCACATCTAAATGAGATATTAGTCGGACCCAAAAATGCCTCCCTTGTAGGGGAATGCAGCAGAAAACAAAAAAATTCTGACCTATGCACCAGCCCAGGACCACTATGGAGACTGCATACAAGGTTTGATCATTTTCGTTACCGACTCGTAGCGCAGCGGAAGTAGAGTCGATGACGATCGGCGGTGCAGATCCCCGCAGCTAGGATTTACAACCTCCCAACCGTGAGGATGTATACCCTCATCCGCCCCTCGGACAACCCTCTGGGAGGCGGTCGGACAGTCCCCCAGACGGTGTCACGAACAGCCCTCCGGGAGGACCTTCGTAACTCGGGCAGCCCTTCGGGAGGACCTTCGAAACTCGGACGGTCACACGGACAGCCCTTCGGGAGGCACTCTCGAACTAAGATCAAAACTACGATCTCTCTACAGAGTTGCACACATATGGTGTCATCTATTCGGTAGGGCTTCGCCGTCCAGAACTAGTTCCCACCGGAACCCAGACAGCCTTTTGGCTCTATGAAACTATTTCGTTGGGAGGGAGAGAAAAGCCAGATTATTGCATGGCACTTGTATGTGAGAAAGAGTGAGTATTTAGGCAGCCCCCTCCACCCCTATTTATAGGCTAAGCCCAAGGGTCGCTTCTACAAGAAGCCAAGGGGAAAAATACCAAAGGGCCCTCAAGGTGGCTTCTCCAAGAAGCCACCCAAAAAGCACTTTCACTATTCACGATGACATTTTTCAGCTTCCGATCAAACCAAAAATATTTATGTGGGCTTAGAACATTTCTAGTACCCACTAAAATAATTTTTGACGTGTTCCAAAACAATTCCAGATTAGTGATTTTCATCTGCGAAAAGCAACCAAACCGTTTCCGGCAGCTCCGGAACATTTTCGATTTTTATCCCGGAAAATTCCCAGAAGTTTCCAGAATAATTCTGGCACCCTCCAAGAATTATCAGGCATGTCCCAAAACCAATTTGACTTAATGGTATACCCCGAAACAACTTTTCGGTTTTACCAAAACTATTCCGGTGTTCTCTCTCCGGAACTCTTTCGTTGTCTCCGAAACTTTTTCGACGAATTTCTCTCAGACTCCCTGTCTAGTATTCAGCAGATAGATGACCCTTAAGCATGTGACCCTATAGGTTCGGTGAAGTATAGACATGACCGGAACCCTTTCCGATCAATGATCAACATCGGAGCCGTGGGCACCCATATTGACCACTATACCCACACGAATGAATATTCGAGTGAACCTCCAGTTGCCGTGTGCTATTTCTGTTGTTTCGCGATATGTTACAAATACCCGAGGTGAGACATGTTGGCATCCCCGTGGATCAACAACTTGTCCACTATGCCAGTTACCTCGTTACCGGTATTGTTCTCTTTTCTCGTTACCGTGTTCCGGCATCCCTGTGATCAAATCACCCTGTGTCTGGCCAGACGATGATGGATACCGTAACACTGAGAGGGCCCAGATATATATCTCCATCATCGGAAGAGCAAATCCCAATCTTGAGCTATCATGTTACTTGACACACTTTTCCATGAACCCGTAAGCCGCCGTAATAGCCACCCATTTACGGATGACTTTTAACAAACCCCAAAGTTCATGAAGCAAGCATGAAGAAACTCGATACTCTCATGGTCTAAGGAATCATGCAAACATTAACCATCTCTGTGTTATTAACCATTAACTTGTGACAAAAGTATCTCATAGCATAACATCAATTCGGGTCGATTCAACACAAATGTTCTTCTAACATTGTACCCTCAAAGTTGCTGGCATATACATGCCCATGATCAGGAAAATAGGACCATCATGCAACACTTGAGCTAGTCTTAGAGGCTAGACTAGGAATACATTTTACTGTTTATTATTCCACACGTGCATATGAGTCTTCCTCTGAGCCTCATGGTTATTGTAGACTTGAGAACCATAGCAGTTATAGCATGGAACATAAACCTAATTATGAACAGGGAGATAATCAATAACATTTATTATTGCCTCTAGGGCATATCTCCTACAGACTCCCACTTGCACTAGAGTCAATAATCTAGTTAATGCTAATGCACTTACACCTGTGGCACACCGGTGTAAATATGCTTCGCTTGTGGTATAGCCTGATGTCCAACGGATCTGACAACTTCAGATCCGTGTGTATCTTTGCATATCCTCGCGTTTTCACACTTTCACAAAATTCATATTTTGTGTGGACTTGGCTTTGCATATGTGTAAATCATTGGTCGAAACCTGATTCCTCAGACTGAGCTATGGAGCAACTATCTGCAATAGTGTCCCATTGACCAAAGCCATCTTGGAACCACACTAAGTTCATGAATGAACTATATGATTCAACAACTTCTTTGTCGCTTCTAAAGCGCCAACATACTTAGCCATTTGTCATAGAATTCGCCACAGTAACCTGTTTGGAACAATTTCCAACTACCGTGCCACCATATTGTGTATTGCACAAAACCCTTAACTTAAATCGAAAATCGCTTGGAGCATGGATGAAGACTGTATCGATGTAACCTTTTACAACGAACTCTTCATGATCTCCGCTTGCGAGAAAACATGTCATCAGTGCTACTATAGTACTCAATGACCCTTTTTCACTGTTGTCCCATGATCAGTACTTTTGATCACTTTGGTATCTATACTCGCAACAACTTTGGGAGTATTGGACATATCTGGTTGTTTTACATACCATGGAATACATGATTAATCCAAACACGAAGGTGTGTGGAATCTCCATCATGTATTTTACTCATCGGTGTTTTTGGGACACCGAGTCTTGCAAAAACTCTTTCCATGTGACTTCGGCAAGAATCACTCCTTGGCATTTTAAATGCTAAAAAGTTTTAGCATCTTGTCAATATGTATCTTTGCTCAGCCCCATTAGGTAAATCTATCTCCATATATCATCATGCCTAATATAAAGGCTATTTAGCCCAAGCACTTCATCGAAAAACTATTTTCAAATGAAGTCCTAATTCGTGTCAAGAAATTTATTTCTAATTAACAATGTGTCAAGCACACAACGTTTTTAGAAATATTATTATGCTCCCACTTACTTTCTTGAATCACAAGCATCTTCGTTACCCATTGATGAAGTCAAAACCCTTTTTGACCATTTGATCAAAACACGAAGATTCTAACTCCATTTTGCTCTCTTCTGTCCATCGCTGGAACTCTGAAGTTTGCACACTCACTAGCATCCTCTGGAATGACAAAATACCTTGGACTGTAACACATGCAAGTCCTTGGTTTCATTTCCATCAGATGGAAATCCTTTCATCATCCATGTTTCATATCTCATGATTGAAATATGTATTAATTGCTAGTTCAACCCGAACCGACTTTAAGCATCGCTACGGTGAAACAACCTCATCGTAGTCAACTCCTTGAACTTGTTATTTCAACAAGTCGAGCTTTATGGATAAAACATTTTTATCCATATCAGTTTTTAGTTCCATAAATATTCGTTAGACTCTAAGTCTTCCAAAAGGTGTATCAAGATTTTAATCTTGAGTCACTTATATGGAAACTACCTCGGATTGTATTGGCATTTAGCCAATTCCGGAGTCAGGGCCCATCAACGCTTCCTTGTGTATCATAGGTATACTGTTGTCTAACAACAACATCTCGTATGCGCACCAGAGAGGTTTGCACGAGTTTTTCCTACGTGGTTCAGCTGCAAGTTCGACTGAAGTCCATACATCTCATGTAGAGGCTTCTGTATCAGTTGCAGTAGGAAACTCTGGAATCACTCCCAAGGTCTCTTTCCTTTAATCAGATGACGAAGATATTGTTTATCTCATCGAGTTGCACTATTCTCCCACTCACCTTTTTGAAAGAACCATTTTCTTTAAAAAGCATACCATTTTTGTGGCAAACCTATTTGCCTCGGTATAGTGAGGGAGGAATACCCAATGACTTGGGATAACCTACAAAGTAGCACTTGTCTGATTTGGAATAGGTTTGTAACCTTTTACACAAGCCCATATTCCAAATGTTTAAGAAAAGATAACACATGGTTGGGCGTACCATACCATGGCGTCATTTCAACAGACCTGATGGAGCTCTTTTCAGTGTAAAAGCCGCAGTCTCTAAAGCATCACTCTTTAAAAGGGATAATGGCAAATTTATTTATGTCATCTTTGATCTTACCATGTCATAAATGGTTCGATTGCATCTTCACGGACTTTCCACTTGCAGTGGTGTTCCGGGAGGTGCAAGTTATGAAACCCCTTTCACAACTCATCAGACATTTGCTAAACTTGTAACTCAAATATTCCTTTCTGCAATCGAATTGTAGAAACATAATTTTCCTGTTACAATAACTTCTACTTCATTTTTGAAAACCTTTTGAATGATTTCAAAAGAACCAGACTTACGTCTCATCAAGTAAATATCCATATATCTACTTGAGTCATTTCTGAAGATAGATAAATCCACTACTTGAAACAACATTCATTGAACTACATACATCAAAATGTATGATCACCAATAAGTTTGTTGCTCGTTCCTTATGGCCTGTGAACGTTATTTCAGTCACTTCACTTTTCGGAGGAAAGTTGCAAGTGTAAGATGATTCAAAATCAAACGACTTCAAAATCCATCATAATGGAATTTTCCATGCGGGTTTCTCCAATGTGACCAAATGCAGTGCCACACATGTGTGGTATTCTTTTAGTCTTCAACATTTAGCGTCAGTGTCATGGATGTATCATATTACTATCAATATTCATAGCTTACATCCCATTTTGGATGGAAGTATGGCTCTTCATGTTATTCATAATACTGAACAACAATTGTTGTTTTTATGAACAACTCTTTTACAACAAACATTGTGCAATGGGCTAGAGTGTATGAAACTCTAAAATGAATTATGAAAGTAAACACAGAGGTAATATATTATTATCAACATTCATAACATACATCTCATTCATAATGAAAGTATGGCCCTTATGTTATCCATAACACCGAACATCAAAAGTTTTCTTATGAACAACCTTCTTGCAAGATACCTTATGCAATGGGCTAGAGTGTGTAAAACTCTAAATGAATTATGAAAATAAATACAGACAGTAATACACCGATGGAAGGTATAGTAACACTTACTATGTTCCCTGTGTATACCTAAACCTCATTCCTGGCAAGTCTTTTAGGCCGTAGTAGTTCTTGCATCGAGTTGCAACAGAAGGCAACTGAGCGGGTATCTTTGTGATCAACTCACAATACCCAAGAATTAGTGATTAACATGTTTAACCATAATTCCCAAGAACTATATCTTTGACCAGCCTCCTATACATCAAAAACATGTATGACATTCATACATGAGCTGGATATTCCAGTCTTCTTTCTTTTTGCCTTTATACTTCTAATAGTTTAACTTTTAGTATTTCTCCTACTCTCAGAAGAAGCACCCAACTTAAGAGTGGTGTTAGCCCCGGACTTCCTAGGCGTGAAAGTCTCACTAACACCCTTCGGACATTTCCTTCCTCTTTAAGTGGTTGTTTTATTCACCTTCATTTACATGACAGGCGTTCTACTGGATCCCTTTCCTAACAGTCAAATGCATAGTAAACACTTTTACTAATACTTGCAAACAAACATTGCTTTGGATATCTCATATCTTTTAGCATTTGTCTATCTCTGAAAATGATTTTCAGATTCCATGAATATCTCATAACTATCCAAACTTTCAAAGTTCGGGTCTCATGGAAGCAAATATATTTCATTTGACCGTAATGGAATTCTAGCTTTTGGATCGAAGGACGAGAGTCACATGATCCATAGCATTAGCGGGAGAATACCGAAAGTATGCGATAGGACAAAGTCCTTCTCGGCACTCTTGAGGACAATCCTCACATTACGTTACCAACCGTAAAGATTTAACCAGATATTTAACAGCTATTCAATTTTAATAGGGAAGGTGGAAACGCGAGCCATTCTTCTACAACTATTATGCAAATCACACTTAGACAGTGTTCAAAATTAATTGCACTGAGAATTAAACAAGTTAATTCTACAGCGCGCTCCCACTCAAATCAATATCTCTCATAATTGATTGTGAGTGATACAAGATCCACATTTCAATTCAACGCCATTGATGTGGACATCACTGATGACGAGAATTTCAATTGGTGGGCAAACATGCCGATCACATCTCTATGTGACTCCTGTTCATCTTTCGATGGGCGTGTTCCGAGCTCAGGATGATCAAGCCAGAACATCAAGACAACCAAGTGATCTTGCTGCGAGGTCTGACCTCACTCGCCTCACACTTCTCTAATCGTTCGTACCCATGTGGACATGGCGCACCCCAAAAAGTTAGGTGCCGTGACGGTGCTACATTTGGGAGAACACTAACTACTTGATATTTTTTTGTGAGAGATCACCCTAATAAAAAGCGACTACCACGCAATCAAAAAGGGTGCATCATAAGGGATAAACATCTCAGGCAATTCATAATTAGCATGATATGGTATAGCCATTTCTGACGGAGAAGTCTTTCATTTCTTCGTCTTCGGCATTCGCATCGGTGTTCACCTTCGTGAAGATTTCCACCACCTTGTCGATGCACCAGATAATATTGATATCTCTATAGTTAATAAAATAAGTGCATTACTTAAGGTTGACACGCAGGTCATTAAAGTGACAATCATATGGCTCCAGCCATCATGCCGAATCATGACACGCAGGTCATGTTAATCAATTTACATTATATAGCCATCTCATACATAATCAAATTATTATGAGCACTGCTATACCACATCACATGCACATGCAAACCCTCCTGCAAAACCAAGTTAGATGCCTCTAATCGGTTCATGCAAAAACTTGTTTTTCGTGGCTTCTAAGGTTTCGAAACAAACCGAAGCTACCAACGTCCATCATCAAGTATGATAATTCAAGTCGCCAGATTAACTTTGCGGGGTGTATGAAACACGAGATAATAAAATCTCGAGCCCCATACTGAACTTCGTCATACGCATCACCCCCGTGCAGATCATATCTGCATTGCCCTTTTGTCTGTGAAATTTCATCTTTCTTTTTAACTACGGTGGAATTCAATGAACTGTTAGCACTTCGTTGATCAATCAGGATCGCGGATTGCCAGAACTTTGAAACTCCACCATGCTGTTATCAAGATCAGAAATATGCAAATTCCAGGGAAGCAACAAGAACATCGGGTAACAGATTTCATCTGCTACCCGCACAAATAATTTTTAGTAATAGAACTCATCTACTACATAATTATATTGTGCAACACCCATACATCTCTATGTATTCTAGATCGCAACCTGCATCTACGCATAGCATGGCTCTGATACCACTGTAGGGGAATGTAGTAGAAAACAAAAAATTTCTGACCTACGCACCAGCCCAGGACCACTATGGAGACTGCATACAAGGTTTGATCATTTTCGTTACCGACTCGTAGCGCAGCGGAAGTAGAGTCGATGACGATCGGCGGTGCAGATCCCCGCAGCTAGGATTTACAACTTCCCAACCGCAAGCATGTATACCCTCATCCGCCCCTCGGACAACCCTCTGGGAGGTGGTCGGACAGTCCCCCGAACGGTGTCGCGGATAGCCCTCCGGGAGGACCTTCGTAACTCGAACGGTTACTCAGGCAGCCCTTCAGGAGGACCTTCGAAACTCGGACGGTCACACGGACAGCCCTTCGGAAGGCACTCTCGAACTAAGATCAAAACTACGATCTCTCTACAGAGTTGCACACATATGGTGTCATCTATTCGGCAGGGCTTCGCCGTCCAGAACTAGTTCCCACCGGAACCCAGACAGCCTTTTGGCTCTATGAAACTATTTCGTTGGGAGGGAGAGAAAAGCCAGATTATTGCATGGCACTTGTATGTGAGAAAGAGTGAGTATTTAGGCAGCCCCCTCCACCCCTATTTATAGGCTAAGCCCAAGGGTCGCTTCTACAAGAAGCCAAGGGGAAAAATACCAAAGGGCCCTCAAGGTGGCTTCTCCAAGAAGCCACCCAAAAAGCACTTTCACTATTCACGATGACATTTTTCAGCTTCCGATCAAACCAAAAATATTTATGTGGGCTTAGAACATTTCTAGTACCCACTAAAATAATTTTTGACGTGTTCCAAAACAATTCCAGATTAGTGATTTTCATCTGCGAAAAGCAACCAAACCGTTTCCGGCAGCTCCGGAACATTTTCGATTTTTATCCTGGAAAATTCCCAGAAGTTTCCAGAATAATTCTGGCACCCTCCAAGAATTATCAGGCATGTCCCAAAACCAATTTGACTTAATGGTATACCCCGAAACAACTTTTCGGTTTTACCAAAACTATTCCGGTGTTCTCTCTCCGGAACTCTTTCGTTGTCTCCGAAACTTTTTCGATGAATTTCTCTCAGACTCCCTGTCTAGTATTCAGCAGATAGATGACCCTTAAGCATGTGACCCTATAGGTTCGGTGAAGTATATACATGATCGGAACCCTTTCCGATCAATGATCAACATCGGAGCCGTGGACACCCATATTGACCACTATACCCACACGAATGAATATTCGAGTGAACCTCCAGTTGCCGTGTGCTATTTCTGTTGCTTCGCGATATGTTACAAATACCCGAGGTGAGACATGTTGGCATCCCCGTGGATCAACAACTTGTCCACTATGCCAGTTACCTCGTTACCGGTATTGTTCTCTTTTCTCGTTACCGTGTTCCGGCATCCCTGTGATCAAATCACCCTGTGTCTGGCCAGACGATGATGGATACTGTAACACCGAGAGGGCCCAGATATATCCCTCCATTGTCGGAGGAGCAAATCCCAATCTTGAGCTATCAAGTTACTTACACTATTTTCCATGAACCCGTAAGCTGCTGTAATAGCCACCCATTTATGGATGACGTTTAACAAACCCAAAGTTCATGAAGCAAGCATGAAGAAACTCGATACTCTCATGGTCTAAGGAATCATGCAAACGTTAACCATCTCTGTGTTATTAACCATTAACTTGTGACGAAAGTATCTCATAGCATAACATCAATTCGGGTCGATTCAACACAAATGTTCTTCTAACATTGTGCCCTCAAAGTTGCTGGCATAGACATGCCCATGATCAGGAAAACAGGACCATCATGCAACACTTGAGCTAGTCTTAGAGGCTAGACTAGGAATACATTTTACCGTTTATTATTCCACACGTGCATATGAGTCTTCCTATGAGCCTCGTGCTTATTGTAGACTCGAGAACCATAGCAGTTATAGCATGGAACATAAACCTAATTATGAACAGGGAGATAATCAATAACATTTATTATTGCCTCTAGGGCATATCTCCTACATCCCTTCCCTTGACAAAGAACATCTTCTACCTATTCACTTCCCTAGAATCTGCCACCAGAGTGGATTTCTTGCCAAAACCGATGCGGAGCAACCCCTCCTACTTTTGATCGGAATTGATCTCTCCTGAAATCCCGCTGACCAGCTCCCCCGCGCGCCTTTTCATCCCGAAATGTCTTCCGATCCACGGATCATCAGAGGATTTGCCTTTGACCTGGCCTTGATTTCGCTCCATTTCTGGGCACTCATGGGCCCCTAAGAGTGCCCACCCCTGTTCGGGCGTCTCCCCCCGCCGGAGTCGGTGCCACCATCACACCCACATTCCCTCTCCGTCTCCGCCAGATCGCTGGAGGCCTTTTTTTTTGCAAAATGATACGTCTCCGTCATATCTATAATTTTGATTGTTTCATGCCAATATTATAGAATTTTCACGTATTTTTGGCAACATTTTATATGATTTATTGGACTAACCTATTGATCTAGTGCCCAGTGCCAGTTCCTGTTTGTTGCATGTTTTTTGTTTCGCAGAATATCCATATCAAACGAAGTCCAAACACGATAAAAATTTACGAAGATTTATTTTGGAATATTTGGGATTTTTGGGAGTTGGAATCATCGCAAACAAAGGCCCACACACACCACAAGACACCTGGGCATGCCCCAGGGCCTTGGCGCGCGGTGGTGGGTTGTGCTCACCTCGTACGTCGGTTGGGGCTCTACTTCGGGCGCAAGGAAGCTTATATCCGGAAAAAATCGTGTTAAAATCTCAGCGCAATCGGAGTTACGGATCTCCGGGAATATAAGAAACGGTTTTCGGCTAGAAAACAGGAACGGGAAACAGAAGAGAACAGAGAGGGAGATCCAATCTCGGAGGGGCTCCCGCCCCTCCGCCGCCATGGAGGCCATGGACCAGAGGCGGAACTCTCCTCCCATCTAGGGGGGAGGCCAAGGAAGAATAAGGAGGGGGGCTCTCTCCCCCTCTCTCCCGGTGGCGCCGGAGTGCCGCTGGGGCAAGGATCGTGACGGCGATCTACATCAACAATCTTGCTACCGTCAACACCAACTTTCTCCCCCTCTATGCAGCGGTGTAACACCCCTTCTCCCCGCTGTAATCTCTACTTAAACATGGTGCTCAACTCCATATATTATTTCCCAATGATCTATGGTTATCCTATGATGTTTGAGTAGATCCGTTTTGTCCTCAGGGGCGGCGCTGAGGGTATTCTTGGGTATTCAGCTGAATACCCAAGATTTTGACAAACCATTGAAATTTTATATAAAACAGGCGATTTTTTTTGCAAAACAGTGATGATTTTGGCAAAATGAATACCCTCCTCCAAAATGAATACCCACCCTCTAAAACCTGGCGCCGCCACTGTTTGTTCTATGGGTTAATCATGATCTTGGTTGGTATGATTGTATATTTTATTTATGGTGCTGTCCTACGGTGCCCTCCGTCTGGCGCAAACATGAGGGATCCTCGCTGTAGGGTGTTGCAATATGTTCATGGTTTGCTTATTGTCGATGTTGCGGGGGTGACAGCAGCCTAAACGCGGATAAGTGGGTTATGGCATATGGGAGTGAAGAGGACTTGATACTTAATGCTATGGTTGGGTTTCATGACCTTAATGATCTTTAGTAGTTGCGGATGCTTGCTAGGGGTCCAATCATAAGTGCATATGATCCAAGTATAGAAAGTATGTTAGCTCATTCCTCTCCCTCATATAAAATTACAAGAATGATTACCGGTACTTGTTATCGATTGCCTAGGTACAAATGACTTTCTTGTTGGCAAAAGCTATCCACTTTTATTACCTTGCAATTTATTCATAGTTTTATTCTCACAAAGTACTCGTAGTTTTATTCTTGCAAAATAGTTTCATATTTGTTCTAGGTAAAGCAAACGTTAAAGTGTGCGTAGAGTTGTATCTGTGGTCGATAGAACTTGATGGAATATTTGTTCTACCTTTAGCTCCTCGTTGGGTTTGACACTCTTATTTATCGAAGAAGGCTACAAACGATCCCCTACACTTGTGGGTTATCAAGACCTTTTTCTGGCGCTGTTGCCGGGAAGAAATAGCGTGGGGTGAATATTCTCGTGTGTGCTTGTTTGCTTTATCACTAAGTAGTTTTTATTTTCTGTTCTAAGTTGTTCTATATTTTTAGTTATAGATATGGAACACGAAACACCAAAAAAATTAGTGGTACTTGCTACTCATAGAGATGGGGAACCTCCTAAAACCCTCGATGCTCGTTATGTGAAAAATATTATGCACTACTTTGATAATCCTGAGAAAACCCCATTCAACTTGATAATGGGAGTAACGTTGGATCAACGTGAATACTTTAGGGATTATCGCTTGACACAAAAAGGGAAACTATTATGGGATCAAATTGAAATGTTGCAATGGTATGCTTGGAATCTATGCTCTAGATATGATTATACTTGTTGCTCTAGGATGAAGGCTCCACACCTTCCCTTTTCATGCAAATTTAATGATAATGAAACCTTGGCTTCTTATGCCAATGGTAGATATGATTATTATTATGTGGAACAAATAGAAGAATTTGTTGCTTTTAAGGGTGCTTATGAAATTGAATCTTTGTTTTTAAAGTATGAAGCTTTTGATGATGATGTTTATAGACCTGAAAATTTTTCCATTCTTAAATATTGCTATGATAATTACAAATACAATTCTGATATTGATATATTTATTGAGAAAGTCTCCGCTGTCCAAGAAGAGACTAATATTTTGCAGGAGTCTATGGAAGAAGAAATTGATGAAACTGTGAGCTCATTGGATGAAAAAGATGATGAGGAGAGCGAAGAACAAGCGGAGGAAGAGCGGATTGATCACTCGTGCCCACCTTCTAATGAGAGTAACTCTTCAACTCATACATTGTTTAATTTCCCTTCGTTCTTACCGATGGATGAATGCTATGATAATTGCTATGATCCCGTTGATTCGTTTGAAATATCCCTTTTTGATGAACTTGATGCTTGCTATGCTTGTGGCCATGATGCCAATATGAATTATGCTTATGGAGATGAACTTGCTATAGTTCCTTATGTTAAGAATGAAATTGTTGCTATTGCACCCACACATGATAGTCCTATCATCGTTTTGAATTCTCCAAACTACACTATATCAGAGAAGTTTGCACTTATTAAGGATTACATTGATGGGTTGCATTCTACCATTACACATGATAATTTTGATGAATATAATATGCATGTTCTTGCTGCTCCTACTTGCAATTATTATGAGAGAGTAACTACATCTCCACCTCTTTATGTTTCCAACATGATAGAATTGTAAGAAACTGCTTATGCTATGTATTGGCCTTTACTTGATGTGCATGAATTGTTCTTGTATGACATCCTGATGCATAGGAAGAGAGTTAGACTTCGTCATTGCATAATATATGTTGCTTTGTGGTCACTACTAAATGCCAAATCATTGCTAATTAAAATTGGCTTTGATATACCTTGGGATCCGGGTGGATTCATTACTTGAGCACTTTATGCCTAGCTTAATGGCTTTAAAGAAAGCGCTGCCAAGGAGACAACCCGGAAGTTTTAGAGAGTCATTTATTTCTGTTGTGTGCTTTTATAAAGTTTAAAAAAAATAGAGGGGAAGCTAAAACTTCACAAAAAGAAAAGCGATTGAAAGGTGATGCATTGGAGAAGTGAGGGTCGACCTTGAACACTTGTGTTCATGCTCATGGAAACAATTTAGAATTTTTCATGAATATTCTCAAAAAAATAATTATCCCCTTGTACAAATCCATTGTATTATAAAAATAATGTGCCAAGATTTGCCTTTAGGATGATTAGATTGATTATTGGTATGTTCAGTGCAAAACAAAAACTTTGGCTGTAGTACGTGATTTTACATTTTTTACTGAAATGTCAAAAGGTTCTGAAACTTTTTTCACAGTCTTTCTATGTAAATTTTTTATTTCTTCCTAATTTTTCAGAATTTTTAGAGTTACATAAGTATGGTGGATGTTCAGAGCTTTACAGACTGTCCTGTTTTCACAGATTGCTGTTATAGCTTCATTATTTGCGTATGTTTGAAATCTTGTTGAGCCTCCTTTGACTTGGGGCCATAGAATTATGATAGAATACAGTGGGTAATGTTTGATTATAATTATACAATAATGTTATAGCAGTACATGATGGGATTTGACTGCCATATTCACTAACCCCGCCACTAAAAGTTCGGTTAAGTTTTGTGTGGATGAAGTGATCAAAGATCGAGGAGCTCTCGATACGAGGAGAAGGAGGAGAGGCAAGATCTCAAGCTTGGGGATGCCCAAGGCACCCCAAGTAAACATCCAAGGAGACTCAAGCGTCTAAGCTTGGGGATGCCCCGGAAGGCATCCCATCTTTCTTCAACAAGTATCGGTATGTTTTCGTCTTCGTTTTGTTCATGTGATATGTGTAAATCTTGGAGCGTCTCTTGCATTTAGTTTTTATTTTTCTTTTATGCACCATGCTGGTATGAGATAGTCCATGGTTTATTCATAGAATACTCATTGCACTTCACTTATATCATTTGAGTATGGCTTTATAGAATGCTTCATGTGCTTCACTTATATCATTTGAAGTTTGGATTGCCTGTTTCTCTTCACATAGAAAACCGTTATTTGAAGAATGCTCTTTTGCTTCACTTATATTTGTTAGAGAATGGTCTTTTGTAGAAAGAATTAAACTCTCATGCTTCACTTATATCTATTTAGAGAGTCAACAGGAATTGGTCACTTGCATGGTTAGTCATAATATCCTACATAAAACTTGTGGATCACTGAATATGATATGTTTGATTCCTTGCAATAGTTTTGCGATATAGAGATGATAATATGTGGGAGGTACTAGTAAATGGTTGTGGTTAGTAAGAATATTGGTGTTAAGGTTTGTGATTCCCGAAGCATGCACGTATTGTCTCTCGTTATGCTATGAAGTTGGAGCATGATTTATTATTGATTGTCTTCCTTATGAGTGGCGGTCGGGGACGAGCAATGGTTTTTTTCTACCAATCTATCCCCCTAGGGGCATGCGTAGTAGTACTTTGCTTCGAGGGCTAATAAACTTTTGTAATAAGTATATGAGTTCTTTATGACTAATGTGAGTCCATGGATTATACGCACTCTTACCTTTCCGCAATTTGCTAGCCTCTACGGTACCATGCATTGCCCTTTCTCACTTCGAGAGTCGGTGCAAACTTCGCAGTTGCATCCAAACCCCGTGATATGATACACTCTATCACACATAAGCCTTATTATATCTTTCTCAAAACAGCCACCATACCTACCTATTATGGCATTTCCGTAGCCATTCCGAGATATATTGCCATGCAACTTTCACCGCCTCCGTATTGATGACTTGAGCATTCATTTTTATATTGCTTTGCATGATCGTAAGATAGCTAGCATGATATTTCCATGGCTTGTCCGTTTTTTGATATCGTTGTTATGCTAGATCATTGCACATCCTGGTACACTGCCAGAGGCATTCATATAGAGTCATATTTTGTTCTAGGTATCGAGTTGTAATTTTTATTTCTTCTGAGTTATAAGTAAATAGAAGTGTGATGATCATCATTATTCATTATTAGAGCATGTCCCAGTGAGGAAAGGGTGATGGAGACTATGATTCCCCCACAAGTCGGGATGAGACTCCGGATAATGAGAGAGAAAAAATAGAAAAAGAAAGAAAAGAAAAGAAAGAAAGAAAGAAAACAAAAAAAAAAGAAAAAGAAAAAAAGAGAGAAGGGGCATTGTTACTATCCTTTACCACACTTGTGCTTCAAAGTAGCACCATGTTTTTCATATAGAGAGTCTCCTATGTAGTCACTTTCATATACTAGTGGAAATTTTTCATTATAGAACTTGGCTTGTATATTCCGATGATGGGCTTCCTCAAATGCCCGAGGTCTTCATGAGCAAGCAAGTTGGATGCACACCCACTTAGTTTTCATATTGAGCTTTCATACACTTATAGATCTTAGTGCATCCGTTGCATGACAATCCCTACTCCTCGCATTGATATCAATTGATGGGCATCTCCATAGCCCGTTGGTTAGCCGCATCGATGTGAGACTTTCTTACTTTTTTGTCTTCTCTATATTTACCCCTATCATCATACTCTATTCCACCCGTAGTGCTATATCCATGGCTTGCGCTCATGTATTGCGTGGGAGTTGAAAAAGCTGAAGCGCGTTAAAAAGTATGAACCAATTGCTCGGCTTGTCATCGGGGTTGTGCATGATAAATAGTTTGTGTTAAGAAGACAGAGCATGGCAAGACTATATGATTTTGTAGGGATAGCTTTCTTTAGCGTTGATATTTTGAAAGACATGATTGTTTGTTGGGATGCCTGAGTATTGATGTCTTTATGTCAAATTATAGACTATTGCTTTGAATCACTTATGTCTTAATATTCATGCCATGATTAGACATATGATCAAGTTTATGCTAGGTAGCATTCCACATCAAAAATTATCTTTTTTATCATTTACCTACTCGAGGACAAGCAGGAATTAAGCTTGGGGATGCTGATACATCTCCGTTGTATCTATAATTTTTGATTGTTTCATGCCAATATTATACAACTTTCACATATTTTTGGCAACATTTTATATGATTTATTGGACTAACCTATTGATCTAGTGCCCAGTGCCAGTTCCTGTTTGTTGCATGTTTTTTGTTTTGCAAAATATCCATATTAAACGAAGTCCAAACGCGATAAAAATTTACGGAGATTTATTTTGGAATATTTGTGATTTTTTGGAGTTGGAATCATCGCAAACGGAGGCCCACACACACCACAAGACACCTGGACGTGCCCCAGGGCCCTGGCGCGCGACGGTGGATTGTGCTCACCTCGTACGTCGGTTGGGGCTCTACTTCGGGCGCAAGGAAGATTATAACCGAAAAAAATCGTGTTAAAATCTCAGCGCAATCGGAGTTACGGATCTCCGGGAATATAAGAAATGGTTTTTGGCCAGAAAACAGGAACGGGAAACAGAAGAGAACAGAGAGGGAGATCCAATCTCGAAGGGGCTCCCGCCCCTCCGCCGCCATGGAGGCCATGGACCAGAGGTGGAACTCTCCTCCCATCTAGGGGGGAGGCCAAGGAAGAAGAAGAAGGAGGGGGGCTCTCTCCCCCTCTCTCCCGGTGGCGCCGGAGTGCCGCCGGGGCAAGGATCGTGACGGCGATCTACATCAACAATCTTGCTACCGTCAACACCAACTTTCTCCCCCTCTATGCAGAGGTGTAACACCCCTTCTCCCCGCTGTAATCTCTACTTAAACATGGTGCTCAACTCCATATATTATTTCCCAATGATCTATGGTTATCCTATGATGTTTGAGTAGATCCGTTTTGTCCTATGGGTTAATCGTGATCTTGGTTGGTATGATTGTACATTTTATTTATGGTGCTATCCTACGGTGCCCTCTGTCTCACGCAAACATGAGGGATCCTCACTGTAGGGTGTTGCAATATGTTCATGGTTTGCTTATTGTCGGTGTTGCGGGGGTGACAGCAGCCTAAACGCGGATAAGTGGGTTATGGCGTATGGGAGTAAAGAGGACTTGATACTTAATGCTATGGTTGGGTTTCACGACCTTAATGATCTTTAGTAGTTGCGGATGCTTGCTAGGGGTCCAATCATAAGTGCATATGATCCAAGTAGAGAAAGTATGTTAGCTCATGCCTCTCCCTCATATAAAATTACAAGAATGATTACCGGTACTTGTTATCGATTGCCTAGGGACAAATGACTTTCTTGTTGACAAAAGCTATCCACTTTTATTACCTTGCAATTTATTCATAGTTTTATTCTCGCAAAGTACTCATAATTTTATTCTTACAAAATAGTTTCATACTTGTTCTAGGTAAAACAAACGTTAAAGTGTGCGTAGAGTTGTATCGGTGGTCGATAGAACTTGAGGGAATATTTGTTCTACCTTTAGCTCCTCGTTGGGTTCGACACTCTTATTTATCGAAGAAGGCTACAAACAATCCCCTACACTTGTGGGTTATCACAAAACCACCTCCTGTCTTCACTAGTAAGGGTTGCGCCAACTCCGGCTTTTAGGCGTTGTACTAGTTCATTTCATGTGTCTCAAAAAAAAGTAGTTCATGTCATGGTACTAGAAGTTGAAGACGGTCCCCGCAAAAAAAAGTTCAAGAAAAAAAATGTGAACGTAGATAGTCTGGCTGCCATGACCCAGACCCAGGCCCAGGCCCGGGAAGACGCGGGATGGAAGACTCTTCCTGCACACGCTGTACCTACGAAAGTGAAAGAGGAAAGTATAACCCCCCCCCCCCCATCAATTAGACCCCAAGGTGGTTTTAGACAGAATTTTACGCGGTTTTTGATCGGGCAGTGCTGACTGGACATGATGACGTGCCAAACAATATATCAGGTAGTTTTGTTGGGAGGAGGAGCTCATGTGATTTCTTCGGATCTTTTCCACTCTTCTTTTCCTTTCCTTTCTGCTCCATCGACTGCGTTGCCATCGCCGCCCTCCGGTAGTCTTGCCGCCGTCCCTGCCCTCGGCAGTATTGATTGCTCCATCGACAGTCTCGTCACTGTCCCCGCCCTCCAGCATCATGGCATTAGGTGAGTCATATGGTCTGTTGATTACTCTCTCCCCATGATCGCGCAACTGTGTAACAATAGGACACCTGGCAATAGATTTGGTTTTGGACGCCTGCGACTGTCCTGGTTTTCGATGCCTGCGGCTGTCCTTCTAATCGAGCGGGTTGTTGATCAGAAGAAACATGGGAATAAAGCTTGAACTTTTGACAATAAAACAGGGGAAATTGCCTTATCTGTCACAAATCTAGGGAAACTTACCTTATCTATGCCTATATTGAGAAGAGAGGAAAGATTGAACTTTTTTGTGTAGTTGTATAAAGTTTGAATTTTTGTGTACTATTGTAAAGATTGATTTTTTTTGTTTGTACATGGGGTGTTGAGGAGGCACCAGATACAGAGGAAAGTTTTCTTGTTTCAATGCACTATTTTGGCAAGTTTGAGATAGTGAATGGTTTGATTGTATATAATGATGGACTCATAGCTAGGCTATTTGTGGACAGAAGAAAATTGGGTTATCAAGAGTTATTACTACATCCAAAAGATATGTACCAGGTGGAAAGAGGGAACTGCAAGGGCAAATTCAGTTATAAAATGCACTGGCTTGTTCCAGGAAAAACATTGAGGGATGGTCTGGTCTTTCTCCATGATGATGCAGCTGTTGAGAAGATGGTGCATGCAAATCCAGATGAGAAATATGCAAAGATCTTTGTGGAGAAACTAATGAAGCTGAAACAGACAGGACAGGAGGTACTACAAGTTGTAGTTGCTGAAACATACTCTAATCATAGAGGTAGCAAGTTTTCTTAGGAGAGAGGAAGGGGAAAAACCTGAAGTGTACAACATGATATATGATCATTGCTTAAATCCATTGGAGGGAGGGGGAGCTGGACCATTTCACCTAATCCAAAAACCTCATCCCCCTGGTCACATAAGTTTGCCAGGAAGGCCAAAAAACAGAAAGGAGGAGAGAGGAAGGGGGAAAAACTAAAGGAAATAAGATGAGCAAAGTTGGTGGTCAGATCACATGTAGTGTTTGCAAAAGGACTGGCCACAACAGAAGCAGTTGCAAAAACAATGAAGCAGGAAAGCATCATGGCAATGCACACTTGGTGAGAGAATCTACAAAGAGAAATAAGCACGACAAGGAGGTGTTTGAAGCTCTTCAAACTGAAAAAGCTATGAAAACAGACAAACCTATGGTGTTGAAATATATGTTTGCAGTTTAAATGTAGTGTTTGAATTAGTTTGCCACATTCTATATCTGACATTGTTTATTTCAGGCTACTTCTCAGGTAATTGCTACTGACTTGAAATGTAAGGCAGTGGTTGTTCAATCCACACATATGAAGTTGCAGACAATGAGAAAGTCTGGAGCCCTCAAGATATATGAGCCCAAGCAAAGCTCTCAAACTGCCTCTCAACCTAACTCACAGTCTAGCTCATAACCAGCCCTACCAAAGCACTGTGTATTCAGTCTTGTTGCATACAAGGAAGCACTGAATAGCAAAAAAGGCCCATCTATTTGAGTAGTTTTGGAGGCCAGTTATGAGTAGATCTTATGCTTTGAATTGTACCTGAAGTATCAACTTCTGAATGTGCCATGAATGTTTCTATTTTTGGACTAAATGTAACTGGTTACTACATATAACTGAAACTCACATTACATGGTGTACATAGTTCTACATACTAACATAGCATTGACATTGATCTTACTGAAACTCACTGACACTAATGCTTACATAACATTGACACTGACATGGCATTGACACTGAATTACTAAACAGGTAAGGAAATACTAAACATTGACATGCTAACATACCATGCTTCGCTCCTCTTGATGCACTCATTCATCTTCATCTTCCTGTTGACATGCTTCACTCCTCGTTCATCTTCATCTTCCTTATGCGCTTGGAGTGGCGAATGCCGGCACAAACGTACTCCTCTGCCACAATTGGCATGGTCCTGTCTCCCAGCTGCGGGATCGTCGGCACCACAATCGCCACATCATCTTCAGCTGGCACCATCTGCACATCTTCAGCTGGCGCCATCTGCTCCTCCTACTCACTGTCGGAGTCCACTAGAATAGGCTGCATCTGCTACTCCTCCTCACTGTCGGAGCCAACCAGAATAGGATGCATCTGCTGCTCCCCACTGTCGTCCTCCTCCTCCCCACTCTGCTCCTCATCTTCATCCTCGTTGTCCTCCTCCTCCTCTTCCTCACTGCCATCTTCGTTGATGATATATAACCTTCTTAACTCAAGCTGGCATAACAATCTTCACGCCGACGAGACCTTCCACTGGAGCAGGAGCAGGGCGACAGTGCGAGCGGTACATGTAACACCTCACTCTCTGCATTGGATCCGACAAATTCTCTGCCTCGTTCATAGCCCAGAGGAAAATCTGGGTTGGAGGCACTCCACGGCCGTCGGGAAACGCCCCTTTCTTCTCTTCATCCGCCAGAATTGCGATGAGACCCATTCCATGGTCGATGTACGACTTTGGGCTCAAAAACCAGCTACTGATCTCTGCCACATCCTTCTTCTTCTCCACATCCAGGCTCGAAAACCAGTTGGATGGTATCGTTGACGACCTGTGGGTGTGTCAATTGGGTATGAGATGTGGAATGGGGAACAGCGAGATGTGGAATGGGGAATGGGGAGGCGAGCTAGTGGATGCGTAAGCTGTTAAATGCGAGGCGATTCCAATGAGTGAACAGTGCGTTGTTCCACTATTATGTGGGTCCAGTCAACAGTGCGCACAACTCAATCTTTAGTTAAGTTCAGAAAGCTCAATCTTCAGTTAAGTTCAGAAAAGCTCAATCCTTAGTTAAGCAGAACGCTCAAAGTTCAGTTAAGCAGAAAGCTCGAAGTTTAGTTAAGCGGAAAGCTCAAAGTTCAGTTAAGCAGAAAGCTCAAAGTACATACATTAACCAAGTTTCATCACAGACAAAAGAAGCTACATTGACCAAGTTTCATCACAGACAAAAGAAGATACATTAACCAAGTTGCACAGACATGAATTAACAGTTCAAAAACTTTTGGTACACGATACATTAACCAAGTTGCACAGTGCAGACACTTCATCACATAATTCAACCAACTTCTCCACCGACCAGTCACAACTTGTAAGCCATGTACATCACAGACAGAATGCAAAACAAGATAACACATTTGAACTTCATTTTGCATCTCTCCAATTCCTTCAGAAGAGCAAAAACTTCTTCACAGTACCTTTGCCTGCAAGTCAATGAGATGAACATCAACAATGGTACACTTGGCCTCCATCAAAGATTGGTCCAACTGATGATTCACAGTCTTCTCGAAGTTCAGTTAAGCAGAAAGCTCAAATAACATACATTAACCAAGTTTCATCACAGACAAAAGAAGCTACATTGACCAAGTTTCATCACAGACAAAAGAAGCTACATTAACCAAGTTTCATCACAGACAAAAGAAGATACATTAACCAAGTTGCACAGACATGAATTAACAGTTGAAAAACTTTTGGTTCACGATACATTAACCAAGTTGCATAGTGTAGACACTTCATCACATAATTCAACCAACTTCTCCACCGACCAGTCACAACATGTAGGCCATGTACATCACAGACAGAATGCAAAACCAGATAACACATTTGAACTTCATTTTGCATCTCTCCAATTCCTTCAGAAGAGCAGAAACTTCTTCACGGTACCTTTGCTTGCAAGTCAATGAGATGAACATCAGCATCAACAATGGTACACTTGGCCTCCATCAAAGATGTGACGCCCCCGGCTCAATCGTGCACTAATCATACACGCAAATGCACACGATCAAGCCTAAGGACTCACGGGAAGATATCACAACACAACTCTAAAACATAAATAAAGTCATACAAGCTTTATATTACAAGCCAGGGCCTCAAGGGCTCGAATACATAGCTCGATGGCATACAAGCGTCAGCGGAAGCATCAGATTTCTGAGTACATATATTAAAAGAGAAACAGAAAGGCCTTTAGAAAGGCGGGGTAAAATAAAACACTACGATCGAAAGGCGCAGGCCTCCCGCCTGGGACCCTCTGAACCTACTCCTAGTCGTCGGCCAGCTCGTAGTGGTAGCCACCCTCGGGGTAGAAGTGGTAGCTGAAGTCGTCAACCGGGGCAGCGGTCTCAGGGGCTCCGTCATCTGGTTGCATCGAATGAAATATGGGGGAAAAGAAAGTAAAGCAACCGTGAGTACTCATCCGAAGTACTCAGCAAGCAAGGATCTACACTACATATGCAACATTTTCAAAGGAAGGCTGTATATGTGGACTGGGCTGCAGAAATGCCAGAATAGAGAGGAAAACCTAGTCCTATTGAAGGCTAGCATCTTCAACGGTCTTGCAGCATTAGAAGAGTGTAGATTAGTACAGTATAAAGGAGTAGTATCGATAAGTCTCAACCTCGCCCAGAGATCCTTTCTTGACTCCCTGCGAGAAAGCAATCCCAGAGCCATACAATCATCAACCTCGTCCAGAGATCCCTTCTCGACTCCCTGCGAGAAGCATTCCCAGAGCCATAGTATCCAATTCTAGTTGTATCGATCGGGATACAACTCCGAGTGTCCGTTACCGTAGGACCGGCTATCGATAGATGTTTTCTTGCCTGCAGGGGTGCACCAACTTACCCACCACGCTCGCTTAACTCCGGCCGGACACACTTTTCCGGGTCATGCCCGGCCTCGGTCAAACGACACACCGCAGCCCTACCTACAGCTCAGCAGAGAGGTCTCCGTCGGTCTACATCCTAAGCGCTTAGGGGTCTTGGGCCATCGCCCTGTGCACTCCGGGTCATTGCGAGCAGGGTGAAGCCAGGCACCAGGAGGGCACCAGTCCGTCCCGGCCGCAAGGCTAAACTGGACGTCTGACAGAGCTTTCGGCTGATGCCACGATGCAGAGTGCCCATAACTGTTCCCACGTGATGGTTAGTGCTATCAGGCCAGAGGCCTGCTCGGATCAAATATCCAAATCGTTAGTGGACTAGGGGCTTGCGGTAACGAGCAGAGACTCACGATCGATGTGACCCCGTCGCCCCGTCTCGAGGACTTGCGGCAAGGGCCAAGAATGCCCGGCCACGCCTCGTATTCTCACTCGGGCACCATCCAGGTCAACCCATCTTCACATCACACGTGGGTACCCCTCAGGGTCGACCCGCCTTCCAAGTAACAGTGTAAAGTCCAATTATCCATGTGTCCATAACATCAGGAGAATCCGAGGTATCACCCTCGTTGGATTCCTACTCGATGTATCCGTCAAGGTGAACTCGGAGGAATCACCCTCGATGGGTTCACACTTGAGGTGGTGCACGACAGCGTCGTTATCGGAAGCGGTGAAGGAGGAATCACCCTCGATGACCACGACTGAATAGCTAATCTACAGAGTTAACATCAGAAGTGCTACACGAGGTATCACCCTCGGCACTCGATAGTAACGCTGCAGTGTCATACAACCAAAGGGGTATAGTGCAGTGCCGGGGTCTGGTCTTCAATCCCATTGATTGGGTCTTCTGATAATCCAGCGGGGCAGTCGGGACAAGTGGGGTCACTGATAGGTCTCTACCCAGCCTATACTAGACAGTTTAGGATAAGCAGGTAAGGTTTCAATAGCAGGTAACAATAAACAGGCTATGCATCAGAATAGGTAAAACAGTAGCAACAGCAATTCTAATGCAAGCATGAGAGAGAAAGAATAGGCGATATCGGTATGCTCAAGGGTGGGTGCTTGCCTGGTTGCTCGGCGGCAAAGGCAAGGTCGTCAACAGTGTCGTCGGGCTCCTGAACTGGGTCGGTCTCGGGGTCGACGTCGGTGTCGGGGTCTACCGAGAGAGAAGAGGGGGAAGAAACAGTAAATATAAAGCAAGTAAGAGCATGACATGACAATACGCAGAGCTAGGGGTGTTCGGACGCGGTGCTACACGATATAGGTGAAGAGGGAAAACATCCGGGAATGTTTTCCCGAAGTTCGGCATTTTCGGACAGAGGAAACGGAGGGGGGCGGTTGCATGTTCGCTATGCTAGGGACGTGTGGCGGACGAACGGATCGCGTATTCGGATTCGTCTCGTCGTTCTGAGCAACTTTCATGTACAAAGTTTTTTCATCCGAGTTACGGATTATTTTATATGATTTTCTAAAGTTTTATTTGATTTTTGAATTTAATTATTTATTTAATCCAACATTATCCAGAACAGTGAGAGGTGACGTTAGCATGACCTAGTTGTGACATCAGCAGGTCAAACCCGGCTGACCAGGGTCAAACCTGACAGGTGGGTCCAGTGGGACCCACATGTCAGTGACAGAGCTAATTAAACAGAGTTATATTAAACTAAATAGGATTAATTAGCGTGTGGGGCCTACTGTCAGTGTCTGTTAATTTAACTAATTAACTAATTAGGTTAATTAACTAATTATCTATTTATTTTAAACAGTTAATGAAGTGGGGCCCGCATGTCATAGACACAGGGGCGGCCACGTTAGTGCTGACCGAGGTCAACGGGGCCCAGTGGGGCCCAGTGGCAGTGGCACAGGGGCGGGCCCCAACTGGCCACATCGGACGCCGGCCAGAGAGCGCTCCGGCGAGCCCGAGCGCGGCAGCGAACTACGGCGAGCTCGGTTTTTGCCTACGGTGCACCATTTCAGGCGGGGTTTGGCGCATTCGATCGGGCGTTCCTAGCCGCGTCGTTTTGCGGTGGTTTCACGGGCCGAGGTGGTCGGAATCGCCAGTGGCGAGCACAGCAGCGGACGGCGAGCTTCGGGCAGAAGTGGAGCAGCAGCAGCAGCGCGCAAACGAGCGAGGCCAAAGGCTATCTAGGGTCTACGCGCGCGGGCGAGCCAAACGGGCATAGGCGCGGGACCAAATGGTCGCCGTAACGACGCCGCCGACGAGCTACTCGGCGACGAGCTCGGGCAAGTTGGGGGCGGCTCGTACAGCTAGCGAACGGCGACGAGAGAGAGAGGGGAGGAAGCGGAGGCTCACAATGCTCCTGCAGATGTGCAACGATGGGCTCGGGGGAGGCTCGAGGCGGCGAATCGACGGCGGCGACGCAGACGGCCGAAGGAGGAAGAAGGCGGCGTTCCTGGCGATGGAGGGGGCCTCGACTCCGGCTCGTTGGCGCAGGCGACGTAGCGGACGGCGGTGAGCCTTGGGGACACGTCGGGGAGGCAAACGGGGCACGGCGGCCGCCAGGTTCAACGGAGGCCGATCATGGCGGCGCCGGGTGAGGTGGGAGAGAGCGAGGGAAAAAGGGGGAAGGTGCTAGGGTTCGTCCGCGGGGTCGAGGGGGAGCTGCTCTTATCCACAGGCGGGCGCGGGAGCGCGCTGTCGAGCGGCGAGCGAGGGGGGCCGGGTGCGTGCGTGCGGCGCGTGCGGGGTGTTCGACAGCGTGGCGGCATGAGCAGTGTGAGGTGGGAGGCGAGGCTAGATTGGCTGGGCCGGGCACTGTAGCAAGCAGGCCTAAGTGCACAGTAGCTTTAGGCCTTTTTCTATTTTTCCTTTTCTGTTTCCTTTTCAACTCTGTTTTGTTAATTGTTTGGGCACTAAATGAATTTTGTAAAGAGTGTGACCTAGTTCATAAATCACAATGCATTATATCCTAACACCAAAAACTAGTTTGGGCAAAACATAATTTCATATTTAATTTAGATTAAATAAAAGGTTATTATAGATGGCTGTTTGCTACTGTTAGAGTCACTTAATTAATTTATTAATTATTGGTTACAATTTTAGAATTGTCTCTAGAATATTTGTCATCTAATGAACATTTTAGTTCCTGGATTCGAACAACTTTTATTCTCACTTTCAGTTTGAATTTCCATTTGAATTTGAATTTGAAAAGAGATATGTTCCGAATGATGTTTAAGCTTGGTTGATCATGATGACATGGCATTATCAAAAGGGTGATCACTGTAGCTTAATACATGGGGTGTTACAAATCTCCTCCACTAACAAGAATTCTCGTCCCGAGAATTAAGAGGAAGGCTGAAAGAAAGCGGGGTATTCTTGGAAGTTCTTCCGAAGAAACGTCCGGAAATTCTCGAACGACTGGAATGTTTTCGATCCCCTCAAGTGGAGAAGCGTTCAACGCATTCAAGGTGTATATTTTAGCCTCAGCATTTTGAGTTGTCTGGGCACGGTAATTCACTAGCCTGGATGACTAACGGGTATTCATTTCCTCATAATGAAGGTCATGCATGAATGCAATTTTTCATAGATGGGTGAATGTGATGCTGCTAAATTAAACAAAACAGAAGTAGGTACTGAGTTAACGAGAAAGTACCCATCACAGTGGCAGATTGATCCTGAACTTGTTCGATACCAATGTTGTAAGCGTGTCCACGACCAAATGTTTTTCGCTTCTGTGTTGAGCCCGAAGATGAGCCAACATCACGATAGCGTTTCTACGAGTCCTTGTGTTTCATCTGAGCGGTCTCAACCAGAATAGCCTTGTTCACAAGAGTAGAAAAGTCGTTGAAGTCTTGAGCAGTGAGTTGAAGCTCGATGTCTGCGTGGAGTCCATTACGGAACTTCTCTTGTCTACGGGCATCCGTGGCGATGTCTTCTTCAGCATAGCGGGACAGGTCAAGGAATTCCCGCTGATAAGCTTCGACAGTCTTATTGCCCTGAGTGAGGTTGCGGAACTGGGTTTTCATCCGGTCCATGATTCCTTGAGGAGTATATCGGGCACGGAAAGCAGCCTGGAACTCAGGCCAAGTAACGAGTGTTCCAGCAGGCAGTGTACGTTTGTGGGTGTCCCACCATTGAGCAGCGGGACCCTTTAGGAAAAAGGAAGCGAAGGCGACAAAGTTGGTAGGGGAGACATTTGCCGACTCCATCTCATGAGTGATATCGCAAATCCAGTCATCAGCATCCAGTGGCTTCTCAGAGTTGCAGAATTGAGTGGGGTTAAGACGCATAAATTCCGGCAGAGTTATTGAAGGAGAGTTCTGGTTCTGGTTGTTTAGATGCGGGAACTGAGTCATAATACCAGTCATGAACTGGCGGTTGAGCTTGAATTGTTGCATCATAGCTGCCATATAATCTGGCGGTGGTGGGCGTTCAGGGGCACGACCACGACCACCTGGTCTAACCATCCTGCTAAGTATCAACAGGGGTAGTTTAGCAAAAGAAATTGCGAGTGTTTAGCGACAAGCATGATGTAACTCGACAACTATTTAAGCAGTGTAACAGACATATAACAGTAGTCAATTAAGACATACAGATCCATACACAGAGTCGGTTACATGCGAATAGCATAACGGCACAAATTCAAAAGCTAGATATGGTAGGCGGCGCGCAGGCATGCGGTAAGGAAGTTCACCACGAGACATAGCAAAGGCTACATCAACGTCGGGAAGATCCACTGAAACGGGGTAGCTGCACGTGCGGACGATGAATGTTCGTCGCGAAAGGATCCTGCACTCCATGTGCACTCTGATGCAGAACCCGGTCTCGAGCTGAAAGAAGAGGTCCACGTGGAGGTGCGTGACCTCCAACAGCAGGCCAATCAATACCAGCATACATCTAAGTCCTGCTCGGGTAAAGGATGTACTCTGGATGTATCCCTGCATGAACGGCTGGTAGCAACTGTGTCATAGCATCGTAGAGGCGTGCTCGAGTGGCAACCAACTCGACGGCAAGAGCCCAAACAGTGCGATCCAGAGCCTGAGTGCATTGAATCAGAACGTGCGGGTCGTATCGACGACGCTCGTACGGGGCACAGATAGCTGTGTAGTATCCAGTAGCATCTCTAGCAGGGGCATACGGAATGTATCGAAACTCAGAGGCATCCAAGCTATCGCTGAACTCTCCTCGGAGACGTGCGACAGCAGAGTAGGCGGCATCATGTACTGCCATCTCAATCGTCACGCCGATACAGTGGAAAAGGTGCAGCTCAATGTCTGAGTCATCGCGCTGATCATAGATACGAACATCAGCATGGTACTGCTCTTGGTTGAACTCGCGGTAATCCTCGTAGACCATGTATGTAACACCCCATGTCATAAGCCACAGTAACCTCCCACTGTTAATGCCAAGTCACCCTATTTAACAAAGCCTAGTCATCATTTGCATCCTGTTGCATTTCAAACTCCTAATTCAAACTTCAATTAAATTTAAAGTGGAAAATAAAAGTTGCTCAAATTAAAAACTAAAATGTTCATTAAATAGGAAATAATTTAGAGGCAATGATAAAATTGTAACAAACTTTATTGAGATTGGATAAGTGGCTCTAACAACCTCAAACAGTGACTGAAAACAACATTTGACAACCTTTTAATTAATACAAAATAAAAATGAAATAGTATTTACCCCAAACTAATTTTGGGTGATAAGATATATTGCACTGTGATTTATGGGCTAGCTCACACTTTTTACAAAACTCACTAAGTGCCCAACCAATTAGCAAAACAGGAAAAGAAAAGAAACAGAAAGAGAAAAGGGAAAAAGGGCCTAAAGATTTCACTGCGCACTTAGGCCTGCTGCTGCAGATATGGGCCCAGCCCATCTGGCGCTCGTCCCCTTCCTCCCCGCGCTGTCGGCCGCGCCCGTCGACACGTCGCCGGCGCCGCACGCGTCGCCCATCCGTGCCTCTCCGACACGGATAAGAACCCCCTCCGGCCCCTCTCTCTCTCTCTCCCGTCGCAACCCTAGCCCCATTTTCCCCTTTCCCTCGCTCTTCTCCTCGATCCGACGCCGTCCCGACGCGGTCGCCGCCGACCACCACTCGATCCCGCGCCCACCGTGCCCCGATCGCCACTCCGTCATGTCGTACGTCGTCGCCATCCCCGACTACGTCACCTACCCCGATTGGTTGGAGCTCGGCGCTGCTGCATCGTCCTCCTTGAGCTCGTCTTCCCCCGCACGGCCATCTCCGTCTCCGGCGCCGATTCGCCGCCGTCGCCCTTCCCCGAGCACGCTAACGCACACCTACAGGCTCACTGTAAGCCCGTGTGCTTTCCCCTCTCTTTTCCGCGTGTTTCCGTCGCCGTAGACGCCGCAGTAGAGATGACTGAACTTCTCGCCGCCGGCAAGCTCGTCGCCGTGAACCTCCTCACCGTCATGCTCAAACGAGCACTGCTTCGTGCTCAGTGCGTCTGCGCGAGTCCAACGCGCCTGCTCGCTCGCCTTCTAGTGACCTACCACGCCCGATCTGTCCTCGCCCGAACTTCGGCATGGTACCCGAGTTCGCCGCCATCGCCATAGTGCCTCTCCGTCCACGAGACCGCCACAGATCGACGCGGCTCGGTCTCCGCTTTCGAACGCGCCCAAAAACGCTGGAAACGGAGCCCCGTACGCGAAATCCGACGCCGGCCAAGGCCTCTCCGCCGCATTCGAGGTCGCCGGAGTAAGTCCGGCGAGCGGCGTTGACCAGCGCCGACGTGGCCGACCGGGGCCACCCCCAGGGTCACTGCCTGGTGGGCCCCCAGGGGCCCGGCTGGCCAGTTGACCCGGTCAGCTCTGCTGACTGGACCGGCCCAGCAGCTGGCATGTGGACTCCACCTCCACTTAATTAACCTAACTAATTAAACTAATTTAATTAACTTAATAAGTCACTGACATAGGGCCCCACCTAGCTAGTTAATTATGTTAATTAGTTAGTTAGCCCACCGTCTATGACAGGTGGGCCCCACATGTCAGGTTGACCAGTCAACTGGTCAGTTGACCGGCTGACGTAGAGCTGACCTCATGCTGATGTCATATGCCTTTTCTGGAAAATCTGTTAATTTATATAATTTCAGAAAATGTTTAAATCTTTGAAAATTCATAACTTTTAAACCGTAGCTCAGATTGAAAAACTTAAAACATGAAAGTTGATCAGAACGACGAGACGAATCTGATTGTGTCGTCTGTTTCCATGTCGAAACCCCCTACATAGGAGAACCCATAACTTTTCTTCCGATTTCGGTAGATGAATATTGCATAATCACCGGATAATAAATCCAACTTAAATCCTAAAATAACTAAAATGACCTAGAAGCATCTTCAGGCAACCCTGCACTGCATCCTAGTCATGACATGTTCTGTGTTGCATCGTTAGCTGTGTATTTATATGTTTCTTCCCTCTCTTCTCTCTCGGTAGACCCCGACGTCGACGTAGCTCCTGAGGCCGACGCTGCTTAGGAGCCCGACGACGCGTTGACGACCTTGCCCTTGCCGTCGAGCAGACAGGCAAGCACCCCCTTTTTGAGCATTCCGATATCGCCCACTCTCTTCTCTCTTATGCTTGCATTAGAAGTTACTGCTGCTGCTGTTGTCCTATATCTGCTGCATAGCCTGTTTTATTGTAACCTATTATTGTTACCTACCTGCTTATCCTAAACTGTTTAGTATAGGTTGGGTAGAGACCCAGCAGAGACCCCCCCCCACTTTATCTCGATTGCCCCGCTGGATTATCAGAAGACCCGATCATCGGGATTGAAGACCAGGCCCCGGCACCGCACATCACTTCCCCCTTAGTTGCCGACACTACTGGGTTACTATCGAGTGCCGAGGGTGATACCTCGTCAGCACTTCTGATGATAACCTTGTAGGTTATTTAATCGGTCATGGTCAGCGAGGGTGATTCCTCCTACACCACCCCCGATAACGACGTCGTCGAGCAACTTCTCAAGTGTGGACCTCGAGGGTGATTCCTCCTTCGTTCACCTTGACGATAACATCAGGTGGAATTCCATCGAGGGTGATTCCTTAGGGTTTTCCCTTGGTGTTAGACACACGGTTACTATTGTTACTATGACTTATCACTGAACCATGTTACTAAAGATGGGTCGGCCCTAAGGGGTACCCGCGCGAGCTTAATTGCGAGTGATGTGGAGTCGGGTTGACCTAGAGGGTGCCCGCGAGATAAATACGAGGCGTGGCCGGGCATTCTTAGCCCTTGCCGCAAGTCCTCGAGACGGGGCGACGGGGTCACATCGATCGTGAGTCTCTGCTTGTTACCGCGCGCTTGTAATCCACTAACGGTTTGGATATTTGATCCGAGGGGCCTCTGGCCTGATAGCACTAACCATCACGTGGGCATAGTATGGGCATTCTGTGTCGTATACTTCAGTCGAAGCTTAATAGACATCAGCGACTGAGCGGCACACGCTAGGTTGGACTGGGAACGCAACCGCGCTTGTATTAAGGGGTTGCTAGGTCTGCTCACCGGCGGTGTACGCAACGTGTAGGAGCGTCCGGGGCGATGGCCCAAGACCCCTGGGGGCATAGGTATAGTCCGGCGTGCTGACCTCTCTGTTAAGTATTCGGTCGGGTTGCGGCGTATCGTTTGTGCGAGGCCGGGCATGACCCAGTAAAGTGTGTCCGGCCAGAGTTAAGCGAGCGTGGTGGGTAACTTGGTGCACCCCTGCAGGGAAGAAAACATCTATCGATTGCCTGTCCTACGGTAACGGACACTCGGAGTTGTATCCCGATCGGTACAACTAGAACTTGAGATGATAACTGGATAGTATGGCTCTGGGATTGCTTTCTCGCAGGGAGTCGAGGAAGAATCTCTGGGCGAGGTTGATGACACTACTACTACTTTATATTATGATAATCTGCACTCTTCTAATGCTGCAAGACCGATGAAGATGATTGAAGATGCTAGTCTACGTTAGGACTAGGCTTTCCCCTTCTATTCTGGCATTTCTGCAGCCCAGTCCACATATACAGCCCCCTTTGAAAATGTTGCATATGTAGTGTAGATCCTTGCTTGCTGAGTACTTCGGATGAGTACTCACGTTTGCTTTATTTTCTTTTTCTCCTCATATCCAATTAACGCCGCCAGATGACGGAGCCCCTGAGATAGCTGCCCCAGTCGATGACTACGGCTACTACTACCACCCTCCAGGCGAGTACTACTACGAGGAGCTGACAGACGACCAGGAGTAGGATTCGGAGGGTCCTAGGCAGGAGGCCTACGCCTTTCGATCGTAGTGTTCTATTTTGCCCCGCCTTTCTAAAGGCCTATCTGTAACTCTTTTATATCTGTACCCAGATATCTGATGCTTCCGCTGACGCTTGTATGCCATCGAGCTACGTATTCGAGCCCTCGAGGCCCCTGGCTTGTAATATAAAGCTTGTATGACTTTATTTATGTTTTAGAGTTGTGTTGTGATATCCTTAAGTGAGTCCTTAGGCTTGATCATGTGCATTTGCGTGTATGGTTAGTGCACGATTAAGCCAGGGTCGTCACAATGTACTCGGGGTACCAGCGGTAGCCCAGCCTGGTCAGGAGGGCGATCAGGACAGCTGGAAAACCAGGGGCACCACGAGCCCAAGTGCGAAGCACAAGCTGCGTCGTAGGGCATGGTGGAAACAAACGATCTATCTGAAACAGAGGAAATTCAGGATTGTCAAATGACAATGAGAAGTATATTACAACTCGGAGAGAAAGGTTAAACAAAACAATGGAAAGGAAAATGATTATCAGACTAATCAGACCAATGGTAAGGAATTAAGCACAGATATCCAGCTCTCCGGGTAGACGAGATTTATGAGATCCTAAGTCTCGGCGTTAGTAAAATTCATTTAACCCGAAAGGAAGAGAGGTCAGAGTCCCAGAGTAAAGATGAGGAATAAAATATCCTAATACCACCCGATTGGCGACGTGGGCCCGTAAGCCACACAGCCATGTTAGTAAAACGGTTTTTGATCACTAGACTCAACTTCGGCCAAGGAGTTGGAAAGGGGGTTCCTACAGGCAGTCGGCTCTGATACCAACTTGTGACGCCCCCGGCTCAATCGTGCACTAATCATACACGCAAATGCACACGATCAAGCCTAAGGACTCACGGGAAGATATCACAACACAACTCTAAAACATAAATAAAGTCATACAAGCTTTATATTACAAGCCAGGGCCTCGAGGGCTCGAATACATAGCTCGATGGCATACAAGCGTCAGCGAAAGCATCAGATATCTGAGTACAGATATTAAAAGAGAAACAGAAAGGCCTTTAGAAAGGCGGGGCAAAATAAAACACTACGATCGAAAGGCGCAGGCCTCCTGCCTGGGACCCTCCGAACCTATTCCTGGTCGTCGGCCAGCTCGTCGTGGTAGCCACCCTCGGGGTAGAAGTGGTAGCTGAAGTCATCAACCGGGGCAGCGGTCTCAGGGGCTCCGTCATCTGGTTGCATCGAATGAAATATGGGGGAAAAAGAAAGTAAAGCAACCGTGAGTACTCATCCGAAGTACTCAGCAAGCAAGGACCTACACTACATATGCAACATTTTCAAAGGAAGGCTGTATATGTGGACTGGGCTGAAGAAATGCCAGAATAGAGAGGAAAACCTAGTCCAATCGAAGGCTAGCATCTTCAACGGTCTTGCAGCATTAGAAGAGTGTAGATTAGTACAGTATAAAGGAGTAGTATCGATAAGTCTCAACCTCACCCAGAGATCCTTTCTCGACTCCCTGCGAGAAAGCAATCCCAGAGCCATACAGTCATCAACCTCGTCCAGAGATCCCTTCTCGACTCCCTGCGAGAAGCAATCCCAGAGCCATAGTATCCAATTCTAGTTGTATCGATCGGGATACAACTCCGAGTGTCCGTTACCGTAGGACCGGCTATCGATAGATGTTTTCTTCCCTGCAGGGGTGCACCAACTTACCCACCACGCTCGCTTAACTCCGGCCAGACACACTTTTCTGGGTTATGCCCAGCCTCGGTCAAACGACACACCGCAGCCCTACCTACAGCTCAGCAGAGAGGTCCCCGCCGGTCTACATCCTAAGCGCTCAGGGGTCTTGGGCCATCGCCCTGTGCACTCCGGGTCGTTGCAAGCAGGGTGAAGCCAGGCACCAGGAGGGCGTCGGTCCGTCCCGGCCACAAGGCTGAACTGGACGTCTGACAGAGCTTTCGGCTGATGCCACGATGCAGAGTGCCCATAACTGTTCCCACGTGATGGTTAGTACTATCAGGCCAGAGGCCTGCTCGGATCAAATATCCAAATCGTTAGTGGACTAGGGGCTTGCGGTAACGAGCAGAGACTCACGATCGATGTGACCCCATCGCCCCGTCTCAAGGACTTGCGGCAAGGGCCAAGAATGCCCGGCCACACCTCGTATTCTCACTCGGGCACCATCCAGGTCAACCCGTCTTCACATCACACGCGGGTACCCCTCAGGGTCGACCCGCCTTCCAAGTAACAGTGTAAAGTCCAATTATCCGTGTGTCCATAACATCAGGGGAATCCGAGGTATCACCCTCGTTGGATTCCTACTCGATGTATCCGTCAAGGTGAACTCGAAGGAATCACCCTCGATGGGTTCACACTTGAGGTGGTGCACGACAGCATCGTTATCGGAAGCGGTGAAGGAGGAATCACCCTCGATGACCACGACCGAATAGCTAATCTACAGAGTTAACATCAGAAGTGCTACACGAGGTATCACCCTCTGCACTCGATAGTAACGCTGTAGTGTCGTACAACCAATGGGGTGTAGTGCAGTGCCGGGGTCTGGTCTTCAATCCCGTTGATCGGGTCTTCTGATAATCCAGTGGGGCAGTCGGGACAAGTGGGGTCACTGATAGGTCTCTACCCATCCTATACTAGACAGTTTAGGATAAGCAGGTAAGGTTTCAATAGCAGGTCACAATAAACAGGCTATGCATCAGAATAGGTAAAGCAGTAGCAGCAGCAATTCTAATGCAAGCATGAGAGAGAAAGAATAGGCGATATCGGTATGCTCAGGGGGGGTGCTTGCCTGGTTGCTCAGCGGTAAAGGCAAGGTCGTCAACGGTGTCGTCGGGCTCCTGAACTGCGTCAGTCTCGGGGTCAACATCGGTGTCGGGGTCTACCGAGAGAGAAGAGGGGGAAGAAACAGTAAATATAAAGCAAACAAGAGCATGACATGACAATACGCAGAGCTAGGGGTGTTCGGACGCGGTGCTACACGATATAGGTGAAGAGGGAAAACATCCGGGAATGTTTTCCTGAAGTTCGGCATTTTCGGACAGAGGAAACGGAGGGGGACGGTTGCATGTTCGCTATGCTAGGGACGTGTGGCGGACGAACGGACCGCGAATTCGGATTCGTCTCGTCGTTCTGAGCAACTTTCATGTACAAAGTTTTTTCATCCGAGTTACGGATTATTTTATATGATTTTCTAAAGTTTTATTTGATTTTTGAATTTAATTATTTATTTAATCCAACATTATCCAGAACAGTGAGAGGTGACGTCAGCATGACCTAGTTGTGACGTCAGCAGGTCAAACCCGGCTGACCAGGATCAAACCTGACAGGTGGGTCCAGTGGGACCCACATGTCAGTGACAGAGCTAATTAAACAGAGTTATATTAAACTAAATAGGATTAATTAGCGTGTGGGGCCTACTGTCAGTGTCTGTTAATTTAACTAATTAACTAATTAGGTTAATTAACTAATTATCTATTTATTTTAAACAGCTAATGGAGTGGGGCCCGCATGTCATAGACACAGGGGCGGCCACGTCAGCGCTAACCGAGGTCAACGGGGCCCAGTGGGGCCCAGTGGCAGTGGCACAGGGGCGGGCCCCAGCTGGCCACATCGGACGCTGGCCGGAGAGCGCTCTGGCGAGCCCGAGCGCGGCAGCGAACTCCGGCGAGCTCGGGTTTTGCCTACGGTGCACCATTTTAGGTGGGGTTTGGCGCATTCGATCGGGCGTTCCTAGCCGCGTTGTTCTGCGGTGGTTTCACGGGCCGAGGTGGTCGGAATCGCCGGCGGCGAGCACCGCAGCGGACGGCGAGCTTCGGGCGGAAGTGGAGCAGCAGCAGCAGCGCGCAAACGAGCGAGGCCAAAGGCTATCTAGGCTCTACGCGCGCGGGCGAGCCAAACGGGCACAGGCGCGGGACCAAATGGTCACCGTAACGACGCCGGCGACGAGCTCGGGCAAGTTGGGGGCGGCGCGTACAGCTAGCGAACGGCGACGAGAGAGAGAGAGGAGGAAGCGGAGGCTCACAATGCTCCTGCAGATGTGCAACGGTGGGCTCGGGGGAGGCTCGAGGCGGCGAATCGATGGCGGCGACGCAGACGGCCGAAGGAGGAAGAAGGCAGCGTTCCTGGCGATGGAGGGGGCCTCGGCTCCGGCTCGTTGGCGCAGGCGACGTAGCGGACGGCGGCGAGCCTTGGGGACACGTCGGGGAGGCAAACGGGGCACGACGGCCGCGAGGTTCAACGGAGGCCGATCATGGCGGCGCCGGGTGAGGTGGGAGAGAGCGAGGGAAAAAGGGGGAAGGTGCTAGGGTTCGTCAGCGGGGTCGAGGGGGAGCTGCTCTTATCCACCAGCGGGCGCGGGAGCACGCTGTCGAGCGGCGAGCGAGGGGGGCCGGGTGCGTGCGCGCGGCGCGTGCGGGGTGTTCGACAGCGGGGCGGCATGAGCAGTGTGAGATGGGAGGCGAGGCTAGATGGGCTGGGCCGGGCACTGTAGCAAGCAGGCCTAAGTGCACAATAGCTTTAGGCCTTTTTCTATTTTTCCTTTTCTGTTTCCTTTTCAACTCTGTTTTGTTAATTGTTTGAGCACTAAATGAATTTTGTAAAGAGTGTGACCTAGTTCATAAATCACAGTGCATTATATCCTAACACCAAAAAATAGTTTGGGCAAAACATAATTTCATATTTAATTTAGATTAAATAAAAGGTTATTATAGGTGGCTGTTTGCTACTGTTAGAGTCACTTAATTAATTTATTAACTGTTGGTTACAATTTTAGAATTGTCTCTAGAATATTTGTCATCTAATGAACATTTTAGTTCCTGGATTCGAACAACTTTTATTCTCACTTTCAGTTTGAATTTCCATTTGAATTTGAATTTGAAAAGAGATATGATCCGAATGATGTTTAAGCTCGGTTGATCATGATGACATGGCATTATCAAAAGGGTGATCACTGTAGCTTAATACATGGGGTGTTACAAAAGATTAGTCCAGCTGATGATTCGCAGTCTTCATATTCCTAACGCCGGTCCTCAGACGGAAAACAACATCTCGCAGGTCACCTAGCAGCCGGCTGACAAACTCGTTATGGGGATCTTCATGCCATTTGAAGTACCGACAGTCCACGTCCTACCCAAATTTCAAAGAACGGATTTTCAGTGAAGAACTCGAACTATCGGACTAAATCCACCTAGGCTAAGCCAACACAATTTACCTCTGATTTGCTGCAGTTGTATTATCTGCGGCCAGGATTGGCGAGGCTCCACGAAATCCACGTAGGCGCCTTCACTCCACAGTGGCAAAGCACGTCCGGTGAGTACTGCATCGGCCCCTCCCGGTAAGCCACTGGCGACTGCCTCAACGACACCATGGACTGCTACACAAGCTACCAGACGCCTTAGGTGTGCGCAACGGGAGCTAGGTTCACCGCTGCGGGAACTTTTGGACTGGGTGTGCGCCGCGGGGCCAAGGGTTCGTCGTCGTCACAGGAGGAAAAGAAGAATGGAGATCTTTCTATCGGGGGGCGTCCAGTCAGCTAGGCAGCACTGCTTAATCATGTCCAGTCATCACTGTCCGATGAAAAACCGCCTAAAATTCTGTCCAAAACCACCTTGGGGTCTAATTGATCCGGTTTATGAAAGTGGGGGAGGGGGAAACTATACCTAAGCTCTATGAGATAACCCTGGTTCCCAAATACTCGCCGCCGCCCCCTTTGCTGAGAGGTAACCCTAGTTCCCAAATGTTGTCTTTTCACTTGTCGCAGAGCAAGAGATGTTTGGAGAGCTTTGGGACTGAACGAGACTGTGCGGCATGCAGTGGCTCAAGATAGATCAGGATCGATTACGCTGGAGGTGTTAGCCAAGACAGAGAGGGGCTCAAATGAAGTACCAAATCCTGAACTGCTAATGGTGGCGGCCTGGTATATATGGTGGCAAAGGCGAGAGTTCGTCAAAGGAGAAACCATTCAAACGCCAGAACGAACAGCGATTTCTATACGAGTACTTGCGACTAATTATTTCAGAGCATATAGTCAAAAGCATAAGGATCGGAATGGTGATTTCATGTGGAAGAGGCCTAGTAGGGGGACAGTCAAGATAAATGTGGATGCATCTGTTTCGCATGAGAATGGGGATGGAGCTACCGGAGCTATAGCACGAGATGACCATGGCAATTTTATTGCCGCCGCAACCTGGTTGCTTCCAGCCGTGACTTCCGTGGATTCCGCGGAAATTCATGCCATTAGGAATGGGCTATACTTGGCGGGCCAGATTGGATGTAAAAGCGTGCAAGTGGAATCAGACTGTAACTTTGCAGTGGACGTGATCAAACAACCTATACTTACGGCTTGACGTTGCGTTGTTGGTAGAGTGCGAAGACTTATCAACTCATTTTGCAAAAGTGATCTTCACGCACTGTTTCACGAAAGCGAATGGTACGGCAGATGAACTAACTAGATATTGCTATAGTACTAAATCGTCTAGTGTTTGGATGAGTCTATCCCTGATTTTATTTCTCACTTGTAAATGACTCATCTATTGTCTGATAAATAAAGTCGTTTTGCTGTAAGAAAAAAAAAACATAGTTCCCAAATCCTTGTTGGATCCGCAGCCATGGAGGAATCCTTCACGGCCCCCTCCGTCGACCCACCCGCCGTCGATCCCGCCTCCGCCGACCCCCCCGCTGTCGATCCGCCTCCTTCCACCCCCCCGCAGTCGATCCCGCCTCCGTCGGCCCCCCCCGCCATCGATCCCGCCTCCTTCCACCCCCCCCGCAGTCGACCCCGCCGGCGCCAACCCATCCCGCTATCCCTCCTGGGTCCTCCTCGACAGCAGAGCCTACTTCGCCGACCGCGTCAACGCCACCACCGTGAAGGCCACGACGAGCACGGGCCACGAATTCAAGGTCACCTTTTGTCTCGCCGACCCGCCCGCCGTCTCCTACTTCTGCGTCCACTGCCCCGAAGGTTGTTACACCACGGAGCCCCGCGTCGTCTCCTCCGCCAGTGAGCTCGTCCTCCTCTGCTTCGCCTTCAGCTCCGGCCCACGGAGCGCAGAAAAAGACTCCCATCTCGAGTACTTCGTCTACAAGGCTGCCTCCGGCGGCAAGCCCACCATCAGATCTGTTCCGTGTTCCCCTCGAGCCTACAGGCACTCATGGCATGCCGCCATCGTGCCCGGCAAGGGCGACAATTTCTTGGTCGCTGATCTTTCCCCGAATGGGGACCCTGGGCACTACAACCTGCACATCTTCTCGTCGGAGACAAACGAGTGGAGCACCAAACACGTGCAGCTGCAGACCGACCCGAATGTCCTGCCACTGGAGCTGCCAATCCTAACTGACAAGGTGATCTTGCTCGGAAGAAGCACGGTAGGATGGGTCGACCTCTGGCGCGGCATTGTCGTCTGCAATTTGCTTGAAAAGGAGCCTGTTCCCCATTTCATCCCGCTGCCCAAGGCCGAATTCGACCTGCACCGGAAAAGCCAAGCACGGCAAGTGCGGGACGTCATTGGCTTCACCGATGGTTACATCAACTTCATCGAGATCGAACACTGTGTCAGATGGTTCCCCGTTGTCAGAAAGAGCAATTTGAAGACGGCCATGATTTTTGATGTTGCAGATACCATCGATGATGCAGAGCTCCTCAGTCTTGATGATATGGACGACGTTACAGATGACAAACCTGTGCAGCATGTACCTGCTGGCTGGAAGATCCGGACAATGTTTAGGAGCATTGATTGGAACCATTGGGAAAGTAGTCACACTCTTCATGTTGACGACATATCAGCCTCCCCACCTGAACCCTCTGTGCTGCAATCTCATCTGTGGAATGATACAGACAAGAAATGGACATTGGGAAAACTGAAGTGTACAAGCTTCCCGACCTTTGGTTTTTATGGCGGTGATGTTGTCTACCTCGTGTCTAAGGTGGAGTCTCAGGATAATGATGCATTGCTTGTTGGTGTTGATATTCGAAAAATGAAGCTGGAATCCATCAAAGCATATGGCTGCGGGAGATCCATTTCTTTTGGTCCCATTCCGGTTGTTCGTTTTAAAATTGGAAGGAAGCAGGAAGTCATCGAACCATCTTGTGGCGGGAGATCCACTTCTTTTGATGCCATTTCATGTGCATTCTCAAAATATCTGAATACCGCTCCAAGTCCAAGGCATGGTTTTCTTTTGCTCTGCTTCTGTTGACCTTCATACACTCAAGTAAAAAGATTTGTTAAACCAGTTCTTCACTTATTTTATCACATGGCACTTGACATTTTGCCTCTTAATTTGCTTTAGGCCGTGTAATGGGGAAGCTGCTCAGAATGGTGTGCTGAATGATCATCTTTCATCGAGGGATACTGTTCCAAACAGTGTGGTAGGCATCCTGTAATCATCTTGCTACTATTATAGATGTGTCCATTTTGCCATCTCCTCAATAAGTTCTATGTTAACCCTTCTACAGCAACCCCAGCAAAATATGTGGAATGATGGTGGCTGCAATGGGGGTTGGAGTGAATATGGTTATAGCGTGCAGCAGCCATCCAGTTTGACACAAACTGGGCAGCCCATGTTGTCTTCAATTTCAACTCGCTTAGGTAATATGGTGCTGTTCTTGTATCCTATTTCTTCTTGACTCACAATATTTAACTCTAAAATGTTAGAAATTATTGAACATTAGCATTTGATATCATGATTCCAAAATAACGTGTGATAGATTTGGGTCACCGTGTTGCCTTTCTTGCTGTATATGACAGCTGACGTTAGGAAGAAAATGTCGGTTGAACTTTATGTTCTTGCATCTGTTTGTGAGGTTTTATATTTAACGGAACTGAATTGGATAATTAATTAATCATTATTTGTACTTCAGAGACCATATTCAAGTTTCTCCCCTGTTAACAACTTGCAACATTATTAACAGGGATATTATTTGCACACTGCATCCTGTACTGAGGCTTAGTTCTTTTGGCGGCTTATGGCATAAGCCGCCCCCTTCCTAGATTATTTCAAAACCGTTCCCCATATTTGTTGCGAGTTAAGGATTAATTAGTTCAGCTGCTTCAGTGAGTATTGGGGGCGGCTTATAAAATAAGCTTGTGAGGGGTCGGGAATTGCATAGGGGATCCTAGGTGCTGCACCCCCCTACATCTTCACCATGCACCTGCATTTAGATTCGAAATGTATAGTACGATGTGCTGTGTATAGTTCTCCGTATCACTTAATTGTAGCAAATATATCACCGCGTATATGCATGTCCTTTTTGCAGCGTCGGTCCCACCACTGGGATAGAAGCTTCTGTTCGCGATTAACTCACCTAGCTCTGGTCAGCCCACCCCACCCACCCTGCACTTCTCTTTCATGTTCACTCTCCTCTTCCGTTCCCCATCTTGAGCTCCCACCCAGATCTTCTCGGCTTAATACATAGTTAACTGTTAATCTGATGTGAGGTTAGCGTTCAAGGTACTGATCTGTGCTGTAATCCTGCGCCCCCCCCCCCCCCCCCCCCCCCCCACACACACACACACACACACACAATATATATGTGCTTGTTGATTGTGATATTTGATGTTCCTATGTTTTTTCACTGGATTGTTATCTTATCTGCCAGCTCACATGTTATGTTCTTGTTAGAAAAAGTGAAATTTCATTCAAATTTGTGTGCCCAACTTCTCTGGACAGTTATCCATGCTCCCATGTTAGCTGCAAATTAATACTCCTGTCATCCTGTCTGCTAACTGTCATGTGCCTAGGATTTTGGACATACATTAATCCTGCTAAATGTTATCATCGCCACCTGGTAATCTTCAGCTTATTTCACATCTTACCTACATTTTTTTCTCCATTATGTTTTGTTCTCTGCAATCTTGCAACCAACTTTTGTTTTAACTACAACTTACATCCAACTTGCTTTTCCCACTGAATTATGCTCCCAAGTTTTCTATGAAATAACATTCTTGTCTCAAATCATAACTGCTCTCTAAAATTGAGTTATGTTGTTTTCCTTTCCAGTCCATTCCCATAAATGAATGTTGAGCACAATGTGCCCGAATTCCAGAGACACCACTCTCTGCACCATCTGCCACCTGCAAGCCCCACACCCATGTATTTAACTACACCCTGCTGCTCCTCCTCATTTCAAGTCACTCCATCTCCTTCCTCTTAACATACGAACCAACCGTTATCATCCGTTCTTAGTAGTCTAAATCATTGAGGGCACTCTGTACGAATAGGTGATGTGTTTTGTTTAATTGGCTTACCCTGATAAAATGAAAAAGGAAATTGTCTCAAAATATTGAAACAATATATACAACTCCGTCATTAGAAAAAATATATATTGAAACGAGGAGAAATGTGAGACAAAATGTACTCACAGCGCAGTTGCATAGGAATTCTTGCATTGATTTACCGAAAAAGGCTTCCGCCCCGCTTTATATATAAAGCCACGATCCACAGCAACTCGGTACAAACGCACGCCACCACAACACACGCACACACCCAAGGCAGGATACATAGATGCTGAACGCAGCAACACCTCCCCTAGCACTACAATAGCCACCGGGGTCCTTCGCCGTGAACACGCCACCGCGAAGAGATGAAGCCACATACGACGAACCGTGAGCTCCAAGGCGGCGCCTTCAGGAAGGAAACGACACCGGAGCGCCGCCACCGCCCGACCCGAGGGTCAGAGTTTCCCCTGGAGCAACACGACGGGCAATGAGAGCCGCGACGACGCCTTTAGGAAGGGAACGAGCTTCGTCGCCGCCAGTCCGTCCGAAGAAAGAGCGGGTTTTCACCCCGGCCAACACTCACTGCCACCGAACGCCACACCCCGGCAACCACACCGCCCCCACCGCCATAGTCACCGGGCAGCACCGAGCCACGGGCTCTGCCCATGAGCACCGCGCAACCACCACCAGGGCCGCCGCCCCGGCATCCAAGGCCTAAACACCACCTCACCCGAGACCCGCCGCTACCCCAACCAAAAAGATTGAGCGCCCCCCAGCGTCTGGCCTCCATCGAGTCGTCCTGCGGCACCGTGCGCGAGACGAGCTCGGTCCTGCCGCCAGGCGCGAGACGAGCTCGGTCCTGCTGCCGGGCGCGAGAAGAGATCGGTCCTGCAGCACCGGGCGCGAGACGAGCGATGGACCGTAGCTGGGAGCGGGCCAGCCCTCCGACGAAGATTGCGCCTGGGCACCGAGAAGAGGGGTCGAAGGCCTGCACAGGTCGCTCACCGACGGGCCGACGCCGAAGAAGTCCAGTCGCCGCCGTGAGACGATCCTGACCACTGCCATGAGCCACCACCACGCCGGGCAGCCCACATCCACGCCGAGCACAGCCCGCAGCACCTGCCATCGCCGGAACTGCCGGGGGCCGGCAGGCCCGCCACCACCAGGGAGCGCCGCAGCAGAGGGGGGGGGTGCATCGGAGCAAGCCACCACCTGCGGCGAGCCTGAGCCCCGCCACCACAAGGGCCCAGGCCACCCGAGCCGCCGCCGCGGCAGATCTGGGCCGCGCCCAAAGCCGCCACCGCCGGGAGTAGAGCACGCCCCCAGCCCGCACTAGTCACTCCACGCCGCCGCCTGCAGGCTGCGCCCCTGTCGCCAGCCGCCGCCGCCGCACCCTGAGCCCGCGCCGCGTCGCCGCCCAACCTAGATGGCCCGCGCCATCCAGCGCCGCGCGGGGGCGGTAGAGACCCCGCAGCCGCCCGAGCTGGCCGGGCTTTGCCCGCCAGCATGCCGGGGCGGCGGCGAGGAGAGGGAGGAGCAAGGAGGGGGGCCGAGCCCCGTGCGGTAGGGTTTCCCCCCCGGCGGCGCTCGCGGGAGCGGCCACGGAGGGGAGAGGGGGGGGGGGGGGGGGGGGGGGGGGGGCTTTGGGGGGGGGGGGGGGGCTTTTCTCCTTTCGAAAGGCTACCTTTGGTAAAAAAAAAAACGTTCTTGCATTAAAAAAAAAACGTCCAAAATTGAATGAAATGTAAGTCCAATTGCAGGAGCAACAACAGCTTCAGTTTTCCTTTCAGCAAATCCACGAAAAGCACTCAAAGGCAGTGATCCGTTCGGCACTCGCTGGCCTTTCATCCAGCTTTGCTCCATGCCTTTGCCTGTTAAAGTTCAGTCTTACACATTAAACAACATGATAGCTTTATGTAATTCCTAGCTTTTACTAGTTACAACAATCTTGTTAATATGCCACTAGAAATACAGCAACAACAAATGATTTATTAATAATTGGAACAAGTAATATTACCTTCGCGCCCAACCGTTTTTCTCTCTTTCTACATCCATGAGATTGGCCTCCTAGTGCCATGAGCGTCCGAATTGATATCATGGTTTTCTAAATCTAATCTGGTGCTGTTGTTAGACGATATCGCATCACCATCTTCATGCAGCACATCTTCTTCCTCATGCACAGTACGCAGAGGAGTCCTCTCCAAAGACCCAACAACAATAGATCTGTCCAAAGGAACAATTTATCTGAACAAATCGCAGTCTTGAAGATTACTGCTTCGTTCAAATCGTGGAGAGATTATTACCAAGTCTGTCCAAATCTAAACTGACAAATTCGAGATCTTAGAAATAAGGATACCAGTAGAGATTAGTTCGAAAACAAATACCTATTCTGATACGCGGCAGTGTCTCTCATTAGCCCGACTCCACAGCAACTTCACTTCTCTTGCCTGGATCCATCTGGTTGTGCTTCGAAGGAGAAGATGAACAGGATATTTTGGGGGGAAGAAGAGAATCTCTATGCGGACATAAAGTGATACGAGGAGTGGTCTCAACTGAAATCGAGCGACACGAAATAAATGTCCTGTCCTAGACTGTACTAAATGTACAACTAACATTTAATAATGACCCCATCTCACCGCGTATCTAACAATTGTATTCAGCCGCCATGTGAGCATAAAGATGATTTATAACAATTAATGTGGAGATCTGCCTATAGTAACCAATGCTGATGATATCAGGGGGGGGGGGGGGGGGGGGGGCAGCACCTCAGAGCCACAAATCCTCGTTCGTGAGGGGTCAGCTTATTTTAGAAGCCGACAAAAGAACCCGGCATTAATGTGCCAAATAAGTGTGAAACCGTTGCGTGAGCTAATAAACATCTTTTAAGACTCACAAAGTTTCATTCAACTTATAAGCAGAACTTATCGAAGTTTTGTGTCAGCCTTTCTCCCAAAAGGGAAAATATATCTTGAATTTGGAGAATACAACCTAGCAATTGCAAATTAGCCAGTGCAGTAAAGTTGAGTGCAAACCTAGCTGTGGTCATGATAATAGCTGATGATTTTAAAATTCTATTTGTGAAAATATTATATGGGGGCTGATGATGGGAATCTTGGTTTCTTTGGGTGAGTGGCTCGATCTTTGTGTGATATATTGAACTTTTGACTTTTCCGAGCCGAGCTTGTTTACTTTAACTAGTTGATGTGACACTAAGTTGTTGGGTGCTTGAGTTTCAGAATTCATATGCAGTATTGCGTTAGATTTGCTGTTGGATGATTGGATCAGAACAAAAAGATTAAAGTAAAAATGTTTCCAACATTTTTCTAGCATGTGGAATCGTTTCCATCTGTTCCACTATCTTCTGTTGATGAAACCACTCTGTGTATTAAATAAATAACATGATTTTAGTTTTTATTTATTTTATATTAATATGACTTGCGCATGTTGCTTATGTATTCTTCAGTGCCATCAAGTGGAATGTGTAAGCCGACGACGGCGTCGCTCCTTTGATGCCTCTAATGCCAGTGCAGACTCCCTTGGCTCAACCATGGCCAACATCACCACATGAAGCCATTTTTATCTCTTGCACATCGCGACTAGGTGGAATGTCATGGTTGATGTCCTGGAATGTCAACAAAGCGCATGCTCTTGCATCTCGATGCTGTGCGCAGCCATGTCCACATACCCGCTACCACCTTCTGTTATTATATCATGGATGATGCTTTAAAACATTTGAATACTTTAATTTGTCTATGGAGCTATGGACCTTAAGCCTTTCTGATGTTCGGTTGCTCCCACATCATGATGCCTGCCTGTTTTGTGGATGATTTCTGATTAACGTCGGCAGACCAGTGAAGTCAGTCATTGACCGTCCACCTAGACCCGTTAGCTTTGTTCGGTTATCACCGTTGTTGATACCTGTCTTTTTAAACCTACCTGATTTTATTTGGGTACCTCGTCAATTCAATCATCCCATGTTCACCGTTTCTGCAATCTGGCGGGCTATTCATTTACAACCCCAGCTGCCGTCCGTAGTATGCGGCTGTACAACAGGGAGACTGTTTGGCTGGCTGGAACTCTCCAACGGTCCAACCGCATGTAAATCATTGGTAGTGAACTGAGGTCTATGAGGCTGTTTGGATTGTGGAGCCTAGAGCTGCCAAGCCAAAAAAATTGGTCGTTCACCGAGTGCGGGAGCTCCTTTGGATGGCCACCAAATCTCCCCAGGCCGTGGGGGGCTTCTCTAGTTCATTTTTTCGCCAAAGTTGGCAAAATCGTGGGCGGCTGGAAGCCTGGAAGCTGCGCCAAACTTTTGGTCTGCCCACGATTTGGCAGGGCGTGCTGGGGCGTCATCAAAAAGCCTCGTAGCATGCGAGAGTGGATTTTTGAAACCCGGGTGTATTGGAGGACCTTATTTTAAATACTTTGAAAATCACATTTAAGGTTCAAAAAATTCAGAAAAAAATTCTAAGTGATCATATGGATGTATATTACACGTGTGTAAAGTTTGGTGATGAAATAAGTAAATATGCGACCTATACAAAAATGACAAAATGATGATTTTCAAATAGTGAATAATGCATGCACTGTTCATCTTTCCAAAATCATGATTTTGTCATATTTGTGTAACTCATATGGTTACTTATTTCAGCATCAAAATTTACACATGTGTAATATACATTCATATAAACATGTTGATTTGTTTTCAGAATTTTTTGAAACTTCAAAATAGCATTTTGGCACAGTTCAAAAAAAAGGGCTCCAATGCACCCGGGTTCCAAAGTGACCTTTTGCGTAGCATGCGTCCTTGTACAGCAGGGAGACTTTCGCTGGCTGGAACTCTCCAACCGCATTAGAGCATCTCCAGCCGTTTGGCCCTCCAGCGCATCTGGCGAAGGGCTTTGGGCGTTTGCGCCGGCGGTTTTTTCGGCCTGGGGGAATCAAGTTTCCAGCCGCGCCCCCAGGTTTCGGCCCACAAGCGTACAAAAATTCAAAAATTTCTTTCCCGCTACCAAAAAACGACACAGGTTCGGCGATCATCATGCCACAAGTCAACGATCATCATGCCACAGGTCGGCGATCGAACATAGCCAAAGTCCAGCGTTCAAATGGGTAGGAACCATAGACATGGAACTCAAACGACAGGCTCCTCTGCCATAGGGCTGGGAGAGGTCGGCGTCGGCATCGGCGTTGTGGGCACAACTTCAGTGCTCGGCGTTGGCGTAGGCGTAGGGGCAGTAGTCGCCGCCGGTCCCGGCATCTGGTTCAAGATGAGGCCGCTCTTCGCCAGGTACCACGCCTTCACCTGCTCGTCCACCGTCGACTTGTCTGCTCCCATCAGGAACGCCGGGTCGTTGTTCCACTTCTTCGCGGCGATGTTAGTCCTGAGAAGGTCGAGCTTGACGTCATGCTTCGTCATCAACGCCGACCACCTCGCCTCGGATTTCTCCTCCCTCTTGGCGGCGTTGCTCTTGGCGTCGGGGAGGCACTATTCTATCGACGATTGCAGTCGTTCGGCAGCGGGTGCCGTGTCCCTCGCCGCCTTGGCTCTTTTGTTGCCATCAGGACGCCCTTCTGCCGCCGCTGAGGTAGGCGCGTCCGGGTTGTAGACACCGTCCTTGGCCTTGGCGAGAGCGAGCCGGCAGTCTGTCCATTTCTCGCACGACTCGATCCTGGTGAACACATGAAGGAACTTGAACTCTTGGTCGTTGTTGTCCTGGCGAAACCTGTCGAACATCCGAACCATCTGCACAGTCGAAGAACAAGTGTCGGCGGTACACGACGAAGAGCTAGACCGGCAAGCGATGGACATACCTGACGCTCGAAGTTGGCGCCGCTTTCCAGGCGAGCCATGACCTCCTCTTGAATCCCATGCCACTTCTTGTAGGCCTGCTGGATGGTCGCCCAATGGTTCGCCATGGACTTCTCGCCGCGATCCGAACGTCGGCCTTCCACTAGGCGTTCATCAAGCCCGGGGGCCTTGGCATCGGCGCCCTCGGCTTCCTCTGCTTTGGCTGGATGGAATCGGTGGCTACGCGAGGGGGCGCATACTTCTTCGGCGGCATGGCGGGCGACTCTGGGGAGAATGACGGGAGCGGCGGGGGAGAAGGGGGTCAGCAATGGGAAAATGGAGGGAAAGGGGAAAACGGCGGGCCCACGCACCTTTTTGCTTCAGCCGGTGCCCCTAGGCGCCCCCCGGTGCGCTGGGTTCCGCTTGGGTTCGCCGGTTGTAATTTCGTCCCAATCCGATGAAAAACGAGGATCTGGGGGTGCGGCTGGGCCGTTTTTTCGGCGCCAGCGCTAAAAAAGGCGCCCTAGGGGCCTGTTGGGGGGCGGCTGGAGATGCTCTTACACCCAGCAAGAGCGAAACACAGGGTGATCGCTGGGGGCCTTCATGTCGGATTTGGTTAGTTGTGCGATGGTTGGGCGAGGGAGGTGAGAGTAGGCGCGCGATTGGCGGCCGGTGATGATTTTCACGGTGCTATGAGTGGCTCGCGAGAAGAGAGAGGCGCTGTGAAGTCAGGCTGGGCGTTCGGGTTTACCCGAAAATTTGGGTCGGGTAATTCACGCTATAAAATTGTTGGGTTTTCAAAAATGAAACCCGATATTTGTCTAATTTTTTTTATACCTGATGATTCGGATACCTGACGATACTGAATTACCCAAATACAATACATGAAAAATAGAAAACCATGGTATAGGCATTGTAGGGGCGATGCGGGGGGCTCGATGTGCAGCGTCTGGAGGCTGCTGGTGCGGGAGGCCGTCGGGCGAGGTGGGGCGGCACCTATAGAGGTGACGGAGCTCGCTGGTCGGAGCTCGCCACGTGGGCCATAGGCGCTCCCCACGTGGAATCCCCGCCTCCAACTTCCTCCTCCCCTTCTCACACCCGTGCGCCCTCAGGTGGGGCGGCACCGGCGGCCATGTAAGGTGGTGCCAGTTGGCCAACCTGAGGGTGCACGGGTGTGAGAAGGGGAGGAGGAAGTTGGAGGCAAGGATTCCACGTGGGGAGCGCCTATGGCCCATTTCTTTTGCCAGATTCTCCCAGAATCTGACCCCTACCCAGCTTCTCTCAGAATCTTTGAGCCCCATTTGTTTTACAATCCTATCTAGTTAGGATTGTAAAACAAATGGGGGTCAAAGATTCTGGGAGAAGCTATGGAGGGGCAGATTCTGGGAGAATTCTGCAAAAGAACTCGGCCTATGTCTCGCGTTCAGCAAGTCGAGAAGCATGGGTGCGAGCATATGGGCCGGCCCAATTCGCGGTAGTACACTGCCTCATTTTTTCTTCTTCTTCTTTTTTCACGTTTTTTTTCTTTTTTTATTCCATTTTTTACTTTTGTTTACAGCACACTCATTCAACCAATCCAATCATCTGTTCCTGACATTGACCAAAAATATAATACAATCCAATTCCAAATTTTACAACATCACCATCCCGAGACAAGACCAACATGTATCAATTCCACATTTTACAAAATCCTGAGACCGTTCGACCAACCGATAACACTGCTATTATTATTTCCGCAAAATCAAACAAGGAGAAAAAACATCCTCCAATCTAAATCGGACACTCGTCTCCATCCATAGCAGTTTATATTAGATCCGCGAAAATGGTCAAACCACAAGAAAATCAGGAAGGGGGCGATTTATTGCCAACTATATTCTCAGCCTCGACTAGCTACAAGAACATATGATCCTTTCTCCTTCCCCCTCGAGTCGCCCCCGCGCGGCGACCGGGGGGTACCCTAGCCGGCCGCCGCCGGTCCCCTGATACGTCTCCAACGTATCTATAATTTATGAAGCATTCATGCCATGTTTACAACAATTTTATATGGTTTTGGTATGATTTGCATGGAACTAACCGGACTAACGTTGTTTTCAGCAGAACTACCGTGGTGTTGTTTTTTGTGCAGAAATGAAAGTTCTCCAAATGAGTTGAAACTTTTTGACGATTTTTTTTGAACAAAAGAGACCCCCGAAGCTTCGTGGGAGGGCCAGAAGAGCCACGAGGAGGGCACAATCCACCACGGCGCGCCTGAGGGGCCTGGCTTGCCCCGGTGGGTTGTGCTCACGTCGAGGCCCATCTTCGCGTGAAACCGATGCCAAAAATCCTATAAATAGAGAAACCATCAGAAATAACCCTAGATCAGAAGTTCCGCCGCCGCAAGCCTCTATAGCCATGAAAAACCAATCTAGACCCCGTTCCTGCACCCTGCCGGAGGGGAAAATCATCACCGGTGGCCATCTTCATCATCCCGACGGCCACCATGATGAGGAGGGAGTAGTCCACCCTCGGGGCTGAGGGTTTGTACCAGTAGCTATGTGTTTAATCTCTCTCTCTCTCTCTCTCTCTCGTGTTTTTGAGATGGCACAATCTTGATGTATCGCGGGCTTTGTTAATATAGTTGGATCATATGGTGTTTCTCCCTCTCTATCTTGTTGTGATGAATTGAGTTTTCCCTTTGAGATTTCGTTTTATCGGATTGAATACTTTTATGGATTTGAGAGCACTTGATATATGTCTTGCATATGAATACCCATGATAACAATGGGGTATTATATTGATTCACTTGATATGTGTTTTGGCACTCAACTTGCGGATTCCCGAGGTGACATTGGGGTAATCTATGCATAGAGGTTGATGCACATTCTCGTCTTTGTTTCTCTGGTAGAAATCTTGGGGCACTCTTTGAGGTTCTTTGTGTTGGATTGAGTATTATGAATCTGAATTTGTTTTGGTGTTATTTTAGTACAAACTCTTGATAGATCGGCCGGAAATAATAACTTAGTGTTATTTTAGTATGAACTCTTGATAGATCGATCGGAAAGAATAACTCGATGTTATTTTAGTACGAACTCTTGGATAGATTGATCGGAAAGAATAGTTACAAACAATTTCTTGTTATGTTCTCCGCTAGATAAGAACTTTGGAGTGATTCTTCGTTGCACTTTGAGGGATGGTTATATGATCCAATTAGATTAGCATTGTTGAGAGATTGCACTAGCGAAAGTACGGACCCTAGGCCTCATTTTCAAGCATTGCAATACCGTTTGTGCTCCGTTTTATCAATTGCTACCTTGCTGTTTTTTATTGTTCCTATTACAAAAATCAATATCTACTATCATTACTACACTTGTATCACCATCTCTTCGCCGAACTAGTGCACCTATATAAATTACCATTGTATTTTGTGTGTTGGGGACACAAGAGACTCTTTGTTATTTGGTTGCAGGGTTGTTTGAGAGAGACCATCTTCATCCTACTTCTCCCACTGATTGATAAACCTTAGGTCATCCACTTGAGGGAAAATTGCTAGTGTCCTACAAAACTCTGCGCTTGGAGGCCCAACACGAGTCTACAAGAATAAAGTTGCGTAGTAGACATCAAGCTCTTTTCTGGCGCCGTTGCCGGGGAGGTGAATGCTTGAAGGTATATCTTTAGATCTTGCAATTGAATCTTTTTGTTTCTTGTTTTATCACTTGTTTGGTTTATAAAAAGAAAACTAAAAAAATGGAATTGAGGTGGCCTCATATTATTCATCTTTATAATGTCTTTCTTGAAAATGATGGAAAGGAAAATTGTGCTCATTTGATAGAAGAAGAATTCAATAAAATGTTTTGCATAAATGATGAGCATGATTGCAATGTTGCTAGTATGAATTCTTTGAATATTCATGATGCTAATGATATGCAAAGCCATAAGCTTGGGGATGCTATGTTTGATGAAGATGATATTTTTTGTCCCCCAAGTTTTGATGAGCAAGTTTATTATGATGAAAGCATGCCTCCTATTTATGATGATTATATTGATGAAAGTGGATTTGGAGAGGTCATGACTTTATTTAGTAATGAATCCACTATTTCGAAAGAGGTTTCAATTGATTATGACAATAAAGTTGCTATCTATGATGATTATGGTGATGACATATATGTTATAGAGAATAATGATAACCATGAAACTTATCATCATGATTTTAATTTTCAATCACCTGATAGTTATTTTATTGAGTTTGCTCCCACTACTAGTGATGAGAATAAATTTGCTTATGTGGAGAATAATAAAATTTCTATGCTTATGGATCATGAAAAGAATGCTTAATGTGATAGTTATATTGTTGAATTCATTCATGATACTACTGAAAATTATTATGAGAGGGGAAGATATGCTCATATATATTTCAACAATATCAAGTTTCCTCTCTTTATGTTGAGAGTTTTGAAGTTGCACTTGTTTTGCCTTCCTTTGCTAGTTGATTCTTGCTCCCAAAAATTATTTGCTCACAAAATCCCTATGCATAGGAAGTGGGTTAGACTTAAATTTACTTGTCATGTGATTCATGATGCTCTCTTTGTGTTTCAATTCCTATCTTTTATGTGAGCATCATTGAAATCATCATGCCTAGCTAAAAAGGCATTAAAGAAAAGCGCTTGTTGGGAGACAACCCAATATTTATACCTACTGTTTTTGTGTGTTCATATGATTAGGATACTGTACTAATCATGTTTTATAGCTTTTGTTTCAATAAAGTGCCAAGTAAAGTCGTTGGGATAGTGTGGATGATAGTTGACTTGATTCTATGCAAAAACAGAAACTTTTGAACGTGGAAAAATTCTGAATTTTTTACATTTCCTGGTTATACAAATTTTATACGTTTTCCTAATTTTTCAGAATTGTTCGAGTTACAGAACTATGACCTTAATTCAGATCTTTACGTACTGTTCTGTTTTTTACATATTTTGTTTGCAATGCATAGTTTGCTTGTTTTATGGTTTCTATGGCTTATATTGCTTAATATAAATTGTGGAAATTGTAGGGTACAGTAGCCATTGTGTGAGAACAATTATGAATCTTATTTTGACAGTACCAAAGTGAATGATTTGTCTTTATCATAGTAACGCATCTCACGAAGTTCCGTTAAGTTTTGTGTGATTGAAGTTTTCAAGTTTTGGGTGAGATATCGATATGAGGAGAATAAGGAGTGACAAGACCCTAAGCTTGGGGATGCCCAAGGCACCCCAAGGTAATATTCAAGGAAGATCCAAGCAACTAAGCTTGGGGATGCCCCGGAAGGCATCCCCTCTTTCGTCTCCAACATTATCGGTAACCTCACTTGGAGCTATATTTTCATTCGTCACATGATTTGAGTTTTGCTTGGAGCGTCATTTTATTTTATTAGGATTTGCTTGCTGTTATTTATAATAATTTTTTTCATCTCTTATTTCAATAAAAGTGGCAAGGATAGCCTTCACCATGCTTATTTTGCAAGTATATGAGTTGCTGTTTCAAAACAGAAAGTTTATCGCTGTTGCCAAAATTCTCCAGAAAAGTCAGAATGTGATAAAATGTTGAAATTTTTTGCACACTAAGCTATGATAAATTTTCTACAGTGTGGTAGTTTTTCAGAATTTTTGGAGTTAGGGAAGTATGAGTGTAATTGCACTATTTACAGACTATCCTGTTTAGACAGATTGCTGTTATGTTTGCATTGTTTGCATATGTTTGCTTGTTTAATGATTCTATTTGAGGATAGGAGTGTTAAATATGCAGAGACATTTAATATGAAATGTTAAATAATAATTTTAGTGATTTGCTACAGTGGAGAATGATAAGGTTATGCATTGATTCATACTAACTTTTCTCACGAGTTCTTATTGAGTTTTGTGTGGATGAAGTTTTTAAGATTTAGGGAAACCGTGATATAAAAGGAATTAAGGAGACACAAAAGCTCAAGCTTGGTGATGCCCAAGGCATCCCAAGATAATATTTCAAGAAGTCTCAAGCATCTAAGCTTGGGGATGCCCCGGTAGGCATCCCACCTTTCTTCATCAACAATTATCGGTTAGCCTCGGTTGAGCCTAAGTTTTTGCTTTTTCACATGATGTGTGCTATCCTTAAGAGTTTCATTTTATTTTGTTTTGCTTACTATTTTAATAAAATACTTAGATCTGAAAGTTTTAAATAAGTGAGAGTCCTCACATAGCTACCTATTTACTTAACTACTCGCTTGATCTTCACTTATATCCTTTTGGAGTAGTTTGTCGAACACTCCCATGCTTCACTTATATTATTTTGAGAGTTGATAATAGTGATGACAATATGCACAAGCTATGAATTTGGTCCTAATATGATGAATATTCAAGAAGGATATAATAAAAACTTTCATGTAGATCATTGGATATGATAAGTTTGATTCCTTGCAATAGTTTTGCGATATGGAGATAATAATATGTGAGTCATGTTGGTGAGTAATTGTGCTTTAGTAGGAATATCGGTGTTAAGGTTCGTGATTCCCTATGCAAGCACGAAAGTCAATAGTTATGCAATGAAATTACATCCTACTTGTGGTGCATTATTCGGTGTTAGTTATGCTCAATGCTCGTTTATGTGAATTTTCGTTTCTTGGTTGGTGCTTCTCAATCTATTTGCTAGCCTCCATTTGTACTAAGTGGGAATACTACTTGTGCATCCAAAATCCTTAAACTCAGTTTTGCCACATGAGTCCACCATACCTACCTATATGCGGTATTTTTATGCCGTTCTAAGTAAATTTGTATGTGCCATCTCTAATTTTCGAAATGAATTTCCTTTTTATGTGCTCGTACTGCTCATGAAGCGGCAGGGGTAGCCAATATTTTCCATGCTAGATGTGTTATTCTCAAGATGAGTGTTTATTCACTTGTCATTGCACGAGAGTATGGCGGTGATAGGGATGCCCAGTCCCGAAATGAAAAAGAAATTTACTTTATGTTGTCAAATAATAAATTTCTTGGAAAGTGTTGGTATGGACGGCTCCCGTGGATACGGCTAGTCGTGGAGTGTGAAAGTATGGTGGAAAAAGAAATAAACTTTATTTTATGTTTGGGAACCGCCTATAATATATCTAGCATGGAAAGTGTTGGGAATTACTCGGTCGTTTTCGTTGACGGGAAAAGCATGTCTCCAAAAATATTTTTTATCTCTCAATTTAAGCTTTGAGCTCTGGCACCTCTACAAATCTCTGCTTCCCTCTGCGAAGGGCCTATCCATTTACTTTATGCAATTTTTATTTGAGTCTCCATCTTCTCTTATAAAGCATCAACTAGGGAGCACTATGATCACACTTGTGCATTGAATGTAGCTAATATGCGAGTGTGTTTCATGAATGGATCAATGATTGCGCATGATGGGCTAGGGATAACTTTCTTTAGTGTTGATATTTTGAAAGACATGGTTGCTTGTTGATATGCTTGAGTATTGATGTCCTCGTGCCAAATTATAGACTATTGATTTGAATCATTCAAGTCCAAATGTCCATGCTACAAAAGAAAAGAGTATACGAGGATTATGATAGGTAGCATTCCACATTAAAATTTTCGTTTTCAATTGTACTTTATCATGATGAGTTTTATGAGAAAGAGTTGTTGTTATGATGCTAGGAAAAGTGATTGAAATTATCATTGATCAAAGTTATGCACTATGCTAGCATTCACACTTCATAAATTATTTCTTTTATCATTTACCTACTCGAGGACGAGTAGGAATTAAGCTTGGGGATGCTGATACGTCTGCAACGTATCTATAATTTATGAAGCATTCATGCCATGTTTACAACAATTTTATATGGTTTTGGTATGTTTTGCATGGAACTAACCCCGATTGACGCTATTTTCAGCAGAACTACCGTGGTGTTGTTTTTTGTGCAAAAATGAAAGTTCTCCAAATGAGCTGAAACTTTTAGACGATTTTTTTTTTGAACAAAAGAGACCCCCGAATCTTCGTGGGAGGGCTAGAAGAGCCACGAGGAGGGCACAACCCACCACGGCGCGCCCGAGGGACCTGGCTTGCCCCGGTGGTTTGTGCTCACATTGAGGCCCATCTTCGCGTGAAACCGACGCCAAAAATCCTATAAATAGAGAAACCATCAGAAATAACCCTAGATCAGAAGTTCTGCCGCCGCAAGCCTCTGTAGCCACGAAAAACCAATCTAGACCCCGTTCCGGCACCCTGCCGGAGGGGGAAATCATCACCGGTGGCCATCTTCATCATCCCGGCGGCCACCATGATGAGGAGGGAGTAGTCCACCCTCGGGGCTGAGGGTTTATACCAGTAGCTATGTGTTTAATCTTTCTCTCTCTCTCGTGTTCTTGAGATGGCACGATCTTGATGTATCGCGGGCTTTGTTAATATAGTTGGATCATATGGTGTTTCTACCTGTCTATCTTGTTGTGATGAATTGAGTTTTTCTTTTGAGATTTCGTTTTATCGGATTGAATACTTTTATGGATTTGAGAGCACTTGATATATGTCTTGCATATGAATACCCGTGGTGACAATGGGGTATTATATTGATTCACTTGATATGTGTTTTGGCACTCAACTTGCGGATTCCCGAGGTGACATTGGGGTAATCTATGCATAGGGGTTGATGCACGTTCTCGTCTTTGTTTCTCCGGTAGAAATCTTGGGGCACTCTTTGAGGTTCTTTGTGTTGGATTGAGTATTATGAATCTGAATTTGTTTTGATGTTATTTTAGTATGAACTCTTGATAGATCGACCGGAAATAATAACTTAGTGTTATTTTAGTATGAACTCTTGATAGATCGATCGAAAAGAATAACTCGGTGTTATTTTAGTACGAACTCTTGGATAGATCAATCGGAAAGAATGACTACAAATAATTTCTTCTTATGTTCTCCGCTAGATAAGAACTTTGGAGTGATTCTTCGTTGCACTTTGAGGGATGGTTATATGATCCAATTAGATCAACATTGTTGAGAGATTTCACTAGCGAAAGTACGGACCCTAGGCCTCATTTTCAAGCATTGCAATACCGTTTGTGTTCCATTTTATCAATTGCTACATTGCTGTTTTTTATTGTTCCTATTACAAAAATCAATATCTACTATCATTACTACGCTTGTATCACCATCTCTTCGTCGAACTAGTGCACCTATACAAATTACCATTGTATTTGGTGTGTTGGGGACACAAGAGACTCTTTGTTATTTGGTTGCAGGGTTCTTTAAGAGAGACCATCTTCATCCTACGCTTCCCACGGATTGATAAACCTTATGTCAGCCACTTGAGGAAAAATTGCTACTGTCCTACAAAACTCTGCGCTTGGAGGACCAACACGAGTCTACACGAATAAAGTTGCGTAGTAGACATAATCCCCCGCCTCCCGTTTCTCCTCTCCGGCCGTCGCCACAGGGATCGGCCGGGCAAAGCCCGACCGGATCCATCGGCGGCGGGACCTTTTTCGTTCCCCCGCGAGTGGAGGCCGGCGCGGCGGGGCTTCCTCTGGCCGGGGTGTGGCGCGGCGTGGCGGCAAGTGGGTGTTGGAGGGCGCCGGCGTGCTTGCCAGGCTTCAGGCGGCATGGGTGGTGTCGGCTGCGCGTGCGGGGGAGCTGTGGCGGCGGGGGGCTTGGGCCAGATCTGCCGGACGGCCGCCTCTCGCGACGAGGGCCGCGGCGGCGCGGGTCGGCATCTGCTGCTGCGTTACGGCGTGGTAGGGACTCCGACGAGGTGGTGCCGGCTCGTGGGTGCTCGATCTGTCGGGTTCGGGTGTCTACGGGCGGCCTGGGTGGTGCACTCGCCGGCGTGGAGACCGCGGCGGCTTCGGCGGTGGCCGGTGACGTACGACGGTGGGGTGCGGGTGGTGGTGGCTCCTCCCTTCTCCTGGGTTTGGGCCAAAGGCGCGGGCTTTCGTGCGAAGAGGGCCAGGACCTGGGGCTCGTGCTCGGGCGGACCAGTTCGAGGCCCGAGATGAGTCGGTGCTTCCGCTCCGGGTAGGCGATGGTGGGCGCGGTCCGGGGAGTGCTCATTCGTGGTGGTCGGACTTGCGGTGCGTCGGTTCATGGATCGATGCCGGTGGCCATGGACATGGCGTCGTGTGAACTCGCCTGGTCAGGGGCTGGTTTGCCGGCGGCCGTCAGTAGTCTTGGAGTCGTGTCCCCCCAATCCACCTAGCACTGGCTGGGGACGCAGGTGTGGGTGCCTCCTACTTTGAAGGCACCTGCCCAGACACCGAGACGGATGCCGGGCTAGGAGTTGATGGACTATCGTCGCTCCTCCTACCGTGGCTGTGTGCGTTGTGACGTGGGCGGTGAACGGTATCTCGCGACAAGGACGCCGGGGCGGCGGCCCCGGATGGCGGGCCGCATGGTTGCTCTCCGGCGGGCATCATTGTGGTGGTGGTGGCTCCTCTCCCAGGTTGTGTGGACAACAGAACGGGTGGCAATGGGTAGCTCAGACGTGCCCTTTCTCTGGTGGGGTGGCGTCTTGATCCGGATCTGGGGTGCTGGCTTCGCCGTGCTCCTCTTGGCGGCCTCTTGGGGGCATGGGTGAGTTGCCGGGCGAAAGCTCCGTGCCATGATGGCGCCAACGACGACGACACCCGTGGGTGTCATTCTCTTCTTGAAGACGTCGTTGTGGTTCTTCTCATCGTGCCCGGGCTCCGAGTGAAGACCTTTGTCCGTTTGGACTCGGCAGCGGCGACGCTCTGCGCCGTCTTCCCTCTTGGGAGCGTTGTCGTGGAGCTTAGGTGTGCTAGGTTGTAGCGTGGGGGTGTTTGGTGCTTCCGGTGCTTGTAGCTGGTAGCATAGTCACGTGCGTCTGTGTCTGCCGGATATCTTAGGATCGGCTTTGTAAGAGGGCTACCTCACAATCTTGTATCGTTCGGCCGTGTACTTCTGTGGTTGGTGCTTTATATATAAAGCGGGGCGAAAGCCTGTTTCGAGAGAGAGCTATAAAAACATACGCACATCGCCCACTACAACTTCTCAACCTGGCAGTGCTACGCGTCTGCCGAATGATAAATCACTTAGATCGGCCGGCTCAGCAACTATCAAATGCCGTCCGAAATAGCCATTCAATCTACCGTCCCAACCAGTTAAGGACCTTTGCAACAACTACGTTGTTGCGCTTAGGGGGTTTGCAACAAGGACCTTGTTCCAAAGGTAAGCCGAGACAGCACGCCGCGCGCCTAGGCTAGAGCGTAGTTGCCGCGCCACCGTGGGCCGAGCGTCTCTGCCATGGAGCGCCACTGCTCGCCGGAGTTGCTGCTCCTCCTCCGCCTCAGCCCTTGAGCAGCTGCCAGCTCCACTCCAGCACGATGGCGACGACCTCTCACGTCGGGCGCTCCTTCAGCGTGTTCTGCAACTGGAGCTATGTTTCTGAAACATGTGTCATGTTGCAATGTCTAACCACTCATTCTCTAATGTCGGGCGCTCCTCCGGCACTTTCTACAATTTAGACTATGTTTCTAAAATAAGACCCCTGTCGCGAAAAAAAACCTTCACCGTCGAACCATTTTTAATTGAAAAACCTTCACCACCGAACCGTTTTTAATTTTTCTGAAACAAGACGTTTATTGCAGAAACCTTTTGAAACAAGACCCTTATTGCAGAAATCTTCATCGGCAAATCGTTTTTTCTTTCAAAAACTAATCCCGTGTTGCAGAAATCTACTGGAACAAGACATTTATTACAGGAAAAAAATACTGAATGCGGAACTGACTTGTGGCCAGCATGAGTGATCGATCAGGATTGATCCGACGGCTAACGAAGCGGCGGACACTGTGCTTGCATCAGCCGGCTGAAGTGCTTTAAGGTTGCGTACATGTTCCAAACACCTACAGCAATTAAAAATAAGTTCTACTACGAATGAAATGAGAAATGCTGTAGTAGGGCCCATACTGTGGGGCTAAACCACGACGGCTGGCCGCCCAGTGCGGAAGGAACCAGTAGCGTCCGGCCGAGCGCGTGTCAGACGAGCGGTGCTAGTGCGGCTAAATTTCGTGTTTTGACTTTTTTAACAAACTTTAGTCAGATTTAACTATCCTGATCTCAAAAAATTCGAGATCTGACGTTTTTCCTACCGCCGGGGTTGATGGCGGTAGGGTATAATTGTTTACCGCCAGGGTCCTTGGCGGGAGGACCTGACTGCGCCGTCATCTTCATTTAACATGAAAAATACCCTACTGCCAGAGCCCTTGACGGTAGGCTGTCTGTATGTGTGGACCGGGCTCCCATCTATTCATCCCATGCATGCAGCACATCCATCCATCCATGCACACAGCTCCCGATGCATTCTGAGCACTTCATGCAGCGCATCCATCCATCTCATGCATGCACACAGTAGCACACAGCAGCCCACATGCAGCACACCCGTCATTGGCTGTTGTTTTTAGTATTTTGTAAGCAGCCAACTTTCTAGAGCACTGCAACGCAGTTTAGCAGGACAGCGCAGGCTTTTGCAATTTACTCGGACCCTACCGTCAAAGACCTTACCGTCAAGGACCCTGGCGGTAGAGTATAATGGGCTACCGCCAAGGACCCTGACAGTAGGGTATTTTCCACGTTAAACGGACATTACGGCGCAGTCAAATCCTAGCGACAGAGATCCTGACGATAGGTTGTTAAACCTTACCGCCAGAGCCAATGACAGTAGTAAAAAGGGTCAAATCATAAAAAAAAAAATCAAACTAGAGTCAGATCTCGTTAAAGTTTGCTAAAAAAGAGTCAAAACATAAAATTTAACCTGCTAGTGCGGCCTGAAACGACTTTTCCTTTGCACTCACCGAAATCATGCACACGCGTGCGTGCGTGCATGCAACTTTAGCCAGTTAATCGCTCCATCACGCAGCTAGTCAGATCAGGCTTCCCGAAGCAGCCTGCATTTGCTCGACGGACCGCCCCCGCCCGGCGGCCAACGACGCTTGTCAGCTCGTCCTCGCCGCGTTGTGCCGTAGCTCGTAGGGAGCAGCGCAGTGTTGACGAATAGCATCAGACCCATCGATCGGCACGACTCTTGTTCCGCAAATTGATTAGACTGGACTTCCGATCCTGTACGAGTGCGCCGGTGGGCGGGGTCGCCATCGCGCGAGTTCAGCACGGTCGGTCGCCGGCCGCCGGCGGCTGAAACTCAATTCCAATCGACATTATTTTTCTGGGGGCTGACTGTGTTGTGCCCTGAGCTGATCGGTCGAATAATTCTTTCTTCCTTCTTGACCCGTCATGCAGTATGTACAGTTAGTTAAATTCGGTCCGTCAAAGACAGTACTACCTACGTCTCTTGAAAAAGGCTCTTACCCAACAGTGATGTTTTGGCACACGGGAGCGTGCGCTTCTGGTTTTTAAAATGTGTATTAAACGTATTTTGAAATGTTAAAAAATTCTAAACAAAAATTTGCCCATACATCTCGATATTGTACATGCTCACAAAGTCGTTTCGCCAAAAATCGACAAGTTATGTGTCGCGTGTGAAAAAAGACAAAATCCGGTGTTAAAAGTGCTTTTCACAAGACATATTTTTGTCTTTTTTACACAAGCCATAAAAAATGTCGGTTTTCTCTGAAATTTGGCGTGCACACATATAATGTCGAGATATATGCGTCAAATTTTTATTTGGAATTTTTTCACACTTTGAAATTTGACGTGCACACATATAATGTTGGCAGAAGTGCGCGCTCCCATGTGGCAGAGCGAATTTCTGCTCTCACCCGCTCTACAGATAAATCACATAACAAAGTATACACAAACGATACATGATAGTAATAAGGTAACCCTCTTACAAATCACATCTTAGGATATCCGGATCACGTAGAACACAGACGACTACACCACCAAAGAACCACGCCAACATATCCTTGCCGGCTACTCCTTCTCGGGGTTAAAAATTTGAACGAAATTTCAGTGAAATTTCACATATTTCAGTTGGGTTCGAAATATTTTTAACACCGAAATTTCAAGGCATTTTAAAACTGATTTCAAAATAAATTTAAATCATATTAAAATTCATTAATATTAAGTGAAATTTTAAATCTTAAGATTCGAAATATTTTTTGAAATATGCAAAATTTTCAAAAGTTGGCATATTTCAGTGAGGTCCGAAAATATTTTGTTTCCGAAATTAAAAACCTTGCTCCTTCAACCAAGTTTGACACGAGACCCTTGCTTGGATCCGTTCCACCACTTCGCCGCCACAACCCGACGTCCTCCTTCTGACTTGGTGGACTAGCACGTGTGCTGCCGCGCCATCCCCTTGCCGGAAAGGGCTCTCCTTCCTCATGCTACTCACGACATGGTCCATTTGGCGGCACCGCAATGGCTGCGTGTTCGACGGCGAAACCCCCTCTGTACGAAAGGGCTCTGCGTGTTGGACATAAATTTTCTAGGGGCTGAATGTGCTGTGCCCTGCCCTGAGCTGCATGCTACCCTGATCGATCGAATCGAAGCACTATTATTCGTTCATAGCCAGCTTCTTGACTCGGCGTGTAGTATGAACAGTAGTTTATGCTAATATAAACCCTGCACGACATGGAACGTACTCACCGCTAGGTTTTACGTATTTGTCCAACAGAAGGTAGTACGTGGGCTAGAAATTCTCGAAACAGGGGTACGTGGCGTTGACAAAAGGGATCACCGTTTAAATAAAGGCGTTGTGACCGTTGGTGCACGTACGCAGTCACGGATAGGATAGGATGCCGCGATAAGCATCAAAGGGGCCGGGTGAGTAGATGAGGGTAGAGCTACAGCCCGCAACGTGTGCCGAAAAACGTGGCTTCTTCAGTCAGAACCGGCACGTACACCAGCAGCTACTGTGCCTACCTAGCTTGCTAGGGCGGCCATGCTCGTCCGTCCGTGTGTCGCGTCGGCCGGCCCGCTCATGTCGAGGCAGCAAGACTAGCTGTAGGCTGTAGCTGACTAGGTACAGATGACCCGTTCCGTGCGATCGATGAAACCGGCCGAGTGTCTATAAAATCAAACGCTTTGAACCTATAGTAACTGTCGTCGGTGTCACTGTTCCATTTTTGGATAAGTTGCTGGTCAACGTCGGCGATATACCTGCCCATGTGGGAGATCATGACGTGGACGACGACGTCGCGCGTCGGCGACTCGGCGAACGTTGGCCGGCAGCGGCCGTACGGACGGGAACGCGCGCCACCGAGAGGATTTTGACACACCGATCGGCGATCGCGAGGCCGAAATTAATGTCCGCCGCGCCGGCCAACCACTAGGAAAGCGCCGTCCGGGGCCGAGCTGTTACGGTCGTGGACAAGGGAGCAAGGCACAGCCGTCGCGTCGTTACCGGCTACGACTGGTCCGTCGAACACGACGAGGACACGCGCGTGGATCAAAAGACAAGATCCATTTTGGATGAGCGCCAACGGATTTGGCTAGCTAGCTACTGCAAATTCTAAGCTTTGCAAATGCTAATTTACTTTGTCGATGCTAATCGGGCGTGTGGTGCCCCGGAAAAACTCATACGGCGCGGTCTCACACAAACACGACATGCAGAGCGTTGTGGCATTCATAAGAGCATCTCTAGCATATAATGCCCCGACTCGTAAAATAATCGTCAATATACGGATCCGTGCGGAAAATGATGCTTGATCAGACCCCGCAAACGCGTCGGACCCATAAAATTTATTGCGTGCCGCGGCATAATTTCCATTACGCGGGTTCCACTCTCACCCCGTCGGTGCCCTGTATATAGTGGTAGCGGCTGACGGGAGGGCATTTCAGCCCGCATTTTTCCCCATCCACCGCCGCCCCTCTCCCCCTCGCCCCGCGCTTTTCCCCACCCCCCGCCGCCGGGCCGCCGCCTACGATTCCGACCATACTAGCCGGCGGGATCACGCCGGAGGGCCGCCACACGCCCGAGATTGTCCGCCGCCAGCGTCGGCGGGCCAGAAAGTTGCAGATCGGCGGCTGTTCGTCGTGGCGGCCGGATTTCGCGTTTCCGGCCACCGGTGGCTGCGCCAAGCCATGGATTGGTCGGGGAGCACCCCAACCAGCCTCGGCAAAGCCCCAGCGCCGCATGCAGGTACTGGTTTGCCGGCAAGGACTCGGCCGACCGTCGCCCGGGCTCGGCGCTCGCGTAGCAGCTCGCCGGCTCGCCGATGCCGCTCATACAGTGCGACGACTACACGCAGACAATGCTGCGGCTAACATCTAGCACGCCGAAACATTCCGGATTGGTATTCTTCAAATGCGAAAACGACGGGGTATGTTCTTGTTTCATTCGGTTTTGTCAAACTATTCGGTTCGATTTCAATGGCTTATTGAGATGGTCATGTGTGTAGGAAGGTGGATGCTCATTTTGGCATTGGGAAGAAGATTACATCGATTTATTGATAGAAAGAAACTTAATAAATGTTCGTGCACTCGTTGGTAGAATTGAGGCTAATGATGCGGCTGCATGTGCAATTAGAGAAGAAACTAGAGGGGAAGCAATGTCTACTTCTTTAGAATCAAAAAAGAAGAATGAAGAATGCAAGATCAAGAATCCACAGATCAACAATGAAGACATGAAGAAGATATTGGTCCAACTAGTGAGAGCAGTTATGAAGGTTTGATATCTTCTAAAATGCCTAATTATGGTTCTTATTTTCTTTGGTCTTACTATTCTAGCAAAGATTTAGTGAATTACTATGTATCCAATGCCGTTAAAAAAATAAAAAAGCAAAGAAATGTGTTTTCATGTCTGAAATTAAAATACAAATTAATGATTTGCGAGCCGAGCAGACCCCGCAAAGCGGACCCGTATTGGTCCGCTTTGCGGGGTCTGCTCGGCCGCCGCCCGCACCGGCCGACAAATCCGGTTTTCCGCAAAATGTAGCATTTTGCATTTCGGTATTATACGGGGTCTGCTAGAGATGCTCTAAGAACATACACAATGTTTTGCAATATCTTGATTTATTGTACACGTACGTAAACAGTAGATCTATACATGATGTACACGCCTCTATTTCTCGTGCAAACTAAAAAAGAAACACATATTAGATTGATCTACAATACCAAAAAAACGTGTAGATCGATCCTTGATCAATACTTCGATACCATAGCAGTACTATATATAGTTCTTTACCGAAAATCGAAATCCCCAAACTAATACTCCCAGCACTTAATCATTTTGCGACGGCCCAGACGGGCTAACGCCCGCATGCAGCGAGCCTACGCGGCCGAGGGCGCCGGGAAGTACTTCACGGCGCCGGCCTCGACAAGAGCTCCACGTAGCAGGTTGGTGGTCTCGTCGCCGGCCTTGTAGTCGAGGCCCTCGTCGTTGTAGATGTCCCACCATTTCTTCACGAGCATCTTGATGTCCTCCCTGTCCATGTTCGCCTCCCCGCCAGTGTACCTCCACGGCTTCGAACCCTGCATAGATGCGCGGCATGGGACACATCAATCTTTAATTCTTAATTAAAATTCATCTGTGAGAAAATCGATGACAAGGACGTACCGCTGCGCAGTAGTGCACGACCTTGACCTTCTCGAGCTGGACGTTCTCGGGGTGCCTCCAGAGCATGGCGAGCACGAGGTTGTACACCGGCGGGATGGGCTTGTACACGTCCCTGAAGAACATGTTGAGAAAGTCCTGCTCGGCGAACGGGGTGGGGTCTGTGACGACGAGCTTGTCGAGGAGGGCCTTGGCGGTGGCGAGGCTGGGCTCGTGCACGAACATGCCTGCGTTGAAGTAAAGCGGCGGCGGGGGCACGCCGAGCTCGCGCTCCGGCCACGCCACCCGGTCCGGGCACTGCTGGCAGTATCCGATCTTGTACTGAAGGGTGTGGCTCCACGTCTTCTCGCAGAAGCAGTCCATGACGGCGTAGAAGCTGCCCTTCTCGAGGTCGAACAGGTGGTCGATGTTGCCGTACACCTGGATGTCCGCGTCCAGGTACACCATCCTCTCATACTCCACGAACTACGCACGTACATCATCGTCGTCAGCATCAAACCAAAGGTGAAATTGAAGAAAAGATGGATCCAGATGGTAAGTAGGTGCTGTACGTACCTCCCAGATGCGGAGCTTGGAGTAGTTGATGACGTAGTATGCCATGGCGAACTGGGTCTGGCTCTCCGGCGGGTACACCGGCACGATCTCGCGGACGAGGCAGCCCTGCTCGACCAACTTGCGGCGGTGATCCTCCGGGACGTCAGGGAGCACGGCCACCACGAGCGGGTAGGCGGACCTGACTGCGCGGAGACCCTTGGCCAGGCCGACCACGCCCTTCCAGTAGTCGCCGGAGCCGGCGAGGAAAGTCACGTACGCGGCCCTCTTGGGCGCGTCCTCCACGATCCCCTTGAGCATGGGAGCCATTGCTCGCTCGATCTCTTTTGTCTTGCTCGAAGGGATGGATGAGATGGGTTCGTTGTGTGTTGTGGACTTGTGCGTGTTTGTGTTTGATGCTTGATGGTGGTGTGGTGCCTGCTGGCGTTTATATAGGCAGCGGGGCGAGGGTGGGTCGAGTAGGTCCGCGAGGAAATGAAAAGCGTAAAAAAAGGGTATGTGGATTGGAATGTCTGAGAGTAGAGCTGGCCATGGGAAGCTCGGCCCGCACGGCCTGACCCGGCCCGGCCGGCCATCGGGTCAGGCTCGGGCCTGAAAATCTAGCCTGATGGGCAGATCGGGCCGGGCTTGGGCCTATGAAAAATGTGTTTTTAGCCATGGTCGGGCCGCGCCGAGCGGGCCGTGTCGGGCTTTTCCGGGCTGGGGCCGGGCTTGGGCCCGATTTAGTAGGCCCGGTGGTCGGGCCGGGCCGTGCTCGGGCCTGGGTTTTCAGCATCGGGCTTTTTTTGGCCCGGCCCGGCCCGAGATATGGCCAGGTATATCTGAGAGCATCTCCAGCCGTTCGGTCCCCCAGGGGCTTGAAATAGCGCTGTCTGGGGCGAACCGGCGATAAATTCGGCATGGGGCGGTTGGTTTTCCAGCCGCCGCCCCAAGGTCGCCCCACACGCCGTTTTAAAAAAAATAAGTTCGGGCGAAATTCCGCCAAACGGAACACAGAATTCGGCTAAACTAGGTCAACCTAGCCGATTTCATTGATATTTGTAAAAAAAATGAACTAAAAAAACAACTAAAAAACTACATGCCGCCATGGCCGCCGCCGCCCGCCTTCTACATGCCGAGCATCCGGTACATCTGGGTGGTGTAGTCAGCGCCATCGTCGTCGTCGCCGCCACCGTCGTCCTTGCTGCACCCCTGGCCAGCGTCGCCGATGCGTGGGGGATTGGAGGGCCCCAGCGCGTCCTCGTCGCTGTCGTCGAGGCGACGACACCCTCCTCCTCGCGTCCGCGGCGCCGAGCGGCGATCTCTTCGAGGGCGCGGCGCTGACGCGCCATCTCCTCGCGGACATAATCCTCCCGCGCCCATTTTAGGGCGGTCTCGTCGGCGGCGGCCTTGGCCTCGTGCTCCGGCTTGACGGGGAGCAGCGCCGGCTCGATCTTTGGTCTGACGAGGTAGGAAGAAGGAGGTGAGGGGCCACGGCCGCCCTCATTGATGACGAGGCCGCCGCCGCGAGTGCGCCGCCCGAGCGGCGTCTCCTGTGGCTCCGGCTTGACGGGGTGCAGCGCCGGCGAGCCAGAGGAGAGATAGCCCGACGACGAGGAGGTCGCCGTCTCCATTCGCCGCGGCGGCGAGAGAAGGAGGGGGGCGTCGGGTAGTCCAGGCGTGGTGTGTTGCCACCCTCGATGTACTCGAGGACGGCCTCGAGGGTGCGGCCGGGAACGCCCCACCAGAGGCGCCGCCCGTCGGCCTTGAGGCGACCGCGGGGCTGCTCGACGCCGTTGTTGGAGGCGAGCTGCTCCTCGTGGCGCCGGTCGAAGTAGGCCGCCCACAGTGTGCTGTCGGGGGCGTACCTCGGCTGGTTCCGCGCCTGCTCCAGCATAGAGGACCGGATGCACGCGATCTTCGCTCGTCCCTTCGGTGGGCAGCGGAGGCACCGGGACGCCGCCGGCGCTGAACCTCCAGGATCCCGGCACCCGCATGTCCGGCGGCGCCGGGTAGTCGGCCTCGTAGAGGAGACGCGCCTCGTCTTCGTGCAGGGTGCGGCGGCCGAAGCCGTTGGCCGCCGCGCCGTCGCCAGGGTAGCGCTCGGCCATGCTCGTCGGCGGTGAGTGGGGGAGAAGGGGGAGAAGAGGCGCGCGTCGGCAGCAAGAGGCAGAGAGGAAGAGGTTTTCTCGGGGCGACAGCGTGTGCGTTCATCGGCGAGGGAGGGCCGGCTTTTATAGCCGTGCGTGGGCGGTGAGAGGTCGGCCACCGTGCGTACGTGTGGCGGGAGCGGGCGGGACGCGCGTGGCCGCGCCTTCACTGCGCCGTCCATGGCATCAATGGCAGGCTGACCGGCACGGCAGCCTTGGCATTGATTCCCGGCAGGAAACGAGGCAATGAGGAAGACGAGACGCGTTTGGTCGCTGACTCGGTGACCCCGGCCGCCAGGCTTTCGCGCCAAAATCGCTTCCCTCGGCGCCCCCGGGAGGCCCCAGCGCGCCGGGTTCGGCCTGTGTCCGCCGGCGTCAAATTCGGCCATAACCGGTGAAAACTGGGCTTCTGGAGGCGCGACTGGGCCGATTTTTAGACGCCGGCGATAAAAAAGGGCCTTTGGGGGGAGGGAGGGGGGGCGAGTGGAGATGCTGTGAGAACTGAGATAGACTTTCCTGCTGGCTATTTTCTCGACCCGTCCACTTTGTGTCTTTTTACTCTTGTGTAGATTTTTCTTAGAAGATCACCCTTTGTATGGATTTTTTTTTTCGATCCAAAAAAAGGGGCCACATGCCCTCTGCTTTCATTTTACGAAAAATTATCCTTGATTTGCGGCGCAACCCTGTCTTTAATATTCGCCATTGTTTTGTTTTGGTCGATCGGGTGACAATAAGGCCAAAACATTATCGTAGATAGCTCATGCCTTATCTGAGACAAGCATCTTGTATGGTAACTGACGATCTTAATTGGAGATGGTAAAAAGTGAATCCGGGTGTGATATTAAATTACCGTCCATTTCTACCGGGCGTGATACCCCTATGATTTGTCAACGGATGGTATATTCTATATTGACCACGTACTGTATATGCTACTCCTACTGTATTACTCCCTTAAATGGCATCTAGATTGGCTAGAGATAATCAAGCGATTTATACTAGGAGTATATCCTGTCCGGATAATATTAACTGGCTCATTCCAATCCAACTGAGGCAGGAGGTATGTCGGTTTTACGTGGTGCTGGTGGAGTCTAGCTACTTCAAGCGGCCTCGCGACGCGCGTGCCGTCCGTGGAATCATTTTCATTCCACGCCTTCCCTTTCTGTCCAATCACCCTGCATCAATCACAATAAAGTTAAAAAATTGTTTCTGCGAGGATCGATGGAAGCTTTTGCGGTTCAGCTAGCTTCCCGGCGTGGTCCATTGGAACGAAACCATGTGGATGGAGCCATCGACAGATCGCGAGATAACTAATTAGCACATGATGGTGTGGTCAAATCAAACAAGAACGCTAGCTAGTGCACTATATTATCAGCTCATGAGGATTACGGAATGATGATCAAAATTAACTCGGACTGTGCATGTGAATCTGGTATACTTGTACTGTCATTATCCAGGTAAATGATAATCGTCCGCCCCGGCTGCGTGGAAGAAGTAGACCAGATCCCAACCAACATTTTGTACGGACTCAACTGGAAGCTATTGATCATGGCCGGTGCAGCGGTTGGTGTCACCGTTTTTCTGGATAACGTACGTGGTGTGGCCGGTTAGTTAATTACCTCCTGTGCCGTGAAAACAACACGGCTGGCAGCAGAGAGACGTACGCGTTTTCCCCCGCCGACGCGAGGTCACTCTCTGTCGAGTTAGTAATAGTATCGAGCAGTTTTCAATGGCGAGAAATAGCGAGTCTTGAGCTAACAAGATTTGGACGGTGAAAGCACAGTCCGGTGCTTGTCACTTGGCAGCCAAGATAGAAGCGGCCGAAGCTGAGCTCTCTCGTTCCTAGAATCCTAGTCGTAGGCGTGACCGGCGTTTGGACATGTGCGGCAACAACTTCTCCTATCCTGCAGCAACAACAGGAACCGCTGTGTCCCGCCCGCAGCGACACAAGCTCGTCTCGTCGAAGCCTTGCAAACTGATGGACCAGCCCAAGTAACTTTGCAGGTTAATACTTTTACTTCTCTTTTGTTTATATTTTCAAAAATATTCTAAGTACATCCATTTCAAAATTTAAATGCACTTAAAAATTTAAAAACCACAAATTTGAAAATTGTTAACACAATGTAAATAAACGTTAGCGTAATTATAAAAAATGATGATAGTAATAAACAAAGATTTTTTACATTTAAAAATGTTCACATGATTCAAAAAAGTGTACGTGACATTTAAAAATATGTTTATACAATGTAAAAAATGTTCCATAATTCATAAAACAAATATTTGTTCCATTCAATAAAGTATAGGGTACATTTAAAAAAGTGTCCAGACTTTCAGAAATATGTTCTTGATAAAATGCTCAGCACATATTAGGAAAATGTTCAAAAACATGTATATGAAATATGAAAAAAGTAGACATCGAATCATATATTTCCAAAAAATGTTATGTATTTGAAAAATGTTAAACATGTAAAAATATATTTTAAATGTATACGGAAAATGTACATATGCATAAAAAAAGCAGACAACAAAACATATATTTGAGCGAACCAACCTGTGGTTGGACGGTTGATGATTAGGTGGACAGTGGTATCCCCAGCCCACCAGGGTTCAACTCCTAGTGCTCGCATTTAGGGGCAGTTCCCACAATCATATCATTACTTTGAGCTTTAAGAATCATTTTGGTCAAATGTTCAACTGCAATGTTGAAAATAAAAGGAAAGAGGGGGTCACCCTGTCTGACGCCCTTAGCACTTTGGAAATAGGGGCCTATGTTATCATTAATCTAAATGGACATGGTGCAATTATGTAAAACTTTGTTTTACCCAATTGCGTCATTTTTAATTAAAACCTCTAACTTGGTGGCAGGCAATAAGAATGTCTCAATTGACCTTGTCGTACGCCTTCTCAAAATCAAGTTTAGTAACAAGCCCCACTTGCTTTTTAACATGAGCATGGTGCATTACTCATGTAAAGAATGAATGCCATCCACAATAGATCGTTTTTTATAAAAGAATCCTTATGAACACTAAACGGTTTAATAAAAAAGGATCCCAACAAGTTGTATCTAGAATATCAGTTATATATGTGGTTTGAGGATGCAGGAAGGGACAAACCTTACTACGCACGTCAACGCATTCAACCAGGTGATCATGGAAATAGGTCGGCTAGAGGTCAAAGCGGGAAGATAAAGACATGACCTTACTACTACTCACTTCATTATATCAGAACTGTGTTCATTATATCGGAGCTGTCGTTGTAAGTGAGTTTACTGTGGCATTTCTAGTGCATGATGAACCTGTGCAGAACATTGCTACAAATGGTGTTCAATAACATTCTTCTTCTTCTTCCTCCTATGTGAGCATGTGAGGTACCACTCGCGACAGGTCCCAATAACATTATTCTTCCTCCTCCTCATCTGGCCTCTAAACCTCTATGCGATACCAATTTTAAAGTTTTGATGCGCAATAATGATCTGTCAGGGACGACAATGTGACTTCTTAACGAGGTTCAAGGCAAAGGCCTAAATTGCCAACACATGACTATGGGTGCTCATCTTAGGTATAATGAATAGACGACAAAATTAACCTGTCGGTCATGTGACAAGATATTTGACCATGCGTCGACAATATGCACGTGAGTTTCCTCTAGTATGTTTTGGGTACCCGCATATATGGCCTTTAAGTGTCATAAGCCGGGAATTACACGTGTTGGGCTCAAACACTTATAACTCTGTAATTACAAGTCCAAGTCCAAATATATGCAAGTCATAGACATACTATTTGGTACACACAATTCTAGTCTAGTCTTGTAAAGATGATAGATGGCTACTAAATCAAGAAGGATGATAGTCGTGCGCTACGCTGCTGGTGCCGAGCATCTACCCCAGCAGAAGAAGCCAATCAGGATCGCTGGGCTTCATGTATCCCACGCAATTTCGTTTGTAATCGCGAATCGGCAGCGCTCCATTGGCGCGAAGAGCCTCTTGGTTGGCCAGCAGATACGTGACAAGCTGAGCTCTGAACCTGCAGAAGCGGTTGAAGCGCCGGCTGGCGGTGCCGTAGTACTCGGCGGCTCGCTCGTAGAAGAGCAGCGCGTTCGGGAGGTCGTTACGGTCCAAGTGGAACTCGGCTAGGTCGGAGCAGGCGGTGGCGGCCAGCCGCAGGTCGCCGTCTTGACGAACAGCGCGAGCTTCATGGCGGCGACGTCCTCCTCGCTTTTCTCCTCGATCTCGGCGTAGCATTTCGCCGAACGGAGCAGCGCCGACCCTGCGCTCAGCTCGCTTCGTCTCTGCAGCAATATACAGCGCTCCCTTCCTCTCTGCGTCGCACCAATATACAGCGATCATCAGATGAAACTCTACAAAAAATAACTAACCACGATGAAGCAGTGTGTATGGCAGCAGGGAAGCGAACCAACCCTGAGGGAATAGGCGGCTAACTCGGCGTATGCCTGCACCGCTTTTCTCCCTGCATTGTCATCGAAGCAACAAGAGATGGCAATTAGAATAACTAATTTGAGTTATTTGGGGCGAGTTAGTAGCAGAGCATAGTAGGAGTAGTTAGCATATTGGTACTACGTACAGCTTCCGGCTCGGGTGTACATGTAGGACGCGTCAGCCAAGTCCTTCCAGCCGGCGAAGCTCGTCTCGCTCCGCATCTCACTTGATCAGCATCTCCGTCTTTTGCGTCCATCCCGCGAAAGTGGCTCGGAGCCTTTCCATCCATTCATCGTTTCCGTCGCTTCGCTGGGATTACTACGCGCTTCGCTCTCGCAAAAACAAAAAAAACAGGGCAGCCCATTAGTTCCGGTTCAGTGACGAACCGAGATCTATGGGGGTATACGTCCCGGTTCGTGCGCTCAGGGGGCCGGCCGGGTCTCGTGGGGCATTGGTCCGGGCTCGTCTGAACTCTTTGGTCCCGGTTCCAGACACGAATCGGGACCAATGGGCCTCGCTCCTAGCCCACATCCATTGGTTCCGGTTCATGGCTGGAACCGGGACCAAAGTAGGTCCTTTAGTCCCGGTTCCAGCCACCAACCGGGACCAATGAGGTGCCTACATATACCCCCTCGACCGCAAGCAGAGCACTCCACTGCTCTGTTTTTTTCTGGCCGGCTAGGGGAGAATTTTATGGTGCTCTAGCTCACCTCCTATGCACATGAGGTGTTCGATGAAATGTCCGAGCCACACTACTTAAGTTTTCTTCTCTCCAAGCTCGACCTCCAAGCTCCATTTTTCTCAAGATTTGTCTAGGTTTAATGGTCCGTCACGTCCCGTCCCCGTCTTCATCGCCGTCAATCGCCCGCGCCGATCTCGTCGCCGGCACCACCGTGGTGAGCCTCTTGTTCTTATCTTCTTTCTAAAAGAGAAAAATTCTTACTTGTATGATTTAGATAGATACTTGTATAATTTTCTTACTTTTATTATTGTTTGTTATTATACAGTGCGATGGTTTTGGTATCGGCCCCCGTCGGCCCTCGTCCTGTCTATGATTCAGATGTGGTATATATTATATTTTATAACTATTTGGTTCATTTATTGTTTATGACAATTATGCCGATCAACGTGACATAAATTTTTTTATCTAGGAGGTATATGAATCAGAAATTCCAACGACCCTATTGTCGAGAGGTTAAATTTAGTTGAAGAAGAAAACAATTACTTGAAGGAAAATTAAAAAAAATTGAGGAGGAGAAGACGATATTGGAGTTGCATGTTGCGGATGTCGTCGATGATCACAAGATCAAGATGGATGCAATGCGCTTCAAGATTAGAAAGTATAGAAAATATGCCATTCATACAGAGGCTTGGTATCATTATGCCGTTGGATCAATTGTTACCTTGGTTGCGATTATGATCGCATTTGTTGTTGCATTGAAATATTTTACATAGTTTCAATATATGGTTTAATTAGATGCTCTGGAGAGCTATATGTTGTTCAATGAGAACTATGTATGTACTTTGGTTTTAATGTGATGATGAACTTCTATTAATTTGGTCACTTATCTATTTATGATGTTCTGTAATGGTTTTTGACACACTTAATTATATATAATGCACGCAGATGAACCGGCAATGGATGTACGGTGACAGACGCACCTCCGAGTACATTAAGGGCGTGTATAATTTTCTCGAAGTGGCTGAGGCAAACAAGCAGAATGGTTTTATGTGTTGTCCATACCCTATATGTGGGAATACAAAGTCTCACTCTGACCGAAAAATCCTTCACACCCACCTGCTTTATAAGGGTTTCATGCCACACTATAATGTTTGGACCATGCACGGAGAAAGAGGGGTTATGATGAAACACAGCGAAGAAGAAGAGGATGATGACAACTATGTGCCCTCTGAATACGGTGATGTTGCAACGGGGGAAGCTGAAGATCAAGAGGAACCAGACAATGTGCTCGATGATGATCTCCGCCGAGTCACTGTTGATGCAAAGAGACAGTGCGAAAGTGAAAAGGAGAAGCTGAAGTTCGATCGCATGTTAGAGGATCACCAAAAAGGGTTGTACCCCAATTGCGAAGATGGCAACACAAAGCTCGGTACCGTACTGAAATTGCTGCAGTGGAAGGCAGAGAATGCTGTGCCTGACAAAGGATTTGAGAAGCTACTGAAAATATTGAAGAAGAAGCTTCCAAAGGATAACGAATTGCCCGACAGTACGTACGCAGCAAAGAAGGTCGTATGCCCTCTAGGATTGGAGGTGCAGAAGATACATGCATACCCTAATGACTGCATCCTGTACCGAGGTGCGTACGAGGACTTGAACGCATGTCTGGTATGTGATGCATTGCGGTATAAGATCAGACGAGATGACCCTGGTGATGTTGACGGCGAGCCCCCCAGGAAGAGGGTTCCTACGAAGATGATGTGGTATGCTCCTATAATACCACGGTTGAAACGTCTGTTCAGAAATAAAGAGCATGTCAAGTTGATGCGATGGCACAGAGAGGACCGTAAGAAAGACGGAAAGTTGAGAGCACCCGCTGACGGGTCGCAGTGGAGAAAAATCGAGAGAAAGTACTGGGAGGAGTTTGCAGGTGACGCAAGGAACGTATGGTTTGGTTTAAGCACGGATGGCATTAATCCTTTTGGGGAGCAGAGCAGCAATCACAGCACCTGGCCCGTGACTCTATGTATCTATAACCTTCCTCCTTGGTTGTGCATGAAGCGGAAGTTCATTATGATGCCAGTACTCATCCAATGCCCTAAGCAACCCGGCAACGACATTGATGTGTACCTAAGGCCATTAGTTGAAGAACTTTCACAGCTGTGCAATGAAAACGGTGTACGTGTGTGGAATGAGCACAGACAAGAGGAATTTGACCTGTATGCGTTGCTGTTTGTAACCATCAATGATTGGCCTGCTCTCAGTAACCTTTCAGGACAGACAAACAAGGGATACTACGCATGCACGCACTGTTTAGCTAACACCGAAAGTATATACCTGGACAAATGCAGGAAGAATGTGTACCTGGGGCATCGTCGATTTCTTCCGACCAACCATCAATGTCGAAAGAAAGGCAAGCATTTCAAAGGCGAGGCAGATCATCGGAAGAAGCCCGCCATGCGTACCAGTGATCACGTACTTGCTATGGTCAATGATTTACACGTAATCTTTGGAAAGAGTCCCGGCGGACTATCTGTTCCGAATGACGCTGAGGGACGCGCATCCATGTGGAAGAAGAAATCTATATTTTGGGACCTGCCCTACTGGAAAGACCTAGAGGTCCGCTCTTCAATCGACGTGATGCACGTGACAAAGAACCTTTGCGTGAACCAGCTAGGCTTCTTGGGCGTGTATGGGAAGACAAAAGATACACCGGAGGCACGGGAGGACCTGCAACGTTTGCACGAAAAAGACGGCATACCTCCAAAGCAGTATGAAGGTCCTGCCAGCTACGCTCTTACCAAAAAAGAGAAGGAAATCTTCTTTGAATGCCTGCTCAGTATGAAGATCCCGTCTGGCTTCTCGTCGAATATAAAGGGAATAATAAATATGGCAGAGAAAAAGTTCCAGAACCTAAAGTCTCATGACTGCCACATGATTATGACGCAACTGCTTCCGGTTGCATTGAGGGGGCTTCTACCGAAAAACGTTCGATTAGCCATTGTGAAGCTATGTGCATTCCTCAATGCAATCTCTCAGAAGGTGATCGATCCACAAATTCTACTAAGGCTAAGGAGTGATGTGGCGCAATATCTTGTCAGTTTCGAGCTGGTGTTCCCACCATCCTTCTTCAATATCATGACGCACGTCCTAATTCATCTAGTCGACGAGATTGTCATTCTGGGCCCTGTATTTCTACACAATATGTTCCCCTTTGAGAGGTTCATGGGAGTCCTAAAGAAATATGTCCGTAACCGCGCTAGGCCAGAAGGAAGCATCTCCATGGGCCATCAAACAGAGGATGCCATTGGGTTTTGTGTTGACTTCATTCCTGGCCTTAAGAAGATTGGCCTCCCTCAATCGCGGTATGAGGGAAGACTGACTGGAAAAGGCACGCTAGGAGGGGACTCAATAATATGTAAGGACGGGCATTCTTGGTCTCAAGCACACTACACAGTTCTACAGAACTCTACCTTGGTGACCCCGTATGTCGATGAACAGAAGAACATTCTGCGCTCCAAACACCCGGAGCAGTGTGACGACTGGATTATATGTGAACACATCAGGACTTTCGGCAGTTGGTTGGAAACACGTCTCAGAGGTGACAACACTGTTTCTGATGAGCTGTACTCGTTGTCCAGGGGACCATCTTCGACTGTATTGACTTACAAAGGATACGAGATAAATGGGAATACATTTTACACGATCGTCCAAGATCAAAAGAGCACCAACCAAAACAGCGGTGTCCGCTTTGATGCAGCAACCAAGAGGGGAAAGGACACATATTATGGTTACATAGTGGACATATGGGAACTTGACTATGGACATGATTTTAAGGTCCCTTTGTTTAAGTGCAAATGGGTCAATATGTCAGGAGGCGGGGTACAGGTAGACCCACAGTACGGAATGACAACAGTGGATCTGAACAATCTTCGGTACACAGACAAACCATTCGTCCTAGCCAATGATGTGGCGCAGGTTTTCTATGTGAAGGACATGTCTACCAAACCCAGAAAAAGAAAAGATAAGGAAGCGAATACATCATACGATGAGCCAAAGTGCCACATAGTTCTTTCAGGAAAAAGAGACATCGTGGGATTGGAGGGCAAGACAGGCATGTCTGAAGATTATGAAAAGTTTCATGAAATTCCTCCCTTCAAAGTCAAGGCTGACCCAAGCACCCTGTTAAGCGATGAAGAATATCCATGGTTACGGCGCAATAAGCAAAGGACACAAGCGAAGAAAAAGTGAAGACTTTCTCTCCACAACTATTATGATGATGCCTTTGATCTAGAATATCACTGCAGTTACATGTGAAGAAATGAAATGCCTTTTGTAACAGACGAGTTTCCGGAAACCCTGATACTTCGAAACAGATTGTCCATTTTGTACACAAAGTGCATCCAGTTTTTGCCGTAACCCTCTCAACTTTTTAGCACATGCTATGTGGGTGAAATGATGATACCATGCCAATTTTCAACCTCTTCAGAGTTCATTTGAAGTGCTTTTCAATTTCAGGATCATATAGCTCAAAAAAATCAGTAAATGCATGAAAAATAACAAATGAAGTCAGAAAGGGTTGAAAATTGATGATGTGGCTTTGAATGGTGCATTTTGAACACACAAAAAGTCTGGAGTTCAAATAAGTTCGAAAAAATGAAATCCCTTTGTAACAGACGAGTTTCCGTATGAAACCCTCATACTTCGAAAGAGATTGTCCGTTTTGTACACGAAGTGCATCCAGTTTTTGCCGTAACCTGCCGTAACCCCTCTCACTTTTTAGCACATGCTATGTGGGTGAAATGATGATACCATGCCAACTTTCAACCTTTTCAGAGTTCATTTGAAGTGCTTTTCAATTTCAGGGTCATATAGCTCAAAAAAATCAGTAAATGCATGAAAAATAACAAATGAAGTCAGAAAGGGTTGAAAATTGATGATGTAGCTTTGAATGGTGCATTTAAACACACAAAAAGTCTGGAGTTCAAATAAGTTCAAAAAAAATGAAATCCCTTTGTAACAAACGATTCCGTATGAAACCCTGATACTTCGAAAGAGATTGTCCATTTGTACACGAAGTGCATCCAGTTTTTGCCGTAACCCTCTCAACTTTTAGCACATGCTATGTGGGTGAAATGACGATACCATGCCAACTTTCAACCTTTTCAAGTTATTTGTAGTGCTTTTCAATTTCAGGTCATATAGCTCAAAAAAATCAGTAAATGCATGAAAAATAACAAATGAAGTCAGAAAGGGTTGAAAATTGATGATGTGGCTTGAATGATGCATTTTGAACACACAAAAAGTCTGGAGTTCAAATAATTCAAAAAATGAAATCCCTTTGTAACAGAGTGAGTTTTCGTTCGAAACCCTGATACTTCGAAAGAGATTGCCGTTTTGTACACGAAGTGCATCCAGTTTTTGCCGTACCCTCTCAACTTTTTAGCACATGCTATGTGGGTGAAATGATACCCATGCCACTTTCAACCTTTTTAGAGTTCATTTGTAGTGCTTTTCAATTTCAGGGTCATTAGCCAAAAATTCAGTAAATGTATGAAAAATAACAAATGAAGTCAGAAAGGGTTGAAAATTGATGATGTGCTTTGAATGGTGCATTTTGAACACACAAAAAGTCTGGAGTTCAAATAAGTTCAAAAAAATGAAATCCCTTTGTAACAGACGAGTTTTCATTCGAAACCCTGATACTTCGAAAGAGTTGCCCGTTTTGTACACGAAGTGCATCCAGTTTTTGCCGTAACCCTCTAACTTTTTAGCACATGCTATGTGGGTGAAATGATGGTACCATGCCAACTTTCAACCTTTTGAGAGTTCATTTGTAGTGCTTTTCAATTTCAGGGTCATTTGCGCAAAAAGAATGAACTAATAGCAAAAAGAATGAACTTAAATAATCAATTAAAATATTCTGTTATGATCAACTAAAAAACTATATATTCTTCAATAGCAAAAAGAATCAACTAAAAAGCTTTTATAAAACTCTAATGCCAAAAGGAATCACTAAAAAAGCTTTTATAAACCTCAGTATTTTTAACTAAAATATATAAAATTTATGCAACTAAATTATCAAAGTATTTTCTGTTCAAAACATAATGGCAAAAGAATTTTCATAAAGAAATTTTTTTGTTAGAAACTTAATACAAACTAAAATAATAAAATCTGTTCTTGATTAAAACAGACATTTAAAATAACCTAAAAATTACCAAATTTAATATAATGATAAAACACAATAATATAAATAGCAGGAAAAAGAATCACTCAAAAATCTATTTTTATAGTAAAGTTATTCACAAACTAGTGATTCACACAATTTAAAAGAATTTAAATTTAACTAAATTGCAATTGAAATTAATGGCACTAACGAAAGTCTATAATTTTTGTGACCTAATAGCAAAAAGTCACTGGAAAACTGCAAAAAAAAAGCAAAAAAAGCAAACAGAAAACAGAAAAAAATGCCACCTACTGGGCCACCACGGCCTGAATACGACTAGAAATCCAGCTAATTGGGCCAGGATTCAGGCCCGCAGAAGGCCCAGCAGGCCCACAGCATGCAGTGTCAGATTAGGCCCATGGCCTGCAGTTCAGAGGAGTTCAATAGGGACAGGCGTCGACTTATAAACCGGTGCGGGCGCTCTCACGAGCGAGGTGGGACTAAATTCCCACCACCACGCCGCTGTGCAAGCCCATTGGTCCCGGTTGGTGCCATAAACCGGACCAATGCTCACTTTGGTCCCGGTTCGTGGCACCACCCGGGACCAATGCCCCCCTTTAGTCCCGGTTGGTGCCACCAACCGGGACCAAAGGTCCCTGTTTCCGCCCTTTGGGCTGCTGAAAACAGACCTTTGGTCCCGGTTGGTGGCACCAACCGGGACTAGTGGGCATTGGTCCCGGTTGGTGCCATGAACCGGACCAATACTCTGGGTATATAAGTAGCACTTGGAATTTT